>JAUIMM010000244.1:672500-1272500 GCA_031769625.1 Taudactylus pleione | reverse complement strand
CTAACATTGGGAGGTATACATTGCTACTATGTAATACACCAAGTCATATCAGCTCCGAGTCACTGGTAAATACTGTAGAGTGGGAACTCCTAACATTGGGAGGTATACATTGCTACTATGTAATACACCAAGTCATATCAGCTCCGAGTCACTGGTAAATACTGTAGAGTGGGAACTCCTAACATTGGGAGGCATACATTGCTACTATGTAATACACCAAGTCATATCAGCTCCGAGTCACTGGTAAATACTGTAGAGTGGGAACTCCTAACATTGGGAGGTATACATTGCTACTATGTAATACACCAAGTCATATCAGCTCCGAGTCACTGGTAAATACTGTAGAGTGGGAACTCCTAACATTGGGAGGTATACATTGCTACTATGTAATACACCAAGTCATATCAGCTCCGAGTCACTGGTAAATACTGTAGAGTGGGAACTCCTAACATTGGGAGGTATACATTGCTACTAAGTAATACACCAAGTCATATCAGCTCCGAGTCACTGGTAAATACTGTAGAGTGGGAACTCCTAACATTGGGAGGCATACATTGCTACTATGTAATACACCAAGTCATATCAGCTCCGAGTCACTGGTAAATACTGTAGAGTGGGAACTCCTAACATTGGGAGGTATACATTGCTACTAAGTAATACACCAAGTCATATCAGCTCCGAGTCACTGGTAAATACTGTAGAGTGGGAACTCCTAACATTGGGAGGTATACATTGCTACTAAGTAATACACCAAGTCATATCAGCTCCGAGTCACTGGTAAATACTGTAGACTGGGAACTCCTAACATTGGGAGGCATACATTGCTACTATGTAATACACCAAGTCATATCAGCTCCGAGTCACTGGTAAATACTGTAGAGTGGGAACTCCTAACATTGGGAGGTATACATTGCTACTAAGTAATACACCAAGTCATATCAGCTCCGAGTCACTGGTAAATACTGTAGAGTGGGAACTCCTAACATTGGGAGGCATACATTGCTACTAAGTAATACACCAAGTCATATCAGCTCCGAGTCACTGGTAAATACTGTAGAGTGGGAACTCCTAACATTGGGAGGTATACATTGCTACTATGTAATACACCAAGTCATATCAGCTCCGAGTCACTGGTAAATACTGTAGAGTGGGAACTCCTAACATTGGGAGGTATACATTGCTACTATGTAATACACCAAGTCATATCAGCTCCGAGTCACTGGTAAATACTGTAGAGTGGGAACTCCTAACATTGGGAGGTATACATTGCTACTAAGTAATACACCAAGTCATATCAGCTCCGAGTCACTGGTAAATACTGTAGAGTGGGAACTCCTAACATTGGGAGGCATACATTGCTACTATGTAATACACCAAGTCATATCAGCTCCGAGTCACTGGTAAATACTGTAGAGTGGGAACTCCTAACATTGGGAGGTATACATTGCTACTAAGTAATACACCAAGTCATATCAGCTCCGAGTCACTGGTAAATACTGTAGAGTGGGAACTCCTAACATTGGGAGGCATACATTGCTACTATGTAATACACCAAGTCATATCAGCTCCGAGTCACTGGTAAATACTGTAGAGTGGGAACTCCTAACATTGGGAGGTATACATTGCTACTATGTAATACACCAAGTCATATCAGCTCCGAGTCACTGGTAAATACTGTAGAGTGGGAACTCCTAACATTGGGAGGCATACATTGCTACTATGTAATACACCAAGTCATATCAGCTCCGAGTCACTGGTAAATACTGTAGAGTGGGAACTCCTAACATTGGGAGGTATACATTGCTACTATGTAATACACCAAGTCATATCAGCTCCGAGTCACTGGTAAATACTGTAGAGTGGGAACTCCTAACATTGGGAGGTATACATTGCTACTATGTAATACACCAAGTCATATCAGCTCCGAGTCACTGGTAAATACTGTAGAGTGGGAACTCCTAACATTGGGAGGTATACATTGCTACTAAGTAATACACCAAGTCATATCAGCTCCGAGTCACTGGTAAATACTGTAGAGTGGGAACTCCTAACATTGGGAGGTATACATTGCTACTATGTAATACACCAAGTCATATCAGCTCCGAGTCACTGGTAAATACTGTAGAGTGGGAACTCCTAACATTGGGAGGTATACATTGCTACTAAGTAATACACCAAGTCATATCAGCTCCGAGTCACTGGTAAATACTGTAGAGTGGGAACTCCTAACATTGGGAGGCATACATTGCTACTATGTAATACACCAAGTCATATCAGCTCCGAGTCACTGGTAAATACTGTAGAGTGGGAACTCCTAACATTGGGAGGTATACATTGCTACTAAGTAATACACCAAGTCATATCAGCTCCGAGTCACTGGTAAATACTGTAGAGTGGGAACTCCTAACATTGGGAGGTATACATTGCTACTAAGTAATACACCAAGTCATATCAGCTCCGAGTCACTGGTAAATACTGTAGACTGGGAACTCCTAACATTGGGAGGCATACATTGCTACTATGTAATACACCAAGTCATATCAGCTCCGAGTCACTGGTAAATACTGTAGAGTGGGAACTCCTAACATTGGGAGGTATACATTGCTACTAAGTAATACACCAAGTCATATCAGCTCCGAGTCACTGGTAAATACTGTAGAGTGGGAACTCCTAACATTGGGAGGCATACATTGCTACTAAGTAATACACCAAGTCATATCAGCTCCGAGTCACTGGTAAATACTGTAGAGTGGGAACTCCTAACATTGGGAGGTATACATTGCTACTATGTAATACACCAAGTCATATCAGCTCCGAGTCACTGGTAAATACTGTAGAGTGGGAACTCCTAACATTGGGAGGTATACATTGCTACTATGTAATACACCAAGTCATATCAGCTCCGAGTCACTGGTAAATACTGTAGAGTGGGAACTCCTAACATTGGGAGGTATACATTGCTACTAAGTAATACACCAAGTCATATCAGCTCCGAGTCACTGGTAAATACTGTAGAGTGGGAACTCCTAACATTGGGAGGCATACATTGCTACTATGTAATACACCAAGTCATATCAGCTCCGAGTCACTGGTAAATACTGTAGAGTGGGAACTCCTAACATTGGGAGGTATACATTGCTACTAAGTAATACACCAAGTCATATCAGCTCCGAGTCACTGGTAAATACTGTAGAGTGGGAACTCCTAACATTGGGAGGCATACATTGCTACTATGTAATACACCAAGTCATATCAGCTCCGAGTCACTGGTAAATACTGTAGAGTGGGAACTCCTAACATTGGGAGGTATACATTGCTACTATGTAATACACCAAGTCATATCAGCTCCGAGTCACTGGTAAATACTGTAGAGTGGGAACTCCTAACATTGGGAGGCATACATTGCTACTATGTAATACACCAAGTCATATCAGCTCCGAGTCACTGGTAAATACTGTAGAGTGGGAACTCCTAACATTGGGAGGTATACATTGCTACTATGTAATACACCAAGTCATATCAGCTCCGAGTCACTGGTAAATACTGTAGAGTGGGAACTCCTAACATTGGGAGGTATACATTGCTACTATGTAATACACCAAGTCATATCAGCTCCGAGTCACTGGTAAATACTGTAGAGTGGGAACTCCTAACATTGGGAGGTATACATTGCTACTAAGTAATACACCAAGTCATATCAGCTCCGAGTCACTGGTAAATACTGTAGAGTGGGAACTCCTAACATTGGGAGGCATACATTGCTACTATGTAATACACCAAGTCATATCAGCTCCGAGTCACTGGTAAATACTGTAGAGTGGGAACTCCTAACATTGGGAGGTATACATTGCTACTAAGTAATACACCAAGTCATATCAGCTCCGAGTCACTGGTAAATACTGTAGAGTGGGAACTCCTAACATTGGGAGGTATACATTGCTACTAAGTAATACACCAAGTCATATCAGCTCCGAGTCACTGGTAAATACTGTAGAGTGGGAACTCCTAACATTGGGAGGCATACATTGCTACTATGTAATACACCAAGTCATATCAGCTCCGAGTCACTGGTAAATACTGTAGAGTGGGAACTCCTAACATTGGGAGGTATACATTGCTACTAAGTAATACACCAAGTCATATCAGCTCCGAGTCACTGGTAAATACTGTAGAGTGGGAACTCCTAACATTGGGAGGCATACATTGCTACTAAGTAATACACCAAGTCATATCAGCTCCGAGTCACTGGTAAATACTGTAGAGTGGGAACTCCTAACATTGGGAGGTATACATTGCTACTATGTAATACACCAAGTCATATCAGCTCCGAGTCACTGGTAAATACTGTAGAGTGGGAACTCCTAACATTGGGAGGTATACATTGCTACTATGTAATACACCAAGTCATATCAGCTCCGAGTCACTGGTAAATACTGTAGAGTGGGAACTCCTAACATTGGGAGGTATACATTGCTACTAAGTAATACACCAAGTCATATCAGCTCCGAGTCACTGGTAAATACTGTAGAGTGGGAACTCCTAACATTGGGAGGCATACATTGCTACTATGTAATACACCAAGTCATATCAGCTCCGAGTCACTGGTAAATACTGTAGAGTGGGAACTCCTAACATTGGGAGGTATACATTGCTACTAAGTAATACACCAAGTCATATCAGCTCCGAGTCACTGGTAAATACTGTAGAGTGGGAACTCCTAACATTGGGAGGTATACATTGCTACTATGTAATACACCAAGTCATATCAGCTCCGAGTCACTGGTAAATACTGTAGAGTGGGAACTCCTAACATTGGGAGGTATACATTGCTACTAAGTAATACACCAAGTCATATCAGCTCCGAGTCACTGGTAAATACTGTAGAGTGGGAACTCCTAACATTGGGAGGCATACATTGCTACTATGTAATACACCAAGTCATATCAGCTCCGAGTCACTGGTAAATACTGTAGAGTGGGAACTCCTAACATTGGGAGGTATACATTGCTACTAAGTAATACACCAAGTCATATCAGCTCCGAGTCACTGGTAAATACTGTAGAGTGGGAACTCCTAACATTGGGAGGTATACATTGCTACTAAGTAATACACCAAGTCATATCAGCTCCGAGTCACTGGTAAATACTGTAGAGTGGGAACTCCTAACATTGGGAGGCATACATTGCTACTATGTAATACACCAAGTCATATCAGCTCCGAGTCACTGGTAAATACTGTAGAGTGGGAACTCCTAACATTGGGAGGTATACATTGCTACTAAGTAATACACCAAGTCATATCAGCTCCGAGTCACTGGTAAATACTGTAGAGTGGGAACTCCTAACATTGGGAGGCATACATTGCTACTAAGTAATACACCAAGTCATATCAGCTCCGAGTCACTGGTAAATACTGTAGAGTGGGAACTCCTAACATTGGGAGGTATACATTGCTACTATGTAATACACCAAGTCATATCAGCTCCGAGTCACTGGTAAATACTGTAGAGTGGGAACTCCTAACATTGGGAGGTATACATTGCTACTATGTAATACACCAAGTCATATCAGCTCCGAGTCACTGGTAAATACTGTAGAGTGGGAACTCCTAACATTGGGAGGTATACATTGCTACTAAGTAATACACCAAGTCATATCAGCTCCGAGTCACTGGTAAATACTGTAGAGTGGGAACTCCTAACATTGGGAGGCATACATTGCTACTATGTAATACACCAAGTCATATCAGCTCCGAGTCACTGGTAAATACTGTAGAGTGGGAACTCCTAACATTGGGAGGTATACATTGCTACTAAGTAATACACCAAGTCATATCAGCTCCGAGTCACTGGTAAATACTGTAGAGTGGGAACTCCTAACATTGGGAGGTATACATTGCTACTAAGTAATACACCAAGTCATATCAGCTCCGAGTCACTGGTAAATACTGTAGAGTGGGAACTCCTAACATTGGGAGGCATACATTGCTACTATGTAATACACCAAGTCATATCAGCTCCGAGTCACTGGTAAATACTGTAGAGTGGGAACTCCTAACATTGGGAGGTATACATTGCTACTAAGTAATACACCAAGTCATATCAGCTCCGAGTCACTGGTAAATACTGTAGAGTGGGAACTCCTAACATTGGGAGGCATACATTGCTACTAAGTAATACACCAAGTCATATCAGCTCCGAGTCACTGGTAAATACTGTAGAGTGGGAACTCCTAACATTGGGAGGTATACATTGCTACTATGTAATACACCAAGTCATATCAGCTCCGAGTCACTGGTAAATACTGTAGAGTGGGAACTCCTAACATTGGGAGGTATACATTGCTACTATGTAATACACCAAGTCATATCAGCTCCGAGTCACTGGTAAATACTGTAGAGTGGGAACTCCTAACATTGGGAGGTATACATTGCTACTATGTAATACACCAAGTCATATCAGCTCCGAGTCACTGGTAAATACTGTAGAGTGGGAACTCCTAACATTGGGAGGCATACATTGCTACTATGTAATACACCAAGTCATATCAGCTCCGAGTCACTGGTAAATACTGTAGAGTGGGAACTCCTAACATTGGGAGGCATACATTGCTACTAAGTAATACACCAAGTCATATCAGCTCCGAGTCACTGGTAAATACTGTAGAGTGGGAACTCCTAACATTGGGAGGTATACATTGCTACTATGTAATACACCAAGTCATATCAGCTCCGAGTCACTGGTAAATACTGTAGAGTGGGAACTCCTAACATTGGGAGGTATACATTGCTACTATGTAATACACCAAGTCATATCAGCTCCGAGTCACTGGTAAATACTGTAGAGTGGGAACTCCTAACATTGGGAGGTATACATTGCTACTATGTAATACACCAAGTCATATCAGCTCCGAGTCACTGGTAAATACTGTAGAGTGGGAACTCCTAACATTGGGAGGCATACATTGCTACTATGTAATACACCAAGTCATATCAGCTCCGAGTCACTGGTAAATACTGTAGAGTGGGAACTCCTAACATTGGGAGGTATACATTGCTACTATGTAATACACCAAGTCATATCAGCTCCGAGTCACTGGTAAATACTGTAGAGTGGGAACTCCTAACATTGGGAGGTATACATTGCTACTATGTAATATACCAAGTCATATCAGCTCCGAGTCACTGGTAAATACTGTAGAGTGGGAACTCCTAACATTGGGAGGCATACATTGCTACTATGTAATACACCAAGTCATATCAGCTCCGAGTCACTGGTAAATACTGTAGAGTGGGAACTCCTAACATTGGGAGGCATACATTGCTACTATGTAATATACCAAGTCATATCAGCTCCGAGTCACTGGTAAATACTGTAGAGTGGGAACTCCTAACATTGGGAGGTATACATTGCTACTATGTAATACACCAAGTCATATCAGCTCCGAGTCACTGGTAAATACTGTAGAGTGGGAACTCCTAACATTGGGAGGTATACATTGCTACTAAGTAATACACCAAGTCATATCAGCTCCGAGTCACTGGTAAATACTGTAGAGTGGGAACTCCTAACATTGGGAGGCATACATTGCTACTATGTAATACACCAAGTCATATCAGCTCCGAGTCACTGGTAAATACTGTAGAGTGGGAACTCCTAACATTGGGAGGTATACATTGCTACTAAGTAATACACCAAGTCATATCAGCTCCGAGTCACTGGTAAATACTGTAGAGTGGGAACTCCTAACATTGGGAGGTATACATTGCTACTAAGTAATACACCAAGTCATATCAGCTCCGAGTCACTGGTAAATACTGTAGAGTGGGAACTCCTAACATTGGGAGGCATACATTGCTACTATGTAATACACCAAGTCATATCAGCTCCGAGTCACTGGTAAATACTGTAGAGTGGGAACTCCTAACATTGGAGGTATACATTGCTACTAAGTAATACACCAAGTCATATCAGCTCCGAGTCACTGGTAAATACTGTAGAGTGGGAACTCCTAACATTGGGAGGCATACATTGCTACTAAGTAATACACCAAGTCATATCAGCTCCGAGTCACTGGTAAATACTGTAGAGTGGGAACTCCTAACATTGGGAGGTATACATTGCTACTATGTAATACACCAAGTCATATCAGCTCCGAGTCACTGGTAAATACTGTAGAGTGGGAACTCCTAACATTGGGAGGTATACATTGCTACTATGTAATACACCAAGTCATATCAGCTCCGAGTCACTGGTAAATACTGTAGAGTGGGAACTCCTAACATTGGGAGGTATACATTGCTACTATGTAATACACCAAGTCATATCAGCTCTGAGTCACTGGTAAATACTGTAGAGTGGGAACTCCTAACATTGGGAGGCATACATTGCTACTATGTAATACACCAAGTCATATCAGCTCCGAGTCACTGGTAAATACTGTAGAGTGGGAACTCCTAACATTGGGAGGCATACATTGCTACTAAGTAATACACCAAGTCATATCAGCTCCGAGTCACTGGTAAATACTGTAGAGTGGGAACTCCTAACATTGGGAGGTATACATTGCTACTATGTAATACACCAAGTCATATCAGCTCCGAGTCACTGGTAAATACTGTAGAGTGGGAACTCCTAACATTGGGAGGTATACATTGCTACTATGTAATACACCAAGTCATATCAGCTCCGAGTCACTGGTAAATACTGTAGAGTGGGAACTCCTAACATTGGGAGGTATACATTGCTACTATGTAATACACCAAGTCATATCAGCTCCGAGTCACTGGTAAATACTGTAGAGTGGGAACTCCTAACATTGGGAGGCATACATTGCTACTATGTAATACACCAAGTCATATCAGCTCCGAGTCACTGGTAAATACTGTAGAGTGGGAACTCCTAACATTGGGAGGTATACATTGCTACTATGTAATACACCAAGTCATATCAGCTCCGAGTCACTGGTAAATACTGTAGAGTGGGAACTCCTAACATTGGGAGGTATACATTGCTACTATGTAATATACCAAGTCATATCAGCTCCGAGTCACTGGTAAATACTGTAGAGTGGGAACTCCTAACATTGGGAGGCATACATTGCTACTATGTAATACACCAAGTCATATCAGCTCCGAGTCACTGGTAAATACTGTAGAGTGGGAACTCCTAACATTGGGAGGCATACATTGCTACTATGTAATATACCAAGTCATATCAGCTCCGAGTCACTGGTAAATACTGTAGAGTGGGAACTCCTAACATTGGGAGGTATACATTGCTACTATGTAATATACCAAGTCATATCAGCTCCGAGTCACTGGTAAATACTGTAGAGTGGGAACTCCTAACATTGGGAGGTATACATTGCTACTATGTAATACACCAAGTCATATCATCCCTGAGTCACTGGTAAATACTGTAGAGTGGGAACTCCTAACATTGGGAGGTATACATTGCTACTATGTAATACACCAAGTCATATCAGCTCCGAGTCACTGGTAAATACTGTAGAGTGGGAACTCCTAACATTGGGAGGTATACATTGCTACTATGTAATACACCAAGTCATATCAGCTCCGAGTCACTGGTAAATACTGTAGAGTGGGAACTCCTAACATTGGGAGGCATACATTGCTACTATGTAATACACCAAGTCATATCAGCTCCGAGTCACTGGTAAATACTGTAGAGTGGGAACTCCTAACATTGGGAGGTATACATTGCTACTATGTAATACACCAAGTCATATCAGCTCCGAGTCACTGGTAAATACTGTAGAGTGGGAACTCCTAACATTGGGAGGTATACATTGCTACTATGTAATACACCAAGTCATATCAGCTCCGAGTCACTGGTAAATACTGTAGAGTGGGAACTCCTAACATTGGGAGGTATACATTGCTACTATGTAATACACCAAGTCATATCAGCTCCGAGTCACTGGTAAATACTGTAGAGTGGGAACTCCTAACATTGGGAGGTATACATTGCTACTATGTAATACACCAAGTCATATCAGCTCCGAGTCACTGGTAAATACTGTAGAGTGGGAACGCCTAACATTGGGAGGTATACATTGCTACTATGTAATACACCAAGTCATATCAGCTCCGAGTCACTGGTAAATACTGTAGAGTGGGAACTCCTAACATTGGGAGGTATACATTGCTACTATGTAATACACCAAGTCATATCATCCCCGAGTCACTGGTAAATACTGTAGAGTGGGAACTCCTAACATTGGGAGGCATACATTGCTACTATGTAATACACCAAGTCATATCAGCTCCGAGTCACTGGTAAATACTGTAGAGTGGGAACTCCTAACATTGGGAGGTATACATTGCTACTATGTAATACACCAAGTCATATCAGCCCCGAGTCACTGGTAAATATAGTGGGGAGAGGCGAGATGGGAGGGGGAGGTTTGGGAACAAACTAATGCAGTGTAAAAAGAGGGAGGGGTTTGGCTAAAATTGGGGCTTAGTTTAAATCAAGTACATTAAAGGACTGACTGCATGGTAAAGTCTCTGACAGTACAGGGGAAATGTGCTGCTCTATAACAAGGCCCTGCGTTCACTGCACTCACTTCATTTTTTGAAAGATAAATATTCTTCCAGACTATACACACAGGTACACGCAAACATGTGTATATATATTTATATAGTGTAAATATATATATATATATATATATATAGTCCAAGTGAGTCCACACTCACGTCCTTTAACTCAATTTGATGGGGTGGCTAACCCATAAAGGACAACCAGGGCCCTTGTTCACAATAAAAAGAATATAGGGGTGCACTCACCAGTCTTCTCAAAAAAAACTTCTTTATTACATATAAAAATATTCTATAACAGCTTGCTGCACATGCTGTAATAAACTATATTGATATGCAATAAAGAAGCTTTTTTGAGAAGACTGGTGAGTGCACCCCTGTATTCTGTGTGTATATATATATATATATATATATATATATATATACACACACACATACACACACATGTTCTACCATGTTGCATGTCTGGGTATAGATTGGGATGTTTAAGTTAGTTTTGAAAAACATTCAAATCGGATAGGCCTCAACAGAACCATTGGTCGTTTCTGCAACAAACTACAAAAACACTCTCCTGGCACAAAAAAAAAAAGTCATGCCATTCTGGGGGGGAGGGGGGGTGGGGTAAATGTCTTATTTCTACCCAGGATTCAGGATAAAAGACCGGCTTACGCTGTTCCAAGTATACAGAATAATCCATTTGGCATAGCATTCTAATTACACGGCGTAATATTCCCTTCAATGCCTCACCGTATGCAGGGAGCACTCTCATGAACTGCCTTCCATCTCTTACCACAGTGCACACAGGATCAGTGTGACACTTCCGGCACCACAAGAGTGCAGGACTGGAGACCACCTCCACGTTCTGGGGGAGATGTATCAACCCTTAGAGAGAGAGATGGAGTGGAGAAATTGCTCAAAGCGGCCAATCAGCTTCTGTCATCTATACAGCACAGTCTATAAGATGGTAGTTAGACGTAGATTGGTTGCTTTTGGCCACTACTCCGCTTTATCTCTTTCAAAAGTTTGATACATCTCCCCCTCTGACATTGTTATGTCCAATATATTCCACAAGTTATTGCAAAAAAAAACCTATTAACTGAATTGACTTTTTGTGCAACCAGAACCTTACTATCCCACCTCCCCCCTGGCGTTCACTGTGCCAGCCCTGTACCACCCTATACATCTCTGCCTGGGATGCACATTGATCCAAAAGGAGATGTTTCAAATCTTGGAGCGAGATAAAGTACTACCCAATCAGCTTCTGTCACTTTACAGGCCGTGCTACAAAAATGTTAGTTAGGCACTTTACCAGTTGGCACTTTACCTCCCTCCACTTTATCTCTCTCCATCTCCCCCCCCCCTCCTCCTGTGTAGTAAACCCCCAGGTCCTTACCTTGCAGCCGAACATCAACGACAAAGTGTTGTTGCTGCATGCAACTTTGCAGTGGCAAATCATTGGTGTAAAGCGGGCAGTAATTTTTTAACAACAGGGGACATTCCTTTAGTGCCGCAACGCCGGCACCTCCGCAGGTCACCCCTCCAGGTCACAGGGCATCACCAGACACACATGTCCTGCGCCAGGAGACAGCTTGCAGCATAACGCAGGTTCCCGCTGGCTTCCATTCAGGCATCTCTCTCCCTCTGCTGATGAATCAGTGATGCAGGATTGATCAGAGAACACAGGATTCCCCCCTTTTCCCACAGGCAGATCACTTGAGGAGAAACGACGTAGCCAGTTTGGCAGGAAAAAAACAAACAAACAAAAAGCAAAAAAAAAAGGGAATATACAATAGAACCAACTAGCACAATAAAAAAAAAAAAAAAAAAGATATAGGTACCCACTCAGCCCAGTCACATAGGTTTCTGGTGCCAGCTGCTGGAGTGGGTTGAATTCTTTCCTTTTTTTTTTTTTCCCACCACTGAAAGCAAAAAAAATACTGCAGCTCCTGATTTGGTAACCAGCCAGTGACTTACTGCAAGCCACAGCGGCTGCGAGAGTGAGCGATCTGCAGGGAAGCCTTCAGCGTGCATCCACCAGAGGCTTCCCTCAGTAAGATGGAAGATGGCAAAATCAATGGCATCACTTTATTTCTGTCAGAGCAGCGAGCTCGGACGGTCTGCGCATCCCCTCTCGTCCAGCCTGACACAGGAGGAACCACCACAGCTGTATATGTGTGTGTGCCCACAGATGACAGGCTCTGCAATGGGAGAATTCAGATCTGGCAGCAGCTGTAGTTCCACTTCCCCAAACCTGTCCCTTCTTTCACAAACCAGCTTTCTCCAGGCGGATCAAAGTCTGCGAAGCATCCAGCATGCCTGACAGACCCTACTATGTTACTGCAGGAATATACTGTGTGTGTGTGTATATATATATATATATATATATATATTTATTTCTGCCACAGAGTATATAACACCATCATAACCTTAAGGAGAGGAGCAATGCTGTTAATAATACACACGGCAGGTTTACGGCTGAACAGCTGTACAGGACTGATTAATTGGTGCCAATGCATTATTAACATGACTAACATTAGTGCATGCCTGGCTTCAACTTAAACTAATACGAAGTTGTATACAGATGTTTTGGCAAACAATGAGCGTGATATTAGGTGACGTCAGATTAGATTAAAGTCTGCATTACTAAGGATTAGTAAGAATATAATTAGCATTTTCCCAGTGTAGTGGAAGATTTGGAGGACACATGCGAATGCGGATACAGAGAGAATTTTGATCCACTCTCTAACATATACATAATCTGCATGTGAGTGTGTGTGTGTGCGTCACACACCGCTGTTCAAGCACGCACAGGCCGAAAGTGCACCCACAGCAATTCTGACTGCTAACAGCTGTTAGGAGCAAACTATCTCCATTTAGGATGGGAGATCTGATTGGCTGCTCACTGGGAGGCTGTGTGTGTGAGTGCCACCAATAGGTGACAATGATTTTGAATAAACCTCAATGTTACACTTATAATACAGTTATATATAACCATGGGGTATATTCATTATGTTCATTTTTGGGGGCCCGGGCGGCTCAGGATAATTAGATGTCTACGTTTGCGAGCAGCAGTGGTGCATACAAAGCCACCGGAGCAATTCATCATTGCTCCAGTGTGGAGGCAGCTGATCCGAAAATCATCTCTCCTCAATGTCCATCGCTGCTGCTTCCCGAATTAGTGAAAATCATCTGTCTCTTCAATGTCCATCGCTGCTGCTTCCCGCATTAGCGAAAATCATCTGTCTCCTCAATGTCCATCGCTGCTGCTT
Organism: Taudactylus pleione; assembly: GCA_031769625.1. Lineage (NCBI taxonomy): Eukaryota > Metazoa > Chordata > Amphibia > Anura > Myobatrachidae > Taudactylus > Taudactylus pleione. Next base: position 1,258,671 of record JAUIMM010000244.1, on the reverse strand, counting down.
CCCGCATTAGTGAAAATCATCTGTCTCAATGTCCATCGCTGCTGCTTCCCGAATTAGTGAAAATCATCTGTCTCCTCAATGTCCATCGCTGCTGCTTCCCGAATTAGTGAAAATCATCTGTCTCCTCAATGTCCATCGCTGCTGCTTCCCGAATTAGTGAAAATCATCTCTCCTCAATGTCCATCGCTGCTGCTTCCCGCATTAGTGAAAATCATCTGTCTCTTCAATGTCCATCGCTGCTGCTTCCCGCATTAGCGAAAATCATCTGTCTCCTCAATGTCCATCGCTGCTGCTTCCCGCATTAGTGAAAATCATCTGTCTCAATGTCCATCGCTGCTGCTTCCCGCATTAGTGAAAATCATCTGTATCCTCAATGTCTATCGCTGCTGCTTCCCGAATTAGTGAAAATCATCTGTCTCCTCAATGTCCATCGCTGCTGCTTCCCGAATTAGTGAAAATCATCTGTCTCCTCAATGTCCATCGCTGCTGCTTCCCGAATTTGTGAAAATCATCTGTCTCCTCAATGTCCATCGCTGCTGTTTCCCGCATTAGTGAAAATCATCTGTCTCCTCAATGTCCATCGCTGCTGCTTCCCGCATTAGTGAAAATCATCTGTCTCCTCAATGGCCATCGCTGCTGCTTCCCGCATTAGTGAAAATCATCTGTCTCCTCAATGTCCATCGCTGCTGCTTCCCGCATTAGCGAAAATCATCTGTCTCCTCAATGTCCATCGCTGCTGCTTCCCGCATTAGTGAAAATCATCTGTCTCCTCAATGTCCATCGCTGCTGCTTCCCGCATTAGTGAAAATCATCTGTATCCTCAATGTCTATCGCTGCTGCTTCCCGAATTAGTGAAAATCATCTGTCTCCTCAATGTCCATCGCTGCTGCTTCCCACATTAGTGAAAATCAGAACTGGGCAGTGTTACTGCGCATGTGCAATACCGGGCGGAAGGATCCGAACTGAGGATTGGGATCGCTATTCGCAACCCAGGACTCCTACCCATAGGTCTGAAGATGGCATAAGTTCTCACTGTCAAACTCCGAAAATACAGTATATTACTTTCGGAGTTTGATGAATTTAGGTCCTTATACCAGTGTAAGCGGGAGATATCAGTGATCTCTCCTTTATTACCTTTATGAATGGCTCTGACACTTAAATTATACAAAAGCATGTGCAGAAGGATGTCATAGACCCGGAAGACCCTCCATCGCAAAGGGACGCTCTTACCAAGAGAAAGGTCCTTTGCGCATTTCTACATGCATATCGGCGTTATCAACTCAGGCATGCATGCGAAGAGCGGCGAAAGCGATGCGGCATGCATCCTGCCCAATGGGAGGTAACAGGGGGTGGATAGGCATTCATTATAGGCTTAATTTGTAGAAACTAAGGGGCCTATTCATCATCGGAGGACGATTAAGTATCCAACTCGCAGCGGGGGGATAGATTACACCGGAGCAATTCATCATTGCTCCGGTGAGGGGACAACTGCTCCGAAAAGCAGCTGTACCCTGGGTTAGTATCACAGCTACAGAAGTAGCTGCGTTACTTACCTCCTGCCCGTTGGCCCGGCTACGCATGCGCACAGCCACCGGGGAGTCTGTGAGAAGGCGGCTGAGGGATCCGCTCAGATCCCTCTTCACTTCCCCGGAACTCCTTCCTACAGGAAGGAGCGGAGCTACGAGAGCAAGCGGCGTCTGAAGATGGTGCTTGTTCTCGTGAGCAACTGAAAGTTTTCAGAGTTTGCTGAATATAAGGGGGTCCTATCAGACCCCTGATGATGAATGGCCCGGTAAGTAAAACATGCGGAAACTAGCGTTTCCGCATGGTTAGCGGGCCATTTATCATTTGATGAATAGGTCTCTAAGTGATAATGAATGGTCCTCATGGGCCCTATTTATCAATCATCTTTTTACTAAGGTAATGTGAAAACTGGTGTTTTCACACCTTATTCACATTATTTTAGTTTCACCCAAATGTATAAAAGGGCAACTGAAGGAGTTTTCATAAAAAACTACTCCAAGCCCTTAAATTCACATAATTTTAGTACGCAGATCGTATTTCCTATACTTGTAATGCGAACTGCTTCAAATGTACCATTGTATATTGTGAAAAACATACCGGGGGGGAGCCCTGGAGATAGCGTTAAGCAGGGATCCCCCCGTCACACCTACTCTAACTTAGCCTTCCTGCTGTCTAGGAAAGCAGAGCCCGGATTAGGCTTCAGTGATCAGCCTGAGGGCTGGGGCCTATGAATCAACACTAAAATAACGGTTTTAACGACATTTCCCTTAATTACCGTTTTTTTAGTATTCATCACTGATATCTCCTGGTTAAGTCCACCTGCGTTAATTTCCACACTCCCCATACATTAGTACATTAGTACATTAGTATGGGGATATGGAAATTAGGCTATTCATCAAATTCCTAAAATTATGTATTTTCGTAATTTGATGATGTTACTATACGCTGACCAGAGTGAAATTTAAAAAAATAAAAACAAACACCTGTACCCAGGGACCGATAATCGGTGATCCGGAATTCTAATCTGTAACCCGAGATGATGTGCTGAATCCTCAGTTTACTCCATCAGATGACCGGGGCAAACAATCAAATGGCCGGATCACCAAGGAGCTCACTGGGAGCCAGATGTACTAAGCTCTGAAAAGTGATAAACTGAAGAGTGATAAACCACCAGCCAATCAGCTCCCAACTGTCAATTTTCAAACACAGGGCCGTATTCAGTTAGAAGCGAAAAGCTGTTTTCCGCAAAAAAGTATCGCGGATGGCGGCTTTTCGCGTGGTCGGAACTTATCTCCAAATACAATTCCAGTCGGTTTTCGCCTACGCGGAAAGTCAATGCAGTGTAAAGAGATTCGCCTAAGAATAGCAGGAGAAAAGAAGTGCAAATTTTTATTTTGGGGTGCAAACATGGGGAAACCACTCCGAACCCTTGGGACAGTCCCCAAAGGACAACTGCGTCAAAAAATCCAGGGGAAAGAGTACTTTTATTTTGGGGGCAAAAAAGTAAAAAGTGGGGGAGACAAGCATAAAAACTAGCGAAATAGGCTTCTTAGGGGTCTGCAAGGATGGGTCAGGTGTTTGTGGGATTGCAGGTACCATGTAACAGGTGCATTTTTCACGGTTTTTTAAACTTCACTTTAGAGAATGTAAAATATACTAGCACCCATTTACAAGTACCCCAAATTTGACAGGACTACTTATTTTCACCCAAAAATACTGCTTAATGCCATTCTTCACCACTTTTCAAGGACGCTAATAACAAGGATTTTAAACAACTTCAGGACCCCCAAACAGTTTTATTAGGGCTCTTGGAACACTTCTACATTGATCTCCAATGTTAGTGCATCTTTTTGGGGGGTTCAGACTGATTTCCCCTATTCTAACTGTACTTTTCGCCTGTTTTACATTCACCACTTGCCATTTTCAACTGGTTAGTAAATGAATAAGGCAATAAGCAGGGACGCGCAAGATAAGTTTAAGCGTCCAAAACACGCGATGTAGGCGAAAAGTCGGATAGACGGAAGTTTTTTGCCGAGGCGAAACTAATTGATTACCGCCAAACGCCTGTAACATGACAGTTGGGAGCTGAGTGGCTGCTGGTTTATCACTCTCCACTTTATCACTTTTCAGAGCTTAGTACATCTGGCCCTGGGTTACCGTTCACCTGAAAGAGGTAAGTGTAAGCAACGGGGGGCAGAGAAAGGAGGGGATGCGCAGAACACTCTCAGGGTATTTTTTTTCGAATAATACCCATAAAAGTGCGGAGAGGATTCACAGGGACGGAGCTTACTCACAGGCTCTGTCCCTGCATGCAATATCTGTTACATCCTTGCAATGTATTCAAATAGCGCATTGCAAATCCTGGCAATTTTATCACATCCAATCTGCATCTGAGATGCGGATTCTGATAGATAGGGTTATATATCTAACACTTCAGTATGTCTCTAGGAAGTAGCAGTATAGCACTGTGCATTCTAAAATACTAAAAATGACAAAGTATTACGTTATGATCTTGTAAATAGTTCTATACTATTATACACACCATTTACATGGAATAAACGTAGATCATTTCATCTGCTATATACATGCAGTCGCTAAAGGAGCGTATTTCTTCCCTGAACAGATGTGTTCATGGTTATATACCAGTGTTGGCTAACCTTGACACTCCAGCTGTTGTGGAACTATATATCCCAGCATGCCCTGCCACAGTTTTAGCATGCCCTAATCGCAAAACTGTAGCAGTGCATGCTGGGTTATGTAGTTCTATAACAGCTGGAGTGTCAAGGTTAGCCAACACTGGTATATACAGACAATCCAGGGAACGTGTCTGGAATAAATGAATTGGAGTCAGATACTATAGCACAGGACAGACCACACATGAGAAGTAACTATGGATGCCAAGATGCATACCTGCCAACACATTTTCACTAAGCTGCCTGATTATCGGTGCCCTAAGTGGGCATAGTTTTAGTGAGAATGGTTTGGGCGTATATGGACATCTAATTTGTCCTGATTTTACATTTGGGGATGAAGGTATAAAAAAACGACACAGGTAGTGAGGATTTATTCGCAGTCATTGACAGGCATGGGCCGTTTGTGGGGTGGCGTCCGAAACGCAAGTGTGTCATGACCCTCTTTAGGGGCATGTCACAGCCTGTGACTGCGATCCCATATTAATCAAAAATGGCTTCCGTCTCTCATTTCTCCCCGCCCATTCTGCACGACCGTAGGGTCACTCAGAAAAGCTTACAAGCATGCGGAATGGCAAACAACCGCTTAGTCTGCGGAACTATCGGTATTGCTCATATCTCTGAATCAGTCCCTCAACTTGAATTGTGACTAAAGAGAAAGAAGAATGTTGTAATCTAACATATGTCTGAGGTTTACCCTTCAAAATGAAAATAGTTTAGGATCACAAACTGTTACTTCCTGCACCAGATCATTTTCCGCCTTGTTGCCCCCCCGTCCCCCCTCTGCCATCACAATGTAGTGTTCACTCTTGCTCCGGCGGCAGGCAGGACCCCGGAGCTAGAGAGGGCACTTCCTCGCTTGCACCCCGAAAAGGGTGTGTGGCCCATTGAAAAGGGGGCATGTTTATAAGACGCGTCACCTTTTCGTCACTCTTGGGGGCGTGCCCGGCACTTACGGACGCGCCGCCGGGCAGCCCCCAAGCGCTGCTGACAGGTTGAATAGATGCCGGGCGCATGCGCCAAGTCTATTCACTGGCAGTGACCAGGTCACCGCACATTTCCCCAACACTGCGACCCGTGGGTGAAGACGGCACCCGCAGGCTGTCTTAGCGGTGTGCTGCGCGATGAGGGCAGGGCGCTTTTTTGTCCTAAAGAAGGAGGGCAGGGTGCTTTTTGCCCTTCAGAATGAGGGCAGGGCGCAGCGCCCCGCTAAAACAGCCTAGTGGGAACGCTAACAATGAGACAACATACAGCAACAAAATGACAGACTAGGTAGGATGAGGACAAGGTGCCAGGGTAAGGCAACTCATTATCTTGTAAGGCAAACCTGCGCCTGTACAAAGAGACTTATTATTATCTTTTATTTTGTAAGGCGCAAAAAAGTTTCAGCAGTGCCCTACAGGGTAATCATAGAAACATCTCACAGTTACTGAGTATCAGGGCATAATACACAATGGGCAGACCATAGCATAAATACATACAGTAGCATTCACCAAACATTAATGTAATACCACAGACTATATGGGACAGGGACATGTGTAGGGCAACTCACTGAGGCGACAGTAGCAGGAGCATATAGGACCTTATTCAGAGGCGGCCGTACGGTCTACGACCGCACGGCCACCTCGATGTTTGGCCAGTGCGCATGCGCACGAGGGAGCCGGCTCCCTTGTGCGCATGCGTGAGACCCGCTACGACCGACAGCGCTGGTCGTAGCGGGTCTCTTTCCAAAGGGGGCGAGCTGTCGATGTTGATTGACAGCTCGCCCCGTTTGGAAGGCGGGTCGGGGGGGTCGCAGCCCAAACGGAGGCGTTCCCATGGGAACGCCTACCGTTTGGGGTGGCCCCACTGACATCACTAGTGATGTCAGTGGAGAGCTTCCGGCTCTGACAGAGCCAGAAGCTCTCCGGGGCTTACGACAAGTGAGACCCAACCCTAGGGTCTCGTCGTAATCCCCGATGGTCGCGATGGTCTCTGACCATCGCGACCATCACCCGAGCGGTTGTTAGAGCTGTGGGTGTAAACCCACAGCCTAACGACCGAAACAGAGGCGGGCGGTCAGGATGCAAGCGGCCGCCCAGTTTCTGAGCGACCGCTTGCATCCTCTGACCGCCTCTGAATGAGGTCCATAGTACCAAGTAGTGGACGGGAAGTGTTTCACTACTTTCACACCACAAAGCCGGGTCGCACCCGGGATCTTGTACACGTGTCCATCCCGCGTGTGACCCGGCTGAGACCCCTTTCAGACTGGTGGCCCGACCCGCCTTATTGTCGGGTTGATGACGTCACCAAAGGCATAAGCCCATCCGGGTGCTTGGAGATGAGATCTTCCTATGCTGTAAACGGGTTGCATCAACCCGGGTTACCTGTTCACACTGCACAGCGAGCCGGGTTGAACCTGTTTTCAACCCTGCTCGTTACCTGGGATGAAATGCCGGGCCGCTGGACCCGGGTTACTTCAACTGGGCCCTTTCACACTGCACAATATCCCAGGCTGCTGCGCGTTCACATGAAATAACCTGGGATATTGTTGGCAGTGTGAAAGGGGAATTAGTGATCCTGTACCCACTGTATGCGTGAGCAGAGAGCAGCTGAAGGGGTGATGCCGGAGATAAAGGAGTGGAGCGCTGGGAAAGATACATGTTGGAGGGTTAGAGACGAAAAGTCAGCGCCGTATCTGGACAGCAGTGCGCCCTGTGCGGGGATCTTTTGTACAGGGTTGCCTTACAAGATGAGTTGCCTTCTCCTCATACTACCTAGTCTGTCATTTTGTTGCTGTATACATGATGTTACGTGTTCACAGCAGGGGGGGGGGGGGCAACAAGGCGTAAAATGATCTGGTGCAGGAAGTAACAGTTTGTGATCCTCTCGCTCCCCCTTGCCCTCCCCCTGAGCGCATATCATTACCGCCAGGGGATGGGTGGAGGTCGGGGATCTTCAGGGCGTAAAGGGGTAAAGCATCAGTCATTGAATAGACAAGGAGCACAGCTGGAAAGAATAGTGCTAAGGAAAGAAAAATAGGAATGAGGGCCCTGCCTGTGATAGATAACATACTAAGGGGCCTATTCATCATAACTAAAGTTTCCCAGGAGATAATTAGGTTGAGAACTGGCATGGAGTTCTACCTAATTACCAGAGGAATTCATCATTCCTCCTCCCCATAACTATCTATTCCGAAAAGCTGTCATTTTTGCGATAACAGCTTTTCAGGAAATAGATAGTTATCTCTCTCTACACTAACTTACCGCAGCTGGAATCTGTGCTGTGCATGCGCTGTTACATTCGTTAACCCAGCGCATGCGCAGCACTACCTACACATGCGGTAAGTTTGTGTCATCCCCCCCCCTCCGCTCACCTACTCCCCCTCCCCCCGCTCACCTCACCCCCGTCCTGCACTTACCTGTCCACGCAGCAGCCTACAGCTCCGTCCTGCTGGTCTGTCACATGGTCTCCCAGAAGGCCACAGTATAGATTAGAAAAAAAAAAGTTTTTTTTTTTTTTCTAATCTTAATTGTGTTCTGCTGGGAGAACACAGTGTCCGACCAGCCTCCGGAGCCAGAGGACGCACCAGAGCGCCAGAGGGAGACGTCGGGGGACCTGTCCAGCTGTAAGCAGGTAAGTGTTACCTGCTATTCGCCACCTCACAGTGGCGGATAGTACCTCCATCAAATTCTGGAAATTCATAATTTTCGGGATTTGATGAATACCATAATTTCCACATCCCCATACTAATGTACTAATGTATGGGGAGTGTGGAAATTAACGCAGGGGGACTTAGCAAGGAGATATCAGTGATATCGCATGTGCTAAGTGTCATCATCAATACTAAAATAACATTATTTAAGGAAAATGTCCTTAAAAACGTTAATTTAGTGTTGATGAATAGGCCCCTAAGTGAATTTTGAAGATTCTTCATGCAATGCCAGAGATGAAAGATGAATTACACGTTTTGGTTCTGCAATTTGGGCCTATATTTTTGAATAATTCCAGTTCGGCTTTAGGTAGACCCACCACATCGCTTCTAACTCAGGGCCTGATTCAGCAAGGATCGCAGCTGCGATTACGCACGCAGTACAACTGCGATAGTATGCTGATCCACTGCTAATACATTGCGATCGCTATGCCCTCGCAGCATAACATAAGGACGCCCACTTTACTTACAACACATCCGTAATGATTAGTTAGACTGAGAAACCATCGGTAACATGGAGTACCATCGCAGCCTCACGCACAGTTGCACAAGCTCTGACCTTTTACTCAGAAATTGCTAACTTCAGCGCACGCTATCAGGCCCAGGCTGCCTAGGGCATCGCAGTGGATAATTTATGCACGCCCCTGCAACGCCGTTGAAACGCACTGGCAATGCTGCGTTCGCCCGACTCCCCCCAGTCCGTTACCGCCCACAAACTGCACTTCTTGTAAATCACTCTGTGATGAGTCTGCGTAACCTCTGCGTGGACGGTTCATGCACACGTACATATGCAGACCGCAACAATCGGCTGATTGCGTGCGTATTGCCAACTGGGATCCTTGCTGGATCAGGCCCTTGGTCAGTTGATGTTGTAGCCCCTTTTTTTTCACAATCACTAGTTTAGTTATGTCCTTCTGGAGATATGACCTCTGGAATGCAACAAAGTGTTTTAGGCGAGGGCTCATTAATGACCTAGATAGTGACATCACCTCCAGCTTAATAATGCAACTAATTCCTCTTCGTATGAAACCCATCTTCCAACTGGTCCTCACCATTGCTTTGCTACATTGTCTGCCTAGCCTTAAATCACCTAAAATAGTGACTCCTTGGGGGAAAACCAATGAGCCGCGAGGTAATTACCCACACTGGCCAATTCAAGTAGGGGGGCTTACCCCACACATTGACGTTGAGAAGTGGGCTTTTCCTGCAGCTTCAGGAGCTGTGAGGAAAATTCAGAGAGAAAACTGGAAACTATGGGGGCTGCTTTTGAAAATGGGGTCCCCCATACATACATCTGGATGGCACTTAATGTTTGTGGGTACCCCTGACGGTAGGTTTATAAGGGTAAATCCTACAAGTATACTTTGATAAAAAATGCCCGTAAGGGTCAGTTACAAATTTGTAGATATTCTTTGGTCAGAAGATACAAAAAGTTCTTTGAAGAAAAAGATATTTGCGGTTAAAAACCAAGTCAGATTCAGAGAAGTACCCAATGCTGATATATACGCAGTTGAGCTATAGCCAGTAAACTGCGCATGCATCTAAGTTGCACTGCGCATGTGTCAAAGTACATTACTACAGTCGATCGCAGCAACTTTTCACTTGCAGACACAGATGCGTTGTGGCCATTTTCAGGGTGTGTCACAGCCTTTGTCTGCAATTCCGTACACAATAAAAATGTCTCCGATGTCTCAGTTTCCGTGATCATTCTGACAGGCCTTAAGGTTACTCAGAACTAGGGAGGCCAATCCCAGGACGTTTTTTCAATCCCGGGATTCAGGATTGAAAAAACGATAAATTGCCCGGGATTGGCTTGGTTTAATAAAAAATTCAAAATGCCCCCCTCCCAGCCCCCACAGTGACTTATCGTGTCACGGGGCTTTATAGCGGGGGTGGGGGGCTCAATTGTAGCGGCGACGGGGCTCTGTAGTGGCGGCGTCGTGTAAAGGGTATTTGGGCTGGCGGAGGGCTGCGCAGCGTGACCTCTGTCCTCAGGTCACGCTGCGCAGTGCGCACAGCCGGGGGAGCCAGGCAGCATCTGAGCACTCTGCTGTACGCGCTCAACGCTGTCCGTCATTTCAAATAAAAACATTGGCGGCCAATCTGGAATCCTGGGATTGGAAGTTTACAATCCCGAGATTCAATCCCGGGCCATTTTTAGGCCAAATCGGCAAGATCCCGGGACTGGCCTCCCTACTCAGAACTGCGATAATCGAATGATCTGCGATTTGCAACGCCGCAGGTGGGTGTCTCAATACAATCCTTGGCGTCTGCGACATTTGCATATCTTCGTAAAGCAGCTGCGATGTCATTCGCTTACATCACTGAACCAGGCCCTTAGACAGGACTGATCAGCTTCACTAACCCCGTTGTAGATCACATGGCTGAGTGCCCCTGCAATTCAACCCAAAGATTATCATCCATAACTCAGGACGCGTAAGTACTTTTCGAAAGCACTAAATTATATTACAAGTTTTTTCTACGTACGTTATTCATGATTTGCCTGACAGATGTTTTCTTACAGCCTTGATGCATTAGGGTTTGATTTCTTTTTTCAACCTAAACTATTTATTACCATTTTACATTATGCAAATGCATTCCCATTTATAAAGTTCGGTTTCTGGCCACGTTGGCTGATTGGTAACGTACAGAACACACTAAAGAGGTTTCCGTTAATGTCTTGTCGTACCCGAGTGCATTTAGTGTGGTTTCCATGGAGACGCGCTGTAGAGTTACGTCTCACATCCTCGTTCATTAAAACATGAATCAGACTGCTACCCAGACGTGGAAAGGTGCTACATTAGCAGCCGGGTAACCTTTCATTTTCACGTGTGGGTGTATACTCCAATGTTTATGTAAATGTAAAATACTTTTGTAAAGAATAAAATGTCAGAAAAGTTTTGTATAAATTGCCAGAGTTACAATACTTAACGTCCGTGTGTATAAATCAGCTCTGTAGTCATACAAAGCTGTATATAATTCTTGTACCAACTACAACAAATCTAGACACATTGCTACAAAAAATTATAATAACCAGCAATTTGTAGCGGAACTGTCAGTCGAGTGCAGTTCTATTTGATACATATTATTTTTTACTTTACAGTGAAGAAAAGTTTTCCAGTCTGTCAGAGAAAGAAACATTTTAGCAACTCTTCTGAATTTTTCAATTTCTTCAAGATGTCTAATAATTACAGGCACGATTTTTCATTGCATTCTCTTTTAGTTTTCAGTTTGTTGTGTGTCCAGCAGGGGGCGATCTTGTCGCTCTCTTTTTTTTTTACTTGTGTGAGCTGCCTTTTTTGTGTTGCCGTTGTGCGACTTATTGGTGGGTAAAAAAAAGCTCACGGTATCTTTTGTGTTCCCAATTCCTCTTCTGTCTCACAACAGCAGCTAATGAAACTACAAACGATACTTGCTTCTGGAATGTCCAAGAGAATAGGTGGGAAAATAGACCAGCTTTCCAGATAACGCCCAATTCCGTGAACTGGGCGGTAATGGGGCTTAATGATGAGATTTGCAGCAAATTGTCTCGTGATGGCCCCCGCTCCCACAAATTGTGTATTTTGGCACCATGCCCCGAACCTCCCACTTCTACCTCCCCTCCAGGAAATCCTGGCGTGTAGGATTTGAAAATTAGTAATGATTATGTCAACATTCATAATGTCTGCATGATAGACAGTCATCCTAATGTCCTTAGTAGCTCAGCAGTTACTTACTTGGTCCCGGCGGCGGAAGCATCTCTAGCGTCTTCTTCCGGGTGCTGGCGGTCATGTGACCGTCAGAGTGATCTGATGTGCTGGGATCCAGTAAGTACACCTGCCCTAATCCCTAACCATCCCGGCGGTGCCTAACCCTTGCCGTCAGAATTCTGAGAATGTTGACATTGTAAACCTGTCGACATTCTGAGGGTGTAGACTTTGTGCCTGTTGACTGGCTGAACCATGTCGACATTCTCACGTCGACATTGCGGATGTCGACGTGGTAACTGTCGACCATGTAACTGGATACCGTTTCCAGTGTACTACACTTGTTGAACCTACTGTACTATCAATATATCAAGCAAGCTCTTATTGTAGCCATATGAGAGTATCTGTCATGCAATTTGAAAACAAAGTAATAGGACAGGCTGTGTAAAAGCCTAATTAAAATGTACAATTAATAACATACTTAATATTACCGAGTGAAATCACCCACAATCCTGTCCCCCTCCCCTTCTGTGACATAAAAGGCTCTGTCATGTCATCAGTTGGCTCCTGGTGGGGGCAGACATTCCTGTAACACTGGGATCATGTGATCATTCACAACCAATGTACTGCAAGCTGGCAACCTGATGATGAGACATAAACTGTATTCTGTCACATAGTTATAATAGTCACTAATTTAATGAAAACCTCACTCGTTATTATTCAAATTAATTTGTTATTATTCGACAGGTAACAACTAGTAATTACGAGTAAAAAATTGTTGCAACATACTAAAATAAAATTAAACATTGTGAGGTGTAAAAAAAAAACAATGCAATATGGGATTTAGTTGCATTCATATCAATTTGGAAATTACTGTTTTTTTCCTGGTCCTTACTGTCCCTTATTTATCAATCTTAACTACCCCCACTATTAGTTAGTCTTCATATTTTGAATGTTCCACATAGCCTATTAGACTGATACATATTTCCCACAGGTTATATTGTAGCAATTCCGGGTATACTTTTTCAGCAGTCCTTAATACTTTGGACATTTATATTAATTACATTTGCTTCTTGTCAATATGTAATCAGTGGACACTTACAGAATGTTTATTCATTCAGAGTGGGCTCCAACACTACAGTAGCTAATATCTTCCTATATACTCAGTAATGCAATGATATACAGCCCCATGCTATTCAAATCCACTCCATCTTAGCTGGTTTACTGAATGGTTATTATACAGTTTGTGTTTCTTTCTATCATTTGATAAATTGGCAACAATTCTGTTTTTCGCACAAATGCAGTTCATGCTGGGACTATGAATCTCTCAGGCGTCCTGCGGCAAACAGTAGACGCTACCTCCAAATTTCTACATTCAGAGACTGATCTGCTGTCTATGGTACTGGCAAGCTAACACAGGCTGCTCATACTGGTACCGTTTTGTAATTGTCATGTCGCTTAAGAAAACTGACCAAGCCTATTAAAATCTGACCACGCGTTTCGCAGCAAAGTGTTTTATCGCTGCCAATCAGAGCCTTTCTTTAAGACAGACATTTTTCAGTGACTTATGACTTGAACACAAGATATTTGGCCGGTCAGAATCCCATCATTTTGACTGATCTGTGACCAGGCCAATTATATCTAAGATTATATTTACATTTTATATGAGAATGTTACTATGAATCTATATTATAGTATAACATGAATACAAGGAGGTGCATCTAATCACATAAAAGAGTCTATCATTTCATATCAGTATTTATACAGATTATTCATATAGAGAACTACATAATGGTCATTGCATGTAGAATCACATATATCAGTCAAGTCTATCTGAAAGTCTTGCAGTTATGATAGGTTTTATTTCTCAATGTTTACATGTTTGGGATATTACTGCGTCAAGATTATAATTTGTTATGTTTGAAGAGAGGAATAAATTAAATAATAAACTCTAAAGGTGGAGATATATGAGGTCTCGGAAAGGAGAGATAAAGTGCAGAAGTTGCCCAAACCAACCAATCAGCTTCTAACTGTCATTTTTCTAGCACAGTCTATAAAATGATAGTTAGAAGCTGATTGGTTGTTTTAGGCAACTAATACACTTTATCTCTCTCCAAGGATTGATACATCTCCCCATAATCCATTTTTGTGCATTGTAGGTAGTTTTTAGACAGAATGCGTACATTTAAATAATGGGGATATTATTAAGGCTTATATGTTAGTGTCAAGGAAAAGAATGAATGTATTACTAGTGTTGACCACTATTCATAAACTCTAGTTAATTGTAGCATACTCCGAAAGTGTTTCTAAATGGTACGACTTCTAGTGTTTTGTGAAAGGTCAAGATTGTGTGCAACTCTGTCAATGTAAAACGGGTTTAATTATATATGTGTGAGTAACTGGATGGAGGCATATAATTAATCATTGTAAATACCATTACAGACTCCCGTACTTCTATGGTATCTTCGAAGTAGAGAAGAGCGGTTCGGCTGTGACTCAGTTCTTTTCACTAAATTAACTAAGTTCAGATTGATCTTATTGGCTGTCCAAAACATGTGAGGGCCAGACAGCCAATAAGATGTTGGTTTTGAGATCCGAACATCATCGAGTAAAACCGAACCACTCATCTCTACTTAGAAGGGGTATACTGAAGTGGTGAGAGACTGTGAAATATGACCATAATAATCGAATTTTAATGACAGATGTGTCCTCATTCAGGGTGGGTGGGGAGCCATCTTTGTGAAGAACAACGAGGGTGGCTGTATATTTTCTATGCAAATGCTAATCTATTGTGATTTTGCCATCTTTCTCCATTCAAATTGCCAAATCTAGAAAATAGTAATAATAGTGATTTCTATCAGAGTATACAACAAAATATAATCTAAAATAAATGTATACAATTGGAGTACACTACAGTTTCTTAATAACACTATTAATACAATCATTCCTGTCCTGGACAATTTAGCGACCCTTCGCATGTCACAGTGACAGGAAAGTTTGATATATTTCGCAGCAATATTTTTTATGATTTGAGGTGTCCATTTGTTACAAAGAAATACGTTGAATAAATTAGTGACCACTAGGGGTACCCCGTGGCAGGATACTATTTCTATTTAGATTCATCACTGTTTCCTATTCTTTAGAGCGCTAATCAGTTTAATAAAGTTTACATTCCCAGAATTCTATAAAAAAAAAAACACTGGATTTCTGGTCAATGGATAGCTGAAATTGTGTTATTCCTGTGCAGATTGAACATGTATGTTGCCTGATGATGTCACAGGATGTGTCTCAGGGGCGCACTGAGCATGCTCCTGCCAGTACATGGGCTCCTCCCAATCTCATTATTACTCATGAATATTCATGACTACTTACAGGAGGGATAAATTCCTGCTGGCGTGTAAAAATGTGACCACAGAAGGAGCTGTACAGGTGTAAATACAGTAGGGGTGAGCGGGTTCGGATTTCTGAAATCCGAAAATATCCGAGCCCCCCCGATCCGAGTCCGATCCGAGTCAGGCTCGACTTTTCCCGCCTGACTCGGATTCTGAAATCGAGGCAAAACGTCATCATCCCGCCTTCCGAGTCTTGCGGGTTTTGGATCCTATATAAGGTACCCGCGTCGGCGCCATTTTCTCACTTGGCTGTGGACAGTGAAGAGGGAGGGTGGGAGTTAGGGCTGGCTGGGCTGTGTAGTGTAGTGTAGTGTAGTGCAGAGTAGTGTTGTGCTGTGCTGTGCTGCGCTGTGCTGCTGTTGTCCATAGGGGCTGTGTCCACTACTTCAAAGTCCATAGGGGCTGGCTGTGTTGTGCTGTGCTGCTGTTGTTAATAGGGGCTGTGTCCACTACTTCAAAGTCCATAGGGGCTGGCTGGACTGTGTTGTGCAGTCAGTTGTCCATAGGGGCTGTGTCCACTCCAAAGTCCTGTGCAGTGTCCCAGTCCTAAAGGGGTGCTGTAGTGTTGTCCAGGGGGTGCTCTGTTCGTCAGGGGTGCTCCCCCCAAGTGCTAAAAAAAATATATTTTTTCTGTGTTTGTGAATTGTGTGCGCAGTAGCCACACGTGCATCAACAAAGTAGTGCCAAGCGTGCGCCTGTGTCATAAGTAAAGGGCCGGCTGGCTTGACCGTTAAAGGGTGCTGTAACCCCCAAAGTACACTCCAAACCAAATAAACATTTTTTTCTGTGTTTGTGAATTGTGTGCGCAGTAGCCGCATGTGCATCAACAAAGTAGTGCCAAGCGTGCGCCTGTGTCATAAGTAAAGGGCCGTCTGGCTTGACCGTTAAAGGGTGCTGTAACCCCCAAAGTACACTCCAGTCCAAACCAAATAAAAAAATATTTTCTGTGTTTGTGAATTGTGTGCGCAGTAGCCGCACGTGCATCATCAAAGTAGTGCCAAGCGTGCGCCTGTGTCATAAGTAAAGGGCCGGCTGGCTTGACCGTTAAAGGGTGCTGTAACCCCCAAAGTACACTCCAAACCAAATAAAAAAATTTTTTCTGTGTTTGTGAATTGTGTGCGCAGTAGCCGCACGTGCATCAAAAAGTAGTGCCAAGCGTGCGCCTGTGTCATAAGTAAAGGGTCGGAAGGCTTGACCGTTAAAGGGTGCTGTAACCCCCAAAGTACACTCCAAACCAAATAAAAAATTTTTTTCTGTGTTTGTGAATTGTGTGCGCAGTAGCCGCACGTGCATCATCAAAGTAGTGCCAAGCGTGCGCCTGTGTCATAAGTAAAGGGCCGGCTGTCTTGACCGTTAAAGGGTGCTGTAACCCCCAAAAGTACACTCCAAACCAAATAAAAAAATATTTTCTGTATTTGTGAATTGTGTGCGCAGTAGCCGCACGTGCATCAACAAAGTAGTGCCAAGCGTGCGCCTGTGTCATAAGTAAATGGCCGCCTGGCTTGACCGTTAAAGGGTGCTGTAACCCCCAAAGTACACTCCAGTCCAAACCAAATAAAAAAATATTTTCTGTGTTTGTGAATTGTGCGCGCAGTAGCCGCACGTGCATCAACAAAGTAGTGCCAAGCGTGCGCCTGTGTCCCATAAGTAAAGGGCCGGCTGGCTCATTTCTTAAAGGGTGGTGTAACCCACAAAGTGCACTAGTCTCCAACAAAAATAAAAAATTATTTTCTGTGTTTGTGTGCGCCTTAGCCGCACGTATATATCAATATAACATAAATGGAGGACCAAACTTTCTCCGATAAAAATAAAATAGGGAAAGATCAAGAACCACTTCCTCCTAGTGCTGAAGCTGCTGCCACTAGTCATGACATAGACGATAACATGCCATCAACGTCGTCTGCCAAGGCCGATGCCCAATGTCATAGTAGAGGGCACATACAATCCCAAATGACAAAGTTCAGGAAAATGACCTTGAAAAAAACATTTAAATCATCTGAAGAGAAACGTAAACTTGCCAATAAGCCATTTACGACACGGAGTGGCAAGGAACGGCTAAGGTCTTTCCCTATGTTCATGACTAGTGGTTCAGCTTCACATGACGATGGAAGCCCTCCTCCCACTAAAAAAATCAAACGAGTTAAGCTGGCAAAAGCACAGCGAAGAACTGTGCGTTCTAAGAAGATATCACAAATCCCCAAGGAGAGTCCAAGTGTGGTGGCGGTTGCAATGCCTGACCTTCCCAGCACTGGACGGGAAGAGGTGGCTCTTTCCACCATTTGCACGCCCCCTGCAAGTGCTGAAAGGAGCACCCACAGTCCACTTGCTGATATGCAAATTGAAGATGTCACTGTACAACAGGATGAGGATACTGGTGTAGCTGGCACTGAGGAGGAAGTTGGCGAGGAGGATTCTGATGGTGATGTGGTTTGTTTAAATCAGGCTCCGGAGGAGACAGTTGTTGTCCGTGGGATGAAAAAGCTCATCACGGTCATGCCTGGGCAGAAGACCAAACATTCCACCTCTTTGGTCTGGCAATATTTCTATCCAAATCCGGACAACTACTGTCTTGCCATATGTACCATATGTAAAGGTGAAATAAGTAGGGGTAGGGACGTTAACCACCTAGGAACATCCTCCCTTATACGGCACCTGCAGCGCGTTCATAAAAAGTTACTGTCAAGTTCAGAAACTTTGGCTAAGACCGTAAATCCCTTTTTCCTGTTTTATTCAAGGAATCGGTGGATGAGGAGGATGAGGACGACATCTTGCCTCCGTAGAGCCAGTTTGTGCAGGGACACATTGATTGCCAGCTTGTTTTGTGGGGGCCCAAACGAACCAATCATTTCAGCCACAGTCATGTGGCAGACCCTGGCGCTGAAATGATTGGTTTGTTAAGTGTGCATGTCCTATTTATACAACATAAGGGTGGGTGGGAGGGCCCAAGGACAATTCCATCTTGCACCTCTTTTTTTTCTTTGCAGTATGTACTGTTTGGGGCCTAGTTTTTCAAACTGCCATCCTGTCTGCCACTGCAGTGTCACTCCTAGATGGGCCACGTGTTTGTGCCGCCCACTCGTGTCGCTTAGCATAGTCATCCAGCTACCTCGGTGCAACCTTTTGGCCATAAAAACAATATTGTGAGGTGTGAGGTGTTCAGAATAGACTGGAAATGAGTGGAAATGAAGGTTATTGAGGTTAATAATAGCATAGGAGCAGAAAAACCCACAAATGATGTGATTTTAGCTGTTTTTATGCTTTTTTAAAAAAAAATACAGATCCAAAACACAAAACCCAGAACCCAAAACACGGAAGGGTGGTTTTGGCAAAACCAAACCAGATCCAAAACACGAAGAAAGATCCAGATCCAAAACCAAAACACAAAACACGAAAAGTGGCCGGTGCACACCCCTAAAATACAGTAAATGTTTTGTAATGTGTTGCCTGTGGGGAATAATCTATTTAACGTGCAAGCGTACCTTCCAGCTATCTGAAGTAAAAACAGCAAAATCAGAACAAAATAAGCACATAATAAAGTCCATATCTTAAGGATGAAATTATTTATGGAAGTGAGTAAAGTATGAATAATGTACTGGAAAGACTGAAGCGTGTATACATTATTGAGAAGGACCGTACTGTCGCTGGGACACCACTCACATAATACAGCGATGTCCCAAAAACCCATTGTTCACACACTGTTAGATGTATAGAAAATGCTTAAATGATAAAGATTTCAACTAGACAGCCTGCTGCAAATCTAATTTATTTCTCTGAATATGTAGCTTGGATGAAGGCGGGGAGGTATTCAGCATGATAAGGAACACAATAATGCACTTCCACCATTTACTGACATTTTAGTTCATATAACAAATATTAACTGTCAAGACTGTCGCACTGGGGCATGAAGAGCCCACCGGAGGAATACAATGGTTGGGGTCTATGCTTAAGGGGTGTGGCCAGCCACCACAGGGGGTGTGGCTAGCCACCACATACGCTTGGCCAAACCTTAATAGAGGACATAGCCTGCGCACAACATGGATAGTACACTGCATGGTCTGGGCCCTTTATAAATACATATACTAAATACTGATAGTTCATGCAGTATAATCTACCAAATTGTGCACTGTAGCGAATACACCCTAGTCCTGGGGATGCACTATAACGTAACATATGTATAATAATAAAGCATATAATGGTGATCCTGTCAATATATACCTCATTAATGAACTGTACATGGTATAGGGGACCTTGGTCAGGGGCATCTTAAGAGAGGAGTCGGCCCGTGTGCCTTCTCCGTCCGGGGCCCCCTCCTCTCTTCCCGGCAGCCGGCTGACGCGGCGGGCCGGCCACCGGAGCATTAGTAGACTCTGGGCACTAGAGTGTGCCCGGAGTCTACTGCGCATGCGCAAAGCGATGGAAAAATGGCCGCAGCGGCCATTTTTATGGCTTTATGTACAGCGCTGACACCCGGAGCGGGACCTCGGTGGTAAGTTTTAAATAATATGGGTGCCGGGTGTGCGGTGCGGGTCCCCACTCAGTACGAAACTTAACGCATCTGTAGGCAGTGCTGCGCATGCGCTGGTTTTACAGATGTAACAGCGCATGCGCAGCACTGTTTCCAGACGCGATAAGGTAGTGTAGGCAGGAAAAGTATCTATTTCCCGAAAAGCTGTCATCGCAAAAATGACAGCTTTTCGGAATAGATACTTATGGAGAGGTGGAATGATGAACTCCACCTATAATTAGCTAGAACTCCATGAGAGTTCTAAAGCTAATTATCTCCACTGAATTTTTCGGTTTAATGAATAGGCCCCTGTGTGTGGGATCACAGACCCTTACTGCACATGCACAGTTTATTGATCATCAGGAATTTGTATGATCCATGTCACTGTGGC
Organism: Taudactylus pleione; assembly: GCA_031769625.1. Classification (NCBI taxonomy): domain Eukaryota; kingdom Metazoa; phylum Chordata; class Amphibia; order Anura; family Myobatrachidae; genus Taudactylus; species Taudactylus pleione. Next base: position 1,238,793 of record JAUIMM010000244.1, on the reverse strand, counting down.
TTTGGCTGACTACCCCATGGGCTCTTACTCACTGGCTTTGGCTGACTACCCCATGGGCTCTTACTCACTGGCTTTGGCTGACTACCCCATGGGCTCTTACTCACTGGCTTTGGCTGACTACCCCATGGGCTCTTACTCACTGGCTTTGGCTGACTACCCCATGGGCTCTTACTCACTGGCTTTGGCTGACTACCCCATGGGCTCTTACTCACTGGCTTTGGCTGACTACCCCATGGTCTCTTACTCACTGGCTTTGGCTGACTACCCCATGGGCTCTTACTCACTGGCTTTGGCTGACTACCCCATGGGCTCTTACTCACTGGCTTTGGCTGACTACCCCATGGGCTCTTACTCACTGGCTTTGGCTGACTACCCCATGGGCTCTTACTCACTGGCTTTGGCTGTCTCCTCCATGGTCTCTTACACCATGGCGTTGACTGACTACTATGGTTTTAACCGCTTGCCTGGTGTGGTTGCATATTTTTTGACCTCGCCAGGCTGTGCGTTAACCTGACATGGTCGCATACAATGCAACTAGGCACAAACGCACAGTGAGCAGCTGCCGGAAGATAATCTTCCAACAGTCGCCAATGGCGGAGGGACCTCTCAGCTCTTCTGCCCCCTATACCCTCCCTCAGTGTCTGCCGTCTTGTAAATCACTGCTGATCGGGCAGCACGGCAGGACCCCCCCACCCATCAGCTCAGAGGAGCAGCCACTTGGGAAATCAAAGTTGCTATGGTAGCAATGTTCCGATCATCACTAGTCTAGTCAAAGAGAGCTGTTGCGCGGTCAAATGTATTTATTACAGGATACCCTTGTCTCAACGGCACGTCATTACAATAGTCCCACTTTTTAGTGTATTGACATCCACTTGTGTTGGCGATGTGTACACTTTAAAAGGATGAATACTGGGAAATTACATAGAACACATTGGGAGAGATGTATCAAGTCTTGGAGAGTAATGAAGTGAAGTTGAACAAAGTGACCAATCAGCTTCTAACTGTCATTTCATGTACTGTGCTAGATAAATAACAGTTAGAAGCTGATTGGTTGCTTTAGGCAACTTTTCCACTTAATCACTCTCCAACACTTGATACATCTCCCCCATTATGATTTATAGAAACAAGTTAGATGTATTATCTTTGTTTCATATAAAGGTACGTTTAACATTGCACTCTTGCAGCAATATGACCACAGCCTATAACTTTACTAAACAATCTAGTTTAATTACTGATAAGCCCCAACTCCTGCTCATCTTTTTTTGTCCAATTTTAAATAATAAATACAATGAATGTGGTTAATGCTATTATACATTTTGCTTTGTATTACTTTTTGGACTTCTACTGTATGGCAGTAATGATATTGTTTTTAAATACAGATTATGCTCCAGCCATTAATTGTATTTAACAAAGAATTTAATTAATTGGCAAACTGGAGAACCTTCTCTAATTTTGTTATGCCAAAATCTTTAAAATCTCTGCAGAAATGATAATTAAAGCACATTATTAGCTTTATTTGCAAACATACGGCCATTGCTGCTTGCTAAGACAAATATACTGGATTCAACAAGACATAGATAACATTTGTAAATAATTTAGGAGAATTGTGTTTCTAATTATTAGTAGTAGTTATTCATTAATACCCCTTTTACACCAGAGCAAAAACCTGGGTTTTTGCTGGGTCTACCCGGGTCGCAGCTCAGTGTAAAAGGGTCCCTGAAAAATAACCTGGGTCAAGTGACCCTGCAATCCAACCCAGGTAGCTACCAGGGTTGGACCCAGGATGGACCCAGGTAATGGTGCAGTGTAAACTGTGCAACCCGGGTTATCTGACCTGGGTCATGCCTAAAATGAGCGGATTGGTGGTTGTGGAGCAGTCACCTCCCACTTTTTATGACCTCACAGGTTTAGCAGGGCAGACCTGAGTTCAGTGTGAACAGGGCTGACCTGGGAGTAACCCAGATCAAAGGTGCAGTGTAAATGGGTCTGACCTGGGTCTGACCAGGGTTGGAACCATGTCCAAAAACCCAGGTCGGACCTGGGTTTTTGGTGGAAAAGAGGTATTACTCTGCATTTGCAAACACTCCACTGACACGTTACAAATACAGGACCTGATTCAGACCCGGTCGCTAGATGCGGACGCTCGCTCCCAGTGTATGCAAATTCACCTAACGGATGGCAAGGCAGGCGATCGCATGGCAAGGCATAAGCACGCCCACTATGTCTTGGCGTGTGATCGCTTTGTGTATGCAGACGCCCACCAGCCTGTCTTTAGCCGCCCACTAGCGCACGTCATCTCCAGGAAGTGTATGTAACCATAGGTACATTGGGTTCCATCGGAAGTGACCGCGGCGCTTGTGGTTGACTGTATCCTACCACAAGCACTCCGAGCAGTTCAGTATATAATTCAACCAGGTGACGTGTACTATGACGCTGCCTGTTAATTATGCACGCCTCTGAAACGGCATTAAGACGCTCAGGCACGCCTGCGTTCACACCTCCACTCCCCCGATTGCAGTGGCCAGCCCCTGTTACCACCCACAAAAGGCTTGACCTGTCACTCATTCAGCTGGGCTGTCTCTGCTGGCCAAGCGATTGCTTTCCGATCGTTCGTACTAGTTCGCGCACGCACACCGCGATGCATACGCATGCGCACTTTGCAAAACATCGCTCGCTCTGAGCGATCGCTTGCTAGCGAATGGGTCTGAATCCGGCCCACAGTGTGGAGGTTGCAGTTTATCCAAATCAAGTGGACATTTTTTCTTTGTAGAATACCCCAATTCTGTACAGTACGTCACTTTATTCTTTGTTTGCTCTGTTTTTCTCCTTTATCATCACATACAAAGCTCCCACAACATAAACTGACAAAATTAATATAAACAATACAAACAAAAAGTAAAAAAAGGTAAATTAAGTCTAGAGAATGAATGAAATGTTCCCTATTGCACAGTTGTTTCATGTGATAATTATACCCCTTTTTACACTGGCCAAATAACACGGGTTATTACCGTGTCATCCAGGGTCGCGGCTCAGTGTAAAAGGGTCCCTGAAACGGGTCACCCGGCCCTGGTCCCACATTTACAACATAGGAACAGCCAGCTCACCGGTGCTTGGTGATGATGTCATCGCCAAGCGACAGCAGAAAACTTAACCCTGCACCTGCGTGCTGTGTAAACGGCCCGACCCGGGATTAGCCCGGGTCAGAGCTGGAATGTGAATGGGGTCTGGTGTAAAAGGGGTATTAATGTGTTACGTTCTCCCTATATACAGAAAACTGAAATAAAAATCACTTTTATATAAAAGGAAGGGAGAATGCATAGATTTCCATTCAGGGCCTAATACAGAGGTGGACGCAGCTTAATATCAGATGAAAGCGGCTGATGCTTTATGTCTGCGCAGTCTGCCGCCAGCAGACTCAGAATTCATTTGGACGCAGAGTGGGCGTTCTTGGGAGGTAACGGGGAGGCTGAAAGGTGCAGATAATGGACATGTTCCGACTGACTCTCTGCGCCTACATAGGGGTGCACTAATGTCCTGTGGTGAGACCGATGAGTGACCAATGGTGCATCTTTGGACGCACGGCGGTGGATTTGCAATGCTGCCGGTGGGCGTCTCAGTAGGAAGCCCATCGCATGCCACTAGCATAAAGACATTCGCGCTGCGTAAAAAGAATCGCAGCTACAACTGCGTCCACTTCTGAGTCAGGGCCTCAGTCACCTGATGTATGGACTGTCTTACAAAGGCGTTAAACAGAGATATGGGGCCTTATGGAGTAGCCCGCCATATGTATGCACGGACGCAATTTAGGTAAGTCTGTCCGGAAATAATTTGCCACTTTTAAAATACGGCCGGACATTCCGAGATCGCACCTGTGTATGCGATAATTCAGCAAAAGAAGAGAAAGAAAAAAAAAGATATATGTGATGTAAAACAAAAATGGCCTAAACATAAAATACTCCAACCTGATTACAAATAAACACAGAATAAAGTGCATCCGAGATGCAAAATTGACAATTTCCCACAGCTGCATTCCAAATGGACACTTCTTGTTCATGCCCTCTGGAAGATCCAGGAGGTGGGAGGTACTGGGGAGGGGACATGGTGCAGCAAAATTCTATGGTTCATGGCATGACAATGCAGGCCCATGGTGAGACAATTCCCAGAGAATCGCCTCATCCCACCTCACCCACTTCACTGGAGAAGAGTCCATCAGGGAGGGTTGTCTACTCCGAGGAAAACTCCCCCAAATGCTGGGCATGATGCAAACATACCCTTATTGTATGTGCATAATCAAAAAATGTGTAAAGGTGCCTACACACTAGGTGATGTGGTCACGAAGCGCTATTGTGTCCAAATTCCCTTCCGGCAGCTCCTGGCAGTCGTGGCCACGATTTGGAGTTTAAACCGTCCAATTGAACCCACGATCTATCGTGCATCAAACTATTTCCAGTGCATCGTGTCTGAGATTTTCAGATCTTGCCTGCAGCAGGCAAGATCTGAAGATGCCATATCTGACCAGCGGGTACGCACATCGGCATCGTGATCGTGAGTGGACACTCACGATTAGGACATATTTTAGACGATCGCTCGTTCCGATTCGTCTGAATCGAGCAGATTGTGTAAAAAAACTTAATTTTGTCCTGGAAAGCAAGTTAGGGGGTCATCAGTTATAATGTATTTACCTCCCCTGTGACTGGCAGAATTCCTCTTCATGCTCCCTATGTTCCTCATCACTGAGCCCAGCATCCCCAGCTCCTCCTCCCGCTCTCCATAAGCACCGCCTCCAGCGTCCACACCCTGCATTTTTTCACAGTACAGCGCACTCGGAACGACAACAAATCGTGTATAATATGTCCGCTCACGGTGCCGATGCGCGTACCCGCTGCTCGTACATCACACCTTCAGATCTTGCCTACTGCAAGCAAGGTCTGCCAATCTCATACCCGATTTTGTGCAATAGATAGATTTTGTGCACGATAGATCTTGAGTCAGACTTATTAGCACCATATCGTGTCCTGGAGCTGCCGGGGAGAGTCCAAGGGAAATAGCTCACGATATCGCATCTAGTGGGTACGCACCTTCACTCTGCATCATCCGTCTGTACAGCACAACCTATGGCTACATTCTATAGAGTTACAGTAGTTACAATGCATTTTCATTATGCCTATCTACATTTCATTTCCGGCAGCACCTCTCCTGTAGACATGTATGTGTTTGTACTTGACGCCTATCTTTAGCCCAACGCCGAAATCCCGACAGCCGCCACCCCGAACGAAGGTAAGCGGGGAATGTTAGGTGTTAGCTGCAGCGGGTGGGGGTTAGGTTTAGGGACCACCGGGGGAGATTAGGGTTAGGCACACCTGGGGAGGGTTAGGCTGCGGGGAGGGGGGGTTAGGGTTAGGCACCACTTGGGGGGAGGTTAGGGTTAGGCATCACCGGGTGGAGGCTAGGGTTAGGCACCACTAAGGGAGGGTTAGGGTTTAGATGGGGAGAGGGGGAGGGTTAGGGTTTTCATCCATCGGGGCGACCCTGTCAACTGCCAATATTTCATACCCAACCCACTTCAGGACCAGTCCATTTATAAAATTTTTAATTTTATCTCCTTGAAGTCCTGGTTATTCTTTATTCCGGTTCAGTATTTAAATGAATTAGAAGAGGGTGCAAATATCATCACTGTTTTTATTACCTATATCACCTTGGAAGATATGTACTAAACCTTGGAGAGAGATAAAGCACCCACCAATCAGCTCCTGTTATGCTACAGGCTGTGGGCCTGATTCAGAGCCACTCGTAAGCGGCCGCTCGTTCACTCCGAGCGATGTTCGCACAACTGCGCATGCGTATGGGTCATAATGCGCATGCGCCAACCAGTCAGTGCGATCGGAAATCGAGCACTCGCCAAATAGCGAGTGTCTGCTAATTTGAGCGTTTGTGGGTGGTAACAGGGGAAGGTGCTTGAAAACGGGGGAGTGGAGATCTGAATGCAGGCATGCCAAACGGTCAAAACGGGTGTTTTAAGGGTGTGCATAATTAACAAAGCAGCGTCATCAACCACGTCACTTGGTTATCTCTTAGCCTGAACTGTTCGCATGATTGCGGTAGGAAGATCCAACCACAAGCACCGCGAAACAGTTCAGACGCCTTTCGATGTACTCGATTAATCTAATAAATAGCGGAGATGACGTATGATGCGAGCGGCCAGGGGGCGTCTTTACAAAATAGCGAGCGCATGTTTCGTTCGCCCGCTCAGACATAGAGGCGTCAACAGATCGCAAAGAGCGAGCGCTCAATTTAAATATCCGGCCCCTTTTTCTGACCGAGCGAGCGCAAATAGCGTCCGGCTCTGAATCAGGCCCTGTGTTTGAAAAAAAGACAGTTAGGAGCTGATTGGTTGGTACTTTATCTCTCTCCAAAGTTTCGCACATCTCCCCCTTTATATAGGGTATTTATGCTTATATGTATGTACTAGCATATTGGACCCGGATCACCTCAGTCTCCCCCCTGCTTCACCATGTCCCACCTCCGCTCTGTCCAGCCCCGTCCAACTCTCTGCTGTTCCATCACTGACTCCCCCCACTAACTTCTTCCATCCGCCGCAGCTCCGTCCCCAGCGCCCCCAAGTGTCCTCCTCCTCTCCGGCAGCCGGTTAGGGTCCGTCCCCCATCACTTTCAAAGCTGAGAATAAGATGACTCCCAGTTACTGAGGCTGAGTGCCCGTCCTCTGGTGGGAAGAATGAGCTACGCACTCACCAGATAGGGTCCCGGGACGTGAGCCCTCTTCACGTCTTATACAAATATCTGATCTTGTAAAATAAAGTCTCATATTCTCTCATGGGTGCAACTTATGTGACACCAGAGCACACAGTCGGCTTCTCTACTGGGACAGAACCAGAAGCTGTGAAATCCAGTCTGATATTGTGAATTACAATGAAGTAATCATGCATGCCGCTCTGGAATTACATCTCCATTCTTGTGCAGGGGCTAATTAAGGTCAGTTCGCTTGAAAAAAACCAAAATATATTCCTGTTTATTTTGTATCATATTGCTTTATTACCTTGTCTATCTTCGGGTTAGCAGATTAAGTATTAGTGAAGTACCTGCAGTGTTCAATGCAAATGTCTTTTCTTTATCCCCCTCTGTGGAAAATATTGATTTTTTTTTTTTTACATGTTTTCCACAATACAATTAATTTTGAGGAAAGCACAGAGCTAAGACTGTCAATTTCAACAAGGTAAATGGTAGAGACTTAAACACAAACGAAAATCGTTTTGAAGTTTATGGGGACGTTTTGATTATGCGTGATGCGCAGTCACGAAGTACGGTCGGCGCATCCACGGATGGGGCTGCGATGTAAAATGAGCGATGTGTCGCCGTTACCAGAGTCCCCGAAGGCCCAATTCTGAGTTGCAGGCAATCCACACACAATGTCCAAGCAACTGCGAAAAAAATATATAAAAGCTCCTATGGTGCCTGCGACAAACAGAGCGTACGCACAAAGGCGCTGTTGTGATCGGGACTGACGGTATCGGAAATGAAGCGGAAAAGTGATGGGCATTCCTATGAGGTGGCTAGAGATGAAGTACCAACCAGTCAGCTCCTAACTGTCAGTATTCAAACACTGCTTGTAAAGTGACAGGAGCTGATTGGTTGGTAAATTATCTCCGTCGATATTATCTCTCTCTCCAAGGCTTAGTACATAGACCCCTATATTACATAACACACAACATCGCAATTGAGTAATTGAGCACAATAACCATTTTTCCTTCAGTTGCGATGCTGACCCTACTGTACCATTTCCCAGCGATGCACTGCCAATGTTAGATGCAGTGGTGCTTGGAGGCAAAATAGATGGTGGTGCCCCCCCTCCCCCGTAGGCTCCGGCTTGCTCCAACCAGCCCCCAGTGTCTCTCGAACCATCTCCCAGCCACCCCCAGTGTCTCTCCAGCCAGCCAGCCTCCTCTGTCTTTTCAGCCAGCCCCCCTCTGTCTCTTCTGCCAGTGCCCACTGTATCACCTGCCAGCCCCCCTTTGCCTCTTCAGCCAGCCCCCACTGTCTCACCTGACAGCACCCCTCTCGCTGTCTCTCCAGCCAGTACTCCTAGTGTCTCTCCAGAAGGAACCCCTAGTGTCTCTCCAGCCAGACCCCCTCTGTCTCTCCAGCCAGCCCCTCTATGTATCTCCAGTCAGCCCCCATTGCCAGCCACATCTCTGTCTCACCTGCCAGCCCACCTCTGTCTGTCTCTCCAGCCAGCCAACACTTGATTCCTGTCAGCGGCAGCCCGACAGGAGCAGAGTTCGAAGCAGCGGAAGCCAGACAGCGCTGGAAATCCCGATCGTGGATAGGTAAGTATCTGCTAACCTAACCTAACCCCCCTATCCCTAACCCTCCTTAGGGGTGCCTAACCCTAACTTCCCCCCCAAGTGCCTAACCCTAATCCCCTCTGTAAGTGCCTAACCCTAACCACCCCCTTCCACGCTGCCTAAACCTAAGTCCCCCGAGGGGTGACTAACCCTAAGTCCCCCCCGGGGGTGCCTAACTCTAACCCACCCCCCCCTAGCCTAACCCTAACCTGCCCGGGGGGGTGCCTAACCCTAAGTCCCCCCCGGGAGCCCTAAACCTAACCCTCCCCCCATGCGGCTGTCCGCTAGTGGCGCCCGGCATCACTACGATCGTGATGCCGGGCGCCGGTCTCCCGGCGTCGGGGAAATGCGGGCGTCTATATCTAGACGCCCGGCATTTCACCCATGCCGGGATAAGACAGTCGGGAAGCCGGCTGCCGGTATTTAGGCAGTCGGCATCCCGATTGCTTCCCCTCTTGCTAGCCCCTCTCTAAGTCTCCAGCTAGCCCCCATTGTGTCTGATGCCAACTCCTATTGTGTCTTCAGCCTGCCCCCGTTGTGTCACCTGCCAGCCCACCACTCTCTGTGTCTTCAGCCAGACCCCATTGTGTCTTCAGCCAGTTTCTGCATCATTTTATAAAATACCAGTTTGATAAATACCCCCCTTAGAGTTACACTGGGTGCATTTACCTGCAGGTATGACAGAGAAACAACTGTATGTTTTAAAATATGAAAGCTTCACAATGCATCAGTGCCCCTCAGTGTAGTCAGTATTGCAGTTCCCATCCATCACAAGCCATCCCTACAAACTAAACTGTGACACATTGCACTTGGCAGATCTCCTGCATGCTCATACAAATACAACACACATATATAAATGTCTGCTTATATATCCATCAGGCAAGCTTAACATCTATACCAGTGGTCAGGGAACAGGGGTAAATTACCCCACATGGGGTAAAAAGGAAATTCCATGCATATGGACGGACAGCCGGGCATGCATATAGGTACAATATATGCATGCCAGGCTGTGCCGCAGGGAGGCTCTAAGCCGGACGCCTGCTGAGATGTTATTACCAGCAGGCGCCTGGCTCCTTCCCTGCAGCGCCGCGTTAGCCGAACGCTGGAGTTCTCTTCTGAACCCCAGTTTCCGCCTCTCTCCATGCGCACTACGGGAGAGACGTCAAGACATCTCCCATAGTTCCGATTAGCAGCCGGGCGGACAGGACGGCGGCGGATGCAGGAACAGGGATTAAGGTAAGTGTTGTTTTTATTTTCTTTGTACAAGCGGCACTACAGGGGCATTATATGGGGGCACTACTACAGGGGCATTATATGGGGCCCTACTACAGGGGCATTATATGGGGGCACTACTATATGATTTCCTTCCTTTCAAATCAAGGGGGTAACGTCGTATTTAAATATATTTTGGGGTAAAAGGTAAAAAACTTCCCTGACCCCTGATCTATACGCACGTTTCCTAATACATCAATTAAAGATATACATAAATATACATTTATATATCATATCAATACATAAGCAGTAATCTTGCAAATTACACAAGAACTAACCCAATATAGGGCCGTATTCAATTAGTTGCGCACCCGCGATACTTTTACGCATGCCAAACTTTTCGCCTATATCGCGTATTTTGTATTCGGAAAAGTATCAGGCGCGCTCATTCAATTAGAAAGGACGCGAAAACGACACCCGGCGAAACGGAAACAGGCGAAAAGTCCTGTCAGAAATAGGGAACTCAGCCTGACACCCCCCAAAAGATGCACTAACATTGGGGATCACTATAGATGCCCCCGATTAGCCCTAATGAAGGTAGCTGAGGTGCTTAAGTTGTGTAAATTAGTGCCAATTAGCGCATTAACACAAGTGGTGAAGAATAGCATTAAGCTGTATTTTTATGTGAAAATAGCTACTCCCAGCAAATTTGGGGTACTTGATAATGGGTGCTAGCATATTTTTAAGTTACTAAAGTTAAGTTTTAAATTACGTTAAAAATCCACCTGCCGCAAGCACCTGCAATCAAAAACAACACTTGCCCCATACTTTTTTTTTATGTTTGACACAGTTTATCTTTGGGGGACTGTCCCAAGGGTGCAGGGGGGTTTCCCGAGGTTTGCACCCCAAAACCGCAATTCTGCTTTTTTTTCCGCCTGCTATTCATAGGCAAAACTTTTCTGCTGATTACATTGCATTGACTTTTCGCGTACGCAAAAAGTTTTTGGAATTGAATACGTCTGAAACTTTCTGCCTGGTGAAATGACGTCATCCGTGATACTTTTCCGCAGATTCTGACTTTTCGCCTCTAACTGAATACGGGCCAAAGTGGTTGTAATTCAAGCCTAATACATAACACAGGTGTAAAGCAAGCCTCAGAGTTCATTGGCTTCTTATGGCAATTTGATAGGTGAGCACAGATTTGTGAGCAGAAACTATTTGCAACAACAAATTGCTCTTCACACAACAATGATGGACTACACCCGTGACACGCGCGAGGTGAGCGATGTAATGGAATTGCATGAGAAGTTCTGGTTTTATTTGGTGAAGTAGTAACACGTGAGGCCACAGCCTGACAGAATTCCCGCTAAGTGATTAAAAGTTTAAAACCACAATCGTTTAGAACCTGTGAATCTGTTTGGTTTCTTGGGGAAAAAGCTTGAACTATTATTGCAATAATATCACATCTGACGTTATGAACGTATTACATGCTAATAGAGAAGGAATGTGACATGTCCTGTGTGCGGATGGGAATGTCAGCCCAGCTTGTCAAGTGGGAAGAGCTAGGTGGCAGCAAATCACCACACACTGATCAATACTAGGCTGGGAAATGAGAGTTATTTCTGGTCTCAGGTCTCTGCTATATCTTCAGGCATGTAGACGTGTACAGTACCAGAAGTCACTCACAATAATATGGAGAGAGGGAGAGGAAGAGGAAGAGGGAGAGAGAGAGGGAGAGAGGGAGAGAGAGAGAGAGAGAGAGAGAGAGCGAGAGAGAGAGAGAGAGAGAGAGAGAGAGATTTACTAAGTGGCAGGTTCTAAACCCCGGTGGTTTTGATATCCGCAGATTTACTAAGACTAAAACCACTGAAAAAACGCTGCAAATCCGTCGTCAAAACACATTTTAGAATAGAATAGAACAGGGCTAGAGCTAAAATTACTAGGCAGCAGTTTTGGTGTAATTCAGAAACCACTGCCAAACTGCAGATATGAGATAGTTAGATACAGTAGATAGATAGATAGATAGATAGATAGATAGATGTGAGATAGATAGATAAATAGATAGATATGAGATAGATAGATAGATAGATAGATAGATAGATGTGAGATAGATAGATAGATATGAGATAGATAGATAGATAGATAGATATTAGATAGATAGATAGATATATATTAGATAGATATGAGATAGATAGATATGAGATAGATAGATAGATAGATAGATAGATAGATAGATAGATAGATATGAGATAGACAGATATTAGATAGATAGATATATAGATAGATAGATAGATATGAGATAGATAGATAGATAGATAGATATGAGATAGATAGATATGAGATAGATACATAGATAGATAGATAGATAGATAGATATGAGATAGATATGAGATAGATAGATAGATAGATAGATAGATAGATAGATAGGAGATAGATAGATAGATATGAGATAGATAGATAGATATGTGATAGATAGATAGATAGATATGAGATAGATAGATAGATAGATAGATAGATAGATAGATAGATAGATAGATATGAGATAGATAGATAGATATGAGATAGATAGATAGATAGATAGATAGATAGATAGATAGATAGATATGAGATTGATAGATAGATAGATAGATATGAGATTGACAGATAGAACTTTTTTTTACTTGAATTAAGTGATTAATAATCCATTAAAAATGTATAACAAAAAGTTACTGCATTTTTAACCTATAATAAAAGATGTTCTGAATAAATTGGTTCTTTTCAATTATTTTATAGACGAACATGTATAATAATTTACATAATATAAACCTGAATTTCCAACGTTTAAATAAGAGAATGAAACCTGTAAAGAATTAAAAATAAATAGTAATACACCTAACCAAAGGGTCTATGTATTAATAATCTCGGTACTGCCATGATTATTAACGGTCCAACTCGCCGGGGATATTTTCATTTATACTAAAAATATCCCAGCTATGTACTACTGGGAACTTGCAGGGACAGCGGTTGCGGTGACAACTGTCCCCCGCGAATTATATCCCTGGCATTTAGGAGAAGTATTTCACAGAAGTGAAAGACTTTCCCGGAGGAAGATGACACTGCGCATGCGCACAGCGTAAGCTTCCTGTGGCCGGCCAGGGGCTGCAGGGGACAGATCGAAACTGGAGACCCTACAGACAAACAATAGTTTACACCATCTGAAGATGGTGTGTAAACTACCAGGGCTAAACTCCGAAAAGCTTCACTTTTTTGGAGTTTAGTACATATGGGTCAGATCGTAGTCCCCATTGATAAGGAATTGGTATGAAATACCGTCGGCTGCATGGCCAGCGGTTCGATTCCAGTCAGCGGCAGCCCGACAGAAACAGAGTGCGTCGCAGCGGAAGCCCGACAGCGCTGGAAATCCCGATCGTGGATAGGTAAGTATCCACTAACCTAACCTCCCTAACCCTCCTTAGGGGTGCCTAACCCTAACTTCCCCCCCAAGTGCCTAACCCTAATCCCCCCTCTAAGGGCCTAACCCTAACCACCCCCTTCCCCGCTGCCTAAACCTAACCCTCCCGGGGGGGTGCCTAACCCTAAGTCCCCCCCGGGAGCCCTAAACCTAACCCTCCCCCCCCTTGTCCGCTCGCGGCGCCCGGCGTCGGGGAAATGCGGGCGCCTATATCTAGATGCCCGGCATTTCACCCATGCCGGGATAAGACAGTCGGGAAGCCGGCTGCCGGTATTTGGGCAGTCGGCTTCCCGATTGCCTCCCATTGATAATAATGGGGACTGCAATCTGAAGTGCTAATTAGCACTTTGCCGGAGATTTCTGTGAAATCTTCTGCATTGTGCTATTACTACATAGGATCGATAGAAAAAATGATGCAGAAACTGCAGTTTCTGCATAATTTTATCTAAAAATCAGCTTGATACATATGCAAGAGAAGATTCTAATTTGCAATGTCGAATTTTTGTTATCCCATGGGAGACAGATCTTAAGGTGCACATCCACTTGCCGACTGTGAAACGAGTGCACGATTACGACATTGTAATCGTGCAGTCGTTTCACAGTCAGTGCTGTGCCTACACTGGACGTTCAGTCGTTCAGTGTAGGCACATCAATCATCCCCGTACGCAGTCAACCTGACGACGTTGTCAGGTTGACCAACATGTTCGGGCGATGATAGATGTCAAAAACGGACTTCCGGTGGGCGGAGCATCGCGATGGCCGCATCTTACCTTCCTCTCCGTCTCCCCTTCATCGCATCTATAACCATCTTCAGCTAAAACTGAGTTTTTTTAGTACCAGTGATTACAGAGCTGATAGGGGAAGACCAGTGCTTGCTACTAATCTGGTCAGGGGTCTGAACGGAGACACACTTGCACCGGAATCCGGCCTGCAAAATCAGAGGCCTAAAGACACGCTGGTAGCTTGGTGTGGCGTGGTTCATCAATTCCGCCTCATATTGATTACCTGCATAGGGATCCCAGCTCTCCCTGCCTACATCAGGTGACAATCGGGTCTGCAGATTGCAGAAACAAGCATCTCTGGGTTCTTTGCAGGGGATGTTGTAGAGGATCCTGGCTGTTACTCGCTGACACACCCTGGGCCGGACGCACTATGGACCTCGTGGTGATCCCGCACATCTAGTGTTACACGGAGATCACCCCCCCTCCCTCCGCTTACCTCCTCGGCCGGTCTCCTGGTCTGAGGGATCTGAGCTTCGGTGGACAGTTGACCCCCCTGAAGCGCTGAATCTTGGCTGTTGAATGCTGGCTAGGTGAGGCTCTGGAATCGCTGACCGAGCCTGCTCCACACTGCCTGAGACGGCTGCCGCCCTTGTGGATCCCCCGACAGTTCTGGAGCCTACGATGTGGGAGCAACTCTCTGCTAAGAGCTCCTGTAGCTGAAGCGGATCTCGGCTGGCGTTTACTGCCATACAGCGGTGTGCACCGGGGACCTCGTGGTGCCTCCAAATACTTAACAGGTACGGCGCTCTCCTCCCCCCTCACTTACCTCTTTGGCTGATTTCCTGACCCGGAGCGCTACACTGCAAGACTGCGGGCTGACTCCGGTGTGCGACTGGCCCCCTGAGGGTAGATTCGGCTGCTGGGCGTCATCGGAGTGGAGCGCTGGGACTGCTGTCCGTGACCTGATCCACTGAGCACTGCCTGATCTTGCTGCTGTCCCGGCGGATCCTCCGGTAACCGCGGAGCCTGCTGGATCAGACCTACTCTAAGTGGAGCTACATAATCTTCATCCTGCCGCCAGTTGTGTCCCCTTGGATCTCAACAACAACAACAGGAGAAAAGTGACAAGAACGGCTGGCTGGTCGGACTTGCTGAGAAGTGGCCTATACTGGCACGGCTCCCCGCTCTCTGTCAGGATCTTCTGCAAAACTGCATGATCTAAGAGATAGTGGTCTCTCCTCTGGACAATAGCGGGTATCATACCCTCCTAATCTGGTATCCATCATACATGTGCTGCCAATCTTCCCTTCCCAATACAATATAGTGATATTTATAACCTAACCCTACCTATATCTCTATTTCTATCACCTTAAGTGTATCACCTTTTATATGCTAGTATGTAATTCAGGCAAACGTCTTGTTTCTAATATATGTGTACCTTAGGGTGGATGTACTATAATTTACAACATACTCTTTTATCACTGTACTTAATAACATCGTTTGCCACCATTCATGCTGTATAATCTATACAATAACACCATTTAGTGGCGTTGGGTCAACAAATCTTGGTTCAAGGTTCAGGCAAAATTGCCATATGCTACTTTACTAAGGGATAATATGTGATATCTAGCATTACACACACACACAAGGTAACAGTTATGTAATTAATTCATTCAAACGTCTTGACTGAATGTAACCACATTGTCTAGGAGGGGCAATTACATACCTTGTCCAGGTTTAACCTTTCTCATACTAATTTTCTCCTACATGGTATGGAAAAATTTCTAAATAAGGCTACACCGTTACCCCAGAGAATGGCGAAACATACCAAAGGTGGAAATAAATCTCACTAATACAAAACCTCTCTAGTTCAAATCATGGAATCATCAAATGACTCCCAATCTACTTTAACTCAGGGTAACCCCTCTTCCCCCAATCTGATGCTTCTCAAGATGACACGCTAATTTTCCAGCAGATGGACAAAAAAACTGGATAATATCCAGACATCCATGGATAACAAACTTGACACCATTCAGCTATCTATCAATACAATTCTCAATAGATTAGAATCTAATACTAAAAGGATAACTGATGTTGAACAACGCACTAGCGACAAGGAGGATGCCCTACTTACCCTACAAAATATGGTAGATTTAAAATCTAAGGCAATTGAGGAGTTAACCGATAAACTAGATGATCAGGAAAACCGAAACAGACGCAACAACTTAAGATTTTTAGGTATTCCTGAATCCATTAAAGGCTCTGACCTCAATGATCTCCTCAGCGTTGATCTCATTAATATACTTCAGGTCCCTACAAACGCAGGTGCTGTTGCAATTGAGCGCTTCCATCGTATTGGTCCAGAATTTAACTCAAAAAACAGTGCCCCTAGACAGGTGATAGCCAGATTTTTAGATTTCCGGGACAAGGAAAATATTCTCAGGCAGGGGTGTATCTAGGGGTCCGAGCGCCCCTGGCAAAGTAATGGACTGGCGCCCCCTCCCCCCATATTTTCTGAATAATTACTCTGTACTTATAACGTCTCTACAGAAAATCCTCCTTCTGTATCCCCAACCAACCCCCATGTTTTATCAGCCAGCACCCCATTCTGTTTCTTCAGGCAGCCCCCTTTTTGTCTCCCCAGCATCCCCATCCTGTCTCCCCAGCCCCAACATCCCCCTCCTGTCTCCCCAGCCATCCCTTTCTGTCTCCCCAGCCATCACTCTCCTGTCTCCCCAGCCATCACTCTCCTGCCTCCCCAACCCCACCATCCTACTTCTGTCTCCCCAGTCACCCCCCTCCTGTCTCCCCAGCCATTAGCCTGCCTGTAATGTGGGGCTCCAGTCCCTGTCCCCCCTGCTCCAGTCCCTGGCCCCACGCATCCAGCCCCCGGCTCCAGTCCCTGGTCCCCACCATCCAGCCACCGGCCCCCCAAAGCCCACAAATACTTACCAGCTTCAGCATGTGCCTCGGCGGCTCCTCAGTGCAGCAGCAGCGATGAGGCGCACATGACGTCATGACATCACGCAAGCCTTTATTTATTCTATGTACCTACCAGGCAGCCGCCGGTATGCGATAGCGGTTGCCCAGACCTTGACATCTAGGAAGTTCCTAGATGTCAAGGTCTGGGCAGCCGCCATCGCTTGCCGGCGGCTGCTTGGTACATAGAATAATGAAGTCATGTGCGCCTCATCGCTGCTGTCCCAGGGGCGTACCCGGGACTGCTGTCCTAGCAGCCCTGTCTTGATTCTACCCCTGGCCACGGGAGGCACCCCGGATGGCGTCCCCCCTTGGCCGGTGCCCCTTGCAAGTGCCATCCTGGCCAATGGGTAGATACACACCTGTTCTCAGGACATACCGCAAAACTGATTCCCTTAAAATTCGCGACTTTAACGTACTAATACTTTTCAAAGCTTTTACTAAATGTGGAATTGGCTGATAGCTATTTCCCGCCACCAATATTTCACTCATGATGAGTACTAAAACACACATGCGCTTCCTCTCCTGGAACGTGGCTGGTGTAATCTCGGCCATAAAAAGGAAAAAAATAATCACACACATTAAATCCTTCAATCCTGATATAGTGTTGCTGCAGGAGACTCATTGGGTTGAGGGTCCCTATGCCAAATGATCAGCTCCCTGGATTGGAGAATGTATCGCAGCCCCTTACACTCGTAAGCAAAGAGGAGTTGCTATCCTTCTTAATAAACGACTTCAGTATAATATTTTAGATTCAATTATTGACCCGGAAGGGCGTTTTATCATATTAAAAATAAAAATTTCTGGAGAATTATTCACTATATTAAACATTTACGCCCCCAATGTCCCTAACTTTGACTTTTATATCAAAATCTCCAACATATTAATGAAAATGGATACTCCAAACCTAATTATCGGTGGAGATTTTAACTTGATCATTGATGCATCTCTTGATAGAGCTCCCGCTCTCACGACACGTACATCAGGCCAGCGAGATGGAATTCGTCTATTGCTCTCTCACCACAACCTAATAGACCCCTGGAGGTTATTAAACCACAATAGCAAAGAATTCACCTTTTTCTCTCACGTACATAACACCTTTACCAGGATTGATCATATTAGATTCACTAATTCCTAGGCTACAAAAAGCATATATTAGCAATATCCTCATCTCAGATCATGCACCTATATACCTAGATATAAAGTTTCAAACTCCTCATAATAAGAATGTAACTTGGCGTTTTCCGTCATATCTATATTCCAAGGACGACTTCAAAAGCTACCTTAAGAGTAAATGGGAAGATTATACAGTTACTAATCAAACACATCAAAACAACCCGGTTTTGTTTTGGGCTGCCTCAAAGGCTGTTATGCGTGGCCATATCATTGCATACACATCTCGGAAAAATAAAGACCGGAGAGAAAAAATGCTAATACTTAACCAAAATTTAAGCAAGGCCTATCACACATATTTACAAAATCCAAACAAAACGAATAAAACCCTATATATCCAACATAAACAGCTACTGGAGACTTTTGTTTCTAATGAAGCTCAAATGAAAGTGTCTTATTCCAAAAACAGATACTTCAGATGGGGAGGTAAGGCGGGCAAACTATTATCATACATGGTTCGCCAACAGGCAAAAGACGCTATGTCAGTAGGTTAAAACACTCAGGAACCTATATCACCTCTCAGGCAGATATAATCTCTCAATTTCACTCCTATTTCTCTACACTCTATAAAGCCATTCCAGACTCTCCTCAACTAGCAAACTCATTGCTTACAGAAGCAAACCTTCCTAAATTAGAAACTTCACAGAGAGACCTAATAGAAGCTGACATAACAGCAGTAGAAATTCATAAAGCCATTGGGGCCCTAAAGCTCAACAAGTCTCCAGGACCAGATGGGTTCAGCGGCGAATACTATAAACTCCTTAGTGAAAATCTAGCCCCAACACTTACCGTTCTTTTTCAACTCATTCTAAAAGGACAAGCACATTACCCAAATTTTAATGAAGCCCATACCATATTACTACCCAAACCTAATAAAGACGAGGAACTAGTGGAATCATATTGCCCTATCACACTCTTAAATCAAGACTTTAAATTACTAGCTAAAATCATTGCCTCTCGCTTACAAACATTAATGCCTACTCTCTTGACACATCATCAATTAGGTTTCACCAGCACACGTCACTCAGTGTCAGGCATTAGGTCAGCCATCTCCGCTATCATTGCTTCTAAAAATTCTAAATCTACACAAAATCTACTACTAAGCCTTGATGCGGAGAAGGCGTTTGATAAAATTGCGTGGTCACATCTTTACCGTATACTAGAAGAGAGGGAATTTGGTCCACACTTTATTAACCTCATTCGATTTTTTTACAACAACCCCAAAACCAAAATAATCATCAATGATTCAATGAGTACACGAGTCAGGTTGGCTAGGGGCACAAGGCAGGGTTGTCCACTGTCCCCCGTCCTGTTCAACTTGGCCCTAGACCCCTTAATACGCATACTACAATCTTTAAATAGTTTCAAGGGTATCTCTATAGGCTCAAGTTCTATTAAGATCTTAGCATTCGCGGATGATCTTCTTTTCTTCTCCAATCCCCAAGAAAGCATGCAGGAAGTACTTTCCAAGATTTCTCAATTCGGTTTAATTTCAGGTTTCACAATCAACGTTCAAAAATCGCTAGCTATGACACTCTCTCAGGAAATATGTCCTCGTTGGGCTAATAATCTCAACCTCACATGGACCCCTACCTGTATCCCTTATCTAGGAATTCAATTACCAAAAAACATATCCCTTTTGTACTCTCTCAATATAACAAAGATAATATCTAAAATCACGCTACAACTAAAAAACTGGCAAAACCTACAACTCTCTTTTCTAGGGCGAGCCCAGCTCATAAAAATGATAACTTTTCCAAAACTTCTCTATCCTCTACAAGTTCTGCCCTTAGTAATAACCGAAAAAGTTGAACAAATTTTAAATGCAGCTTTTCGCAAATTCATATGGAATGGTAATAAACCAAGAATTAGTCTTAAAATTCTCCAAAAAAGCAAAAAAGAAGGAGGTATACATTTTCCTCACATTGCCTTCTATAACCAGGCAGCCATATGCCGTTACATTAAGGACTGGCTCAACTCTACCAATCATTATGCTAACTCAGAGCTAGAACAACAGCTCATACCTAATAGACATTTAGCATCATTTCTACATCTGGCTAAAAAAGACATTCCTCCTGCAGCTCTAGAAAATCCAATACTAACCTCCACAAGATCAATATGGTTTAAAATAAGAAAATCTTGGAATCTGAGCCCGTATTTATCTCTCTTTCTCCCGCTGTGGGGTAACCCAACCTTTCAAAATGGTCAAACTAATTACCCATTCCGCTCTTGGTCAAAAGCAGGACTATCCTCAATTAGATGCATAGTAGATTCATCCCTACATACATCATTACATTTCTCACAAGCGATAGAAAAATTCGACTTCTTAAAATTCCAAACTTTTGCTTTTTTCCAATCTAAACACTATGGCCCTCATTCAGACCCACTCACGAGCAGCTGTCCGCTCGCAAGTGGGTCGATGGTCTGCACTGCGCATGCGCATGACGGAGGGAGCTCCGTCGTGCGCATGCGCGAGACGCGACGAGCGAAGGACTTTCATTCGCTCGGAGTGTCTCATCAAAGGGGGCGTGCTGTCGATGTTGACTGACAGCACACCCCCTTTGGTGGGCGTGCCGGGGGCGTGCCTGCCAGACGGAGGCGTTCCCAAGGGAACGCCTACCGTCTGAAGCCGGCCCCACTGACATCACTAGTGATGTCAGTGGGAGTGGTTTTGGCTCTGATAGAGCCAAAATCACTCCTGGCCTTGCGGTTGAAAAACTCAACCGCAGGCTTTTGCTCGCAGTTTCGATGGTCGCGATGGTCTTGACCATCATCCTGCACGCTCGTATATGCTGTGGGTGGTGACCCACAGCTATACGAGCGTCCAGGAGGACGCTCCATATTAATGGAGGTGGGCCCTGATTCAGAGCGAGCGCTCTGGTCAGAGCGTCCGGCTCTGAATCAGGGCCTATGTTGACAAAGTTCTCTATAATCTTTCATCAAATGACTGGAACAACTTAATAGATTCAGCTTTCAACAGACCCAACCATGTCCCCAAATCGATCTCTTTTTTTTATGCTCTTATACGGGCACCGTCTTTCTCTCGTAAGCATCGCACAGGTATAACAGTATGGCAGGATCAATTCCCTCATCTCCAAATATCTGACATATTAAATACTCTCTCTTACTCAATAAAGGCCTTACCAGCGATCACATACAGAAAAATGATATATAAAATATTCTATAGAGGTTACTTATCCCCATCCCGTGCACGTACAATTGGTCTGTCTAACTCTTCCTCCTGTCCCAAATGCAACACCTCTCCTGCCACCCTGTTTCACTGTGTCTGGCACTGTGATCAGATCAAACAATTCTGGGTGCAAATCGAACACTTCATATTTTCAAATATCACTCAAACTTTCACATTGTCCCCGGAGTGGGCTGTACTGGGGTTTCTTGATCCCTGTGCTGGCCTAACACTGGGTAGACGAAAGGTTATTACCATAATATCGAACGTAGCCTGAAAGAGTATCCTGCAGCAATGGCTTTCCCCTCACCCTCCTTCTTTTAATATGTTTAAAGATAAACTCTTCTTTATATTTAAAATGGATTGGGTGGAAGCCTCTCTCCAAAAAGAGCATCGAGTTCAAAAAATTTTTGAAACCTGGGAACAATATATTTACCTACAACTTATCGACATCAAGAACCTAATACTCACATGCTTTCAACCTACAGCATGGCTACAATCTCAACTAGCTTCTAATAATCATAGATCTCAAACATGAGGTATGATATGTGCTTCATGACTTTATACTATCATATTCCATAGATGGTTCCTTGTCCCGGGTCCGCCGCATCACCTTAAATCACTCCCCGCCCTCCCCCTCGTTCCCCCCTCTCTAGTAATTTCTCCATCACTTTACCCGATCTTAATCTTTCCCCTCTTTCTTTGTTTCTTCCTTCTTTCCTAATAAATTTTTTTTTCTTTTTATCTATAAACAAAACATAAACTATTGACTCTTTAAGCTTATTCATATCTTTAATGATAAGTCTTTATGTTTTGTTATGTTCATCAACAAAAGTTACAAAATTGAAGACACAGATTAACAACTTTTCATGTTAATTGTACTCATGAGGAATCTGTACTACGTTATGGACCTTTCTTTTCATTTGTCTGATGCTATGTAGACACAAAGTAAGACAATAGACAATCATACTCAATTTTATTAGTGTATATTAGCATCTAAATACATTGTTATTGTAGCTTCTGTAACCATAATATTATGTTGATCTTATCTCCATACCCTATTGAATTTTGTTTATCTTATATTCCCTCTTGAATGTACATTCTTCTTTGTTTCAATAAAAATATTGATATAAAAAAAAAGATGTCAAAAACGACCAGCGGGCGCGCGCATCGCTGGTCATTTTCGTCATTTACATGGCCGATTTGCGAACGATTAACAAGCGATTGAACGATAACGATGTCGCACCTTTAGAGAACTTTTGAGACATTGTGCAACCGCTACCTAGCGTTCCATCAAATAAGTATTTTTTGTTTTACTGTAGGTATACATTTTCCCATATTAGATGGTGCATGGCGGGATGAGGCGATTGTTACTCTAGTAGCCATGTATTACATTAATACGTTTGAATTAATTTTTTTTATATTTGGGATAGGGCCTCCATGTAAACAGATCCTACTTTTGAAAAAGCATTTCAGGGAGATTGTGAAAGCAGCACCTGTGAGCGCGGCGGTAAAGTGAACGTGTACTGCTACATCTGAGGGGCGTGTCATATAACTGACTTACATCCAAATGTAAATGATCCCAAAAGCAGTTAGTAAGATCTACTTGTTGATGAAAACACACTGATACTTTTCAGAAAATGCATGTAGCCATAGGGATCATTGGACCTGATTCAGACCCACTCGCGAGCGGCTGTCCGCTCGCAAGTGGGTCGATGTTATGGACTGAGCATGCGCACGACGGAGGGAGCTCCGTCGTGCGCATGCGCCAGACGCGACGAGCGAAGGAAAGTCCTTCGCTCGTTGTGTCCGATCAAAGGGGGCGTGCTGTCAATGTTGATTGACAGCACGCCCCCTTTGGTGGGCGTGCCGGGGGCGTGCCTTCCTGACGGGGGCGTTCCCACGGGAACGCCTCCCGTCAGAAGCCGGCCCACTGACATCACTAGTGATGTCAGTGGGAGTGATTTTGGCTCTGATAGAGCCAAAATCACTCCGGAGCTTGCGGTTGAGAAACCCAACCGCAGGCTCCGGCTCGCAAATTCGATGGTCGCAATGGTCTCGACCATCGCGACCATCACAATGCACGCTCGTATAGCCTGTGGGTGGTGACCCACAGCTATACGAGCGTCCAAGAGGACGCTCCATTAAAATGGAGCCCGGCCCTCATTCAGAGCGTGCGCTCTGCTCAGAGCGTACGGCTCTGAATGAGGGCCATTGTGCCTTATATCCAATGCAGGGAAATTAAACTAATGATCCCATTTGAATGAATATATCTCTTTTTTTGTTTACTATAACAGCTACATAATGGGGGTAAGGTGCAATCAGGGAGATTGCTGGACTCTTCAGGGAGTCAGGGAGATTGCTGCTATTTCAGGGAGTCTCCCTGACAATGAGGGAGAGTTGGCCAGTATGAAACAGATTCTCTTTGATCATTTGAAAATTGGTTAAAACTTCTCCAAAGTTTTGTAAAAACAAGGGCCCTCATTCAGAGCCACTCGCTAGCGGCAGTACGCTCGTTCCGAGCGATGTTCGCACATCTGCGCATGCGTACGGATCGTTATACGCATGCGCGAATCAGTCAGTGCGGCCGAAATTCATGTGCTCGCAATATAGCGAATGCCTGCTATTTTGAGTGACAGAATGAGGCGTATGTGGGTGGTAACAGGGGAAGGTGCTTGAAAACGGGGAGTGGAGATCAGAACGCAGGCGTGCTTAAAGGTCAAAACGGGCGTTTTATGGGTGTGCATAATTAATACTGCAGCGTCATTGACCACGTCACTGGGTTAATTTATAGCCAGAACTGCTCGCAAGATTGTGGTAGCAAAAACCAACCACAAGAATAGCGAGCAGTTCATACGCTGGTCGATGTACTCGATTAATCTAATAAATAGCGGACATGACGTATGGTGCGAGCGGCCAGGGGGCGTTTTTAACAAATAAACAAGCGTATGTTTTGCTCGCTCGTTCAGACTTAGAGGTGTGAACAGACTGCAATTTGCGAACGGATCATTTGAATAGCCACCCCTTGTTTTTGAACGAACGACCGCAAATAGCGAACGGCTCTGAATCAGGCCCAAGGTTCCTAAAGAAACAGATACTATAAGTACTGTAGATAGAGCGATCAATAGATACTGTAGATAGCTTTGAGATGTATACTGTACATTAGAGATATATTAGAGATGGATTAGAGAGAGCAATTGTAATGATAGTGTTTATTGTCTGCCTATCTGAGAAAGATAGTGACACAGTGAGCTGGTATTCAGGTATGTGTGGGACAGGATTGTAGTCAGGCCATGAGCAGGGTCAGTGGCAAACGCAGGATTTCTAGAAGGGGGTTTCCAAATGCTTGATTTTAGAGCGAGTGTGGCCAGTCCATGAAGAGGGCATAATTAGTACTTAACCAGCTTTAATATTCGCCATACAAAGTGTATTGTGTGTCATAATTCCAGCATATACAGGACCAGTGGTCACAATAAGCAATTAGATGCGGCAGTAGGGCCATCCTGCCTGAGGTGAATGTTTTTATCTTAGATGTGGGCACCACTCCAGACTATTGGAGCAAGTTCGGGAGCCTGGAGGAGCAGCAGAATAACCTAGCGCTGCCCTGGACATATATGTACATATTAGGCTCTATAGCAGTGCATCCCTAACAGTGCATGTTTTCCAGATCTCCTAGTTGGTTCACAGGTTATTTATTACTGGCTGATACATGTTAAACGATCCACAGGTGGTGCTAATTATTTCATTTGTGATACTGAGAAGAACATGCAGCACTAGTAACAATCTATTATATTACTATTTCTATTGTGGTCATGGTGTTTTCTGGGGAGGGGGAAACCCCCCCTGCGTTTGCCTATGAGGGTCTGGTGTTATTGCTCAGGGCTGTAACTAATACCCCTTTTACACCGGAGCTAAAACCCGGCTTTTTGAAGGGTTAACCCGGGCAGCTCCCTGGTGTAAAAGGGCAGAGGGTTGGATCGCCGGGTCGAGTGACCCGGCAATCCAACCCAGGTAACTAGCAGGGTTTAACACGGGCGTAGCCCGTGAAACCCTGCTATGGGAACAGCGCACTCCGGGTCACGAAGACCTGGAGTGCGCTGCTAGCCGGCCGATTGGTCCGGCTTCAGTGGTGCTTGGAGATGACGTCATCTCCAAGCGTCCACTTTCACTCCGCAAAAGCCGGGTCTATGCAGACCCGACTGCGGTGTGAGCGGCGCTGACTCGGGAATATCCCGAGTCAGCGCCGGCAAAATTCCGGGTCTGATCCGGATAGGAACTTTGTTCCAACTCCGGGTCAGACCCGGAATTTAGGTGGAAAAGGGGTATAAGGTTAGGCGAGTGGGACATCCCAGGGCATAGGGCCTAGGTTCGCAGCACCATTGCTACCCATGGCACCTGTATTTGGCTTGCACTGCCTGAAGTTTGCACTCCGCAGCCTGTAGGACCCCTTAAAGCATCTGTATGATGCTCTGAGCTCCTCAGTTTCGTTCAGTTTTGTATTCTATAAGTGGGCGGCTGCGGGGCAAAGTGCAAAAAGAAGGGAGGATGCGGGTGTTTGGCGGCCGACCGGAAGACCTGTCCACTCTTCCAGGCGGCCAGGTGAGCCAACTGATTTTCGGGAGCCTCCCGGACGTTCCGGGAGAGTAGACAGGAATGTCCTAAACGTAGTCCAGGCCAGCACAGCAGGTCCAGCATTGCTATTTGTCAAATTACTGATTGCTGCCAGTTATGTTCACTACGTCTTGAGGTAAAACATGTCCCCTCACCCAGATTCCAATGGTCCAAACAAGCCTATCAAACTCCAGCAATTCCCAGCGCTAACAATCACCGGGAGGGGCACCGGCTGCTGGAACCTGCTCTATACACACTGATGATAGCTACATTTTAAAATAGAGCTTTTATCAGAACTCCCGCAGCCCTTTTACATTACTGCTGGGATGCAAACCATTCACAGTGTGCTGCTCTATATCAAATGAAGGTAAAAATAATTGATGTATTTTTTACAGTTATTTATATGGCGCACACATATGAGTATTACGTGGGGCTTTATGGAGTATATTTAGTCATTTACCTGCTACTTTATTTGTCCGAGTTTGAAATTCAGTGTTGAGCATTCCCAAGTTACAACTTTATTTACCTGTTATTCCAGATTTCCCCCATGATTCTTAATTCATTTACACCCATTACACCACGAGTTAAGGTACAGGAAACCACGCGGGTACCGTCATTCTACAGGAAGTGCTGTATGTACAGCATCGGGATTGCGTTTTCATATTTGGCCAAGCCCCTTGGATGTCTACTGGGAGAAGGGGACTGAGCAACTCCATGGAGTAGGAAAATATGGAGTGTGAGTGTGCGTGAGTGGTTAATAAATGATTAACATATTCAGTGTGCATGGTGGCACTTATGGTTCTCCAAGTGCCGCCATGCCGGTGCCTGCTTGCTGGGATATTGTTTACTATTTTGCACACATTAACCCTACACCCAATGCCACCAGGGGTGCAGGGAATAGCCCCGGGCTTCACTCCAGTCCTGGAGTATCCTTTATTGGGGGGGGTCTCCACTTTCCAAGGACGACCAGTTTTGTGCTGGTTAATGTGATGGCAGGGGGGCCCTGTCATGTGTGTACCCTTGCTATGGCATTACCCCCATGCTGGTTGAGCCACGTGCTGGTTCCTTTGAAATATGGGGTGACCCCACACCATTTTTTTCATAAAATTTCCAGTACCAGAATGGTAAATGGATAGTGATAAAGTACCAACCAATCAGTTCCTAACTGTCACTTTACCGGCGGTGTCTGAAAAATGGCTTAGTACATCTCCCCCTGAATGCCTTGCTGTTGGCGCATCACCGGATAAAGTCACACCTCTTTTAATGCATAGTGTGGCTGCAACCAATTTTATGGTGCATACGCACGGGACGATCGTCAACGGTAACGAAACTTTTGAATGATCTCCCGGGTGTGCTGGATGATCGATATCGATCATCCAGCGCACCACCAATCCACCAACGACGGCCAGCGACCTGCGATCAATGATCGCAGGTCCCTATAGTAACCTGGTCGATATCGACCAGGATGGCCTGCATGCACGGTCAATGGACAATGGCCCTCATTCAGAGCCGTATACTCTGAGCAGAGCGCACGCTCTGAATGAGGGCCGCCCACCATAATTATGGAGCGTCCTCCTGGACGCTCGTATAGCTGTGGGTCACCACCCACAGCCTATACGAGCGTGCAGTTTGATGGCCGCGATGGTCAAGACCATCGCGACCATCGCCACTGCGAGCCGGAGCCTGCGGTTGCGTTTTTCAACCGCAAGGCCCGGAGTGATTTTGGCTCTATCAGAGCCAAAATCACTCCCACTGACATCACTAGTGATGTCAGTGGGCCGGCTTCTGACGGTAGGCGTTCCCTTGGGAATGCCCCCGGCAGGGAGGCACGCCCCCGGCACGCCCACCAAAGGGGGCGTGCTGTCAACAACAACGACAGCACGCCCCCTTTGATCAGACACAACGAGCGAATGAAAGTCCTTCGCTCGTCGCGTCTGGCGCATGCGCACGACGGAGCTCCCTCCGTCGTGCGCATGCGCAGTGCACAACATCGACCCACTTGTGAGCGGACAGCCGCTTGCGAGTGGGTCTGAATCAGGCCCAATATCTTTATCGTCCATAGGTGCCCGCGCATTGCAGGTCGTTGGTAGGTTGGAGGCACCGAAAAATGCACAAAATGAACGATAACGATATGATCAATTTAATTATCGTTCATATCGTGCATTTTAATCAGACTGTGTGTACGCACCTTTAGTGTTCCTCGTACTATCAGTGCCCGGGAGGAGGTGGTTAATAATTAATACTCAAACTTTGAACTAAGAATTGCAGCAGCAGCAATGCAGCCTCTACACGATGAGCCACAAATTCAGTTGCAATTTGCTGCTACCGTGTCCTCTCAGTTATATTTGTGCATAATTGGATCTGTAACGCTCTTAATGACCCAGCTGCTGTCAATGATCTCTAAATACCTGGTGCTAGTGACCCCAGATTCAAGCATTTGCTGCGAGCAACTCACTACCAGTTTATTGTGTTTGTCTCTGTGATCCAGCGTTCTGAGGGTCTCATTCAGACCCGCTCGCGAGCGCTGTACGCTCGCAAACGGGTCGATGTTACCCAAATCCGCATGCGCAGGAAGGAGGCTGCTCCGTCGTGCGCAATGCACGAGACCTGGCGAGCGACGGGGAAGCCGTCGCTCGGGGTCTCGCACCAAAGGGGGCGTGCTGTCGATGGTGATTGACAGCACGCCCCCTTTGGTGGGCGTGCTGGGGGCGTGGCTGCCCAGACGGAGGCGTTCCCATGGGAACGCCTACCGTCTGGGTCCGGCCCCACTGACATCACTAGTGATAGAGCCAAAAGCACTCCGGGCTTGCGGCAGACGAGACCCTACCGCAAGGGTCTCGTCGCAAGCCCGATGGTCGCGATGGTCTTGACCATCGCTACCATCTTTTTGGCCACTCGCATAAGCTGTGGGTGGTCACCCACAGCTATGCGAGCGGCCAGGAGGCCGCTCCAAATTTAGGTAGGCCGGCCCTGATTCAGAGCGAGCAGAGCGTCCGGCTCTGAATCAGGCCCTCAATCCTGTATCTGCATAGTCACCTTCCTGGCTTTCATCACTGGCTTTTGGACAAGCAAACCGAACACTGGCTTTGGATACTGTAACCACCCCTTTGACTCTTGAATACTGGCTTTGGACGAATACTCCTATGGCTCTTGATCCTTGGCTACTCTCTGGATCATGCAATTACCTGAGTCTCCATGCCCACCCTCATACTTAAAGGCACAATG
This sequence comes from Taudactylus pleione, assembly GCA_031769625.1. NCBI lineage: Eukaryota > Metazoa > Chordata > Amphibia > Anura > Myobatrachidae > Taudactylus > Taudactylus pleione. The sequence goes on along the minus strand of JAUIMM010000244.1, from coordinate 1,209,873 downwards.
CCATTAGAACATTCCTTCTTTGGGAAAGTTACTACCCTCTCTAGTCGTAGGAATTCCCCAGTTAATCATTTGCTGTCACAAAGAAATCTGGGACCTGACAGAATTGTTGCTACATTGGGCTTTATCCGTTGGGACCATAAATCACATACAGCAAATAAACTCCTTCATTGCATAAATAGCTGCCCTGAGCACTGCCTGCCCTCCTGACAACGACTGGAAATGTTACATCTGACCACGGTGATGTTTTGTTGCTGCCTTGTCCCCAGGATAAATGCCATGCATCCTACGTTCGCTCCTGTGTTTATCCGCATTGCACAGAGATTATTGATCACTTACCAAGACATTTAGGGGTATATTTACTAAAGTGAGAGTTTTTAGAAGTGGAGATGTTGCCTATAGCAACCAATCAGATTCTTCTACTTAACATTTATCTAGCACCTTCTAGAAGATAATAGCTAGAATCTGATTGGTTCTAATTCTAATTAGGGTCTAATTCTAAGTTGCAGGCAAAAAGGCTTCATTTGCGGGCAGCCAAGGAAAACAGATTCACTATGTTATACTAATACAAGAACCCATAAGGTTAATGCGAGGGTTCGCGTGTCTGGAAGCGGAAAACCCGTGCCGCCCATTACGCCATTTACACCAGCAGGCGTCGCTATTAGTGTCACCACGCGCACCAGCCCCATGATAGGTGCAAGAGACGGAGCAGAAACAGGCGTCACTTTACCGTACGCAGAATAGCAGATCGGTGGCTCCATATATAACTGTGAGGTTCCCATTCAGACCCGCTCGCAAGCACTGAGCGCTCGCAAGCGGGTCGATGTTGAGGCAATGCACACGCGCAGTGGCCGCACTGCGCGTGCGTAAGCCCCGGAGCGTGAGAGAAGTTCTCTCGCTTTGGAGCTCACTACAAAAGGGGCGACTGTCGATGGTGATCGACAGCTCGCACCGTTTTGTAGGCGGGGGGGTGGGGTGGCTGGCCAAACGGAGGCGTTCCCGAAGGAACACCTGCCGTTTGGGGGGAGGCCCAACTGACATCACTCGTGATGTCAGTGGTGAGCTTCCGGCTCTACTAGAGCCGAAAGCTCACTGAGGGTTGTGGCAAACGAGTCCCTAACACAAGGGTCTCATCGCAAACCCCAATGGTCGTGATGGTCTTGACCATCGCGACCATCAACCTGGCCGCTCGCTAAAGCTTAGCGAGCGGCCAGGAGGCCGGATCATTAAAGTGAAGCAGCCGCCCTCATTCAGAGCGAGCGCTTGCATTTTGTGAGCGGCTCTGAATGAGGTCCTGAGATTCATGTAAGCAGATGACGGATCAAGAAGCAGGACAAACATCCTTATCGCTGTAAGTACTTTTGCCGATCGCGCATAATACAATCTCTAGTACAGTATACGGCAAAGGCTTAATGGAGGCAATAAACTCAAGGCAGCCAATTCCTTTGAGTCATTTGCGAGGAGTTCACAAGGTGCCATTTATTTGCAATTGTGCAAATCTAGGTAGCGCAGCTCTGCAGATGATGATGGTGATTAATGAGCGCGGTTACTACAGCTCCCTGAGACTTCATTCAGTATAACCTGGAGAGTTTAATATGATTAATTCTTACACACAAGTTATCTCACATGCCGTCTAGTTGCCCAAAAATCAAGTCCATTACCATATGAGGGACTTAAATGTCTTGTTGTATATATATATATCTATATATATATAGTGTATATATATATATATATATATATATATCTATATCTATATATATATATATATTTATGTTCTATATACATTTACAAAAGTCCCACCCACATGATTTCTGATATTGGGTATACAGTACAATATGGCGCAAATGTCTTTTTGCATAGGGAGCAAACATCGGCACATAAGGGTTAAACTTTTGTTGACGCACTTTATGGAGACAAACTGAAGTTTGCCTCAATAGTATTGAGATATTTACAATTATGAAGCTGGTATAGAGGCATTGGTCCTTATTCCAAGTCGCACACTATGAGAAAGCCAGACATAGTTGAGCGTATGTTTTTGTGCTGTGCATGCGACAAAGTCGCACTATGCATACGTCCCAAATGTGTCCGTACAGAGCAAATCTCCTAAAAATGGAAGGGAGAGACATTTAATCCGATGACCAAAATTAGCCCTCCTGCCAATCAAAGTGGGCGGTCCTGACATACCCCTGTCCCCTCCTTCATAATGGGGGCAGGCTAACTATGTCGCCTCTAATGGTTGGCCAAAATCTTCTATGGTGTCTGGCCACACCCCTTCTGATGACTGGCCACACCTCTTAAGTATGGGCCCCTCCCACAGCATTCCCCCAGCGGGCCTTTCACGCCCCAGTCTGAAAATGGAGGGAATGTAGGGGTAATATTTATTAAAATATGTGGTCAGCCCCCAAAGCATTAAGAATCCTTATTGCCGCATATCGTGGTAATAATGACTCTTTTTTTTCACCGGGATGTGCCAATTTTAATTGCCGGGAGAAGGGCTCTGATAAGAGCCAGGTCAAGGGTCAGGTAGAAGTGAGGTGATTGTATCTGTGGTCATTTTACTACCTATGGACCCCCTCGTGGCTACTTCCTGGAAAACTCCGCAATACTCTCCGAGGCCCCTTGCTTCCCACCAGAAAGGGGTCATAAGATGTCAAGCTCACAAGCTGATAAAATGGTGCCAGAAGAAAATAGAGAGTAATACACTCTTTTGACCTGTTTGCTTATTGCGGATTGTAAGATTCCAGAAGCGACTATGGGATTTAGGGGCCTATTTATCAAAGGTGTTTTTTTTTTAATAAAACTATGCAGAAAATGGATGGCTAGCACTGTCCCTGTGAGTTATCTTTAGTACATAGAGGGGACACATTTGTGTAAAAGGAAAAAGTAATCCGTGACTGTTAGTAATTGCGTAATGCCGCAATTATTAACAGTATGCACCATGGATGGAGTTCTGAAGCCTCCTGCTTGTTTTTGCAACCACCCACCTTAATGATGTGGGGAATCTTATCTTCCATGGTAGAGACCGTGGGGTATATTCAGTGGCGTCCCTCCCCCCGCGGTGACACCCGGTGCGGATCGGATTGTAGTGTGCGCAGCAAAGCCGCAGGCTGGCAAAAAGGAGGCATGGAAACGCGGGTAGGGGACGTGGCCCGAACCCTCGTTTTGGTCACTCAGAGGGTCCCATAAATACGAACTGCCCCTGGGAACCGCTCTGTGTGCAGTGCTGGCTCCCTCCCTGTGTCAGGAGCCAAGTGCTGCACGTAATGCTACAGTGACACCAGGATGCGGCCCACGCCCCCCGCACTCCCTTGTGACGCCATTGGGTATATTCACTAAAAGTCATTTTTAATCTTAATTTTTATCGATTTAAACTCGATGTAAATTTATGAAAATCAATCAACATCGAAGTTGTGTTTCTGTGGCTAAATCACACATTTACTAGTACTTGTGTGATTTAGCACAATAACATCGATGTTGAAGGATTTTCAACAATTTTAATTGATTTTAAATTTATAAAAGTCAACTAAAATCAAGCTTTAGTAAATATACCCCCATATCGGAGATTTTTGAAAAAAGTTAGTCTATGGGGTAAGAGTGTTTAGAAGCAGAGATGTTGCCCATAGCAACCAAACAGATTCTAGCTATCTTCTAGAAAGTGCTAGTTAAATGTTAAGTAGAATCTGATTGGTTGCTAAGGGCAACATCTCTACTTCTAAAAGCTCTCACTTTAGTAAATTTACCCCTTACAGCAGGGGTCAGGGAACATTTTTACCTTTTACCCCAAAAATATATTTAGATACGCAGACATTACCCCCTTGATTTGAAAGGAAGGAAATCATATAGTAGTGCCCCCATATAATGCCCCTGTAGTAGTGCCCCCATATAATGTCCCTGTAGCAGTGCCCCCATAGTTATGCCCCTGTAGTAGTACCCCCATATAATGCCCCTGTAGTAGTGCCCCCATATAATGCCCCTGTAGTGCCGATTGTACAAAAAAAAAAAAAACACTTACCTTAATCCCCGCTCCTGCATCCACCGCCGTCCTGTCCGCCCGGCTGCTCCTCGGAACTATGGGAGAGACGTCATGACGTCTCTCCCATAGTGCGCATGGAGAGAGGCGGAAGCTGGAGTTCAGAACTCCAGCCTCCAGCTAACGCGGCGCTGCAGGGAAGGAGCGGGGCACCCACTGGTAATAACATCTCAGTGGGCGTTTGGCTTAGAGCCTCCCTGCGGCACAGCCGGGCATGCATATGAATCATTCTATATTATATATATGCATGCCCGGCTGTCCGTCCATTACCCCCAGGAATTTCATTTTTACCCCATGTGGGGTAATTTACTCCTGCTCCCTGACCACTGGCCTACAGAGAGTTTTGGGAAATGGGTTACTGAGAGCCCTTTGGGTATTTGGTCTATGTGATGGGTGGAGGTCAGACTAAGCAGTAAATGAAAGAATGGAAGCCGTAAAGCGGTGACCAATGCCTGAAGATAAAATGGGGGCATGAGGCATGCAAGGCATTCTGAGACTAAAATGTATCTAGAATAGTCTAGAATAGGCTGGGAGGTGTCTGAATGTATATATAGCTCAGCGGTTGGAAGGTAGGTGTTGGGTGGGTTATCATAAAAATTAGTAAGTAATTGGAATATCTGGATTCATAAAAGACATTGTAAGATCAGTATTAGCAGAACAGACCAGTTTACAAAGGAATGGGTACGAAATACCGCCGGTCGCATGGCCAGCGGTTCGATTCCCGTCAGCGGCAGCCCGACAGGAGCAGAGTGCGACGCAGCGGAAGCCCGACAGCGCTGGAAATCCCGATCGTGGATAGGTAAGTATCCACTAACCTAACCTAACCCCCTAACCCTCCTTAGGGGTGCCTAACCCTAACTTCCCCCCCAAGTGCCTAACCCTAATCCCCCCTCTAAGTGCCTAACCCTAACCACCCCCTTCCCCGCTACCTAAACCTAAGTCCCCCGGGGGGTGCCTAACCCTAAGTCCCCCCCGGGGGTGCCTAACCCTAACCCTCCCTCCCCCTAGCCTAGCCCTAACCCTCCCGGGGGGGTGCCTAACCCTAAGCCCCCCCCGGGAGCCCTAAACCTAACCCTCCCCCCCCACGGCTGTCCGCTCACGGCGCCCGGAATCACTACGATCGTGATGCCGGGCGCTGGTCTCCCGGCGTCGGGGAAATGCGGGCGTCTACATCTAGACGCCCGGCATTTCACCCTTGCCGGGATAAGACAGTCGGGAAGCCGGCTGCCGGTATATAGGCAGTCCACTTCCTGATTGCTTCCCGTTTAGAAATGATGGATACACACTGGAAACGATGTTGTTACGATTTGGCCAAATCATAACATATTGTGCTTATCAAGCAGTGTGTATGCATGATATGCGCGCTCTGGCGATTGCGTGCGAAGTTGTCAGGCTTGATGTGCTGCATATCAAACCTAATAATATTGCATCATGTTAATGAAGGACGGCAGTGATTGTTCCGTCGTTCATTACATCGTTCAGATATATACCCACGGTACGATATGTCAGCCCGTCATATAGTCCCGGCACACATTGTCCAGTGTGCACCCACCGTAAGGTGTTAGGTTCCAGCTATACAATCTTCAGGTTCTGGTTTTGGAATGTCATTTAGCACCAGAGGTGTAACTAAGGAGGGGCATGTGCCCTGAGCGCTGTCGGGCCAGCGGCGCTGGTGTGTGTGTGCGCCACCGGCCAGCGTCCAGGTCAGTGGTTACTGTGTAGTGTAGTGAGTATATTACCCGGTGGCGGTGTGATTCTTTTAGCAGCCAAAAAGGGTCAGAGAGATTCTCGTTGGCTGCTGCACCCAGGGCCAACTCCCGCAGTGGGTAAAGGGAGAGACGTCATGACGACTCTCCCATAGTGCCGAGCGGGACCGAAGGAGCAGACGGCGGTGGGTGCAGGAGTGGAGATTCCAGTAAGTATAATGTGTGTCTGTGTTTTATGTGTAAGGAGCACTACTATGGGCACTGTTTAAGGGGCACTACTGGGGACACTGTATAATGGGCACTACTGGTGGCACTGCATAAGGACTGCTACTGTGGGCACTGTTTAAGGGGCACTACTGGGGACACTGTATATTGGGCACTACTGGTGGCACTGCATAAGGGCTACTACTGGGGGCACTGAATAAGGGGAACTGCATAATGGGCTCTACTGGGGGCACTGCATAAAGGGCTCTGTATAAGGGGCACAACTGAGGGCACTCTATTAGGGGTACTATAGAAGGGGCACCACCAGGGTCACTACTACTGGGGGCATTGCATAAAGGGCACTACTACTGGGGGCATTAATGTGGTGTATCATGTTGACTCGCCTCCATTTTTCAATAACCACACCCCTTGTGGCACGCGGCCACGACCACTTTTTCGCACATATTGGGGGGGAGCACCATTTATCATCTTGCCCTGGTCTACAAATACCCTAGTTACACCACTGTTTAGCACTGTCTGCAAACTTACATTTATCAGAATGTACTGTTACTGCAGCTAGTAGAGCAATGACCAGTAATTTAGCTGTTCGCAGCCAAATACAGAATGAATATTTCCTAAAACAGTTTTTGTTTTTTGCAAATGTTGACTGCCTGTAAATATACTGTATGTGTATTAAATAAAAAAGAACTGAGCAAAATATTTGCCTTTGAAAAAATAAAATATTAAAGATAAGAAAATTAAAACCAAACTGAAGAAATGTACAGTACAAATGGCTCGGAAACATCATTTCATCATTTTAACAGCTCGTTCACACAGCAACAGTCAGGGGATTATTTTTTAAGCTGCATTGAAATTGTTTTTTTTATGTTTGTTCTTTTCATTTTATTTATTTTTAAGCTGAGAAGCATTTTTGAGGCTTTTGAAAGGTAGGAGCTGTGGAGGTCATTCAGACCCGGACGCTAAGCTGCGCTATCACGCAGCTAAAAGGGGCCGGGGGTATGCAAATGCCACCATCGCACTGTCTGGTGTTTGGACGCCCTCTATGTCTTAGAGAGCGACGGCAGAGCGAACGCACGCCGGTATAAAGACGCCAACTTTTCTCTCTTAACACACGTCATCTCCAGGAAGTGTAGGAACAATCGGAACCATCGGAGCTGCACGCAGCACTTGAGGTAGACCCTACCCCACCGCAAGCACTGCGATCACTGCAGGCTGAAATACAAAAAAATGACGTGTACAATGACGCTTCCATGCTAATATGCACACCCATAAAACTCCTTTATGATGGCCAGACACGCCTACGTTCACAGCACCACTCCCCCATTCACAAGCACCTTCCCCTGTTACCACCCACAAACGGCGCTATGCGTCACTCAAAGTAGCGTTCCAGCCTGTGTACTACGAGTGCACGATTCACGATCGCAGTGAGTGACGCACACATGCGCATCTTGATGCATGCGCAAATGGGCGACTATCGCCCAAAGCCTGCATCTGTGGCTTAGCGAGCGGGTCTGAATCTGGCCCTGTATTTCTTTTAGTTGAGGTTAGTAAAAATTAATTACACAAGTTCTTTCATGTTTTATTTGATATTGATGTTCTTTCTTAAATGCAACCCAGTGAATGTGTGTGCGTGTGTGCGCGCGTGCGTGCGTGTGTCTGTGTTTGTGTTACAGGAGATTCATCCACCATTTTAGATGGTTGTCGCATACAGGAATGAATAGCTTGAGGCACATCTTGATTGGCTTATTGGAATCACCTGGTCACTGCCCCCGTGCCTTTGTCACACTGAGCTGAATCCCCCCACACAAGGCCAACATTGGCCCTCATTCAGAGCCGTACGCTCTGAGCAGAGCGCACGCTCTGAATGAGGGCCGGGCTCCATTTTCATGGAGCGTCCTCCTGGACGCTCGTATAGCTGTGGGTCACCACCCACAGGCTATACGAGCGTGCATTGTGATGGTCGCGATGGTCGAGACCATCGCGACCATCGAATTTGCGAGCCGGAGCCTGCGGTTGAGTTTCTCAACCGCAAGCTCCGGAGTGATTTTGGCTCTACCAGAGCCAAAATCACTCCCACTGACATCACTAGTGCCGGCATACCACAGCCGGGATTCCCTTCACTGGACCATTTCTCTGTGTCCTCAACCAAACTGCCTAATATGTATATATTAAAAAGAAACCTACCAGGCCTGCAGTATATCTAAATGAACCCCTTAACTAACTTAGGGATGACCCCATAACTATGGGGGTACCACATATGTTTTGTAAATGTTATAGCAAAGGCTGTATATCTATTGCAGGGACTGTCCCCCCGCTCCACCCGTCGACTATAGTGTCCCACGGGGATGAGGGGGTTGGGGGAAACATTCTGTCTCATTGTGCTGGAGAGCCTGAGGGCAGTCATCCGGGGGTGCTGGACCCTGCAAGGCCACACCACTTTCCTGCGAGGTCACTTTCCTGGGAGGGCTATGTGGTGATACAGAAATAGTGCCTGAAATGACATCAACCCAGGCCTGGAAGCCCCACAGCTTTCCCAATGCAGTTGTTGCAGTATTGAGGGACCTCTGCTGCAGAACCAAAGGAAATGAAGGTTCCGAAACAGAGACTCAACTGCCGGTAGTTCAGACTGAATGGAGCTCCTCGCGTCCTGTCAGCAACCAGCTGTTTATTGAGTTAGCGCACAGTTAAACTCAAAACAATAGGAAAAAAAAAAACTTTGAATAAAGTTTTATTAAAGTGTTTAATTCCCATTTATTAGATAATATTTCTTGATACTGATTATAGTACTTTGTCCCTCTTTAATTAATGATAATAATAATATACGTGTTGCTCAAGCATCGAAAGGGCAATATCCCAGTTTCCTACACACTGCAGAAACATTTATTTTCAGTCACTTTTCATTCTTTGTGACTTCCAGCCAATGGATTGGAAGGAAATCCCTGTGAATATACTAAAATGTCCTGCAGCGATCAGTCCCCGGGGAGTGAGTGTAGCAGCGACGGTCATATCAGTTCTCTTGAAAAAGGCAATTACCTTTGAGAAAGTACTATTAAATTATCGTCTACTGGTTCAATATTATTGCCATCACTCTGAATAACCCTAGGTTTTATTTTTACAGTGTCCTAAGCTAACAGAATCTCCTTCAGGACAGGAGATTTCTTATTGAAAGTACCAATCTTGGTGGCACTAAGGAAAGAACTTCAGTTGTTTATATCAATGTGGTTTTAAGATAGCCATGAATCGAACCGTAATTGAAGGTTAAAAGTGAATAAAACTAACAAGTAAATCAATGACCCTCCTAACTACGTCATATGGCGAAACGCGTTGAGTGCATACCCTGGACATGACTCATGCAGTGGAACGAAAGAGAGGCTTGGAAGCTGTAGTACGCGAGTCGTTACATGCAGAATTGGGACTGCGGAAATATGCTTTTATAGGCTGGTTGGGATGTACAGTTCTTTTTTTAATTCTAAATAAATGTTATTGTGAAAAATCGTAGTATCAACTATTGCGCGCCACTTATTATATATATGTATATGTCTCCTGGGATAGACCGGCGCACTCTTTGGCAGCCAATTAGTAGCACAACACCAGTCAAGGGCCTTGGTGTAAGTAGCTGCAGCTATCTTAGTTTTGCAGCATAAAGATAAATAAAATATAAAAGAAAAGCCTAGTCTGTCCGGCTCTAACTAAACAAATAATTCCCTCACTCAGCATAGAGGAACATAAGATCCCATTCGCAAGCACAGTACTTAAAGCACAGGGCCTGATTCAGAGCCGGACGCTCTGACAAGAGCGCTCGCTCTGAATCAGGGCCCTCCTACCTAATAGTGGAGCGGCCTCCTGGACGCTCGCATAGCTGTGGGTGACCACCCACGGCTTATGCGAGCAGCCAAAAATATGGTCGCGATGGTCAAGACCATCACGACCATTGGGCTTGCGACGAGACCCTGTGGTAGGGTCTCGCTGCCACAAGCCCAGGAGTGCTTTTGGCTCTATCAGAGCCAAAAGCACTCTCACTGACATCAGGTAAGGTAGGTAAGATACCATTAGTGACTAAGGGGCCTATTCATCATACGATAAATGGCCCGGTAACCATGCGGAAACACTTGTTTCTTCATATTTTACTTACCGGCCATTAATCATGAGTTGTCCGGTAGGACACCATGATATTCAGCAAACTCCGAAAACTGAAAGTTTTCTGAGTTTGATACCGAGAACAAGCGCCATCCTCAGGCGCTTGTTTTCGGATCCCCGCTCCTTCCTATGGGAAATAGTTCCGGGGATGCGAAGAGGGATCCAAGCAGATCCCTCCATCGCCTTCTCACGGACTCCCCGCCGCCTGTGTGCATGCGTGACCTCGAGACGTGCCGAGGGGGAGGAGGTAAGTAACACAGCTACATCTGTAGCTGCAATACTAACCGAGGGGACAGCCGATTTTCAGAGCAATGTGTAATCTATCCCTGCTGCGAGTTGGAGACTTAAGTATCCCTCGCAGCAAGTTCAATACGAAATCATCGAGAGGCCATACGGCCTTCGATGATGAATAGGCTCCTAATTGTGCCTAGAAGAAATAAGGTACTGTTCATAACTTTAATAAAACAATTGGGCTATTGGTGATGATGTAATGAGAACTGGTTCCAGTAGAGCCCACCATGATTTCGCACAATCGAGGTTATTCTACTAATGGGAGCCTATAATAGTGGATTCATCTGATAAATTACTTAGAATAAAAATGAGGAAGTAATTAACTGTAACTTGGATGAAAATTATACTCTATAAAAATTGACACCAGTATTATTTTAAATTCAATTTACTGAACTGAAAGTTGAAATGTAATTGTAAGGACGTTCATGGCTGTTGATAGATATCCACTCTCTTCCATAAAAATTGGTTTATGGTTTAATAAACGTTTGTTAAAAGGGTGTTCATTGTAGTTGAAAACTCCCAAAAAAGTTTATGACTGTAAATGTTTTTCTTTTATCACCATCTTTTATGAATCTTTTTTATGTACTGTATATCTATATACTGTAATAATTACAGAAGGTCTGTCACATCTATTCAGTGTTTGCGCAGTGGAAGCCTGGGTGCGTGTTCCAATGGCTCCCACTGCGAGAGAGATGGGACAGATCTAGAAGAGGAGGACCAGCCACTGGGAACGGGGTAAGTATGGGAATTAGGGGGTGGTAGGCGGGACTGAGCAAGGGGGGTGCGACGGGGACGGAGCCATGACAGAACAAGGGGGCGGGCAGAGTGAAGTTGTGGGATTGGGCAGAGCCAGATCCAATGTATTAGTTCTATACAAACTGAATAAGAGCGATTTTTAAGTTGAATTTTCTTTTTAGTGTTTACATATTACTGAATTATTTTTTTTCACTTTTTGCTGCAAATAAAACACATTTTTGATCATTCTTTCCACTATCATTTTTGATATCATGATTTCAAAACCTTTTTTTGTTTGTTTATTTCTTTATTAGTATACAGTTTTATAGTGGGAGGAGCAGGGTCTCCAGCAGCACAGAGTATATCAGGAGATGAGTGATGTGTTAGTGAGGACAGGGCTGCATGTGACAGGGGCAGTGACATGATGTGAGGAGGGGAATGGGGGCAGCAGGAGGCCACAGACAGAGTTATATAGTGGGAGGAGCAGGGTCCCCAGCAGCACAGAGTATATCAGGAGATGAGTGATGTTAGCGAGGACAGGGCTGTATGTGACAGGGGCAGTGACATGATGTGAGGAGGGGAATGGAGGCAGCAGGAAGCCACAGACTGAGAGTTATATAGTGGGAGGAGCAGGGTCTCCAGCAGCACAGAGTATATCAGGAGATGAGTGATGTGTTAGTGAGGACAGGGCTGCATGTGACAGGGGCAGTGACATGATGTGAGGAGGGGTATGGAGGCAGCAGGAAGCCACAGGCTGAGAGTTATATAGTGGGAGGAGCAGGGTCCCCAGCAGCACAGAGTATATCAGGAGATGAGTGATGTGTTAGTGAGGACAGGGCTGTATGTGACAGGGGCAGTGACATGATGTGAGGAGGGGTATGGAGGCAGCAGGAAGCCAAAGGCTAGAGTTATATAGTGGAAGGAGCAGGGTCCCCAGCAGCACAGAGTATATCAGGAGATGAGTGATGTGTTAGTGAGGACAGGACTGTATGTGACAGGGGTCAGTGACATGATGTGAGGAGGGGAATGGAGGCAGCAGGAAACCACAGACTGAGAGTTATATAGTGGGAGGAGCAGGGTTCCCAGCAGCACAGAGTATATCAGATGAGGAATGTGTTAGTGAGGACAGGGCTGTATGTGACAGGGGCAGTGACATGATGTGAGGAGGGGTATGGAGGCAGCAGGAAGCCACAGACTGAGAGTTATGTAGTGGAAGGAGCAGGTTTCCACAGTGGGTTGGGTATGGTATGCTGATGGTCGGAATGCCGGTGAAAATGCAATTTTTGGTTAATATTCTAAGGCTAATCTCAACCCTAAACCCCCCCCCTCTCCTGCAGTCTAACCCTAACCTTCCCTTTTTGCACCTTAACCCTAGCCCTCCCCTCTCGCAGCCTAACACTAACACTGTTTGAAGTTGTCGACATTTTGACCTGTCGGAATATCGCAAGTGGTATAGTGCACATCAGCATTCCAATTACTTACCCCCCCATTATTACAGAGTGTATCCTCTTGTTCTTAACTCACACGCTCTGTCTTGCCTCCTCATCTCTTCCTAGTTCACCTCCCAGTTATAAAAAAATCTCCCTCTACTTTCTCATCTTGCACTATCCTTGTCTCCAGTGTGCCCCCTCACAGACAGCAACTCTGCTCCTCTCTGTCCCGCCTTCCCAGGGCACTGGGCCAGTGAGTGCTACTGTTAAGAACTGTCACTCACTTAATTGTCCTAATATCTAAAGTCCCCCATACACGGGGCGATTTTTCACATGATCTGGCAGCTTTTGACTGATCGTAACGACCAATCATGTGAAAAATAGGGTTTTCGTAGACGATTCCGATGCAATGCAAGTCCCCGGCGTTGTGGATCGCCATCGTAGATCAGATGGAAAAACCATTTGATCTATGATCCATCATGCTGTAAATAGGTAAACGAAGCATCTTGTAAGATGCATCGTATACCATTTACAGCATGCTGTAATGCATCGGACGAAACTTGAAAACGTAACGAGGTGTCGTACGTTTTCAAATCGTCCCGTGTATGGGGGCCATTGCTCTAATTTTTTCTATTTATACAGTCTGTTGAAACCTTTTTATATTGTTCTGGTTAGCTTTCTAATATTCCCTGTATGCCGCTACAGACACTTGTTAGTGCCATATAAATAAAAGATATTAATAATTAATTAACTACAGGCACTTGGTTATTTTGTAAAGAAAAACACATTGGATATAAAAATGGGGATAAATTCCATTGGCTAATATATTCCAGCCACTTATTTGTGGATTCCAGTTTTTTTTCCAACAACTTTAACTGTATTGACACAAGAAACCATAACATACAGGGCCTGATTCAGACCCGGTCGCAAGCGCTGAGCGCTCGCAACCGGGTCAATGTTTGCCCACTGGGCATGCGCACGACGGAGCCGGCTCCGTCGTGCGCATGCGCGAGACCCGGCTAGCGACGGGTGCTCCGTCGCTCCGGCTCTCGCAACAAAGGGGGCGAGCTGTTGATGGTGATTGACAGCTCGCCCCGTTTGGTAGGCAGGCAGGGGGGGTGGCTGGCCAAACGGAGGCGTTCCCGAAGGAACGCCTGCTGTTTGGGGGCGGCCCCACTGACACCACCAGTGATGTCAGTGGGAGAGCTTCCGGCTCTATTAGAGCCAGAAGCTCTCTGGGGCTTGCGGCCATGAGACCCTACCACAAGGGTCTCGTCGCAAGCCCGATGGTCGCGATGGTCTTGACCATCACGACCATCAACCTGGCTGCTCGCAATAGCTGTGGGTCACCCACAGCTATGCGAGCGGCTAGGAGGCCCCGCAAAAAAAACAAAACGCTCAGATTCAGAGCGAGCGCTCTTTCAGAGCGTCTGTCTCTGAATCAGGGCCACAGTTGCATGACGAATAATCTTCGGCAAAGTAAAGACGCTGGAACCCGAAAATATTGCTACACAAACGAGTAACTAGGGCACACAGTAATGCGTCTGTTCAAACAGAAATCCAGTGATAAATATGAAAAAATTTGCATACAAAAAGTAATACGCTAACAACAATAATAAATCATCAATGATATAATAAAAGCAAAAACTAAATTAAATGAAACCCCCATCCCCAACCTACCCCTTCCGAGTCTCAGTGCAGAACAGAAATTACTCCAATGATCAAAGCAGAAACCATGAAGTAGTTTCAAAAATCTTAAATATGTGAGATTGTATTTTATTGTCTAAAGATTTTACTGTATAAATACACTGGTGGATTCCAGTTTGAAACATTATTACGGTAATATTAATTGACTAAGGACCTGATTCACTACCGATCGCAACTGCGATTACAATAGCGATTGCGCACCCAGTTTCACTGCGATAGTTTGCTAATCCATTGCAATCGCTATGCCGATGCAGCTCAACATAAGGCCGCCCACTTTACCTTACGAACATCCGTAATGTTTAGCAAGACTGCGAAACCATAGGTAACATCGAGTACCATCGCAGCCTCACGCACACTAGCGCAAGCTCGGACCTTACTCAAGAATTGCTGACCTCGTTGCACGCTATGAGTCTTCAGGCTGCATAGGGCATCACAGTGGCTACGTTATGCAACGGGGGTTCAAATGCACTAGCACGCCTGCGTTTCGCCGACCACCCCCCCGTCAACACCCTCAAACGGCACTTCCTATCAATCACTCAGCGATGGATCTGCGTGGTCACCGCGACAGCAGTTCCAATCGCAGTGGCCGGTTCGCATATGCATAATAGAACAATCGTCCGTTTGCGTGCGTAATCGCAGTTGCGATCGGTAGTGAATCAGGCCCTAAGACACACTGTACAAACAAAGTTTGCATTTATTTTCTTTGGAGGTTTGAGTATTTACTTGTTGACATTTTCATTTTGATTTCACCATCTTAGCTGTGTCCTTAGTGGTTGCGGTCGGTGTATCACTTATCAAGCAGATGGCCCAGATGTAATATAGCTGCTGTCTGCTGTCTGCGCTATGAGTAATTACTTATCACGTCCATTAAGACACTTTGCAAAATCATGTATTCTCTAATGAAACCAGTTCCTAATCATTTATCTTCATTTATCCTCAACATCTTACTCCTGCTGCTGTTCCGGGCTAGACTGCACGCTTAATGTGTTAGGTTATGGAATTTAAGACATTTGTAGCTCTTATGGCAATAAATCCACGAGTCTCTGGGCCCGATTCAGACCCGGACGCTACGCTACACTCGCTCGCTATGGGCGATTGTCACCCGTCTGCGCATACGCCTGCACTGCATTGCAGTGCGCGAACCAGTCATTGCGATTGGGAATCGAGCATTCTTAACACGAAGACTGTGCGCTACTATGAGTGACAGATAGCGCCGTTTGTGTGTGGTAACAGGGGAAGGTACTTGTGAACGGGGGAGTGGTGCCGCGAACGTAGGCGTGTCTGGCCGTCAAAACGGAGTTTTATGGGTGTACATAATTAGCATGGAAGCGTCATTGTACGCGTCACTTGGTTGTATTTCAGCCTGCAGTGATCGCAGTGCTTGCTGTGGGGTAGGGTCGACCTCAAGGGCCGCGAGCAGCTCCGATGGCTCTCGATGGTTCAGATTAATCCTACACTTCCTGGAGATGACGTGTGCTAAGAGAGAAAAGTGGGCGTCTTTATACCGGCGTACGCTCACTCTGCCGTCGCTCTCTAAGGCAGAGAGGGCGTCCTTACACCAGACAGTGTGATCGTGGAATTTGCATACCCGGCCCCTTTTGGCAGCGAGAGAGCGCAACTTAGCGTCCATGTCTGAATCGACTCCTCTGTGCATATCATTATAGTGGGTTCTATGCTGCGCTGGCTGGCCTGTTAGGAAAGGGGTGTGGTCTGATATGAAATAGGTGTGTCATATGCAAATCAGTGTGTAGTTTGGGCAGATCAGGCATGATATGGATAAATCGGTGGTGAAGCCTCAGTTTTTCACATGAACATGAAAAACAGTGGAGCCGGCTGGGAGAGAGACACAGCGCATCAGCACTAGGCTGATGCGCTGCCGTCTCTAGCGGGTAGCGCCGGAGGGGGGAGTTAACGCTCCCCCTCTCCGGCCGATGAGATGTTTATACATCTCATCGGTAGTGCTTCCTGCTTCGCCTCGGTAAAGAGGCGAAGCGGGAAGCGTTATAGCGGCACGTTAAGTGCAGCTATAATACATCTACCCCACTAACCCTAACACTAACCCCATTCAGTAACCCTAACGCAATCCCTAACAGTAACTCTAATGCTATCCCTAACAGTAACTCTAAACATAACCCTAACAGCATACTTACCTACCCTCCCGATTCGGCCGGGAGCCTCCCGAAAATCGGGTGCCGCACCCGGCCCCCCGGAAAGGCAGGCAAGTCTCCTGGCCCCAGCGACTCACCTGCATTAACCCCGGCAGCGGGGGGCCGATGACGCGATTCGCGCTGAATCGCGTCATTGTAGCCCCGCCCCCTGCATCACAATGCCATTAATCTCGGCATTGTGAAGAGGGGGCGGGGCCACGTGTCATACTCTGAACCACGCCCCCATCCCCCGCGGCACGCCCCTTTTTTGCCGCGATACACCCCTGTGTGGTTGCCGGACAGCTCCCTCCCGGAAGGAGGGAGCTCAGTGTCGGCAACCCTGCCTAACAGAAACCCTAACGCTAACTCTAACAGTAACCCTAATGCTATCCCTAACAGTAACTCTAATGCTATCCCTAACAGTAACTCTAATGTTATCCCTAACAGTAACTCTAATGCTATCCCTAACAGTAACTCTAATGCTATCCCTAACAGTAACTCTAATGCTATCCCTAACAGTAACTCTAATGCTATCCCTAACAGTAACTCTAATGCTATCCCTAACAGTAACTCTAATGTTATCCCTAACAGTAACTCTAATGTTATCCCTAACAGTAACTCTAATGTTATCCCTAACAGTAACTCTAATGCTATCCCTAACAGTAACTCTAATGTTATCCCTAACAGTAACTCTAATGTTATCCCTAACAGTAACTCTAATGTTATCCCTAACAGTAACTCTAATGCTATCCCTAACAGTAACTCTAATGCTATCCCTAACAGTAACTCTAATGCTATCCCTAACAGTAACTCTAACGCTATCCCTAACAGTAACTCTAATGTTATCCCTAACAGTAACTCTAATGTTATCCCTAACAGTAACTCTAATGCTATCCCTAACAGTAACTCTAATGCTATCCCTAACAGTAACTCTAATGCTATCCCTAACAGTAACTCTAATGCTATCCCTAACAGTAACTCTAATGCTATCCCTAACAGTAACTCTAATGCTATCCCTAACAGTAACTCTAATGTTATCCCTAACAGTAACTCTAATGCTATCCCTAACAGTAACTCTAAACATAACCCTAACAGCATACTTACCTACCCTCCCGATTCGGCCGGGAGCCTCCCGAAAATCGGGTGCCGCACCCGGCCCCCCGGAAAGGCAGGCAAGTCTCCTGGCCCCAGCGACTCACCTGCATTAACCCCGGCAGCGGGGGGCCGATGACGCGATTCGCGCTGAATCGCGTCATTGTAGCCCCGCCCCCTGCATCACAATGCCATTAATCTCGGCATTGTGAAGAGGGGGCGGGGCCACGTGTCATACTCTGAACCACGCCCCCATCCCCCGCGGCACGCCCCTTTTTTGCCGCGATACACCCCTGTGTGGTTGCCGGACAGCTCCCTCCCGGAAGGAGGGAGCTCAGTGTCGGCAACCCTGCCTAACAGAAACCCTAACGCTAACTCTAACAGTAACCCTAATGCTATCCCTAACAGTAACTCTAATGCTATCCCTAACAGTAACTCTAATGCTATCCCTAACAGTAACTCTAATGTTATCCCTAACAGTAACTCGAATGTTATCCCTAACAGTAACTCGAATGTTATCCCTAACAGTAACTCTAATGCTATCCCTAACAGTAACTCTAACGTTATCCCTAACAGTAACTCTAACGCTATCCCTAACAGTAACTCTAACGCTATCCCTAACAGTAACTCTAACGCTATCCCTAACAGTAACTCTAACGCTATCCCTAATAGTAACTCTAACGCTATCCCTAACAGTAACTCTAACGCTATCTCTAACAGTAACTATAACGCTAACCCTAACAGTAACTATAACGCTAACCCTAACAGTAACTCTAATGCTATCCCTAACAGTAACTCTAATGTTATCCCTAACAGTAACTCTAATGTTATCCCTAACAGTAACTATAACGCTAACCCTAACAGTAACTCTAATGTTATCCCTAACAGTAACTCTAATGTTATCCCTAACAGTAACTCTAATGCTATCCCTAACAGTAACTCTAATGTTATCCCTAACAGTAACTCTAATGCTATCCCTAACAGTAACTCTAATGTTATCCCTAACAGTAACTCTAATGCTATCCCTAACAGTAACTCTAATGCTATCCCTAACAGTAACTCTAATGTTATCCCTAACAGTAACTCTAATGCTATCCCTAACAGTAACTCTAATGTTATCCCTAACAGTAACTCTAATGCTATCCCTAACAGTAACTCTAATGTTATCCCTAACAGTAACTCTAATGCTATCCCTAACAGTAACTCTAATGCTATCCCTAACAGTAACTCTAACGCTATCCCTAACAGTAACTCTAATGTTATCCCTAACAGTAACTCTAATGTTATCCCTAACAGTAACTCTAATGCTATCCCTAACAGTAACTCTAATGCTATCCCTAACAGTAACTCTAATGCTATCCCTAACAGTAACTCTAATGCTATCCCTAACAGTAACTCTAATGCTATCCCTAACAGTAACTCTAATGCTATCCCTAACAGTAACTCTAATGCTATCCCTAACAGTAACTCTAATGTTATCCCTAACAGTAACTCTAATGCTATCCCTAACAGTAACTCTAAACATAACCCTAACAGCATACTTACCTACCCTCCCGATTCGGCCGGGAGCCTCCCGAAAATCGGGTGCCGCACCCGGCCCCCCGGAAAGGCAGGCAAGTCTCCTGGCCCCAGCGACTCACCTGCATTAACCCCGGCAGCGGGGGGCCGATGACGCGATTCGCGCTGAATCGCGTCATTGTAGCCCCGCCCCCTGCATCACAATGCCATTAATCTCGGCATTGTGAAGACGGGGCGGGGCCACGTGTCATACTCTGAACCACGCCCCCATCCCCCGCGGCACGCCCCTTTTTTGCCGCGATACACCCCTGTGTGGTTGCCGGACAGCTCCCTCCCGGAAGGAGGGAGCTCAGTGTCGGCAACCCTGCCTAACAGAAACCCTAACGCTAACTCTAACAGTAACCCTAATGCTATCCCTAACAGTAACTCTAATGCTATCCCTAACAGTAACTCTAATGCTATCCCTAACAGTAACTCTAATGTTATCCCTAACAGTAACTCGAATGTTATCCCTAACAGTAACTCGAATGTTATCCCTAACAGTAACTCTAATGCTATCCCTAACAGTAACTCTAACGTTATCCCTAACAGTAACTCTAACGCTATCCCTAACAGTAACTCTAACGCTATCCCTAACAGTAACTCTAACGCTATCCCTAACAGTAACTCTAACGCTATCCCTAATAGTAACTCTAACGCTATCCCTAACAGTAACTCTAACGCTATCTCTAACAGTAACTATAACGCTAACCCTAACAGTAACTATAACGCTAACCCTAACAGTAACTCTAATGCTATCCCTAACAGTAACTCTAATGTTATCCCTAACAGTAACTCTAATGTTATCCCTAACAGTAACTATAACGCTAACCCTAACAGTAACTCTAATGTTATCCCTAACAGTAACTCTAATGTTATCCCTAACAGTAACTCTAATGCTATCCCTAACAGTAACTCTAATGTTATCCCTAACAGTAACTCTAATGCTATCCCTAACAGTAACTCTAATGTTATCCCTAACAGTAACTCTAATGCTATCCCTAACAGTAACTCTAATGCTATCCCTAACAGTAACTCTAATGTTATCCCTAACAGTAACTCTAATGCTATCCCTAACAGTAACTCTAATGTTATCCCTAACAGTAACTCTAATGCTATCCCTAACAGTAACTCTAATGTTATCCCTAACAGTAACTCTAATGCTATCCCTAACAGTAACTCTAACGTTGTCCTTAACAGTAACTCTAACGTTATCCCTAACAGTAACTCTAACGCTAATCTCTAACAGTAACTACAACGCTAACCCTAACAGTAACTCTAACGCTGTCCCTAACAGTAACTCTAACGCTATCCCTAACAGTAACTCTAATGCTATCCCTAACAGTAACTCTAATGTTATCCCTAACAGTAACTCTAATGCTATCCCTAACAGTAACTCTAATGTTATCCCTAACAGTAACTCTAATGCTATCCCTAACAGTAACTCTAATGTTATCCCTAACAGTAACTCTAATGCTATCCCTAACAGTAACTCTAATGTTATCCCTAACAGTAGCTCTAATGCTATCCCTAACAGTAACTCTAATGTTATCCCTAACAGTAACTCTAATGCTATCCCTAACAGTAACTCTAATGCTATCCCTAACAATAACTCTAATGCTATCCCTAATGTTGTCCCTAACAGTAACTCGAACGTTATCCCTAACAGTAACTCTAACGCTATCTCTAACAGTAACTATAACGCTAACCCTAACAGTAACTCTAATGCTATCCCTAACAGTAACTCTAATGTTATCCCTAACAGTAACTCTAATGTTATCCCTAACAGTAACTCTAATGTTAACCCTAACAGTAACTCTAATGTTATCCCTAACAGTAACTCTAATGCTATCCCTAACAGTAACTCTAATGTTATCCCTAACAGTAACTCTAATGCTATCCCTAACAGTAACTCTAACGCTATCCCTAACAGTAACTCTAACGTTATCCCTAACAGTAACTCTAACGCTATCCCTAACAGTAACTCTAACGTTATCCCTAACAGTAACTCTAACGCTATCCCTAACAGTAACTCTAACGCTATCTCTAACAGTAACTATAACGCTAACCCTAACAGTAACTCTAATGTTATCCCTAACAGTAACTCTAATGTTATCCCTAACAGTAACTCTAATGCTAACCCTAACAGTAACTCTAATGCTATCCCTAACAGTAACTCTAATGCTATCCCTAACAGTAAATCTAACGCTATCCCTAACAGTAACTCTAACGTTATCCCTAACAGTAACTCTAACGCTATCCCTAACAGTAACTCTAACGCTATCCCTAACAGTAACTCTAACGCTATCCCTAACAGTAACTCTAACGCTATCCCTAACAGTAACTCTAACGCTATCCCTAACAGTAACTCTAACGCTATCCCTAACAGTAACTCTAATGTTATCCCTAACAGTAACTCTAATGTTATCCCTAACAGTAACTCTAATGTTATCCCTAACAGTAACTCTAATGTTATCCCTAACAGTAACTCTAATGTTATCCCTAACAGTAACTCTAATGTTATCCCTAACAGTAACTCTAACGCTATCTCTAACAGTAACTATAACGCTAACCCTAACAGTAACTCTAATGCTACAGTAACCCTAACAGTAATCCTAACAGTAACTCGAAAGCTACAGTAACCCTAATGCTAACCCTAACATTAACTCTAATGTTATCCCTAACAGTAACTCTAATGCTATCCCTAACAGTAACTCTAATGCTATCCCTAACAGTAACTCTAATGCTACAGTAACCCTAACAGTAATCCTAACAGTAACTCTAATGCTACAGTAACCCTAACAGTAATCCTAACAGTAACTCTAATGCTACAGTAACCCTAACAGTAATCCTAACAGTAACTCGAAAGCTATAGTAACCCTAACGCTAACTCTAACAGTAACCATAACGCTAACCCTAACAGTAACTCTAAAGCTAACCCTAACAGTAACTCTAATGCTATCCCTAACCGTAACTCTACAGCTACAGTAACCCTAACAGTAACTCTAACAGTAACCGTAACGCTAACAGTAACCATAACGCTAATCCTAACAGTAACCCTAATGTTAACTCTAACAGTAGCCATAACGCTAACCCTAACAGTAACCATAAAGCTAACTCTAACAGTAACCATAACGCTAATCCTAACAGTGATCCTAACAGTAACCCTAATGCTAACTCTAACAGTAACCATAACGCTCATCCTAACAGTGATCCTAACAGTAACCCTAATGCTAACTCTAACAGTAGCCATAACGCTAACCCTAACACTAACTCTAACATTAACTCTAACAGTAACCATAACGCTAATCCTAACAGTAACCCTAATGCTAACTCTAACAGTAACCATAACGCTAATCCTAACAGTGATCCTAACAGTAACCCTAATGCTAACTCTAACAGTAACCATAACGCTAATCCTAACAGTGATCCTAACAGTAACCCTAATGCTAACTCTAACAGTAGCCATAACGCTAATCCTAACAGTGATCCTAACAGTAACCCTAATGCTAACTCTAATAGTAACCATAACGCTAATCCTAACAGTGATTATAACAGTAACCCTAATGCTAACTCTAACAGTAGCCATAACGCTAACCCTAACAGAAACGCTAACCCTAACACTAACTCTAACACTAACTCTAACAGTAACCATAACGCTAACCCTAACAGTGATCTTAACGCTAATCCTAACAGTGATCCTAATGCTAACTCTAGCAGTAACCATAACGTCAACCCTAACAGTAATCCTAACAGAAACAATAACTCTAACAGTAACCCTAATGCTAACTCTAACAGTAACCATAACGCTAACCCTAACAGTGACCCTAACAGAAACGCTAACCCTAACATTAACCCTAACAGAAACGATAACTCTAACAGTAACCCTAATGCTAACTCTAACAGTAACCATAATGCTAACCCTAACAGTGACCCTAATGCTAACTCTAACAGTAACCATAATGCTAACCCTAACAGAACCTAACAGTGACCCTAACAGTAACCCTAACTCTAACCCTAACAGTAACCCTAACGCAAACCCTAACACTAATAACAGTAACCCTAACAGTAACCCTAATGCTAACACTAACCCAAACAGCAACCCTGACAGTAACCTTAACGTTAACACTAACCCAAACAGCAACCGTAACGCTAACCCTAACAGTAACCCTAATGCTAACTCTAACAGTAACCATAATGCTAACCCTAACAGAAACCCTAATGCTAACTCTAACAGTGACCCTAACAGTAACCCTAACTCTAACCCTAACAGTAACCCTAATGCAAACCCTAACACTAATAACAGTAACCCTAACAGTAACCCTAATGCTAACACTAACCCAAACAGCAACCCTGACAGTAACCTTAACGCTAACACTAACCCAAACAGCAACCGTAACGCTAACCCTAACACTAACCCTAATGCTAATAACAGTATCCCTAACAGTAACCTTAACGCTAACCCTAACAGTAACCCTAATGCTAATAACAGTAACCCTAACAGTAACCTTAACGCTAACCCTAACAGTAACCATAAAGCTAACCCTAACAGCAACCCTAACAGTAACCTTAGCGCTAACCGTAACCCTAACAGCAACCCTAATGCTAATAACAGTTTCTAACAGTAACCCTAATGCCTCCAATAACAGTAACTCTATCAGTAACCCTAATGCTAATAACAGTTTCTAACAGTAACCCTAATGCCTCCAATAACAGTAACTCTAACAGTAACCCTAATGCTAATAGCAGTTTCTAACAGTAACCCTAATGCCTCCAATAACAGTAACTCTAACAGTAACCTTAACGCTAACCCTAACAGTAACCCTAACGCTAACTCTAACAGTTACCCTAACAGTAACATTAACGCTAACCTTAACAGTAACCCTAACACTATCCCTAGCAGTAACCCTAATGCTAACAATAACAGTAACCTTAAGGCTAACCCTAACAGTAACCCTAACGCTAAGCATAGCAGTAAGCCTAATGCTAACAATAACAGTAACCTTAATGCTAACCCTAACAGTAACCCTAACGCTAAGCATAGCAGTAACCCTAATGCTAACAATAACAGTAACCTTAACGCTAACCCTAACAGTAACCCTAATGCTAACCCTAACAGTAACCCTAACGCTAAGCATAGCAGTAACCCTAAAACTAACAATAACAGTAATCTTAACGCTAACCCTAACAGTAACCCTAATACTATCCTTAACAGTAACCCTAACGCTAAGCATAGCAGTAACCCTAATACTAACAATAACAGTAACCCTAATACTAACAATAACAGTAACCTTAAGGCTAACCCTAACGCTAACCCTAATAGTAACCCTAATACTAACAATAACAGTAACCTTAATGCTAACCCTAACAGTAACCCTAACGCTAAGCATAGCAGTAACCCTAATGCTAACAATAACAGTAACCTTAACGCTAACCCTAACAGTAACCCTAATGCTAACCCTAACAGTAACCCTAACGCTAAGCATAGCAGTAACCCTAAAACTAACAATAACAGTAATCTTAACGCTAACCCTAACAGTAACCCTAATACTATCCTTAACAGTAACCTTAACGCTAAGCATAGCAGTAACCCTAATGCTAACAATAACAGTAACCTTAACGCTAACCCTAACAGTAACCCTAATGCTATCCTTAACAGTAACCTTAACGCTAAGCATAGCAGTAACCCTAACAGTAACCCTAACGCTAACCATATTGGTAAAACTAACCTTAACATTTTGACAATGTCGACAATTCAAATGTCGACAATCTGTCCATTTTGACATTTTCCAGGTGTCCATATTTATTATGTTGGCATCTTGACTGTGTTGACTTCATAACTGTGGACATACTGACTCCACACCTGTGACAACTCCATATAGATGTAAATGGGTTTTTATTACTCTTTCTATCACGGGAAATGATAAGGAAACACTTGATTGGAGGATCTATGGGAGGCCACATCTGGAAATAGATTACCTCTAGATTTACTACCTACAAAATTAACGGCATTGTGAAGCAGGGGGCAGGGCCATGATGACGCGTTTCAATGCAAAAAGCGTCACCCGACTCCCCCGCTGCGGGGGTTTCTGGTGTAACTGCGGGGGTGGGAGCCTTACGGGAGGCTTGCCTGCCTTTCCGGGGGGCCAGGAGAGGCACACGATTTTCGGGAGGCTCCCGGATGATTCGGGAAGGTAGGTAACCCTGACCCAGGGGCCTGTGTGCAACGCACACCGTGCACCCATCATAGATACGCCAATAGCGTTAGGCCACACTCTGCTGCCATGATTGTATGAGAACACGACCAGTACACAAAGCTTTCATAGACACCAGAGAAATGGCCGCAAGCCTACCATCTACAAGTTATATAAAACCATCATCATCTTGTGACCTGTTTGGGAACATCACGGTATCCTCTGGCTATTTGCATGTGATTTAACCATTCGAAATAGCCTCATTTTTGTTCCCAATCTATAGGGCGCTATGTAAATGTGTTTATCGACTTTACAGCTTGTTCGCACCGTACTTTGATTTCCTTTCAACCTGTTTTTCTTGAAATAAATATTGGAGACAGTAGGAGAACAATAGCTTAAGGCTAATAATGTAGGTGAGTTAAATAAGTTTTTTTTCCAATTTTTTCTATTCCAGATTTGCTTTTCTGTGCACTGAAGTGTGAAATAATTTTTTTCCCAGAACCTGAACCTGAGAATTATAAGTAATATGATGAGAAGGCAGAAAACCCTACCGAGCTAACAAGTCTATGAGAGGTGTTTATGTCTGTGACAGCAGACTGCACAAACAAAAATGGAGATTAAATGCAATGCACAAAAGCACCTGCCTGACAACAGGAACCAAATACAATAGACATGGAGGCCAATGTACATAGACACAAAGCAGCTGACGCTGGGCTGGATCTGCACCCTTCTGCTTAGCATAAAATATGCAAATATGTTTTAAAATAAAAAAAAAGGATATGCCTATTATTGTATTTATCGCAGCCTCGCCATTTTCCCGGTGATTTCTACAGCACAGGCGCCGGACTCCAGAGAGGTAAACGTAATGTATGGGTACAGGGCGTGTGGTGGGCCCCCCTCTGGACCCAGATGCCCGCATGCACCACACACCCTGCACCCATTATAGATACTCCCATATATCTCCCCCATAGCTGCCTACACTCCTGGAATTTCCACGAGACTCCTAGGCTGGGGACTTATAAATCATATCCACATTCAGAGGGAAGCCAGACTTCTACGGCGGTGGTTTGGGGGGTTTGGCGTGGCATGAAGGAGGCGTGGCAGGGAGATAAGGCAGCATTGGGGCGGAGCAGGGCAGTGACCGCACGATCATGTAATTGTGGCTCCGCCCCATCTCCCCGAGATTAGCGGCATTGTCAAGTACGGGGTGGAGCCACGATGACGCGTTTCAGCGCGATCACACCATCACCCCCCCACCGCTCCATGGATGTGAGCAGGGGGGGGCCCTGGGTGATGCTGGGAGATTTGACCACTTTGTCCGGCGGCCAAGAGCGCCTCTCAGCGGTTTCGGGGGAGTCGGCATGTATGTTATAAATGTATTGAGTTACTAGTGCTCACTTGTGTGTGGATTGAATAACATAACAATGATTTATTGAGATAAACGATGCTGCAACCTGTGTTGGTTGTACTGTATCATACTTGCTTACTTTAATTATCTCCTCTCCAAGAGAAGCCAGGAGAGGAGATGCAGCTGATAGCTTGGGGGCGGGGCTCCCCACGTCATTAGGCCACTCCCCTGCCGCAATGCTGCGATACGCAGGGAGATGGCGGGGACGACTTATATAGGGGCCTATTCATGATGTTAATGTAAATAAAAGTGGTGCAATCCGCAAGAAGAGTCCCCAATGAGCCAGTATCCTCACAAGCGTTAGCACCCGTCACAACGCTAACCCGCAAATCCATATGCTAACCATTAAAGAAAAGGGTGCATCTGTGCAAAGGTGAATTCCCTTAGTAGTTAAGATCCACCATCAAAAAACAAAACAAAAAGGTTTGGGTCAGGGGCCACACACATAAAATAGACAACCTTAATTTCGCTGGTCTGCAGCATAACTTCACCGCGGGAGGAGGAATATTAAACATGAATGTCGTAGACATATTTCATTTTAAGTGCTGGATTTAATAGCGTCTGTTGCATAAAAAGAAAACGGGATTCATTCTCCAGTATAACATTACAAGATGAAATGTGAAATAAAGCCTTTAACAAAATGAGCTGAAAGCCACTTATGGCTCATAGTTCAATAAGGAGGGAATCGGTGAATTTGAACCAGAGGTGATTCGCACAGTTGGATATTCTGTTACAAAGGACAGGACTGCTCTTTACAGCAAGGCACCCGTAGGATTGCAGAGAAAATACCGCAATACTTTCTCAAAAAAGAAAAGAGAGCATTTTAAAAGAAAATTATTATGTTGGTTTTTTCCCGTACATTTTCTACTTTTAAGTATAACGCTCAATAAATGATCACCTTCTGGTCTACTCATTATGATACTGTAATTAACACTCCAACGCGACACAATTTTATGGGGGCTGCTGTACTGTTGGATTTTCCAAGCTCTTTAATGCGAAGATGGCTTTAGCCTATAGAAGTCCATGGGCTACTCTTCTGCAGAATATTTATGGAGAGGGATCCTCCAACGGTATGCAGTCGGAAAGCCGGCGGACCTAATCCCGACAGCCGGCTTCCCGACTGCCTTATCCCGGCGAGGGTTAAATGACAGGCGTCTAATTCTAGACGCCTGTCATTTTACCGACGCCGGGAGACCGGCGCCCGGCAACCGGATCAAAGTGATGCCGGGCGCCGAGCGGGGACAGCCGCGGGGGGGGGAGGGTTAGGTTTAGGGCTCCTGGGGGGGACTTAGGGTTAGGGAATTGGTATGAAATACCGCCAGCCGCATGGCTGGCGGTTCGATTCCCGTCACCGGCAGCCCGACAGGAGCAGAGTGTGACGCAGCGGAAGCCCGACAGCGCTGGAAATCCCGATCGTGGATAGGCAAGTATCCACTAACCTAACCTAACCCCCCTAACCCTAACACTCCTTAGGGGTGCCTAACCCTAACTTCCCCCCCAAGTGCCTAACCCTAATCCCCCCTCTAAGTGCCTAACCCTAACCACCCCATTCCCCGCTGCCTAAACCTAAGTCCCCCGGGGGGTGCCTAACCCTAAGTCCCCCCCGGGGGTGCCTAACCCTAACCCTCCCTTCCCCTAGCCTAACCCTAACCCTCCCTTCCCCTAGCCTAACCCTAAGTCCCCCCCAGGAGCCCTAAACCTAACCCTCCCCCCCCGCGGCTGTCCGCTCGCGGCGCCCGGCATCACTACGATCGTGATGCCGGGCGCCGGTCTCCCGGCGTCGGGGAAATGCGGGCGTCTACATCTAGACGCCCGGCATTTCACCCTTGCCGGGATAAGACAGTCGGGAAGCCGGCTGCCGGTATTTAGGCAGTCGGCTTCCCGATTGCCTCCCAGGGTTAGGCACCCCCCCGGGAGGTTAGGGTTAGGCTAGGGGGAGGGTTAGGGTTAGGCACCCCCGGGGGGGGGTAGTGTTAGGCACCCCCCCCGGGGGACTTTGGTTTAGGCGGTGGGGAAGGGGGGGTTAGATTTAGGCACTTAGAGGGGGGATTAGGGTTAAGCACTGGGGGGAAGGTTAGGGTTAGGCACCTCTAAGGGAGGGTTAGGGTTAGGGGAGGGAATTAGGTTAGTGAATACTTACCTTAGGGACGATCGGGATTTTCACCCATGTCGGGCAGCTGCAGGTAACGGTGATTCCCGGCCCCATGCTGCAGCCTGGCTCCGTGCCTCCTCTCTTGTCCCCGCAGACCTCCCTGCTGAGCTCCCTGGCCTAGCCCCCCGGCTGGCGCTTTCACCGCATCTACGCTGACTGCACAAATAATTTCAAAGCTTTGCAGCGCTGCTCCGGTGCTGCGGAGAAGCACATCGGAATCTGTGGAGAGGTAACTATAATTACCTATGGGTGCGGTGTGGGCACCCCTGGACCAGGGGTGCCGTGTGCACCACACACCTTGCACACATCATAAAGACGCCTATGTCGGCGGTCAGAAACCCGATGCATCCTGACAGGGATAGGATACCGACACCTGTATGTCATTTTCGTCACCCTCCCCCTCTACTTACCCCTCCCTCCCCACTGCCTAAACTTAACCTCCCCCCTAGTGTCTAAACATAACATCCCCCTCCCCACACAATAAACATAACCCTCCTCTGTTAGTGCCTAACCCGAACCCTTCCCCACGTGCCTAACCTTAGCCCTTAAACTAGGGATGTGCAGGCTCGGGTAGGTTCGAGTTTGCACGTTGAGTTCGGATTTTTCCCTCCAAAAAAACGGAACTCAGAAAGAGGCAAAACATCATCTTACATGGACGAACATCATCATTCCTGGACTTTTGTCCAGGAATGATGATGTTCGTCCATGTAAGATGACGTTTTGCCTCTTTCTGAGTTCCGTTTTTTTGGAGGGAAAAATCCGAACTCAACGTGCAAACTCGAACCTATCCGAGCCTGCACATCCCTAAAAACTTGCCGTCAGGATGCCGACTGTGGGTATTATGACCGCATCCCCATTGAAACGTGTTGTCCATTTACCTATATGAACTAGCATGAAGCTACGTGTGTTGATCACAGCTCTGCTTAGCCTCCGATTCTTATAGTCACTGACTGGCAGACGCTTTGTTTAATCTGCCCCTAAATAGATCTAAATCAATGTTTAACTTCAGGGGCTAAATTGCACGTTTTCTAACATTTTAAAATTGTTATTCAAAAACATCTGTTAGCAAATGTGCCATTTATAGCGCACACATATTCTGCAGCGCTTTACAGAGAATATTTGTCTATCCACATCAGTTCCTGCCCCAGTGGAGCTTACAATCTATGGGCCTGATTCAGAGCCGCTCGTAAGCGGCCGCTCCTTCGTTCCGAGCGATGTTCGCACAACTGCGCATGCGTACGGATTGTAATACGCATGAGTGAACCAGTCAGTGCGGCCGAAAACTGTGTGCTCGCTAAATAGCGAATGCCTGCTATTTTGAGTGACAGAATGAGGCGTATGTGGGTGGTAACAGGGGAAGGTGCTTGAAAACGGGGAGTGGAGATCCGAACGCAGGCGTGCCAAAAGGACAAAACGGGCGTTTTAAGGGTGTGCATAATTAATACAGCAGCGTCATCGACCACGTCACTTGGTTATTTTATAGTTAGAACTGCTCGCAAGATTGCGGTAGGAAAAACCAACCACAAGAATAGCGAGCAGTTCATTCGCCTTTCGATGTACTCAATTAATCTAATAAATAGCGGACATGACGTATGATGCGAGCGGCCAGGGGGCGTTTTTTGCAAAATTAGGACCGCAAGTTTTGTTCGCTCGTTATAACATAGAGGCGTCAACAGACCGCAAAGAGCGAACGGTTAATTTGAATAGCCACCCCTTTTTTCTGAACGAGCGAGCGCAAATAGCGTCCAGCTCTGAATCAGACCCTATATTCCCTATCACATAAGAGCTGTAGCAATCCTTTAAACTGTAGCTGAATGGCTCTTCTTATAATATTGCAATCTGACAGTAATGATAAGTGCTCCAATAGATATCAGGACCTGATCTGCAGCTGGTGTGTCTGTAAATTGGTACAGCGCTTCCCATGAGTCCCGGTATATAGTCACAAGGCCGGCAGCAATGATTTGAGCAGACTGCAGCGGCATGAACAAGCGTACCGATACACCTGCCTGTGAGAATCACACCGCAACATAGCGGCTTTCACTGGGGCCGGTAAGGCTTTAGCATCGTGTGCTGGTGTACCTGCAGTATCTGGCACCAGTGATGCACAAACCATGGGTGAGATGCACTAACCTGAAAAATACTACCCCTGCGGCTCATGCAAAAGGACTCCCAGGTCATGATCCTGGAAGTCCCCAAACCACAAAGGAAAACTCTTCGAATAACTGTTTTAATTGCAAATCATCATGCACACCTCGTTACTAAGGGCCGCAATGCATGCGATCAGTGGCGGGATGTATTGCGTTCGCAATGCGATGCAGGATGCATTCCGCCCCGTGTGGCCTGTGTATTAGCAGATGAACCCGCAGCGATGTTAATAGGGCCCAAGACACAGAACTGTCATTTAGCTGGTACTGTTGATGCCGGTAAGACAGCAGACCATGCAGTCTAGAGTATGGTGCGCTAGCCGGATACCAGGGATTAGGGAAGGTAGCTGTGTGTTAAGGAAGAGTATCCTTCTATAAACCACTAATAAAATAATCCATTTCTAACGCGTTTCTCAGCCACTGACAAAGGCCATTGCATCATCTCTTTTTAATACATACTGTATGGCCTTATGTCATAGTCAGCACTTCTGTGAGTCTGGTGGGTCTCCCCGTTTTTCTAAAGCAGCAATAATTGAATATTTAAAAAAGGCAAAACCAGGTTGGCTTTACCTTTTACATTTTTGCGGCTTTAACAAAATACAGCAAAGCTTTCCGGAATCGCGCCCGTGTCTTTATCTTGCAGGTTATTACACAAAGCCCACAGAGTGCCAGGGAGTGCAGCTCTGAGGATGCTTCGGGCGGCTGTGATGGCCGCGTGCCCGGCAGCTCTGCAACAGTGAGACTGGCTCCCACACCCATAGTTACAGCCGTGGGCCCATAGAAACATACAGACACATATGGAACTATGCATATATACGCGATGTAGTTAGCAGACCGTTGGACGGGATGCCAACGGTCTGAATCCCGATGCTAGAAGTCTGACACGGGACTTAAGAAAGACTTCCAAATACCGTCACCAATCTTAATCCCGGCGCCAAACGCAGAAAGCCGCAAGCCTGAACGAGGTAAGTCTGGGACGTCTTAGCTGGTAGCTGCAGGGGGGGGTTAGGTTTAAGTAGCATAGCAGGGTTAGCGTTAGGTATTTTTGGGGGGAGGTTAGGGTTAGGCACCTCTAGGAGGGTTAGGGTTAGACACCACTGGGGGGGGGTTAGGGTTAGGCACTAAGGGGGGAAGTTAGGTTTTGGCACTAAGGGGGAGGGTTAGGGTGCGGGGTGGGGAGGGTTAGGCTACAAGAAGGGAGGGTTATGGGGAGAAGGGGGTCGGGTAAGTATACTTACCAGACCCCTGTCGGGATACCAACCGTCGGGATGCCGCTGTGGGTATTTTGATAGGAGGCACCCCGACAGCCGGCATTACATACCGATTCCCATCCATATATGTACATGTGCATATTTACACTAATATATAACAATAACTATTACCTAAGCCCGGTCATCCAACCTACTCGGAACTCGGAATGTTCGTGTTATCACAAGTTCCTACTTTTGAATCCAAATGCAGAAAGCACTTATTGGAACAAACAGGGCAATCCAGAGCCTCATGATACAAGGAGAACGCAAAAGGTATACAGGGCTAGATTCAGAGATATACGCAATGCTGATATTCACGCAGATCGAGCGATTGCCTGCCATCGTGCATGCGTATAAACTGCACTGCGCATGCGCAGCGATCACAATGCGATTGTGGACGCACAGAAGAATTAATCGCAAAGTGAGTGACAGGTTGTCAGCGTTTGGGGGAGGTAATGGGGGTGGGCAGAAAAACGCAGGCGCGTCTGTTCGTTTGAACGCCGTCTCACGGGCGTGCATAAATTAGCCACTGAAATAGCATACGCAGCATGAGAACCCTCTGCGTATCAGGAGAGCTACCGAGTCTGCGGCTGGTCAGACCTTCCGCAAGGGCTGCTCAATGTGCGTCGATGTTACCGATATTTACGCAGGTAAGCGACGCCGTACTCAGAAAAGAAGGCAGCAGTGGGCGTCCCTATGCTCGGGGGATCTTTGGGACCATTTTTGATGCTGCGTTACGTACGAAATCGCAGCTGCGATCGCATTACCGTCCATCTCTGAATCAGGCCCTTAGTCACCATACGGATGTGGTGCAGTCAGAGAGAGTGGGACGAACAGCATGCCAAGACGGTATCTGGTTTAAAGATCTACAGTAAAAAGGTAGACAATGTCTTGATAGACTCCAGATGTTCAACAGGCAATAGGTCGACAGGTACAAATGGTCGACGGGGTCAAAAGGTCGACACATTATTTTTTTTATTTGGTTAGGGTTAGGTTTAGGGTTAGGCACTTACTGGAGGGTTAGGGTTAGGCACTAGAAGGGACGCTTAGGGTCAGGCACCTACCCCGAGGGTTAGGCACCAGGAGGGAGGGTTAGGATTAGGCACCAAGGAGAGGATTAGGGTGAAGATTAAAGTTAGAAAAAAAACAAAAAACATGTGTCGACCATTTTGACCCTGTCAATCATGCCAACCTTTTGACCCTGTCAATCATTTGTCCCTGTCGATCTTCTTACATGTTGACCTTTAAAGTGTCTACCTTTTGTCCCTGTCGACCTTTTATCCCTGTCGACCTATTGCCTGTCTAACATCTGGTGTCTATCTAGCCATTGTCTGTAGATCTTTCAATCCATAACCTGCCAAGACGGGGTTATACTACAGCCTACGGGAAAGTACAAGCCAGCATTACTAGTCCATCACTAAGGAGACTGGGGAAGTTTCTGTATCTAGATGATCTGTGTTTAACTCCATGTCAGATAAATACGTTTCCAATACAGTTTCCTGAGTACACCGCGTACAGCAGCTCTAATCGACTTTTCACTTCATTCCCGCCAAGTATCTTGCCGTAGCAATCAGAGTTTCCTACGCCACAAAGGAGCACGCTTGATGAATAATTGAAAGTTGCCAAAAGCAAAATAGGAATTTCACACAGCAGGGCTATCTCTCAGTGAGGTACAGTGCACCACAAAGAACATCAGTGTTTAGGGTTCTGATCAATAGGAAGAGGATTGCTACACAAACAAAATTGGATTCAGGGCCTGATTCAGAGCCGGACGCTATTTGCGGACGGTCGTTCAGAAAAAGGGGCCGGCTATTTAAATTGAGCGCTCGCTCTTTGCGGTTTGTTGACGCCTCTATGTCTGAGCGAGCGAACGAAAAATGCGCTCGCTATTTTGTAAAGGCGCCCCCTGGCCGCTCGCATCCTATGTCATCTCCGCTATTTATTAGATTAATCGAGTACATCGAAAGGCGTCTGAACTGCTCGCAGTGCTTGTGGTAGGTTTTTCTTACCGCTATCACTGCGAGCAGTTCAGGCTAAGAGACAACCAAGTGACGTGGTCGATGACGCTCCTTTACTAATTATGCACTCCCATTAAACGCCCTTTTGACCGTTTGGCACGCCTGCGTTCAGATCTCCACTCCCCCGTTTTCAAGCACCTTCCCCTATTACCACCCACAAACAGTACATTCTGTCACTCAAATTAGCAGCCCCTCGCTGTTTTGCGAGTGCACGATTTCCAACCGCAATGACTGGTTTGCGCATGCGCATTACGACCTATACGCATGCGCAGTTGTGCGAACATCGCTCAGAGCGAACGAGCGGCCGCTTGCGAGCGGCTCTGAATCAGGCCCTCAGTTCCAGAGTGCACCACAAGGTCCAGCGATGATACGTTACATACTCCTGATGGAAGTACAGTGGTGCTGAGCCAGAGTTGGAAGCAAAGCAAGAAAGAGCCAGTAACTGCACCTGGGTAACATCATGCTGCACTGCAGGGAGGGGGGAGATGCAAAACGTGCAGAGAGACTTAGGGCCTGATTCAGACCCGGACGCTATTTGCGTCCGCTTGCTGGCTAAAAGGGGCCGGCTATTTAAATCATGTGCTCGCACTGCGTCGCGTAAAGCCACCCACTAAGTAATAGCGAGTGGCCGCACTATGCGCTCGCACCTGTATAAAGCTGCCCCTTTGCCACTCGCAACACACGTCACCTCCGGTAGTTGTAGGATTAATCGGGAACATCGAGAGCCATCGGAGCTGCTCGCAGCGCTTGTGGTAGCATTTTCCCATCACAACATTGCGAGCAGTTCTGGCTAAAATACAACCCAGTCACGTGTGTAATGACGCTTCTTTGCTAATTATGCACACCCATTAAACGCCGTTCTGACGGTCGGGCACGCCTGCGTTCGCACATCCACACTCCTGTTTACAAGCACTTTCCTCTGTTACCACCCACAAACGGCACTATCTGTCACTCAAAATAGCGGCCCGATAGCGGGCTACGGGCGAGCACTTTCCCATCGCAATGACTGGTTCGCGCACGCGCATTGCGACTCATGCACATGCGCAGATTGCGTAAAATCGCTCCATGAGAGCGAGCGCAGCATAGCGTCCGGGTCTGAATCAGGCCCTTAGATTTGGGAGGGGTGCTTCCATATAAATAAAGCTGTCCGGCAGTTGTGGACTACATGCAAAACATACCGACTTTTTGGCTGCCTCCTCCGGGACGGGCAGCCAGGTTGTTGCAGCAGGGGGCGTGGTGGCGGCATAAGTGGGCGGTGCGGGGTCGTGGCGTCATGCTGATATTACCAGAATTGTAAAGCTTGAGTCGGGGCGATGATGACGTGATTCAGTGCGAATTGCATCATCGGCCCCACCAGACTGCCCACTTTTGCTCGATAAGTGGGTGCAGGCGCGGGGTGGCAGTGCCCAACCCGGGAGAGTTGCCTTTTCCTTTTTTTCGGGAGGCTCCTGGCCATTCCGGGAGAGAAGGCAACCATGATGCAAGAGCAGCCAGTATTTACCCTGCATGCAAAAAAATAATAAATCTACTTGCACCCCTCAACACAATTTGTTCCAAGTTCAAAATTACTTTTTGTTTTGCTTTCCTCTCATCTCAGAATCAGGCCCAGTATGTGACATAGAGCAAAGCTGTTTAGTTCCACGTAACATATACTTGTGGTCCCCTATGACTGGGGAAGTGGTAGTAATGCACAGTACAGTCACACAAATCACCCATCATAACCAGCGCTAATGCTATAACCTGGGCTGGTTACCATTTCAGAATAAATCACAGCTTGCACCAGTTTATGATAGACTCTGCTGGTCACATTATGACATGAAGACCCACAGTTTGGGTCCCTCGTCTGTCAAATGCCCTAGCCTGGTCAGCATGGGGTTACAGTTCCTTGGGGTATCAGACATGAAATGGTGGCTCCCTTTGGTACTTCTTGAGTAGTGGGTAATTATTAGGGGTGAGCGGGTTCGGATTTCTGAAATCCGAACCCCCCCGAGCCCCCCCGATCCGAGTCCGATCCGAATCAGGCTCGACTTTTCCCGCCTGACTCGGATCTGAAATCGAGGCAAAACGTCATCATCCCGCCTTCCGAGTCTCGCGGGTTTTGGATCCTATATAAGGTACCCACGTCGGCGCCATTTTCTCACTCGGCTGTGGACAGTGAAGAGGGAGGGTGGGAGTTAGGGCTGTGTAGTGTAGTGTAGTGTAGTGCTGCTGTTGTCCACTACTTCAAAGTCCATAGGGGCTGGCTGTGTTGTGCTGTGCTGCTGTTGTTAATAGGGGCTGTGTCCACTACTTCAAAGTCCATAGGGGCTGGCTGGACTGTGTTGTGCAGTCAGTTCTCCATAGGGGCTGTGTCCACTCCAAAGTCCTGTGCAGTGTCCCAGTCCTAAAGGAGTGCTGCAGTGTTGTCCAGGGGGTGCTCTGTCCATCAGGGGTGCTCCCCCCAAGTGCTAAAAAAATAATATATTTTCTGTGTTTGTGAATTGTGTGCGCAGTAGCCGCACGTGCATCAACAAAGTAGTGCCAAGCGTGCGCCTGTGTCATAAGTAAAGGGCCGGCTGGCTTGACCGTTAAGGGTGCTGTAACCCCCGAAAGTACACTCCAGTCCAAACCAAAAAAAAAATTATTTTCTGTGTTTGTGAATTGTGTGCGCAGTAGCCGCACGTGCATCAACAGAGTAGTGCCAAGCGTGCGCCTGTGTCATAAGTAAAGGGCCGGCTGGCTTGACCGTTAAGGGTGCTGTAACCCCCGAAAGTACACTCCAGTCCAAACCAAAAAAAAAATTATTTTCTGTGTTTGTGAATTGTGTGCGCAGTAGCCGCACGTGCATCAACAAAGTAGTGCCAAGCGTGCGCCTGTGTCATAAGTAAAGGGCCGGCTGGCTTGACCGTTAAGGGTGCTGTAACCCCCGAAAGTACACTCCAGTCCAAACCAAAAAAAAAATTATTTTCTGTGTTTGTGAATTGTGTGCGCAGTAGCCGCACGTGCATCAACAAAGTAGTGCCAAGCGTGCGCCTGTGTCATAAGTAAAGGGCCGGCTGGCTTGACCGTTAAGGGTGCTGTAACCCCCGAAAGTACACTCCAGTCCAAACCAAAAAAAAAATTATTTTCTGTGTTTGTGAATTGTGTGCGCAGTAGCCGCACGTGCATCAACAAAGTAGTGCCAAGCGTGCGCCTGTGTCATAAGTAAAGGGCCGGCTGGCTTGACCGTTAAGGGTGCTGTAACCCCCGAAAGTACACTCCAGTCCAAACCAAAAAAAAAATTATTTTCTGTGTTTGTGAATTGTGTGCGCAGTAGCCGCACGTGCATCAACAAAGTAGTGCCAAGCGTGCGCCTGTGTCATAAGTAAAGGGCCGGCTGGCTTGACCGTTAAGGGTGCTGTAACCCCCGAAAGTACACTCCAGTCCAAACCAAAAAAAAAATTATTTTCTGTGTTTGTGAATTGTGTGCGCAGTAGCCGCACGTGCATCAACAAAGTAGTGCCAAGCGTGCGCCTGTGTCATAAGTAAAGGGCCGGCTGGCTTGACCGTTAAGGGTGCTGTAACCCCCGAAAGTACACTCCAGTCCAAACCAAAAAAAAAATTATTTTCTGTGTTTGTGAATTGTGTGCGCAGTAGCCGCACGTGCATCAACAAAGTAGTGCCAAGCGTGCGCCTGTGTCATAAGTAAAGGGCCGGCTGGCTTGACCGTTAAGGGTGCTGTAACCCCCGAAAGTACACTCCAGTCCAAACCAAAAAAAAAATTATTTTCTGTGTTTCAGCGTGCGTCTGTCTGTTAAAGGGTGGTGACACCCTCAAAGTGTGCTACACAAACAATTAAAATATTGTTCTTTTTTTTTTGGTCTTTGTGAAATGTGTGGGCTGTAGCCGCACCTGCATCCTTAAAGCAGCAGCGACAAGCGTGCGTCTGTCTGTTAAAGGGTGGTGACACCCTCAAAGTGTGCTACACAAACAATTAAAATATTGTTCTTTTTTTTTTGGTCTTTGTGAAATGTGTGGGCTGTAGCCGCACCTGCATCCTTAAAGCAGCAGCGACAAGCGTGCGTCTGTCTGTTAAAGGGTGGTGTAACTCTCAAAGTGCTCCAAAAAATAAAAAACTATTTTTTTAATGTGTTTGTGACTTGTGTGCGATGTAGCCGCACCTGCATCCTTAAAGCAGCAGCGACAAGCGTGCGTCTGTCTGTTAAAGGGTGGTGACACCCTCAAAGTGTGCTACACAAACAATAAAAATATTCTTCTTTTTTCTGTCTATGTGAATTGTGTGGGCTGTAGCCGCACCTGCATCCTTAAAGCAGCAGCGACAAGCGTGCGTCTGTCTGTTAAAGGGTGGTGACACCCTCAAAGTGTTCTACACAAACAATTAAAATATTGTTCTTTTTTTTCGGTCTTTGTGAAATGTGTGGGCTGTAGCCGCACCTGCATCCTTAAAGCAGCAGCGACAAGCGTGCGTCTGTCTGTTAAAGGGTGGTGTAACTCTCAAAGTGTTCCAAAAAATAAAAAACTATTTTTTTAATGTGTTTGTGACTTGTGTGCGATGTAGCCACACTTGCATCCTCAAAGCAGCAGCGACAAGCGTGCGTCTGTCTGTTAAAGGGTGGTGACACCCTCAAAGTGTGCTACACAAACAATTAAAATATTGTTCTTTTTTTTCTGTCTATGTGAATTGTGTGGGCTGTAGCCGCACCTGCATCCTTAAAGCAGCAGCGACAAGCGTGCGTCTGTCTGTTAAAGGGTGGTGACACCTCAAAGTGTTCTACACAAACAATTAAAATATTGTTCTTTTTTTTTTGGTCTTTGTGAAATGTGTGGGCTGTAGCCGCACCTGCATCCTTAAAGCAGCAGCGACAAGCGTGCGTCTGTCTGTTAAAGGGTGGTGACACCTCAAAGTGTTCTACACAAACAATTAAAATATTCTTCTTCTTTTTTCTGTCTTTGTGAATTGTGTGGGCTGTAGCCGCACTTGCATCCTCAAAGCAGCAGCGACAAGCGTGCGTCTGTCTGTTAAAGGGTGGTGTAACCCTCAAAGTGTGCTCCACAAACAATAAAAATATTCTTTTTTTTTTCTGTCTTTGTGAATTGTGTGGGCTGTAGCCGCACTTGAATCCTCAAAGCAGCAGCGACAAGCGTGCGTCTGTCTGTTAAAGGATTACATCGGTGACAGCATCCAAGTAGGCATGTCAGACAGTCCGTACCTGTACTGGCAGGAAAAAGAAGCAATTTGGAGGTCCCTGTACAAACTGGCTCTATTTTACCTGAGTTGCCCCCCCTCCAGTGTGTACTCCGAAAGAGTGTTTAGTGCAGCCGGGAACCTTGTCAGCGAAAGGCGTAGGAGGTTGCTTCCACAAAATGTGGAGAAGATGATGTTCATAAAATGAATTATCAACTCTTCCAGGGAGACCAGCCTCCAGAACGTACAGAGGGACCTGTGGTTCCAGCAGGGACGAATTAATACTCTGTGAGGATGAGGATGTACACACTGAAGAGGGTGAGGAATCGGTGGATGAGGAGGATGAGGATGACATCTTGCCTCCGTAGAGCCAGTTTGTGCAGGGACAGATAAATTGCCAGCTTGTTTTGTGGGGGCCCAAACGAACCAATCATTTCAGCCACAGTTGTGTGGCAGACCCTGGCGCTGAAATGATTGGTTTGTTAAAGTGTGCATGTCCTGTTTATACAACATAAGGGTGGGTGGGAGGGCCCAAGGACAATTCCATCTTGCACCTCTTTTTTTTCTTTGCATTATGTACAGTTTGGGGCCTAGTTTTTCAATGCCATCCTGTCTGCCACTGCAGTTTCACGCCTAGATGGGTCACGTGTTTGTGCCGCCCACTTGTGTCGCTTAGCATAGTCATCCAGCTACCTCGGTGCAACCTTTTGGACATAAAAACACTATTGTGAGGTGTGAGGTATTCAGAATAGACTGGAAATGAGTGGAAATTAAGGTTATTGAGGTTAATAATAGCATAGGAGCAGAAAAACCTACAAATTCTGTGATTTTAGCTGTTTTTATGCTTTTTTTCAAAAAAATACAGATCCAAAACACAAAACCCAGAACCCAAAACACGCAAGGGTGGTTTTGGCAAAACCAATCCAGATCCAAAACACGAAGAAAGATCCAGATCCAAAACCAAAACACAAAACACGAAAAGTGGCCGGTGCACACCCCTACGTGACAGTATAAGTTTATTAAACATACACACACACACATGTACACATACTCACCTATGTAACCCTGTAGCATCGGTCCACTTGTCCGGTAAAGTATCCATAGGGGACCTGTGAAAAAAAACATACTCACCATCTCCTATGCGAGGTTCTGTCCTCTTCGTTCCAAAGTAGGCATCCCCGGACTTGGCAAAAAAAAAAAACGAAAACGCGATCCACGAACTTAGTACCGTTCTATAGAACGGTACTTCCCGAATGAGAGCTTAGCGGCGGGGTATCACCATGGAAACCCCGCTGCTAAGCGTTCATTGGCTGAGAGAGGTCATCTCCCGTCTCTCAGCCAATGAACGGCTCCCTCCATTGTAGTCAATGCTGGGAGCCGCAAGGTTATTAAAGTTTACCCTGCGGTTCCCACCATTGACTACAATGGAGGGAGCCGTTCATTGGCTGAGAGACGGGAGATGACCTCTCTCAGCCAATGAACGCTTAGCAGCGGGGTTTCCATGGTGATACCCCGCCGCTAAGCTCTCATTCGGGAAGTACCGTTCTATAGAACGGTACTAAGTTCGTGGATCGCGTTTTCGTTTTTTTTTTTTGCCAAGTCTGGGGATGCCTACTTTGGAACGAAGAGGACAGAACCTCGCATAGGAGATGGTGAGTATGTTTTTTTCACAGGTCCCCTATGGATACTTTACCGGACAAGTGGACCGATGCTACAGGTTACATAGGTGAGTATGTGTACATGTGTGTGTGTGTATGTATGTTTAATAAACTTATACTGTCACGGTGTGTGTGTCCTGTGTTTTTTTAAACATTTTTTTTACAGGTGAACTACAGGTACTAGTGGGCCCTTAATGCCCTGCATGCTGGTACTTGTGGTTCTCCAAGTACCAGCATGCGGGGCAGGCTAGCTGGGACTTGCAGTTCTACTTGTAAAGACAATGTTTGATATTCTTTATTTACACCACACCACACAATCAACCCGCCACCCACCGCCACCAGGGGTGGCGGGGATAGCCCCGGGCTATCAGCCTGGGCCTGGGGTGCCCTGGAGAGGGTGACCCCTTTATTGGGGGGGTCCCCAGCTCTCCAGGGATCCCCGGCCTGGGCTGACTAGCGGTCAGGGTTGATGCTGCGGCTGGGGGGCCCGGTGAAAGGGCTCCCCTGGCTGTGGCATCAGCCCCCCGCTAGAAAAAGTCCAGTGCTGGTTCTGGAACATACAGGGGAACCCTACTCATTTTTTGTCCCCTATATTTCCAGAACCAGGACCGGATCAGAACCCAGAGCTGGTTGCGCAGAATACAGGGGACCCCTACGTCGTTTGTCCCCCGTATTTTGGCAACCAGCGCTGGTTCTGACTAGCCCGGTGCTGGTTGTGCTTAAGTACAGGGGACCCCTACGTCGTTTGTCCCCTGTATTTAAGCACACCCAGCACTGGGTTACTAATGCCCGGGGCTGGTTGCTCTTTTTTGGGGGGGTGCACGCCATTTTTTTCTTTTTTTACACAGGTTTTTTTTTTTTTTTTTTTACCACAGCAGCACAGACGGGTCTCACGGACCTGTCATTGCTCTGTGCCAATCACACAGATGCATGTAGCACGGATCTCCCGGGTTCGTGCTACATGCAAATGGGCACCATAACGCTGATTGGCTTCCTGTCTGCCACTGCAGTGCCACTCCTAGATGGGCCACGTGTTTGTGCCGCCCCCTTGTGTCGCTTAGCATAGTCATCCAGCTTCCTCGGTACAACCTTTTGGCCTAAAAACAATATTGTGAGGTGTGAGGTGTTCAGAATAGAGTGGAAATGAGTGGAAATTAATGTTATTGGGGTTATTAATAGCGTAGGAACAAAAAAAGGCCCATTTATGTGATTTTAGCGTTTTTTTTTTATTTTTTAAGAAAAAATCCAGATCCAAAACACAAAACCCAGAACCCAAAACACGGAAGGGTGGTTTTGGCAAAACCAATCCAGATCCAAAACACGAAGAAAGATCCAGATCCAAAACCAAAACACAAAACACGAAAAGTGTCCGGTGCACACCCCTAATATAAACTAAAGTATCAGATTAAAGTAGCAAATTTTAAGAAAAATCACAAGGCGCCGATAATCCACAGATTCAAAGGCATGGCAAATTAAATACAGCTGACCCTCTTCCCCTTCAACATGTGTCCTTCTCTTTAGTGTAGATGTTTTTTCTGTAAATGTATGATGGAAAGTTTGTGGTGCCCAAAGGTTGTGTGGCCACTGGTCCTGTACGAGAGCCGACACCTTTATTTTTGCTGTCTATGGCACAGTTAAATCATACAAAATATGTTTTCCAATGTTTATTAATTTAGGACCTGATTTATCATGGATTGCAATCGCGTACGCAGATCAGTTGATGGTGCGTACCGCAGTGCGCGTGTGTGAGTTAGCATTGCGATCGCTCTGTGATCACCTACGCAGATACAAAGCCATCACAGAGTGATGGAAGTCAGGTCAGCGTTTGGGGGGGGGGGGTGACAGGGGAGTGGTCAGAGAAACGCAGGCGCACCTGTTCGTTTCAACGCCGTTACTCGGGCGTGCATACATTAGCCACTGCAATGGCATAACTACCTTAAATAATCACTGCGTGCGACGAGGTTAGTCATTTCTGACCTGCTGTAATTGTGCATGAAGGGCCGATGTTACTCGATGTTCCTTAAGTATACAGAGGATTGCAAGGTATTACGGATGTGCGAAAGCGGCAGTGGGCCAGTCATGCTGGCTTTGGGCGTCTCTATAATAGCTTTGCGATTGCAGTCATTAGCTTATTTTCACAGCATACTTGCATGCGTAATCGCAGCTGAGATCACAATAGCGATCTGTAGTGAATCGGGCCCTTAGTTCAAACATGCAAAACATAAATAAAGTTATAAAGGAACAAAAAACTTTATTTGATATTTTAGTCTAAAAATAGTACTGAAAGCTGACCTGAAATACAGTATTACCAGTCACCAGTGTCAGAGATCTACTGGAACTTTTCCGTCAAGCCAGTCTCCCCAGTGTCTCCCCAGTGTCCGCCCCTGACCCCTCCCAGTCACTGCTGACAGAGTGGGAGAGGCCGGTGAGTTCCTAAATCCTTCATCATATTTCTTTTTCTAAAAGAGCGCAATAAAAATGTAAAGGGAGAAAAACATGATGGATTCTCCCCCATCTACGGAGAGAGGATCTGCGGGTGCTAGATCAGCACTAATACAATGCTACCTGTCTGTGGATAGAGGCCAAGCACCACTCACAAGCCGTATATTTACTATTATTGTTTATTT
The DNA here is from genome assembly GCA_031769625.1 of Taudactylus pleione. Classification (NCBI taxonomy): domain Eukaryota; kingdom Metazoa; phylum Chordata; class Amphibia; order Anura; family Myobatrachidae; genus Taudactylus; species Taudactylus pleione. The sequence goes on along the minus strand of JAUIMM010000244.1, from coordinate 1,166,204 downwards.
ATATATTAGACCGAAGCTACATCTGACTATTTTTTGAAGATAAATAAGATATTTATTAAACCGATCTAGAATCAACCATTGGGGCCTGCGAACAGAGACTGCACACGGACCCCTCCCAAGGACAGTATCTCCGAACTACCTTTGAAGCCTATGCGTACACACCATACAATGTTGTGACCCAGCGACAGTGCAGTGTAATGATAAATCGCAGGCCCCGTACACACTGCACAATCCGGCGTACAACGTCGCAATGTATCTTAACATGTTACATATAACTGCACTGCGTTGTTCATTGCAGATGGGACAATCGATAAATGCGATAAATTACTGTTGTGAATGACAGATCGGACGTACTCATTGCACAATGTGTACGATATATCATTTCAATCCGCGTTGGAACGATATAACGTACGATGGATCAGAGTGTGTACCCAGCTTTACAGAGACCACTACTGGGGCTCACAGAACAATCATGTAAGGCAGGGGTCTTCAACCTTGGCCCTCCAGCTGCTGTGGAACTGCACATCCCAGCATGCACTGCCATAGTTTTAGCATGCTGTTATATCAAAAAGGTGGCAGTGCATGCTGGGATGTGTAGTTACACAGCAGCTGGAGGGCCAAGGTTGAAGACACCTGATGTAAGGTAAGCAGAGGGAAGGCAGTATATAATATGCAGGGCCGGCTCCAGGGGTCGGAGCACCCTGTGCCAGCCCCCTCCAGCGAGCTCTATTGAAGTCGCGCACGACCGAAAATGTGGGCGTGGACTAATTACCATAGGCCACGCCCCCCATACGTGACGTTATTAGGAGACATTTCCGCCTCCAAATAACGTCAGGCTGGGGGGAGCCTCACTAGCTGGACTTCCCCCAGCCCTTTCCCGTCACTGAATGGATGCCATTCAGAGTCTCCGGGGTCCGGCACCGCCGCACACGGCAGTGGGGGGTCCCCAGCCTTCCGATTTAACTAGCCGCGGGCCTCTTCGGCCCACGGGTGGAGCAGCGGGACAGTAATGTCACGCTGAAATCGGGAAGTTGGGGAGGGGTGCGCCCTCTATGGGTGGTGCCCCTGTCCGACCGCTCAAGTCGAACACCCCTAGAACCTGATAATATGTTAAATCCTAACTACTGCATGCAGAGCCGTAACTAGACTTTTTGGTGCCCTGTGCCAGAAAGAGCATTGGCACCCCCCTCATTTTTCAAAGGGACATAATACACCCAAAAAAGGGGAATGGCCTCACGGGGAAGGGCCAGGGAAGAGATAGGAGAGGCCAGGATATGCTGGGGATGAAATAAGAGGAAGCTACAAGCAAGAATGATAATAAACAGAAATTTGACAGGCCCAAACAGCGCCCCCTGACCTGTGGTGCCCTGCACCGGCCGCTCTACCCTACCTACGGCCCTGACTGCATGTCCATACAATTACTATTTCTTGGCTTCCGTAGGCATTGAAACATTCGCCCACACCCCGCTATCTTACAAGCTCTCTCTGAAAACCCCAATACACTACACGATATCTTTACCGATCTGGCCGATAGCTCACACATCCGAACAACATATTGTTAAAATATGTGTAGTGTGTATGCAGTACTTGGTGTAGTGCGCGCTCCCGTGGGGTTGTCTCATCGCCTGATGTTATGTACTGTACTGCATGTAAGATCAGGTGATACGGCTGATGATCCCATGCAGCGCTATCGGACAGTGGGCCTGATTCAGACCCGGTCGCGAGCGCTGAGCACTCGCAAGCGGGTCGATGTTGGCCCAGTGCGCATGGGCACGACGGAGCTGGCTCCGTCGTGCGCATGCGCGAGACCCGGATAGCGACGGGAAAGCCGTCGCTCCGGGTCTCGTACCAAAGGGGGCATGCTGTCGATGTTGAGTGACAGCACGCCCCCTTTGGTGGGCGGCCCGGGGGCGTGGCTAGCCAGACGGAGACGTTCCCATGGGAACGCCTAATGTCTGGGGCCGGCCCCACTGACATCACAAGTGATGTCAGTGGGAGTGCTTTCGGCTCTGATAGAAAGCACTCTGCAGCAACGAGACACTACCACAAGGGTCTCGTCGCAAGCCCGATGGTCGCGATGGTCTTGACCATCTTCCCGGCCGCTCGCTATAGCTGTGGGTGGTCACTCACAGCTATGCGAGCAGCCAGGAGGCCGCTCTAAAAAAACAGAGGGCCGCCCTGATTCAGAGCGAGCGCTCTGTCAGAGCATCCGGCTCTGAATCAGGGCCTGTGTGTACGGACCGCCCGATATGTCGGCCCGTCGGTGCTGGGATCGTTGGGTACGTTGCTGGGTACACACATCGTTTAGTGTGTACCCAGCTTTATTATATGACATATACTGTATTAAGGGGCATATTTATCACAATCCGCATCTCAGATGCGGGTTGACTGTTATAAATTCGCTCTATAGCACAATGCGATATTTTAATATATCGCAAGGATGTATCAAAAATCACATGCAGTGGCAGAGCTTGCGATAAAGCTCTGTCCCTGCAAATCCACTTCACATACTGTCACTGTATTTTCTGCAAAAAAATAGAGTGAGTATGTGACCGCTGCTAACACACTTTCCCCTCTCCACCCCCTCCCGCAACCCCCCTTTTACCTTACACTTACCTGCCTGGTGATTGGTGCTCCGGTGAGGTCCTCTCTCTGGGGCTCCGGTCAGCTGATCTCCCAGCTCCTGCACTGTGACCCCGACCAGGGTCCAGTGCAGAAGCCCAGAGACAAGCTGACTGGAGCCCCAGAGGACATCACCGGAGAACCGATCCCCGGTCCCTGGACTCAGGTAAGTTTTTTTTTTTTACTATTTTTTTATTTTTGCAGTGATCAGCTTGTGGTCTATTTATACCACGCAGCTGATGACAGGGGCCGGCTCCCGGCTCTGCCTGTTAGAGCGGAGCAGGAGTTGGGGGATCGGGGGGGAAAGCCCTGATAACGCCATCTGCAGGTGGCGTTATTATCACAGGGCTTCCCACTTATTTATTTACAATTTATTGTTAGTAAATCTCCGGCAGATCACATTTCCCATTAGAAGTATGGGAAAAGCGATCTCCATACTACAAATATGCGGATTAAAAGGCATAGAGTCGTTTTTCATGAAAACTACTCTACTTGCCCTTCAATAAATGTATGTGATACTAAAATATTGTGAAATGGGTGTGAAAACGCCCTTTTTCACATTTTTTTAAGTAAAAAATAATATTGATAAAAAGGCCCCTATGGGCCTGATTCAGAGCCGCTCGTAAGCGGCCGCTTGTTCGTTCCGAGCGATGTTTGCCCAACTGCGCATGCGTACGGATCGTAATACGCATGCGCGAACCAGTCAGTGCGGCCGAAAATCGTTCGTTCGCTAAATAGCAAATGCCTGCTATTTTGAGTGACAGGAGGAGGCGTATGTGGGTGGTAACAGGGGAAGGTGCTTGAAAATGGGGAGTGGAGATCAGAACGCAGGCGTGCTTAAAGGTCAAAACGGGCGTTTTATGGGTGTGCATAATTAATACAGCAGCGTCACTGACCACGTCACTGGGTTATTTTATAGTCAGAACTGCTCGCAAATTTGTGGTAGGAAAAACCAACAACAAAAATAGCGAGCAGCTCATACCCTGGTCGATGTACTCGATTAATCTAATCAATAGCGGACATGACATAGGATGCGAGCGGTCAGGGGGCGTAGTTATCCCAAAAACTACCTCAAGTTTTGTTCGCTCGTTCAGACCTAGAGGCGTGAACAGACCGCAAAGAGCGAACGGTTCATTTGAATAGCCACCTCTTTTTTCAGAACGAACGACCGCAAATAGCGTCCGGCTCTGAATCAGGTCCTATGTGTTTTGTGTGGGAATTAAACAAGGACATGCTCATGATTCAGATATTTCTTGCTTACATTTTGGCACAGCTAACATCTTGGAGGCAATAGCTGGACAAGAAATATTGGACATCTGTCCCATTTTATTACATACATATTTGCAGAATGATGTGTAAAAAGTACCTTACAATATTCTAAATGTAAAATTTAGGAATGTTAGGCAAAACCCCTATCCACAATTGTCTACCCAACCACCCCCCTAGTCCCCGTGGCTGTTCGAAGAGGGATCGTCTTCTTTACGTCTAGTAAAGAGTAAAGATCAGGGGTACATCCATCTTCATTAAAACCCCAAGTCCAACCCGAGTTACTGAACATGTGTTTCACCCCACAGGCTAGACCTGGTTATTGCCGGGGCATCTCCTCTGCCGGCAATTGAAGATGACATCATCTCCAAGCACCGGTGAGCCGGTTCTCCATAGGGTGGTAACAGGACCTGGGTTAGATGACCCGGATCACCCGTTCACACAGCCCCGTCACTAGACCCGGGTTATTTTCCGAGGACCCTTTCACACCGAGCCGCAACCCGGGTTAACCCGGCAATAATCCCGGGGTTTTTGCGGCGGTGTGAAATGGGCATTCGAAAGCAAATTTGTTTATTATCAGTTATTCATACAGCGCATATATATTTCATATCACATCACAGAGAATATTTAGCCACTCACATCAGTCCCTGCCCCAGTGGAGCCAATTAACCTACCAGTATGTTTTTGGATTGTGGGAGGAACCCGGAGCACCCGGAGGAACCCACGCAATTATGGGGATAACATACAAACTCCACACAGATGAGGCCTTGGTGGGAGCCGAACCCAAGACCTCAGTGCCAGTAGGCAGTAATGCTGACCATTATACCAACTGTGCTGTCCAATTTTATATAAACATTTATTGAAAATTAAGCACAAATCGGTGAAACAGTAAAAATGAATAAATAAAATCTGGCAGAACCCATGGAAGATGTCACAGCTGTGCTCACATTAGCTGTACAGTGCAGTAAGTAGCAGAGTTCTCCTCCGCATGTACTGTCGGTGTTTTCTTTCCCCACACACAAAAGTATTACAGTTCAGCTAGAAACACATCCCAGATAAGCCCTAATGAGCCGGCTAAATTCTGAGATAAGAATTCAGAACTTATTTTCTTTCCTTTTTAGAGTCTGGGTTCTGATTCATTTTCCAAACCGGGAAGGATTTAAAAAAAAAAATGAAGTTAAATGTCTGCCCGTTATATTTCACTTCATCAGAAAATTAAATTCTAAATGGAGGAAAATACTGCTATATGTATCTGTGACAATCTGATGTTTACTCCTATTTTAGCTGGAACGTAACATTGCATCATTTACTGTAAGGGCTCTATTTTCACCGATTTTTGTAGAAATGGAGTGCCAGGGTTATTCATCACTTTTATAACACAGGAGATATAACTGATATCTCCTGGTTACAATTCTCCCCCAATAAATTCCACAGTCCTCATACTATAGTACTATATAGTCCCCATACTATAATACTATATAGTCCCCATACTATAGTACTATATAGTCCCCAAACTATAATACTATATAGTCCCCATACTATAGTACTATATAGTCCCCATACTATAATACTATATAGTCCCCATACTATAATACTATATAGTCCCCATACTATAATACTATACAGTACCCATACTATAGTACTATATAGTCCCCATACTATAATACTAGCTAGTCCCCATACTATAGTACTATATAGCCCCCATACTATAGTACTATATAGTCCCCATACTATAGTACTATATAGTCCTCATACTATACTATATAGTCCCCATACTATAGTACTATATAGTCCCCATACTATAATACTATATAGTCCCCATACTATAATACTATATAGTCCCCATACTATAATACTATACAGTACCCATACTATAGTACTATATAGTCCCCATACTATAATACTAGCTAGTCCCCATACTATAGTACTATATAGCCCCCATACTATAGTACTATATAGTCCTCATACTATAATACTATATAGTCCCCATACTATAATACTATATAGTCCCCATACTATAGTTCTATATAGCCCCCAAGCTATAGTACTATATAGCCCCCATACCATAGTACTACATAGTCCCCATACTATAGAACTATATAGTCCCCATACTATAGTACTATATAGCCCCCATACTATAGTACTCTATAGCTCCCATAATATAGCACTATATAGTCCCCATACTATAATACTAGCTAGTCCCCATACTATAGTACTATATAGCCCCCATACTATAATACTATATAGTCCCCATACTATAGTACTATATAGTCCTCATACTATAATACTATATAGTCCCCATACTATAGTACTATATAGTCCCCATACTATAATACTATATAGTCCCCATACTGTAGTACTATATAGCCCCCATGCTATAGTACTATATAGCCCCCATACCATAGTACTACTTAGTCCCCATACTATAGAACTATATAGTCCCCATACTATAGTACTATATAGCCCCCATACTATAGTACTCTATAGCTCCTATAATATAGCATGGGGATGTGGAAATTATGAAATTCATCAAGTTCCAAAAAAGCATTTTTTTTCAGAACTTGACAGTGATACTGTACGCCATTCTGAGATGACGTATAGCATCCGATACAGATCTCTCTCTGCTGTGACCTCTAACCTTCAAGCACCTGCCTCCCGGCTCCCCGAGCTCTCCTCCAGTGACCTGGGAGCAAGGGAGAGGGCACAGCAGCGGGGGACTGACGCTGCAGGGCTGCACTTTTTCAGCAGGAGTCACAGACTCCAGTGGCGGCTGCAGCTCTGCGGCATCAGGGAACAGGGGGGTGCGGGGAACACCATGTGCAGCTTCAAGACAGGCTTCGAAAAGACAATGAAGCAGGGAATATGTCCTCTTATTCCGAAAAGATGTCTCCATGAAAGGAGCAGCTTTTTGGAAGTGATAATTAAGTATAGGAGGCATGATGAATGCCTCCAATACTAGGATCGAATTAGTTCTATTCTTAATTATCACAGGGAATACTTTTTACCTTCATGAATAGACCTCTAAAGCTGGATACACACTGGGCGATATATATCGCCCGTTCAATCGAACGGCCGATATATCGCGAGCATGTCGGCAGGTGTTTACCCACAACACTGTCAGGATGCAGTAGCAAAAGTATTTTTGTGAAGTACCAGGGTGTGAAAAAAAAAAAATCATGATTTTTAAAAAAAAAAAAAATGTATTTAAAAAATAAAATAAAAATCGAATTGTTTTATTTAAATCAGATTTTAAAATTGTACTTATTTTTTTTAAATTGAGTTTTTATAAAAATGATCAAGTAAACAAATAAACCAAGTAAGAGCAATTATACAAAGTTCTTTTAAAATACTGTAACTTAAATATATTTAAATAAAATTACTTGACAGTGTCACCATAAATCATGGCATGCCACAGCAAACTACACACAAATCGCACGAACTGCTAAAGGAAAGAAACATGAATGATGTTAAAAGTTACAATAGTTGAAAAATTGCCTGATTTGTAAATCTGAATAAGCCTACACTTGGTTTATTGAACACCTTAAAAAGAAACACAAGTTTTGCAGCTTTGGCAGTACCCAAGCGGTTTCTCAGTTTTGACTGCACCAAACCAAAGGTTGAAAATATTCTTTCTACTGAACCTGATGATGCTGTAGCTGTTAGCAATCGCACTACTGCTACCATGATATTTTCATTACCAGCTATAGTTTCTGAACCAATGTTCATTACCCACCAGTCTATTGATGCCACAGCTGGCACAATAACATAGTCAAAAACAGGAGGTCATTAAATGGGGTTGCTTTTGCTTGGAACTTGACTAGTGTTGGTAGAAGGGTATTAGAATGTGAATATTTTTCTTTGGTTTAATTTTAACAATACATTAAACACCTTGACATGTGGGGTTTTTTTTGTGTTTTTTTAAATCATGTTATTTAATTCATGATTTAAATTGTGATTTAAATCAAGTTGATTTATATCAGCACACCCTGTGAAGAACGTGCAGGAAGGAGCCATCAAATTGAAATTTGTTTGACCATTCCTGTCCCCCCCCACCCCGGACATGGTGTATCATCCGTATAAATTGGCTGCCTTTTCTCTAACTTCCGCTGTTGTGTAACAGGTCAAATGTCATCTTCTGGGGTGATATTTACGCAATTGAGCAATGTTTTGCTACTGCGCATGCACGAAAAGTCTGGGAAACCCTTACTGCGGAAGTCCAAACCCAAGTGTCTCACGCTGTTTGCAATTTCGTACGACATTGCTAACACTTGAGAAGGGGTTTGCGATCCCTGGCTGTTTCAGGGTGAAGACTGGGTGGGGACCAAAAGTGTTCGTAAAAAGGAGAGGGTTTCATGGGCGTGTTATCGGAGTGTCCCCAATGTGTTCCCAATCGCCGATACAATGCGTCAGAGGCCATGTTTAGTGGGTTTTGAGGAGAGTAGATAGAGTAGACCCTAGTCTACCGCAAATGATGATGGTGCAACCGATGTTGCTTCGATGTTAGAATGTTCACAATCTCCATCGTAAATGGACCACAGAGTCTGAAATGGTGGCATCTCGCCCCTTGTATACTCCATTGCACCGTGGAGCACAAGGAAAAGGCTGAGATTAGCTGCATTACCGACCATCTCTGAATCATGCCCAGAAACAAGATTAATTTTCTTTTTTATTGTTTTTGCCGACACTCTTTAAACCTTTTTTTTTCCCAATAGCAGAAAGTTACTCTGAACGAAACGTACTGTCGGTGCGAGCAGACTATTTTTCTAACGTCAGTTGTTCCATTATAGGTCAGATTTAGATGCTGCATAGAAGGTAATTGTTACTAATATTACTGCCACTGAGCCTGGTGCGAGCTGTCCTCCTGCTGCCTGCTGGTAATTATTCTTTTCTTCTTAACACATGCCATTCCTGGATCCCAGAGAAGGGAAGGATATTGGCAGCCAGTGCAACGGCTGGCAAAGAGATGTAACACTCGTAAGATGATTACGGAGGAATTATCGCCAAGCAGCTGCACTCAGAATAGACTGAAGAGGCCCCCGGTTTGTATTTAGGAAAAGCACAGTTACTAGAGGGTATTAGAGATGGTGGCTTGTATTTAGCAGTGTCTCAGTGGTGAATGTGAACGATGTACATTAGGCAAAGAATTTGGATATGATTGCAAATTGTGTCTCACACGCAAGTTTGGTTGGCCAGTTTAGCCTTTCTTTTTAAAACCACCACCCAATCCTGCCAGGTCAATAAAGTAGGCTGAGAGTTGATTGCCTATGGCAGTGATTCTCTACTTGGCTTACAAGGGCCCCCCAGGGCTGTGATGTTCAGGGGTAAACAAAACATTTTCTGTGATGGCAGGGGGCTTTACATCGAGCTGACAATTCATTAGACATATAGGGAAAGCAGTGTCTTAGGGATCTCTACCCCCATGCATCACAGTAGGACCCTGATAACAGGCAGTGACATGATCACTGAGCTGTGGTATGTCGACATAATAACCGTGTCCACCATATTGACATTCTGAAAGCCGACATTCAGTCCATGGTGTTGACATAATGACAACATCAGTGGTGTAACTTCATCCCAGGTGCCCGGAGGCAAGATAAATGTTGGTGCCACCCCACCCCTCAAATTAAAATGTACCACCCCCCCAGTACATATGCCAGCCCCAGCTGCCGCCGCCCCCCTATGATGTTCCTCTTATACAGTGCCCACCTATGTAGTGCCCCCCAGTAATGGTGCCTCTATGCAGTGCCCCCAGTAGTGCCCTGTATACAGAGCCCCCAGTAGTGGTCCCCCTATGCAGTGTACCCCAGTAGTGCCCTTTATACAGAGCCCTCAGTAGTGGCCCTTCCTATGCAGTGCCCCTTATACAGTGCCCCGTTATGTAATGCCCCCAGTAGCTGGTCCCCCCTATGCAGTGCCCTGTTATGTAGTGCCCCCAGTAGTGGGTCCCCTCTATGCAGTGCCCCGTTATGTAGTGGCCCCAGTAGTGGGTCCCCCCTATGCAGTGCCCCGTTATGTAGTACCCTCAGTAGTGGGTCCCCCCTATGCAGTGCCCCTTACAGATATAACACATAACACAAACACACACAGATTACTTACCTGAATCCCGTTCCTGCGCCTGTCACCGTCCACTCCTCTTTCATCCTGCTCGGCACTATGGGAGAAAGGTCATGACATCTCTCCCATCACCACTGTGGGAGCCGGAAGGCGGAGCTCATGTGCATGCATCAAGTTTCATTTTCAATGTCGCTTGCAGAGAGGAATATATTCACACTGACAGGCAGGGACCGTTTGTGAGCGGCAACGAGGAGGTGGAGGTGACTGTTTTCAGGGGAACGTCACGATCTGCGATTGTGATCCAGCACGCAGTGAAAATGGCTCAGGTGCCTCGGCTCCCGTGGCCATTCTGCCCACCCACAGGTTTACTCAGAACTCTGATAATCAACTGATCCGTGATCGAGCCGCGTCTTTGTACGCAGGTGCCTGGATTTGCAGTGCCGCCAGTGGGCGTCTTGTCCAAGCCAGATGATTGGCTGAGACAGAATCTGTTAATATTAAAATCTGCACTACGCCATTTTGCGAATGGCAACAAGACGCCATTTTGCGAATGGCCGCCCAGCGCCATTTTAGCGAATCTCACACAATATCAGTACATACGGCGATGCTATTATTAGCATTGTGCGATTACTGTACATTGCTACCGCATATTGTTTAAAGTCCCACCATACCCCATACGCACATCAAATTATACATATAATATACAAGACGCACAGTTGCGCTGTTTAGCAAAACACTATACACATAAAACACGACACGCATAGTAGCAACTGTACGATACCCTGTGTACAACGCTGTTATGATTATGAGCGTCGGGTGTCCGCAACTACCCCAGGTTAAAAGTCCTCATTATACTGATACGTACATTTATTACTACATATAATATGAACAATCCTGCCAAGCACGTACCATGGTGTACTTCACAAACACGTAGACGCACAACGCTAACTAGCGCCTTTTCTTAATATCCCCGCACTGACACATTGCACACTTACATAAAAGGTTCCCTAGCATTAAGGTTAATATTCAAGGTTATATTTATTATTAATTATATTGTGAAATACAGGTATTTTGATATCTAGGGTTTAGTACATGATAAACAGACCGTGTTTGGTGCCATTCTGAACCACTGTTTATTTGCAGATTTACGGTTCCATCGGCAAGGAGATCGCAACATGTGTCTGTAAATTATGGATTATAAGGGGCCTATTCATCATAACTTAAGTTTCCCAGGAGGTAATTAGGTTTAGAACTCACATGGAGTTCTACCTAATTACCGGAGGAATTCATCATCCCTCCTCCCTATAACTATCCATTCCGAAAAGCTGTCATTTTTGTGATGACAGCTTTTCGGGCAATAGATAGCTATCCCTCTCTACTCTAAATTATCGCATCTGTAGGCAGTGCTGCGCATCCGCTGTTACATCTGTAAAACCAGCGCATGCGCAGCACTGCCTACAGATGCAGTAAGTTTGTGTCCCCCCCTCCGCTCACCTGTCTGCCCTCCCCCTCCTCACTTCCCCCCCGTTCAGCACTTACCTGCTCGCGCAGCAGCCTCCGGCTCCGTCTGCCATGCGGTCATGTGGTCTCCCAGCAGCACACAGTACTGTTTAGAAAAAAAAAATATACATATTTTTTTTCTAAACTTTATTGTGTTCTGCTGGTAGAACACATGACCGCATAGCAGACGGAGCCAGAGGACGCACCAGAGCGCCGGAGGTAGACGTCAGGGGACCTGTCCAGCTGTAAGCAGGTAAGTGTTACCTGCTATTCGCCACCTCACAGTGGCGAATAGTAACTACATCAAATTCAGAAAATACATAATTTTAGGAATTTGATGAATACCATAATTTCCACATCCCCATACTAATGTACTAATGTATGGGGAGTGTGGAAATTAACGCAGGGGAACTTAGCAAGGAGATATCAGTGTTATCTCCTGTGCTAAGTGTCATCATGAATACTAAAATAACGTTATTTAAGGAAAATGTCCTTAAAAAGGTTATTTTAGTGTTGATGAATAGGCCCCATAGAGAGATAGGCATTGTAATGTACTCTGTAAATGTAATGTAATTAGCCAGTTTAGACTTGTTCTTCGACGGGAAAATGGACACAAAGGGCTGTTGGAGGCTGAACTATTACAATACAAACTGACCTATGAACTGTATCGTAACAGAAGAACCAGGAAGAAGAACCAATGGGATTATGCCAACTTGTTCTATTGTATTGCCTATCTCTGCAAGGGTACATAAACAGGCACTCTGAATCTGATAGTCATCATTTTCTTGCTAATGACGGAGGCTTCACCTTTGATGCCGGAAATCTGGATCCAGAGCGCATGCGTATGTATTCGACTGTACCTAGTGATTGTATAATTTGTTTGAGCTAATTGTATTTAGATCACAGCATGTAACTATATGCTTTTTGTTGAATAATATCTTTTTGTGCTTTGGAACCACAATCAAAGTCTGGAAAGCAATTATTTCTTGTGCGACTTATAATGCTAAATAGCGACGTTTAAGGTGTATAGATCATTAGGAATTCATAGTCTCAATACCAATCCCGCCGGCAGCGACATTTGCATGTTTTCACACAGCCGCTGTGTACACATTCGCAGCTGCGGCAGCAATCAGCGTCCATCTCTGTAATATCAGGCACTATAGTACTTATCACATACACGCTAGGGTTAATTAACCTACCAGTATGTTCTTTGGAGTGTGGGAGAAAACTGGAGCTGCCGGAGAAAACCCCCGCGAGCACAGGGAGAACATACAAACTACATACAATGCAAAGCTGGCCACTCCCCCTTGGCCGGATGCTCGGGGCTGGTCTGTGCGGCCATTTTTCCCGATGATCCCCCTTTTCTCTCACCGATCTCTTGTCACTGACCGCTCATGCACTGCTCCGTAGCCATTTAAAGATGGTTAAAAAATATATATTTGATTCTGTATTTCAGAACCAGCAGAGGCCTGGGAAAAAATGGCTGCATGCAACAGCCCAGAGTCACTAGCAAGAGTGTGTGTGGGGAATGGGGGGGTGAACCCTTAATGATAATGGTTCTAAGGTGGTAGTGCAGCTTTAAGGGAGCAGAAAACACAATTTATACAATGCATTTGTGTCTATATTATTCACAGGCCTCCCTGTGGGGATTTCCCTTATTATACCAGGTAGTGTGATGCCCTTTTCACTGTATAACAGTAAACAAAGAGAAGTATTTCCTCTGGTGTGTAAAGCACACAATGAAACAGACATTACAAGGTTCATCATTATTCTGTCTCTTGTATAGACAGACAATATTATTTCATACAGTGACAGGCAAACGGCATTCGGCAATTTACGGCCTGGTTATACATATTATACTGCTGCTGGATCATGTGACCTGATGAGTCTGACTGTTGGCGCTGATTCGGATAGGCTGCATTATACAGACACAGTGTATGACTTAAGGACAAACTACACAGTAATAAACAAACTATCAAACCCAAGACAGCTGCTGATGCCAGCTCAGTCCATCTTTTGAAGACGAAGCTGTATTATAGTATTTAGCATAATCCGAGAAGGAAATACAAGGCTTATACAGTACACACACACTTCTCTCCCCATTCCTGGTACTTAAATCATTCTCAGGCTACTCTGTGCTAATTGCAAGGACTCACAAATGGTCTCCCACCTTCTGACAACTTCAGTGTATTGGCTTCTAAATGTGCTCCTGCAACTGATACTACGGGGCATATGTATCAAAGCTTGATGTGAGATAAAATTGTGAGATATACATCACCAACCAATCAGCTTCTAACTTACATTTTGCAGGCTGTGTTTAAGAAATGATAGTTTGGAGCTGATTGGTTGGTGATATATATTTCGCAATTTTATGTCACATCAAGCTTTGATACATATGCCCCTAAATACGGATGTGTCCCCATACCATAGTTGCCGACTTTCTGGCTGACGGCACAGAGGGGGGCACTGTGCTACACAAGGGGGCAGTACAGGGGGCGTGGCAAAGCAGACAGTATGGTGCCATGATTGTGTCATCGTGGCCCCTGTTATACAATGCATAGATTATCGGCACTGTACAGAGGGGATCTTGACTACAATGACGCGATTGAGCGCAAATTACGTCATCTGCTGCCCAAGATGTCTACTTCACCGGGTAAGTAGGTGGTTGAGGGGCGGGTGAGTGCCGACTCTGGGATACTTTCCCACGAGCACCACCCGGTTTTCAAGAGCCTTCCAACCGTTGCAGTAGGGTAGGCAAGTATCCCTCATACACTATTACTGCAGTCACGCCAAACAGCCCCTCTCGGCGTGCCAGGCCCCGTGCAACTCTGCTTGCGCCAAGCGTCTTTTTCACCTAAAATGTGTCTTAGGGGCCTATTCATCAACACTAAAATAAAGTTTTCAAGGACATTTTCCTTAATTACCGTTATTTTAGTATTCATGAAGACACATATCACTGATATCTCCTAGTTAAGTCCGTCTGAGTTCATGTCCACACTCCCCATACATTAGTACATTAGTATGGGGATGTAGAAATTAGGCTGTTCATCAAATTCTGAGAATTATGTATTTTCGGAATTTGATGGAGTTACTATACGCCACTCTGAGGTGGCATACAGCGGGTGACACTTACCTGCTGTCAGCTGGGCAGGTCCTCTGCCGGCTCCCTCCGTCGCTCTGCTCGCTTCTCAGGCTCCGTCTGCTGTGCTGACACTGTGGTTTTTCCTTTTCTAAACTTTACTGTGTTCTGCCGGGAGAACACAGTGTCAGCACAGCAACCGGAGCCAGAGGTGGCTGCAGCGGCCAGGTAAGTGTGGGGCAAGGGGTTGCTGAGCGGAGGGGGTTGGGGGGGACACAATTACCGCAGCTGTAGGCAGTGCTGCGCATTCATGCACTGGTTTTACGGATGTAACGGCGCATGCGCAGCACTGATTACAGCTGCGGTAAGTTAGTGTAGAGAGGGAAAAGTATCTATTTCCCGACCTAATTTACCTCCGGTAATTAGGTAGAACGCCATGCCAGTTCTAAACCTAATTATCTCCAGGGCACTTTTAGTTATGATGGAATAGCCTGGCTGGAATTGCCCCATTCAGAAGTGCACTATTCAAAAGTGCATTTTAAGATTAATACTAGCGTTACACCAGCGTTCTCAATTATATCTACTGCTGCTTCTGCTGCTGAATTGACGCATCCTTTTTTTGTCTTGCCATCTGCAGGTAACGGACTACAAGTCTCAGACTTTTGCTATACTGAATATACTGAATATATATTGGCCAGGCTGAGAACTTAGGTAACGGACTACAAGTCTCAGACTTTTGCTATACTGAATATACTGAATATATATTGGCCAGGCTGAGAACTTAGGTAACGGACTACAAGTCTCAGACTTTTGCTGATAAGCAATGTTATTTAGCATATCACTGCATAGTATATTAGTTTGATGTTTTTAGTTTCTTTGTTATACCCCTTTTCCACCTAAATTCCGGGTCTGACCCGGAGTTGGAACAAAGTTCCTATCCGGATCAGACCCGGAATTTTGCCGGCGCTGACTCGGGATATTCCCGAGTCAGCGCCGCTCACACCGCAGTCGGGTCTGCATAGACCCGGCTTTTGCGGAGTGAAAGTGGACGCTTGGAGATGACGTCATCTCCAAGCGCCACTGAAGCCGGACCAATCGGCCGGCTAGCAGCGCACTCCAGGTCATCGTGACCCGGAGTGCACTGTTCCCATAGCAGGGTTTCACGGGCTATGCCCGTGTTAAACCCTGCTGTTTACCTGGGTTGGATTGCCGGGTCACTCGACCCGGCGATCCAACCCTCTGCCCTTTTACACCAGGGAGCTGCCTGGGTTAACCCTTCAAAAACCCGGGTTTTAGCTCCGGTGTAAAAGGCGTATTAGTTAGCTCATTGAGCCTGTTATTAGCCTAGTGGTATGTGCTGTGTGTTTGTTTAACTCAATTTATTGCTAGCCATATTAGTGGGAGGGTGCTGGGCTTGTAAGCAATCAGTAATTTAACATGCCAGGTCTCCTACATATTGGTCATTAGTAGGCTGGATTAGCCTCATTCAGAAGTGCACTATTCAAAAGTGCATTTTAAGATTAATACTGGCGTTACACCAGCGTTGAACCGAAGTGGAACAGAAGGGAAACAACCGATCTGCACTTCTAAAAACCTAATCTAGATTTGGAGAAAAACCATCAACAAAGGTGATTTTAAAATCTCACTGCTACAAACTCCTGCTGACTGCATAACCTGGACTTTCAACACTGAACTCTGGTTACTACAAAAACTCTGGCCATCACTTGCTACTATTTGTGCTGCCTCCGTGCTTAACAGATAATCTTACTGAATACTGTTAATATCAGCTTAACTCTGTAATAATGTCTTTTTACATTAGCACTTTGGTCTAGTCTTACATGATCTAGCTACTGCTACTCTCTACTCTAATATTCAATTTCTGCTCCCATCTTATCTCCACTTTTTCTAAACTCTATAATATATTTTTGTTGTGCTGACACTGTACCTCATCCTTACCATGACCATGTTGTCTCCTCCCTTCACTCAGTTTCTAACTAATCTTTTGTTCTGCCCTCTGACTCCACCTCTATCCTTTCCCCCTGGTCTCCTCCACCTCCTCCTATCTCCCCTTCTCTCTCTGCCTTCCTCCCCCTCTTCTCCCATTACTCCATTTTCTTTCTCTTATACCCCCCAAGGAACCTACTACCCCACTGGTAATCTTTCCTCCCTTACTTATCTCCCTGTCACTTTGCCCCACTTTCATTCACGTCTCCTTAACTTCCCTCCCTGCCCACTTCCTACAGGGTCCCCTCCTAGCACAGGAGCACGCATGATCCCTACACTCTATTCATCTCGGTCTCCCAAAGTATTCTCATCTCCACGCTATTGCAACCCTGATAATCTCATTCACATCTCTCCTATCAACTCTGTCACTCTATCCTGTGCCCTCTGGAATGCCAGATCAGTCTGCAACAAACTGGCCCCCACCCATGACCTTTTCATCTCCAACTCCCTGAATCTCCTGGCCAGTACTGAAACCTGGATTTTACCCTCTGACACCACTTCTCCTGCAGCTCTCTCTTATGGGGGCCTCACCTTCTCCCACACCCCCAGGCCTGGGGGTCACCAAGGGTGGTGGTGTTGGGGTCCTTCTATCCCCTGGTTACTCATACCAACATATACCATCAGAACCATCCCTTACATTCTCCACATTTGAAGTTCATGCTATACGCCTCTTCCAACCAGTACACCTCAGAGTAGCTGTCATCTACCGTCCCCATGGCCCTCCCTCCAAGTTCCTTGACAACTTTGCTTCCTGGCTCACTCACTTTCTCTCCTCAGACCTTCCCTCTATTATCCTCGGTGACTTCAATATTCCTATTGATATCCCCACAGAATCTGCTGCCTCCAAACTACTCACCCTCACTTCCTCATTTGGACTCTCCCAATGGACCTCCTCACCCTCCCATGCGAGTGGGCATTTGCTTGATCTGGTATTCACTCACCGTTGTGATATTTCTGCTTACTCCAATTCCCCATTCCCCCTCTCTGACCATCACCTCCTCTCTTTTAACCTATCCCTCTCTCCTTCCCCTCCACTACCTCCGAAAGCCACCATCACTAAGCGTAACATTGAAGCCATCGACACTGCTTTCTTTTCTTCCCTACTTGACTCACTTATTTCCCCTATCCTCTCTTTCTCCTGCGCTGAACAAGCTGCTTCCCTATACAATGCCTCCCTTACTGCCGCTCTTGACTCTGTTGCTCCGGCGATCACTACTCAACCTCGCAAATCCACACCTCAACCCTGGCATTTCAAATGCACCAGATACCTGCAAAAATGTAAACGAACCGCCGAGCGACAGTGGAGAAGATCACACTCTCAGGCAGATTTTCTCCATTTCAAATTCATGCTGTCATCCTACAGTGCTGCCCTTTCCCTCTCTAAACAGTCATATTTCAAGAATCTCATCTCCTCCCTGTCCTCAAATCCCCAGCGTCTCTTTTCCACCTTCAACTCCCTCCTCTGCCCACCCCCTCCTCGTCTCCCCTCCTTGCTCTCTGCCACTGACTTTGCTACCTATTTCACATCTAAAATTGATTCCATACGTCAGGACATCATATCCAACCAGTCCCCCAGCTCTCCACTTCCTCCTTTCCCGGATCACCCCTCCCCATCCATTTTACAGACTCTGACATCCTTCTCCCCTGTGACTGGAGAGGAAGTTAAGGCCCTTATCCAGTCCTCCCCCCTTCCACCTCTCCCCTCGACCCTATCCCCTCCCACCTCCTCCGCTACCTCTCTCCTTCTGCCTGCTCCTATCTTGCCCACCTCCTTAATCTCTCCCTCTCATTTGGCACTGTTCCTTCTGCATTCAAGCATGCCCGTGTTTCCCCCATTCTTAAAAAACCTAACCTTGATCCTAACATTCTCTATAACTACCGTCCAATCTCTCTCCTCCCTTTTGCCTCCAAACTCCTTGAGCATATTGTTTACAACCGCCTCACCACATTTCTTTCCTCCCACTTCCTCCTTGACCCTTTTCAGTCTGGCTTCCGTTCTCTCCACTCCACTGAAACTGCCCTCACAAAAGTCAGCAACGACCTCCTTGCTGCCAAATCCAAGGGC
Source organism: Taudactylus pleione (assembly GCA_031769625.1). Taxonomy (NCBI): domain Eukaryota; kingdom Metazoa; phylum Chordata; class Amphibia; order Anura; family Myobatrachidae; genus Taudactylus; species Taudactylus pleione. Next base: position 1,147,614 of record JAUIMM010000244.1, on the reverse strand, counting down.
CACTACTCACTGCTCATTCTCCTTGATCTCTCTGCTGCTTTTGACACTGTGGACCACCCTCTACTGCTGCATATACTTCACTCCCTTGGTCTACGTGACACTGCTCTCTCCTGGCTGTCCTCCTACCTCTCTGACCGTTCCTTCTGTTTCCTCTCATGGCGACTCCTTCCCCCCCACAGCCTCTTACAGTAGGTGTTCCCCAAGGTTCTGTTCTTGGACCTCTCCTATTCTCTCTCTATACGTCTTCTCTAGGTAAACTCATCAGCTCTTTTGACCTCCATTATCATCTCTATGCTGATGATACTCAGATCTACCTTTCCTCACCTGATCTTTCCCCCTCTCTACTGACTCGTATCTCCAACTGTCTCTATGCTATCTCTTCCTGGATGTCCCAGCGATTTCTCAAACGTAATATGTCTAAGACTGAGCTGATAGTCTTCCCACCCTCCCACATAACATCATGTCCCACTATTTCTTTATTAATAGATGGCATTACTATCTCATCTAGCCCCAAAGTGCATTGTCTTGGAGTCATCCTGGACTCTTCCCTCTCCTTTAAACCACACATTCAGAACCTCTCACAGTCCTGTCGTTTGCATCTCAAGAATATTTCCAAGATCAGACCCTTTCTCACCCAGGATGCTACCAAAACCCTTGTACATTCACTGGTCATGTCCAGACTGGACTACTGTAACCTTCTCCTAGCTGGCCTCCCCAAATCCCATCTCTCTCCTCTCCAGTCTGTGCTCAATGCTGCTGCTCGGCTCATCTTCCTCTCCAAACACTCTACATCTGCTTCCCCTCTTTTGCAAGCCCTCCACTGGCTCCCATTCCCTTCCAGAACCCAATTCAAGGCTCTTACACTCACTTACAAAGCCCTCACCCATTCCTCTCCCATTTACATCTCTGATCTCATCTCCCTTCACTCTTCTATCCGCCCTCTTCGTTCACTTAATACACGCCGCCTTTCATGCCAATTGATTACTTCCTCCCACTCCCGCCTCCAAGACTTTGCCCGTGCTGCTCCTCACCTTTGGAACTCCCTCCCTCTCCCTATCAGACTCTGCACCTCTCTACAATCTTTCAAACGAGCTCTTAAGACCCACTACTTCATTAAAGCCTTCCAGCTCTCATCCTAACTTGCTGCTACATCTTCCTTTCTCCCAGCCCACCCCATTCTGTGTCACTCCTGTTTGTCTTCCCCTCCCTTAAAGAATGTAAGCTCTTTCGAGCAGGGCCCTCTACCCTCTTGTGCTTCTCCCTACTGTAATTTAATTTATCTCTTACTAGCCACTAGGGCAACTAACACTTTGCTGCTTATGCGGGCGTTAATGTCACTAATATAGCAATGTTTATCCATGTCCTGTATTGTATTGTATTGTATTGTATTGTAAGTCAATGGTTACTTTTTTGTCTATGTACTTTGTAAGACGCTGCGCAACACTTGTGGCGCCATATAAATAAATGATAATAATAATAATAATAATAATAATGATGATGATGAATAGGCCCCTTAGTCACACTGTAATGTGATTAATGGTGCATACACACGGTCAGATTTTTCCTTCAGATATGAACGATAACGATTTAAAAATCGTTCAGTCGTTCATATCTGAAGGAAAATCTGACATACCTGAACGATGGACGATCAACGATGCGCGGTCCCGTTTGTCAGATAACGATATCTGACATCTGACATCCAGGCTTGGACGATTCCATTAATTTTAATGCAGTCGAAAATCGTTCAATCGTTCAAATCGTTCAAAACTTTGGTAAAATCGTTCAAATCGTTCATCTGACAAATCTGACCGTGTGTATGCTCCATAAGACGCACTAGTAGATTGCACTGATTAATTTGATATGCAACATTGTATTTGTACACAAAGTGCTATGATGTAGCGGTCGCAGCTTTTTTTCATACCAAGGTCCTTCTACAGACTCAAACTAGCACAGATATACAAGGGACACATATCAAATGAATCAGTGCAGTCTCCTGGTGTATATAACATTCACCTGAGTCCAGCAGATACAAGCAGCTTCCTGAACCTCTCATTAAGTATAACGTAATGTCCTGGGTCAAAATGTATATTTCATAAGATAAGTTTTATTTTAAAGGCCCTTTTGAGTGCCTTCTTTTCTAAATACTATATATACGTATATTATATATATATATATATATATATATAAAATCATATTTGCCTACTTTTGAAAAAGCAATTCAGGGATATTGTGAAAGTAACACCTATGAGCGCGCTTTACAGTGGGCGTGTACTGCTACATCTGAGAGGCGTGTCATAATACTAACATCCAAATGTTAATGAGCCCAAAAGCAGTTAGTAAGACATACTGTATTTGCCAACTCTCCCTCATTGTCAGGTTGACTCCCTGAAATAGCAGCAATCTCCCTGTCTCCCTGAAGAGTCTAGTAATCTCCCTGATTGCACCTTACCCCCATTATGTAGCTGTTTTTAATATTGCTGGACTCTTCAGGGAGACAGGAAGATTGCTACTATATGAGGGAGTCTTCCTGACAATGAGGGAGATGGAAAATGTTGTGTATATATATATATATATATAAATATATATATATATATATGTATATAGGACACTTATCGTCTGTACTTGTTGTCATCTTATTGGTCCTGCTGATGCCCCAAATGTGCCTGGACGAAGGCTTCCCATTATCATTGCCTTTGGAATTGCTCATTTATTAAGAGATAGTGGGTCCATCTCAAACAATATGCCACATCTGTCTGCCCTCGCCCCAATCTTGGGCAATCTACCTACTGGCACTAGAATCTCTGTAGGTGGAAAGAGATTGCTACTTATCATTTCAGCACCTTACAGCAATGGATCCACTGTACCCCCCCCCCCCCCCAGTCAGGTTCAAAGAACAGTTTTTTCCCTTCTTCCTGTTTTTCACATTCTATCTTTGATATTCTTCAAATACCACTACTTACATATATGATAATATCCAACACTAGCTGTTGCCCACGGCTTTGCCCACGGTGAAATCGCTTCTGCCAATATTTTTTTCAAAAGAGGTGTCCTAGTTGTGTTGCTTTGTATAGGGGCCCTGTGGTGGGTGTGGCCCACGTGACCAGCAGCGCTATACAGACTGGTGGCAGCATCGCCTTCACCCACCACTCACACCAATGTCACCATGTGGCCTGTGCACAGACTGCTATGTAGCCTCTCCTATTCACCCACCACTCACACCAATGTCACTGTGTGCCCTGTGCACAGACTGCTATGTAACCTCTCCTATGCACCCACCTCTCACACCAATGGCACTGTGTGCCCTGTGCACAGACTGCTATGTAACCTCTCCTATTAACCCACCTCTCACACCAATGTCACTGTGTGCCCTGTGCACAGACTGCTATGTAACCTCTCCTATTCACCCACCACTCACACCAATGTCACTGTGTGCCCTGTGCACAGACTGCTATGTAACCTCTCCCATTCACCCACCTCTCACACCAATGTCACTGTGTGCCCTGTGCACAGACTGCTATGTAACCTCTCCTATTCACCCACCTCTCACACCAATGTCACTGTGTGCCCTGTGCACAGACTGCTATGTAACCTCTCCTATTCACCCACCACTCACACCAATATCACTGTGTGCCCTGTGCACAGACTGCTATGTAACCTCTCCTATTCACCCACCTCTCACACCAATGTCACTGTGTGCCCTGTGCACAGACTGCTATGTAACCTCTCCTATTCACCCACCTCTCACACCAATGTCACTGTGTGCCCTGTGCACAGACTACTATGTAACCTATCCTATTCACCCACCACTCACACCAATGTCACTGTGTGCCTTGTGCACAGACTGCTATGTAACCTATCCTATTCACCCACCACTCCCACCAATGTCACTGTGTGTCCTGTGCACAGACTGCTATGTAACCTCACCTATTTACCCACCACTCACACCAATGTTACTGTGTGCCCTGTGCACAGACTGCTATGTAGCATCTCCTACTCACCCACCACTCACACCAATGTCACTGTGTGCCCTGTGCACAGACTGCTATGTAACCTCTCCTATTCACCCACCTCTCACACCAATGTCACTGTGTGCCCTGTGCACAGGCTGCTATGTAACCTATCCTATTCACCCACCACTCACACCAATGTCACTGTGTGCCCTGTGCACAGACTACTATGTAATCTATCCTATTCACCCACCACTCCCACCAATGTCACTGTGTGTCCTGTGCACAGACTGCTATGTAACCTCACCTATTTACCCACCACTCACACCAATGTTACTGTGTGCCCTGTGCACAGACTGCTATGTAGCCTCTCCTACTCACCCACCACTCACACCAATGTCACTGTGTGCCCTGTGCACAGACTGCTATGTAACCTCTCCTATTCACCCACCTCTCACACCAATGTCACTGTGTGCCCTGTGCACAGGCTGCTATGTAACCTCTCCTATTCACCTACCACTCACACCAATGTCACTGTGTGTCCTGTGCACAGACTGCTATGTAACCTCTCCTGTTCACCCACCACTCACACCAATGTCACTGTGTGCCCTGTGCACAGACTGCTATGTAACCTCTCCTATTCACCCACCTCTCACACCAATGTCACTGTGTGCCCTGTGCACAGACTGCTATGTAGCCTATCCTATTCACCCACCACTCACACCAATGTCACTGTGTGCCCTGTGCACAGACTGCTATGTAGCCTATCCTATTCACCCACCACTCACACCAATGTCACTGTGTGCCCTGTGCACAGACTGTTATGTAGCCTATCCTATTCACCCACCACTCACACCAATGTCACTGTGTGCCCTGTGCACAGACTGCTATGTAACCTATCCTATTCACCCACCTCTCACACCAATGTTACTGTGTGCCCTGTGCACAGACTGCTATGTAGCCTATCCTATTCACCCACCACTCCCACCTATGTCACTGTGTGCCCTGTGCACATACTGCTGTGTAACCTCTCCTATTCACCCAACACTCACACCAATGTCACTGTGTGCCCTGTGCACAGACTGCTATGTAACCTCTCCTATCACCCACCACTCACACCAATGTCACTGTGTGCCCTGTGCACAGGCTGCTATGTAACCTCTCCTATTCAACCACCACTCACACCAATGTCACTGTGTGCCCTGTGCACAGACTGCTATGTAGCCTATCCTATTCACCCACCACTCACACCAATGTCACTGTGTGCCCTGTGCACAGACTGCTATGTAACCTATCCTATTCTCCTATTCACCCACCACTCACAGCTATGTCACTGTGTGCCCTGTGCACAGACTGCTATGTAGCCTATCCTATTCACCCACCACTCACACCAATGTCACTGTGTGCCCTGTGCACAGACTGCTATGTAGCCTATCCTACTCACCCACCACTCACACCAATGTCACTGAAAATCTGGTAAGGTATGGGAGTAACCGATGATCAGCAATTTGCTCCTAAATGCCAGAAAACAGATGAAAATGGTCGGTCAGACAAGTTTGTTAAATGTTTGATCTAAACAATTTGTTCAAACAGTTTTTGTCCATTTTCCAGCATTTGGGAGAAAATTGCTGATTGTCATTTGCTTTCATACGTTACCAGATTTTAATTCTAACCAATCAACTAGTTGGATGGTTGGACAGAAAATCTTTACGTGTGTATGCAACTTTAGAGTAAGGGGCATATTCAATTTGAGGCGAAAAGTCAGTTGTCGGACTTTTCGCCCTCATTGGAGGTTTTACAAGTGAAAAGTAGTTATCGCGCGCGTCCCCGCGTATCCCCATATTCAATTTGGAATCAGCGAAAACGGGACCTGGTGAAAAGGTAATCTGCGAAAAGTCCTGTCATTTTTGGGGAAATCAGCCTGACACCCCCCAAAAGATGGTCTGACATCACTTTGGGTATCCCCAAATAGCCCTGCTAAAGGTATTTGGGGTTTTTAAATGGTCTAAATAGGTGTTATTCAGCGTAGTTGGGACAGTGGTGAAGAATAGTTTTTTAAAATAACTAGTCCCATCAAATTTGGGATACCTGAAAATGGGTGTTAGCATATTTTTAAGTGGCTAAAGTGAACTTGTAAAAATCGTGAAAAAATCCACCTGCCGCAAGCACCTGCAATCCAAAAAACACCTGGGGCATATTTGGGGAACCCCCTGGGGTCTATTTCGCTAGTTTAAAAGTTTGTCCCCAAACTTTTTTTTTTTCACCCCCAAAATGAAAGTACCTTTTTTGTGGTGTCCTGTGGTATTTCTTTTACATTTTTTGACACAGAAAACCATTACAGGCTTGTCCAAGGGGTGCATGGTAGTTTTTAGAAGTCTGCACCCCAAAACCCCAATTCTGCACTTGTTCTCGCCACCTGTTCAATGGGGATACTTTTTTGCTGGATTCGAACCTCTGACTTTCCGCACCTGCGAAAAGTCATCCAAATTGAATATGGGGATAAGTGAGAATAGCGAAAATGACGTCATCGGCAATAAAGTATCGCCGATAACGGGTTTTCGCTCCAAATTGAATACGGCCTTAAATGCCGTAAGAGGGTAATACTGTAAATGATGACAATATTCAGAGCAATTATGTTGAAAACCATAAGTGTGAAGAAAATCACAGAAACAAACACACACAGGCAGCATATCAGATGAAATACAGCTATACCAACGCACCACCAAGCAAATTAACATCACAGTTAATGAGGCACAGAATGCATAATAAAAAAACAAAAGACAATTCTAGGATGTATAAGACACAAATCTCAGCGCATCACGCTAGGGTAGCTTCCTTCTGTTTGTTTCTGTCTGTGAATTGTACATAAATCTGCAAGCTGTCATAGATGTCTGCAGCGATAATATATAATCATACAGTACACACCATGAATGCTCAGTACCAATAAGTTGGAAAATTAAAATATAGAAAAAACACAATACTATAAAAATTCTATATACGTAATTACCAATATAAAATTAATTGCCACGGAAAGATCAACAGCCTATAGTATTAATCTACTATATAAAAGCAAAAATGTGTCCTTCTGTCTTTCTATACAAATCCACAGTTTACAAGCCAAGATCGTGAAATTTTACATACGAGCGTATTAAAACACGGCCGAGGCAACTAATTAATTAATTAATTAAAAGCCACAATTTTTGCTGGACGTTCATTGTGGGGCCTTGCACTCAGTACTGCTGTCTGCTGCCTCCAGTGGTGATATTTAAGAACTTTCTATACTATTACAGGTTGAGTCTCCCATATCCAAAATGCTTGGGACCAGGGGTATTTTGGATAACGGAATATTCCGTATTTTGGAATATTTGCATAAAATAATGAAATATCTTGGGAATGGGACCCACATCTAAACACAGAATGCATTTATGTGTTATATACATCTTATACACATAGCCTGAAGGTCATTTTATACTATATTTTTAATAATTTTGTGCATCAAAAAAAGTGTGCGTAAATACATGAAATTTTATGTTTCATATACACCTTATAAACACAGCCTGAAGGTTATGTTATACACTATTTTTAATAATTTGTGCTTTAAACAAAGTTTGTGTACATTAAACCATCAGAAAACAAAGGTTTCACTTTCTCAGTCATGCTAAAAATATTCCGTATTTCGGAATATTCCGTATTTCGGAATATTTGGATATGGGAGACTCAACCTGTATACTATTTCTGTCCTTCTGTCTAGGGATGGACAACGGAAGCCCACCATCATATGATGGCAGTGCTTCCACCATTGAATCTTTTGATGCGATGGTAACTAACCATCGCATCAAAAGCATTCAATGGTAAAAACTATTCATATGAATAGTAAAGGGGCAGGGTTGGGGGAGGGTCTCGGACACGAAGCGAAAAAAAAAAAAAACAGGCAAGGCAGGCAGAGCTTATGGGAAAGATTTCTGGACTGCACACCCTGACTATATATATGATGGGAGGTGCTACCTGATGAGACTAATTGCAGGCACAGAAACAGACAAATCTCAGGTGCACAACTCCAAATTATTAATAATATATATAAATGCAATAAAATTTTGCAATCAATAGAGGTTTTTAGCATAATCATGGCCAAGGTGATGGGCCCACCCACCATATCCAGATAACCTCTTTCGGGTAGGTCCCTAACATACTAGGGTTCAAATCCAGAGCGCAGGACCCCCCAAAACTGCCCCAGCCAAGCCGCCCTAGGGCACCACCATAGTAAGAAAAGTGCAGTGTAAAGAGATAGTTAGGAGCAGCTGCATATAAAGAATGAAAATAAAAAAGTGAAGTACATATATATTAAACACACACAGTGAAGGGTTAAAATGTGTTATAATGGAAAATGTGTTATAATGCGGTGCCCTGAGACAAATCAGCCAACGCAATCCAGGGGGACCCACGCCCCAAAAATTAACCAAAGTTGCACTACAGTATATAACTTTTAGGACTTACCTAGAATTGTGCCTAATACAGTGTGCATATACATTACCATCGACCGTGCATGCAGGCCAACCTGGTCGATATCGAACAGGTTACTATAGACGATCGCGGGTTGTTGGCTGTCGTTGGTGGGTTGGTGGTGTGCTGGATGATCGATATCAATCATCCAGCACACCCGGGAGATCGTTCAACGAACGATATCGTTATCGTTGACGATTGTCCCGTGTGTGTGCACCATTAAACATTTATAGCATTAATAATAAAATCATGAAGAAGTAGAGGCAAGATAACTACAGACCAACCACACATGGACAGATGAAAGTTGGCTGTATCTTCATCCCAAGGGGTGTGATATATAGTATAAAGACTTTTGCTTTTGGACGTTGTATCATTACTACTGTAGGTAAGCTTATCTCAGGATGGCAGTAACAGATCAAAATCATTAAAAAATATATATATTTTCTGAAACTAAAGCATTTTTTGAATTCATTAATATTTTAAAATACTTTACCTTAAAAAAAAAAAAGTAAAACACATTTTTATTTACAGATGTGTCCACATATATCTTACCTCCGTGCGCTACAAGTCGTGTTAAACATAACGTGTGAGCGCCGTGCAGCTCAGTAGCGCCGAGCATCTTTTCGTGCAACTTTTTACTTTCAAATGCGGCTGTGACACTGTAACGTAGCGTTTCGCATGCAGATACAGCCGCAGTCGCACACAGAATACAGGCATGCCGCATATCATTGTAATCGGCAGCAGCTGCCTGTGCCTCCTATTCACATCGCTTTGTGAATAAGACACATTTGAAGATAAAAAGTTGCACAAAGAGACGTTCAGCGCTACCGAGTCACGTCATGGCATGTCGCGACTGGCTAGATGTATGTGGACACATCTGTATTTATTTTAGTTGAACTGAAGCCCAAATCCGGATTTTAAGCCGAGTAGCCGTCTCATGCGTTCTCTCACCTGCGTGCAATGGCCCGGTAACGCGGTATGTTACACCTTATGACTACGGGCAGTAAAAAGACAGCATTATTGCCCAGCTGCCCTTGGCAATATTTGTTTTCAGAAATGCCGGCGGTAACTGTTCTTTTTCTCCTAAATGCGCGGTAACTGATTATTCGTCATGATGGTGCTCAGAATAATAAATAGGATACTAAGTCACACCAACCATATAGAAGTATCATGATTCATAGGAAAAGACAGAAGACACACAAAAAAGGTAAAAAAAAAATCTGAATATCCCGACAGGTAAGTGTTTTAACTATAACTAACCTTCCCCCCCCCCAACTCTCCCTTAGGGGTGCCTAACCCTAACCTCCCCCCCAAGTGCCTAACCCTAACCCCCCCTGTAAGTGACTAAACCTAACCCCCCCCTCCCCCGCAGCCTAAACCTAAGTCTCCCGGGGGGGTGCCTAACCCTAATCTCCCCCCGGGGGGTGCCTAACCCTAACCTCCTCCCAGGGAATGCCTAACCCTAACCTCCTCCCGGGGGGTGCCTAACCCTAACCCCCCCTTCTTCTAGCCTAACGCTAACCCTCCTAAGGGGTGCCTAACCCTAAGTCCCCCCCCCGGAAGCCCCTAACCTAACCCTCCCCCTGGCACCTGTCCGCGCCCGCCGCCCGGCTTACCTTCATTCAGTATGCCAGGCGTCGGGCTCCCGGCATAGGTAAAATGAAAGGCGTCGGGATTTTGACGCCTGTTATTAGACCTCTGCCGGGATTAGACAGTCGGGAAGCCGGCGGCCGGCATTTCGACTATCTGTTTCCTGACTGCATCCCTTGTACCCAGAAAGAAATTCCCAAAACCCACCGAAAATTATCCTGACCTGGAAGGCAACCAGTGGCGGACTGGGCCGGGGGGCAGGATGCCATCTGCCCCCCGGGCCAGCACAATTGTGCAGCACTAGGGCCGCTGCTGCACTACTGTCGCGTGTGGGGGATAGGGGTTTTTCGGTCCAGTCATCGGACGAGTACCGATGACTGGACTGTAGTATGTTCTTTGATCCTCCTCCACACAGCTGCCGCTGGCGCTACTGTGGGGTCGCGAGATGATGACATCATCATCTTGCGACTGAAGTATCTTTCTACCTCAAGCGAGTGGACTGGGAAGGGACAGCAACGCTGGACCTACCTGGGTGGGCTGCCTGAGACAGAGTGACATGGCCTCCCCGTGTGTTTGAGAGACAAAAGCCCTGCTGGCCACTGTGGGGCTGACAGGTAAGCAGCAGCTCTCAGCACAGTGCTTCACCAGGCTGGCACTCATATATATATATATACACATTATACAGTGTATGTATATATATTATACAGTGTATGTGTGTGTGTATATATATATATATATATATATATATTACAGTGTATGTATATATATATATTATACAGTGTATGTATGGGTGTATATATATGTGTATGTATATACATATAATACCGTGTATGGATATATATAATATACAGCGTAAGTATATATATTATACAGTGTGTGTATGTATGTGTGTATATATATATATATATATATATAATACGATATATATATATATATATATATTAATCCAGTCCCACTTTATGCTAGCCAATGCTCTGGTGCCCAGTCATATGACTAAAATACACAAGCACACAAAGAAGGCAGCATTCCGAGACTATTATACAAAAAATGCACCGCAAAGCGTCGCCTCACTTTGACCTTAATACATTGGATATTTTGATAGTCTCTGAGTGTTGTCTTCTTTATGCGAATATATATATTTTGCAGTGCTTAGTATATGTGAGCCTGTTGGCTGGGTTACTTTTTATTTTTTAAGATGTATACTAGAGCGAGATGTGCATACTGTACATACACCAGCCTCTATATCCCCCTTTGCTGCTGCTGCAGCTAGTGGCAGGAGCACTTACATTGTTATTCTGACAGGTACCCCCTTGTGCCCTATACTCTCTCCCACTGGTCCCTTAACCCCTGCAGCCTCTCCTCCTTCTCCCCTGCACTCTCTTCCACTGTCCCTTTCTCCCCTGCAGTCTCTCCTACTGTCCTTTTCTCCCCTGCAGTCTCTCCCACTGTCCCTTTCTCCCCTGCAGTCTCTCCCACTGTCCCTTTCTCCCCTGCAGTCTCTCCCACTGTCCCTTTCTCCCCTGCAGCCTCTCCTCCTTCTCCCCTGCACTCTCTTCCACTGTCCCTTTCTCCCCTGCAGTCTCTCCCCCTTCTCCCCTGCACTCTCTTCCACTGTCCCTTTCTCCCCTGCAGTCACTCCCCCTTCTCCCCTGCAGTCTCTCCCACTGGTCCCTTTCTCCCCTGCAGCCTCTCCCCCTGCTCCCCTGCACTTTCTTCCACTGTCCCTTTCTCCCCTGCAGTCTCTCCCACTGTCCCCGTTTTCTCATCTGTACCTGTGCCCCCTCCTCATCTGTGCCTATGCCCCGTAGCAGCATGATTGCCTCTGCCCCCTTACTGCATGGCTGCGATCAGATTTGGCATGTATTGGCGGTTCACATTCACATTCAACAACACAAAGTTGAACCTAAGGATGACAGGCAACACAATTTTCTGTTACTAAGGGGCACATTTATCACAATACGCATTTTTAATGCGGATGCGATAAATATTTTACACCAAAGGCTCAATGTGTAAATTAATATTTTCATTCAAATTTACTAAAATCCTCTTGTCTGGAGACAGGCTCTGATAAGAGCCTGCCTGGTGAAGAGCTGGAAGCTTTCTGGTTTGGTCTGCGCATATATCACCAGGGGCCAACGGAGAGGCCCCTCTCCAGAAGAATTTGCTAAATTGTAGCCCATAGGCTACTATAGGGTAACGCCACCTGGACATGGCGTTAACCTAACGGGGCCAAGCTCGGGAGTGTTTCACAATGTACTAGTAGAAAAGCTGGGGCCACTTGCTTGTGTTTACCCCCCAGGCTGAAAGTTGCCAGCCAGCCCCTGAAGGCAACTCTCTAAATCTAATCTCATTTTAGCTATTTGATCAGCTGCACAGTACAACTTCTCTCACCTGATTCAGGGTTGGACGCAATCTCGATGCCGCGCCCGGCTGTAAGTCTGCACACGCTTCTGAGTGGAGATGTCGCCCATAGCAACCAATCAGATTGTGGCTATTATCTTCTAGAAGGTGCTAGATAAATGATAAGTAGAATCTTCAAAAAACTCTCACCTTAGTAAGTTTACCCCAGGGAATCACTTTTATTTAGTGAGCTGTGTAAGTTAAAATGTATTATATGGCAAATACAAAGTCAGATTCTAATAATGACATCTGGCTGCATCTATTGGCAATCGCTACAATGTCCTCCCCTTGTGTACATCCATGCGTCTGAATGGGCAAGGACTGAGCGCTGAAATACCGGTTGGTGCAGCTTTAGACGCCACCATCAGTCACACCATCGAAACTTGCACCAGCCCTATGGCAGGTCAGTCCGAGTACGGGCTCCTATGTGAGTGTGTGCGCAACCACAGGAGCGACACTCCCACCATAACATGCCCAAAGGCAGGACCAGCTCAATGCGGGCGCTTAGCCACCTCCCCGGCACTGCCCGGGAATGCCCACTACATTTTCAATACACTTCTCCCTGCGTGCGCCTGTAATTGCAACTGCCACTCTGTACGGACACAATCGGGACACATGAGCCATAGCAAAAAATCACTCCAATACTGTACGCCTGACATCAGCAGTGCGTCCACCTCTGAAACAGGGCCCTAATGCCTTCATGCAGATGGTGTAAATGTCTGCAATGGGTTGGGTACGGGATGCTCAGGATCCCGATCAGGTTACAATGCTGACGCCCCCAGATAAGTAATCCTAAACTAACCTCTCTCCCTACCCCTTCCTCCCCGGTGCCTGAACCTAACCTCCGCCCCTAGTGCCTAAACCTAACCCTCCCTCTCTGCAGCCTAACCGTTCCCCTAGTGCCTAACCCCTCCGCCCTACCCCTAACCCTCCCTCCCCGCAGCCTAACACTTCCCCTAGTGCCTAACCCTAACCCCTCTCCCTACCCCTAAATCTCCCTCCCCGATGCCTGAACCTAACCCCCCCTAGTGCCTAAACCTAACCCCCCCTCCCCGCAGCCTAACCCTTCCCCTAGTGCCTAACCCTAACCCCTCTCCCTACCCCTAACCATCCCTCCCCGATGCCTGAACCTAACCCCCCCCAGTGCCTAAACCTAACCCTCCCTCCCCGCAGCCTAACCCTTCCCCTAGTGCCTAACCCCTCTCCCTACCCCTAACCCTCCCCGGTGCCTGAACCTAACCTCTCCCTCTAGTGCCTAAACCTGACCCTTCCTCCCCGCAGCCTAGCCCTTCCCCTAGTGCCTAACCCCTCTCCCTACCCCTAACCCTCCCTCCCTGGTGCCTAAACCTAACCCTCCCTCCCTGCAGCCTAACCCTTCCCTTAGTGCAGAGCAGTAAATAGACTTTTAGTGCCCTGAGCCAGAGAGAACATTGGCGCCCCCCCCATTTTTAAAATAGGGACATAAGATAGTGCACCTGAAAAAGGTCCATGGCCTCATGGGGAAGGGCCAGGGAAGAGATAGGGGAGGCCAGGAGATGCTGGGGATAATAGAAGAGGAAGCTACAAGTGAGAATGATAATAATCAGGAAAATGTACAGGCCCAAACAGCGCCCCCTGCCCTGCGGTGCCCTGTGCCATGGCACTGGTCGCACCACCCTAGTTACGGCCCTGCCCTAGTGCCTAACCCCTTTCCCTAACCCTCCCCCTAGCACCAGTACTTATCTTCGGGATTCCGGCAGCCGGGATTCTGATAAGTGTCAGGATGCCGGCGCCGTCATTCTGACCGCCGGAATCCCCGCAGTCGGGATTCTGACCACATCTGGTCTGCAATAAACGTTTGTTTTTTATTTTATGTACAGCCTTCCTTCTTTTATATAAGGAATACAGCAAGAATATTGCTACCAGGGTACTGGTAATATAATAGAGTACACCTCCATTTAACTGGTTATTCAAGTAGATTTTGTCAATGTCAAATGCACTTCACATCGTGTCCTCTGCCGCTGTGTAGCCAAAGTAATAATCAGAGAAGAACCTGCTCTAATATTGTTGTGAAATCTGTGACAGACTGTGCAAACCGTGCGTTATGGGGTTTCTGCGGTGAATGGGTCACCTAATTGACTCATTCATTGTGCGAGGTCTCGGAGTGGCAACGCTCAGTAATTGCTCGAGATGTCGCCTGCGCCCAGTGACCTGCGCAGCAATATAATCCTTTACCAGTGACAGGGTTAATGAATTCAGTCTTTAAATATAATCATTTGAATGAATAAGTATTCAACAGCCACATATGTCTAGACTGCGCTGATTGATTCACCTGTTTAGGGAGAATTCTAAACAGCATAAATAAACGTGAATGACATTAATAGAGCATTTTGGGTTCTTCACTGTAATTTTATTACTTTCGTTTTAGTTTTTATTTTTTTTTATTACTTAAGTTTCAGATATGATTTATGTGTGTTTCTTTTTTTCCCCTATGAAAATACTATAATTATGCTGTCAATTTTATTCTTTATTATAATTTGTTTATTTTAATTGTTATTTTAAATTCCATATTTAATAACCTTCTCAGTTTTACAGATTTGTTGATAAAATTAAAGTTTCTAAAAATTTGACGTTAGAAATTTTTAGGGTTCACGAAGTTCAACTCCCCAGTGATACTGGGGTAATTCAGAGGTTGCTCAGAATGTCCACCGTCTGTTTTCTATAACACTCCCCATCATCAGGGGTGGCGAGAAGGGAGAGGGAGCGAGTACTGATTACCCAGGTTTGCTGGGGGCGCCCGGGTCCGCCGTTCCCCCCTCCTGTCAGCGGCAGCAGCGCCCACCACACACTGTTGCGTGCTGGGCTGCAGTGAGTCCATGGAGACTGCATGCTGCTTGCCATTAACCAGGCCCGACCAGACTCTCTACAGCCCCACCCGTCACCGCCCTCAAACGCCAGCAAGTTGTCAATCACACTGCAAGTAAGACCACAGTGCACCACCGCATGTGCAGAACAGAAACCATCGGCCATTTGCAACCAAATCGGAACAGTGTCCAATGTCCCCAGTGGCTAGTACTGTAGTAGTAATAAGGACAGACTTTCTGCTTTGTTGGCCATTTGGAATTGGAAGCAGCTAGATCCCCTTCCGTAGATTGACCCTGATGTCATCAGCCAGTGTCCAATGTCATTCCCTACCATCCAAGTGGGCATAGAGAGGTAAAATAATCCTGTAGCGAGCCCGAAGCATGGCGAGCGAAGTCAGCCCGCGAGGGGTCAACTTTCTTTTTTTGCTGGACTGTGTGGGCAGGAAACTACACTGGACTGTGTGGGCAGGAAACTACACTTCCACCCTCAGTTGACGTCACTTCCAGGTACATTATCTGAAGGGGAACTAGTCTTTTCCATTTGGAATCTCTTCTATGCAATCATGACCTACAGTAGCATTTCCGGGAGATGTGCGCACTTCCCTGGAAACCCGGTCTCAGGGCTCCAGGAGCAGATTCAATCACAAATGTAAAAAATTAATAAACATAATAATAATTAAAATATAGTAAAAAACATTAAAAGGATAAAGTGCTTTCTATAATTAAATAAAGCATTTTTTTTTTTTTTTACTTCATCGCTCCCTGCTATGGTGATATCAGTCAGAAAAGTCTATGGCAACATCCATTTTAAGGTTCATCCCCCTATAACAAAAAAAAAACCCTTACTCCCTGATGTAACATAGGCTTATTATTAATGCAGTACAGTATATGCCCATTAGGAAGTCAACAAGAAGTATGGTCTAAGGATGGAGTCGGGAGTCAGGCAAAGGATTGAAGGCTTAACATAGAGCATACTTACCTACATTGCTGGGCAGCTTTCCGGGAGCAGCAGGAGGGGACCTGCTGCTCTCCTCTTCGGGGGGCGGGGCCAGACGATAGACGGCATTAGGCCCCGCCCCTTTACAGAAAACCCACGTGATTCGCGGGTCCGTGAGGAGGGGGCGGGGCTAAATGACGTGATTTGCCTAATTTAGCCCCGCCCCTTCCCAACGGACCCGATAATTTCAGGTAAAATCTCCCCATCCTGCCCACTTCACTAGGAAGTGGGCGGGATGCGGGAGATATGCCTACTCTTCCGGGATCGCGGGGGGTTACCCAAAAAATCGGGAGCCTCCCGCGATTCCCGGGAGAGTAGGCATGTATGACATAGAGGCCAGCGCACATGAGACTATTTAAATCCAAAAAGTGTGTTTTTATGAGTTGGAGCTATTGGGGGAGATGTACGAAGCCCAGAAACTGTATCAGCGCACGTTAAGTGCCGCTATAATACATCTACCCCATTGAGCCTTACATGCAGAGAGGAGATCTGAGATACAAGGAGTCGGTATGCCGAGATAATGGAGACCTAAGTTTTGTATTTTGTGGAAAAAAGTTTGTAATTGTTCTGTATAAAGACTGCAAAATAGTCAATCTCTGCTTTGTATACAACTCTGGGTCTGATTCGAGCACACATTCGGTCGCTGCGAATATATGCTGCACAATGCATACGCACGGCAACCGCAGCTTAAGATGCAGATGCCCAGCACTACACAATGATGCCCACTTCCCTTTACTCAAAGCCTGAGTAGTCCGCAAGGCAGCGGAAACATCGGTAAGATCGAGAACCATCGGAACCATACGCACAATAGAGGTTGACCTGATCTCCTGCAGGATTTTGGCCACTTCCTGCATGCATCGCCTATGCCGCCGCAATGCCTTAATTATGCACGCCCCTATAACGGCGTCCCAATGCACAGACACGCCTGCGTTTCCCCGACCACCCCCGTCACCACCCACAAACGGCACCTCCTGTCAATCAATATTGAAAGAGTCTGCGTACACACTGCGTGTAGCCTGCGTACCCGCTCGCACTGACTAGTTCGCACATGCGCAGTGCGAAACCATCGACTCGGGTTTGTGCAAATTCTCATCTGCTTTCCTTGCTGAATCAGCCCCTCTCTGTATAAGAAAGGATTACTGCAGTGCATAGTAACACTTATCTTGTTCTCTATAACTGTACTATAAGCCAACATTGGGCACAGTATCAGTCATCTTATTACACATGTATGAGAAGCAATACAGCATCCCCCCCCGTGTTCCGTATGCTACATGACATCCTCATTATCTCTTATTGTCTGTTGGACTATATGATGTCAGGTGTTATTGTTATAAGTATCTATCTCTATGCCAGGCCTGGCCAACCTGAGGCTCTCCTGCTGTTGTGAAACTACAAGTCCCAGCATGCCCTGCCACGGTTTTGCTATTAGGAAATGTTAAAACTGTGGCAGGGCATGCTGGGACTTGTAGTTTCACAACAGCTGGAGAGCCACAGGCTCAGGCTCTAAAATGCATTGAAGGTAAGAATTAGGTGCAGTGGTTGGCATTACTACCTCACAGCACTAAGGTTATGAGTTCCATTTCCTGTCATGGCAAATCTGTGTGGAGTTTGCATGTTCCCCAGAGTTTGCGTGGCTATCTTCCAGGTGCTCCATTTTACTCCCACACTCCAAATACATACTAGTAGGTTAATTAGCTTCTGACCAAACCCTAGTGTGTGTATGTATCAGACTTGCCTACCCTCCCGGGAACTGCGGGAGGCTCCTGATTTTTTGGGTAACCCCCAGCACCCCCGGAAAACTAGACACTTCTCCCGCATTCTACCCACTTCCTAGTGAAGTGGGCAGAATGGGGAAAATGTTCTCACCGATCTGCAGGTCCACGAGTAGGGGGCGGGACCTAATGACGCAAGATAATCGCGTCATTTAGCCCCACCCCCTATTCAAATATGCAAGATTATCTGGATTTTATTGCGATGGGTGGGGCTAAATGATGCAGATTAGCTGGTCCGCCCCCCAACTCCGCCCACCTGCTTCTCCGGGAGACAATAAATACCAATGGGGCAGGGACTGATATGAATGACAAAAATACTCTGGGCCTGATTCAGACCCGAGGCTGCTCCGTCGTGCGCATGCGCGAGACCCGGCTAGCGGCGGGGAAGCCGTTGCTCCGGGTCTCGCACCAAAGGGGGCATGCTGTCGATGTTGATTGACAGCACGCCCCCTTTGGTGGGCGTGCCAGGGGAGTGGCTGCCAGACGGATCCGTTCCCATGGGAACGCCTACCGTCTGGGTCCGGCCCCACTGACATCACTAGTGATGTCAGTGGGAGTGATTTTGGCTCTGATAGAGCCAAAATCACTTCAGGGCTTGCGGTCACCGAGACCCTACAGCAGGGTCTCGTCGCAAGCCCGATGGTCGCGATGGTCTTGACCATCGCGACCATCTTTTTGGCCGCTCGCATATGCTGTGGGTGGTCACACGGCCAGGAGGCCGCTCCAAGTTTAGGTAGGAGGGCCCTGATTCAGAGCGAGCGCTCTGGTCAGAGCGTCCGGCTCTGAATCAGGCCCTCTCTGTACAGCACTGTGTATATTGGAGATGCAATAGAAATAAACAATAATATTACGGTCATACGTGGTCCAATTCTGCTGGAACTTGTAGTGCACTATAGATACATTAGGTCTATCCAAAGTTCAGTGATTATAACTTGTGTACATGTATCTGTTTGGGCCGTAAATGGTACCTGTACATTGTTGTGAAATGTTGGCACCTATGAAGCCACTGGTACCAGGACTGTAACTTGGGTTGTGTGAGCAATGTGCCCGGACAGAGCCCTGTGGGCGGCACCGTTGCTGCCCGTCGGTCCCTGCATCTGGCTATCAGGGAAGCAGCCAGAATCGCTCCAGATGGGATGTAGTTATGAAACCGGCGGCCTTGCGCAATCCCGACATCCGAATCCCGTCAAATACCGATGCCTACATTAATCCCGACGCTGGAACGTCGGACCGAACAAGGTAAGTCCGGGCAACTCTTAGCGTCAGCTGTGCGTGGGTTTAGCTTTAGGGAGTGTAGCGGGGTTAGGTTTGGGGGGGGGGTTAGGCACCCCTAGGGGGGAGTTAGGGTTAGGCACCCCCCCAGGAGGGTTAGGTTTATGGTGCGGTAAGGGGGGGTTAGGGTTAGGCACCCGCGGGGGGAGGTTAGGGTTAGGCACTAGGGGGGGAGATTAGGCACCCCCGGGGTGAGGTTAGGGTTAGGCACTGGGGGGGAGATTAGGCACCCCCGGGGGGAGGTTAGGGTTAGGCACTAGGTGGGGAGATTAGGCACCCCCGGGGGGAGGTTGGGGTTAGGCACTAGGGGGGGAGATTAGGCACCCCCGGGGGGAGGTTGGGGTTAGGCATACATGCCGACATTAAGTTCCCTCCGTATGGGAGGTAACTGAATGTCTGTGCACAGCGGGGGCGTGGCCGGGCGATGACGCAGTTTTAGGGGCGGAGCCACGTGATCGCGTCATCGTGGCTCCGCCCCCTCCTCACAATGCCGGAAATATTGGCATTGTGAAGCAGGGGGTGGATCCACAATGACACGATTCAGCGCGAATTGCGTCGTCGGGCCCCCCGCTGCGGGGGTTTCTGTAGTAGTTGGGGGGAAGGGAGTCAGGCTGCAGCCGGGAGGCTTGCCTGCCTTTCCGGGGGGTCGGGAGCGGCACCCGATATTCGGGAGGCTCCCGACCAAATCGGGAGGGTAGGCAAGCCTGGGGTTAGGCACTGGTGAGGGGGGGAGGTTAGGGTTAGGCACTGGGGAGGAAGGTTAGGGTTAGGCACCACTAAGGGAGTGTTAGGGGGGGGAGAGGGGTAGTAAGGATAGAGTACTTATTCAGCCGCCGGGATTTCATACACATTCCCCCCAGACATGTTGCACACTGCAGCCTGTACAGCCCCCTGTAGCATGCTGAGGCACTGACTGACTACAGTTTTGCGTAAAATGCAACATGAATATATTATAATGATATCCAGGAATTAGGCAGAACTGAATGCATTTTTCACCAATACTTTTGGGGGTATATTTAGAAAATGCAGGTTTTTAGAAATGGAGATGTTGCCCATAACAACCAATCAGATTCTACTTATGATTTATCTAGCACCTTCTAGAAGATAATAGCTAGAATCTGTTTGGTTGTAAAATTTACCACAGTTAGAACAGATTGGTCCTGTTGTGATTTTGTTTTCTTCCCACTATTATAAGTAAATATATAAAGGTTGTAGAATATTTACATACTTATGTTCCATTTATCAGAAAGACGGTTACAGCTTGTCATTGGTTCAGCTTTATAAATATCACATTGCAGTAGCTGGTGTCCTCTTTGCTCCCTGCTGCAGCACTAGACGACAGGTGCGGACCGCTGAGGCGCCAGGACTGAACTATCACGCAGTGTATTATATACATATAGCAGAATACTGTATATAATGGATTATAACTACGCACTTGATTTGGCCAGAAAAATGTTACTTATAGCCCTTACCCAACTCTCAGGGGTAAATTTACTAGGAATCGTGTCTGGCCGGGTTTTAAATACGCTGGGCATCGCAGAGACACGAGTGTGTTTTTTCCAATCCAACAAATTTACTAAGAATGGTATCTGACTGAATTGTTTTTCCAGTGACTCTGGCCTCTTAACCCCCCCCCCCAATGTTTTGAGAAATAGAGGGGCCATCACTTCCCCCCTTCCAGAAAGGGCAGCTGGCTGTCAATCAGTGACAGACTGCTGACGAGCTCTATGCGTGGTCGCAGACCCGAACATTGGCAATCTGCGTTCAGCAGTGCACTAGAGACAAGGTATGAGAGAAGGAGGTGGAGCAGGAGGGGTGAAACTATGCACCTATTAAGAAAGGGACAGATGGAGGGGCATGGCCTGGCTGTCCGTCCAAGCAGACGTGCTTCCCCGGAGCTCCTGTAACCCCCTGGGACCCCTCATCTATACCGGGGTCTGCCACCCCTGTCTGGGTCCCCGGTGACTGCTCCTCTCACATGCGTGCCCTGGGCCACACCCCCTGCAAATAGCGCCCTTCTAGCGGCACTCCCGGCGTTGCGGCCTACCCGACCATGTGAAGCCGCGGTATTTCCTAGACGGCCGGAGCCGCGGTCCGGAAGTCACCTAAGGACTGCATCGCGATTGCAGACTCACTGCTGTTTGAGGGTGGCAGGCTGCTGGAACTGCCAGACGTGACCCCACATACCCCCGGAAGGCCCCTGGAGATTCCCGCGGCCGGACCCGTGAATCGCAGGAAGCCGCCATTTTTATTACCCTGACACGGTTGCCTTCTTTCCCAGCAGTAGAGGACACAGAGAATAAACAAGGGCACCTTTACGACTATAACTGCAGCAGTCCACCAGTAGTTGGGCCCCTTATAACTCCAGCAATTCTATTCTCACTGGAAGTCCGTCCCTCTTGCTACCTATACTGGACTCTGCTCCCATCTACAGTCACACCATCCAACTGGAGCATACCATTTAGGTGTGGCGCTGACTGAAGTCCAAATCTACCGTGATCCGATCCCTGAGGTTGGTGGAGCCGGGCTTGCTGCGGTGACCCCCGGATCCCTCACAGATCTCCAAAACAGGCATCATCAGGAACATCTCACCCCAGTGTAGTTCTGGATGCTGTGCCCGACAGCTGAACATGAACAGATCCCGGCAGCGGCAGCCCGACAGCGCTGGAAATCCCGAACGTCCTGAGGTAAGTAAAAACTAACCTAACCCCCCTAACCCTAACCCTCCTTAGGGGTGCCTAACCCTAACCTCCCCCCCAAGTGCCTAACCCTAACCCCCCCCTTCCCCGCTACCTAAATCTAAGTCCCCCGGGGGGGTGCCTAACCCTAAGTCCCCCCTGGGGGTGCCTAACCCTATCCCTCCCTCCCCCTAGCCTAAACCTAACCCTCCCGGGGGGTTCCTAACCCTAAGTCCCCCCCAGGTGCCCTAAACCTAACCCTCCCACCCCCACGGCTGTCCGCTCGCGGCGCCCGGCATCACTACGATCGGGATGCTGGGCGCCTGTCTCACGGCGTCGGGCAAATTACAGGCGTCTAGATATAGACGCCTGTCATTTAACTCACGCCGGGATAAAGCAGTCGGGAAGCCGGATGTCGGGATCACGTCAGCTGGTTTCCCGATTGCATCCCCCCGCAGACGGATCAGTATCAGAAACCTTCAAGTAAGGTACTCCTGACCTCCCTCCACATCGTATAGGAGCGTACTCTGCTGCTTACGGCTTCCCTGCAGTGTGGTTGCCGGAATAGTGAGCATCCCTTCGACAACCTCCCGGGGGACTGTCATCCCTCATTTATATCGTTACAGCCCTTATCAGTCCCCCCCACCAGACTCCTCCCTCGGACTCTTGACTTCAGTTCTAGTAGACTGATTTCTCCCCCGTGATGTTTTTTTAGAGGACAAGTTCTCTGACCCCTGGGTGCTTCGATCCCACCCCCCATTATCGTTATCAATAACATATAGGTGAACCCAGTTTTCTATCTCCCTGGAATCTTATTTTTTCTTAACGGAAACGACCCTCCACCGTGGTTCTTGTTTTGGCCTCCAAGCAGATATCCGCTGCCAAACTTCCCAAACAAGGAAGGGGTGATATCTCCCAGCACTTCACCAGAGGCGTTAGGTCCAACAAAGGAGTCCTCCCTCCCCTACTGTGGTCGATATGGATAAAGAAGGTCCTTCGCCTCCTGCCCCGTCCACTAAAGAGGACATTTTGGCCCTTCACTCTCTTATTACGGAGTTTAAGGACTCTCTTGAAAACTAGCTTGACAAAGCAGTGGCCTCCATCAAATCAGATATCTCATCTCTAGCCACAAGAACCTCCAAAATAGAATCTCGTCAGGACAGTTTTTAAAAAGCTCTCAACGAAACTGGCAGGAATCTAGATCACAGTATAACTGAACTCTTAGACCTCCACACAAAGAACGAAGACTTAGAAAATAGGGAGCGCAGAAATAACATCCGCATACGCAACATCCCAGAATCAGTGTCCCGGGCAGCCCTGGAACCTTATCTTCACAATCTTTTTTCCTTTCTGATTCCGGATCTTGGAGAACGAAGAATACCCTTGGAAAGGGCTCATCGCGCTCTCCGGCCTAAACCAAGAGATAACGACCCTCCCCGAGGTGTGATTATTCGTTTCCTTAGTTACAAGGATAAGGAACTTGTTCTGGCTCCAACTCGGGGTAAGCCCCATTCTCTTCAATGCTGTCAATCTCCAATTCTACCAAGATCTTTCTCCCGTGATGATTGCCAAACGGAGAGATTTTCAGGATTTAACCAGAGCTCTACGTAAAGGGAATATCCGGTATCGCTGGGGTTTCCCTTTCAAGCTCATTGTTGACCTGAATGGCAAATCGGTCCTGATCCGAGATCTTCGAGAGTGCAAGGACTTATTAACCCATCTAGAGGAATCTGGTGCCCCTCCTGAGAACGATTCCCTTGATTCGTGAGTGATCTCCCTCCCCGAGACTACTCTGATTATGACTTTGCTGTTTTTGTTCATCGTTTCATGTTTCTGTAGCTCTTCCAAGGAACTGGTAATTTAATATCTAAGGGCCTGATTCAGAGCCGGTCGCTATTTGCGCTCGCTCGTCCAGAAAATAGGGGTGGCTAATCAAATGAACCGTTCGCTGTTTGCGGTCTGTTCACGCCTCTAGGTCTGAACGAGCGAACAAAACTTGCGGTCGTTTTTTTGGGAAACTACGCCCCCTGTCCGCTCGCATCCTACGTCATGTCCGCTATTTATTAGTTTAATCGAGTACATCGACCAGGGTATGAGCTGCTCGCTATTCTTGTGGTTGGTTTTTGCTACCACAATTTTGCGAACTGTTCTGAGTTAAAAAAAACCAAGTGACGTGGTCAATGACGCTGCTGTATTAATTATGCACACCCATAAAACGCCCGTTTTGACCTTTAAGCACGCCTGCGATCGGATCTCCACTCCCTGTTTTCAAGCACCTTCCCCTGTTACCACCCACATACGCCTCATCCTGTCACTCAAATTAGCAGGCATTCGCTATTTTGCGAGCACATGAATTTCGGCCGCACTGACTGGTTCGCGCATGCGTATAACGATCCGTACGCATGCGCAGTTGGCCAAACATCGCTCGGAGCGAACGAGCTGCCACTTACGAGTGGCTCTGAATCAGGCCCTAAGTCTTTGGTTTACAATATTATTAGATATATATGGTCTAGTGCGCTCCAATTCAATTACCAATATGTTATTTTCTGTTCTGTTTCTCATTTTGTTTCCCTAACCCACACCCCCATCCACTTTTCTTTTCTTCCTCTCTATTTTATTATCTGTAACTGATATATTAGGATTCTCTCCTGTGTCAATGTTTTGATTATGCTTTCACTGTTCTATTTTTATAATATTTTATGTCTATGCAATATTTAGTATTCTATTATTTATGGTTTATGATATTATTAGGTGTTGCTGATCTAGGCTGCTCCAATTAATATGTTTTCATTTTCCTCCATATATACCACTTTATTATCTTTTCTCCACCCCCCCCCTCCTTTTTATTATTACTTTTCCCTTTCTCCCCCCTCAGCTCCCAGGGGACATTGCAGTCCCTCAAACATCTCTCTCCCTTTCTATATAAACCATTAGGATTTAAATTATTTTTTCTAAGTAAATTATTATTAATTTTTTTTATTTAATTTTTTCCCTAGAGGTGCTTCAGCAATTTTTGCCTGCGCCTCTTTGGACGATTGTGTGTGTCCTAGTCTCCCCACATTTTTGGTTGGGTTCACGTACTCAGCCCCAGCTCCTTCTTTGTTCCTATTTTTTCTTTTCCTTTTCTTTTTGGTCCCATTTTTTTTTTTTCTATTTTCAATTCATTTCCTATTCCTTTTCTTCTCCTAGGAGAGCCGTGGATTCTGTTTAATTTAAATTTTTCTTGCACATTAAATCTTTACCTGAATTTCCTTTTTTTTTTTCCATCATGCCTTTCACTATTGCTTCCATGAATGCTCGAGGTCTCAATACCCCCCAGAAACGTTCGCATTTGTTCCGCACCATTCGTAGTCTTAGGGCCGATATTGTTCTCTTACAAGAAACCCACTTCCGAACCCCTGATCATCCGTCCTTGCTTTCTAAACAATTCTCCAATGTATTCTACTCTTCCAGCACGAACAAACACAATGGAGTTGCGATCCTAATTAACAATAAACTGCCCTTCATACAAAACTCTGTCTACACTGATTCAGACGGTCGTTATATTATCTTAACTGGTAGATTGGGACATATAGATGTCACTATTGCTAATGTCTATGCTCCTAATGTAGGTCACCAGCGCTTTCTTAAGTCTTTTTTTAGCTCATTGCATAAGCGACTTATTGGCTATTTCTTTCTCGGAGGAGATTTTTAACTGTGTTCTGGACCCTGCTTTAGAGAAATCCTCTTTCCAGGCCCGTCCCCGGGTATGCCCTCTATCCAGATCTCTTGCCAAACATATTATAGAAGCAGGGATCTCAGATACATGGTGCTCTCTCACCCCCTCCTTTAGAGACTACATCTTTTTTTCCGCTCCTCACCGTTCATACTCAAGAATCAATTTAATCCTCTGTAGTCTATTAGTCTCTATACACCTCACTAACTCTGAGATTGTCTCAAATTCTTGGTCCGACCACTCAATTGTCACCTCTTCTTTCGACCTTTTGGACACCCCGGTTGCTCGGCCCCCTTGGAGACTCTATTAGACGCTATTAAAAATTCCTCATTTCCGAGCAAAGATTACAGATATTTTGAAGGACCATTTCTCCCTTAACGTGCCTGAATCTGGCTGTTCTCCAATTATCTGGGAAGCTCATAAATGCGTCCTCCGGGGTCATATCATCAGCTATGCCTCACACAGGAATAAGGAACATAAACTACTCCTCAAGGCCCTTACGGAACAGGTCCAGCAGTTGGAATCTCTCCGCAAACGTACCCCTACGGATCCCATTTACAGACAATTGGTTGTAGCGATATCTGCACTTAACGCTTTTATCTCAGAGAAGATTGAGAAATCCCTCAGAAGGTTAAACCAGCGCTTTTATGAAAAAAGCAATAAGACACTTTACTAGCCAACCGCCTAAAGGCTCGCAAATCTCTTTTAGCAATTCCGGCACTTAAGGATCTCTCCAATATAATCCCCTTAAAATTAACTCTATTTTTAAGGACTATTATACTCACCTCTACAATCTAAAAATTGTGACTCTCCCCAACCTGCTCCGTCTATTCCTACTTCTGAATATCTTTCCTCCTGTGCCCTACCTCAGATTGATTCTGTAACTGCTGCGGATCTTAGTCTTCCCATTACTGAAGAAGAATTAATTATTGCCCTTAAAAACCAGAAACCCTCAAAAGCACCAGGTCCAGACGGACTCCCCTTTTCATATTACAAGGCCTTTCAAGGTTCTCTCACTCCCTACCTCACGACCTCCTTTAATCATGTCTTTGAGGGCAGCTTCTTTCCTTCAGATACCACTAGAGCTAAAATCACGGTCATCCCAAAGCCAGGTAAGGATCCCCAACTTGTGACTAATTATCGTCCAATATCCCTTTTAAACACTGACCTCAAACTTTTCGCTAAAATACTAGCAAACAGATTAAACCCTATCCTCCCTTCTCTCATCCACCCAGATCAGGTGGGCTTTGTGCCTACCCACCATGCACTTGACAATACTAGAAGAACAGTAGACTTAATCCATCACGTCAATACCCCTAAGCTCCCCTCTCTACTTCTTGCCATTGACGCCGAGAAGGCTTTTGATAGGGTCTCTTGGCCTTTATGACTGATACTCTACTTGGTTTTGGCTTCATGGGCAATTTTCTCCAGGCCATTAAAGCTCTATACTTCAACCCTTCCACTTCTGTTTTGGCAGGAGGCCTTCTATCAGACCCTTTCCCTATCTCAAATGGTACCAGGCAGGGATGCCCACTCTCCCCACTTATCTATGCTCTGATAATAGAACCCCTAGCCTGTAGGATTCGAGCGAATATTGATATCTCTGGTATCTCTATAGGCAATTCCTCATACAAACTCTCTCTTTTTGCCGATGATGTCCTCCTTACCCTCACCAATCACCTGATCTCTCTCCCAAATCTCTTCCAGGAACTATCTTTATATGGCCGCTTGTCTGGCTACAAGGTAATTCATGATAAATCTGAAGCCCTGCCCATCCATATTCCAATTGCATCCCTGGACCTCCTTCTTCTTAATTTCACTTTCGCCTGGAGGTCAGATTCTATTAAATACCTTGGAATCCATCTCACAAAATCTTATAACAGTCTGTACAAAGCAAATTATCCCCCCCTATTCCGTGCAATTGAGCAAGATATTTCTCGTTGGCGTACTCTTTTTATCTCCTGGATAGGACGCATAAATGCAATAAAAATTAATGTCCTTCCCAAACTATTATATCTTTTTCAGACCCTTCCTGTCCCTGTACCCCCCCCCCCCGTGTTCTCTCTTCTCTTCAAACACTCTACGGTAAGTTAATTTGGAACAACAGAAGACCTCGTCTTCGCAGGGAGATCCTTTTTAAAAGTTCAGTAACAGATGGTCTTAGCCTTCCATCACTATCTAAATATTACCAGGCCTCCAGGCTCAGCCAACTGGCAGCTTGTCACTCCTCCAAAGGTAACAAACGATGGGTCGACCTGGAATCTGACCTCTGCAAAGTCACATCCGTTTCCGATCTCCCCTGGCTTTTATGCAAACATAGGCCCCCCTCAGTCGTTCTTACTTTGTCTACCTGGGACTCTCTCTCTTCTAAATTTGCTCTGTCTACCTACCCCTCACCTCAAACCCCCCTGTGAAATCATCCCTCTTTTCCACCAGGCAACTCACCCCATATGGCTAATACCTGGACAAAGATCGGCGTTACCCATTTCCGTCACATCATAGGTAAATTTGCTCCGCAAACATTAGCCAACATCCTCGAGAAACATTCACTCCCGCAAACCTGTTTTTATCAATATCTTCAACTCCGTAACTTTGTTACCTCATCTCTTCCACCCTCCCATTCTCAATGCAATCCCACGGCGATGGAACGCATCTGTATTTACAGTCCTGCTGATAAAGGCCTCATCTCTCGTATCTATCACACTACCCTCATCCAGGAACATTCACCTCTGGCCTCCCATGAACTTTCTTGGGACCTGGACCTAGGTATCTCTCTGGGGGAAGAAACTTGGGAGGTCATCCGCCTCAATATATCAAAATGCTCTATCAATATTTCCATTAAGGAGAACTCATATAAAGTGTACACCCGATGGTATCTTATGCCGGAACGTCTTAACCAAATATATCGCGCTACCTCCAATATGTGTTGGCGAAACTGCGGTCAAGTAGGCTCCTTTCTCCATATCTGGTGGGCATGCCCTAATATCGTTCCT
Source organism: Taudactylus pleione (assembly GCA_031769625.1). Classification (NCBI taxonomy): domain Eukaryota; kingdom Metazoa; phylum Chordata; class Amphibia; order Anura; family Myobatrachidae; genus Taudactylus; species Taudactylus pleione. Next base: position 1,118,907 of record JAUIMM010000244.1, on the reverse strand, counting down.
TTCTAGTCACTTGTTCAATCACTTCTGTCCTCTATAATCCCACTATGCCCCCCCCTTTCCCCGGCCTCGTTGTTCCTATGTGCCCCGGTCTACCAGCTATCCAAATATTATGTATATTTCCTGTGCGGCCAAATACCAGATCGCTAGGACCTGGAAAAATCCTTCCCCTCCAACTCAACAGGCGCTCCTCAATCGTGTTTGGTTTGTGTCCAAAATGGAGTACATCACTAGCCTTCAAAATAATACTGTGGACAAGTTTCACAAAATATGGTCCCCGTGGTACAGGTTTAACAATGCGACCCTTCCTGGTCTATCTTAAACATTTATCCTCTACTCTGATGTTAGTCTAATACAAATATATATATTTATTTATTGATTTTATTTTTTCTCTTCTGTTGCCCCACTCCCTTCCCAATTATTTCTATATTCATTTTTTTTTCTCTCTTTCTTCTCACGGCTCGCTTCCTTTCGTTCTCAACTTTTCTCCCCTTTAATCCTCCTCGTCTTTAATTCTTGTCCATTAATGTCTCTGACAAGTTTTTGCAGTTTTCTTATTAATTTTTTGAATATGTTTATAGGACTCAAAGTTACAATTTGATATATTTTTCACAATAACTGGAGTTTTTTGGCTCCCATAACCAATACCCTGGTGTTTCACAAAAACAATAATCATTACTATTTTAGGTTTTAAGTTTATTGTATCACATACATCTTTATATGTTCAATAATTGTAAGGAAAGGACAAAAATATATGACATAGAAATGTGGTTTGAAAACTGTAACATTCTAATGTATTTTTTTCTGTTTTTTGATGATTCAGGATGTATATGTTTGTTTCTGTTTTGGATTTTTGTCTCACATTTTGACAAATAAAAAGATCTTAAAAAAAAAAATAAAAAGAAAGGGACAGACAACGCAGATGCCACTGAAAAAATTCTAGAGTGCCATCTTGTTGCACTAGTGGGTTGCTGACCCCTGCTGCAGCCTATATCAGGTAGAGATTTTCCAGTGTATGCCTTAAACCAGCGGTTTTCAACCGGTGTGCCGCGGCACACTAGTGTGCTGTGGGCAGTTGCGAAGTGTGCCGCGGCGGCGGTCAGAGCCGCCAGGCACATTATACAGTAATGTGTGGTCCGGGCTGCCGCCGAGCTCCTCTGAGAGAAGGGAGGAGAGGGGATAAACAGAGAGAGAAGGGAGGAGAGGGGGTAAACAGAGAGAGAAGGGAGGAGAGGGGATAAACAGAGAGAGAAGGGAGGAGAGGGGATAAACAGAGAGAGAAGGGAGGAGAGGGGATAAACAGAGAGAGAAGGGAGGAGAGGGGATAAACAGAGAGAGAAGGGAGGAGAGGGGATAAACAGAGGGAGACGGGAGGAAAAGAGGGAAGGGAGGAAAGGGCAAGAAGAACATGGTGAGATAGAAGGAAAGGAGGAAGAACTCAGCGAATATATATATAATGTAGACAGTATATGGACACATACAGTATATATACACAATGTATAGATACACACATTTTATGTAAGAGCTATAAGATATTTAAGTTGAACTTACCATCTTTGCTCGGTGGAACGGAAGTCTCCGCAGTTCCCACAACCATGGGGATGTAGTGTTGGAGCCTGCTTGCTATACTGCACTGGGGGGGTCAAGGCTGGGCAGGTGGTCAGAGCCGGAGGAAGCTGCTTACCACACCATCAGAGCTGGATGGAGGAGGCTGCTTGCTACAATGTGCGGTGGGGGATTGTAGCCGTAGGAGACTGCTCTCTACACTGCCGGAGGTAGGTGGTCGGAGCCGGATGGAGGGGCTTGTAATGGAGAGGAAGGATTGTGTGTGTGGGGGGGGGGGGGGGCTGGCTGCTTGTGGATTGGCTGGGACACCGCTGACTAGATGCAGCTGAGGAGGCATTGGCTAGTGGCTATGCTACACTGTGGAGGGGGGGAGATGCGGAGGAGACCGGCTACACTGAGTCACAGTGGTGTGAATGCAGCAACTCACACTGACTGTACAGGTCTGGACTGGAGTTCGAGGGGAGGGGGAACGTGACGGACCCTAGGCGGGCGCCTAGGTTACATAATGGTAAATCCGGCCCTGGTCGCGCACGTCAAATTGCTGGATGGTGTACCTTGGCATTTTTAAAATCTTGTGTAGTGTGCCTCAATTTAAAAAAAGGTTGAAAATCACTCCCTTAAATTAACCTCATTGATGATTTTCTTAACTAAATCAACAGGATCATTATTATCAGGCATGCTAAATAATCGTTGTAGGAAGATGACCGCTATCGGACCGCGGTACAGTATGCCCAACTTCCAGAAGCATTATGCCCATCAGACAATGACTGCCATAGAGCAGTGTGCAATGATGTCACAATTGTCCGGATCACTATTTCCTGTTTAGTGGCATGTTGTAATTTCACTTAAACTTCACGTTTGGGCACATCTATGACCGGCACAGGAGGATCTGTATTCGTCTTGCCCATTTTTCTAATATATATATATAAAAAGTGTTTGTATGGAACCCTGGTCACTTTATCTGTGACCTTATGCAATATCAACAGAGAAACTAAAATTTAACACAGTGACAGAAATATACTGTATTATAGTTTTGTAAATTGCTCCCACGCCAGTTGCTGTCTCATAAATTGCGCGGCTGTTGGGTTCAGTGATCCACATCACGCAGCCGTCCCTGCTTCTGAGATGTCAGCCCCTGAACTACTGATCCCATTTTGTTTCATGACATCTCTGTTCTGTCTTGTAAAACAACCAGAGTGTGGTCACGTATCCCAGGAGTATTCATCACACATCAAGGGGCATGTCCAACGCTTACCAATGCGCCCCCCCCAACCCATCCCATTCCCTTCTCCTTAAAGCAACATTTGAATGCCCCATACATCACGCCAGGGGCACAGGGCATATGTTTTGCTAAGCAGGGCAGCAGCAAATTTTACAAACATCCAAACCTTCCGGCCCAATCAAGTAAAAGTTGTCCCGTCCAGTGGTGTCTTATGAGGGGAGAGGGCCCGTGTACAGTGTCTGGACAGGCCCCCTCGTGCCGACGCAGGTGTAGTGTGGACTCTGGCACAGGGTAAATTCTCTATTGCACTTGTGCATGTATCCATGAATATGGCATAGGCAATTTGGCTGACTGGAGCAGAAATCTGGTAATGTATGGGTGCAAACAACCACAGTCCGTTTGCTCCCAGACGCCAGAAAATGGAAAACGGTCGTTCAGACAAGTTGGTTAAGTCAAATAGATTTAAGCAACTTGTCTGAAGAACTGTTTTCGTCTGTCCTCTGTGGGAGCAAATGGTCGATTGGCATTTGCTCCCGTACATTACCAGATTTTCCAGATTTTCGTTGGAAAGATAATCTTTAGATGTGTGGCCGGTTTTAGTCAGCAGTGACCCCTGACCTCTCCAGAATCCAATATGGAGCCACACCCTGTGTAGTCAAACAGCAATATTATTACTGTAAGGGGCATCGAGTGGGGAAGGGCGCGGGCTTGTTGGAGGGGCCCGGCAGGAGCTGGGTCCGGGCCCGGGTCAGTTGCTAAGGGGGACATTGTTTCCCTTTGCAGCGCTGCTGAGAGGAACATATGTCATTCTGTGCCTTAGTCAGCGCTCCCCTGTCTTGTGTGGCCATCGACAACCCCTGTGCAGCGTTGGAAAAACTCTTCTTTTTTTTTAAAGGGGGTGTGGACACACCTCCTCAGGATTTTACCACACCACCACAGTACGTGGGCCCATGCCAGCTGTCAACACCCTGCATTTTATTTAGGAGGTGGTAAGATATGTCACATATGAACAGCAGAGGAATTATTTCCTAACAAAAGTGCAACTGTGCAGTAACTGTCATCAATTTCCGATCTGCACTATGGAGTATATTTACTAAAGTGCGGGTTTTTAGAAGTGGAGATGTTGCCCATAGCAACCAATCAGATTCTAGCTATTATCATCTAGAAGGTGCTAGAGAAATGTTAAGTAGAATCTGATTGGTTGCTATGGGCAACATCTCCACTTCTAAAAACCTGCACTTTAGTAAATATACCCCTTAGGTGACCGGGTCCCAGTGCAGGATGGAATGTCAGCTGACTGGAGCCATGGAGGACATCACCGGAGCCCCGATCACTGCAGGTAAGTGCAATTAAGTGAGGGGGGGGGGTCGCGGTAGCGGGGGTGGGGCTTAGCGACGTGGGCGGGGCTTAGCGGCGGGCGGTCGGCGCATGCATGGGCACTTGTCATGGTATTTTTTGCGAAAATACCGTGATAAGTGTGTGGAGGGGATTCGCAGGGACAGAGCTTTATCGCAAACTCTGTCCCTGCAAGGGAGTTTTAGTAAATCCCTATGATATTGCCTGAATTCGCAATGCGAATTCAGTCGGTAATATCACATTACAATCTGCATTCCCAATGCGGATTGTAGTAAATAGAGTCCTTTGTATATAATACAAATTGACAAAGACAAGTGACTAGGCAACAAAGGATCGTGATTATCAGCACATTTGCTCCTTAAAATAATATTTTATATATTTTATATATATATATTCATATAATACTGTGCAAAAGTGTTAGGCAGGGGTGTAAAAAATGCTGCAAAGCAAGAATGCTTTAAAAAATAGAAGTGTAAATAGTGTATTTTTATTAATGAACAAAATGCAAAGTGAATGAACAGAAGAGAAATCTAAATCAAATCAAAACAGCATTAATTCTTCTAGGGGTATACAGTCAGTATCCCGGCGGCCGCAATGCCGACACTGATAATCTTGACGCCTATCACAATCCTGGCACCGACATCCCAACGGCTGGGATACCGAAGGTAAGTAGCGGGGTGGTGGGGAGGATTAGGGTGCAGGGTTAGGTACTAAGGGGGGAGGGTAAGGTTTAGGGTGCGGGGAGGGGAGGTTAGGATCAAGCACTAGGGGAGAGGTAAGGGTTAGGCACCAAAGACGGAGGGTTAGGGTAGGGAGAGGGTTAGCATACCGAACAACAAGTGTCGGTATGCTAGCCCTAAAGGGATGACGGTGTTGGGATTCTGACAGCCGGGATCCCATACCGATTCCCTTCTAGGTACACTTGCACACAGTTTTTGAAGAAACTCGGCAGGGAGGTTGTTCCAAACATCTTGGAGAACTAACCACAGTTCTTCTGTGGATGTAGGCTTGCTCACATCCTTCTGTCTCTTCATGTAATCCCAGACAGACTGGATGATGTTGAGATCAGGGCTCTGTGGGGGCCATATCATCACTTCCAGGACTCCTTGTTCTTCTTTACGCTGATGATTGGCTGTATGTTTGGGGTTGTTGTCCTGCTGCAGAATACATTTGGAGCCAATCAGACGCCTATCCTGATAGTATTTCATGATGAATAATTACCTGCCTGTATTTCTCAGCATTGAGGACACCATTAATCCTGTCCAAATCCCCAACTCCATTTGCTGACATGCAGCCCCAAACATGCAAGGAACCTCCACCATGCTTCACTGTTGCCAGGAGACACTTATTATTGTACCACTCTCCAGCCCTTCGGCGAATATACTGCCTTCTGTTACAGACAAATATTTACAATTTTGACTCACCAGCTGCCATTTTTCTGCACCCCAATTCCTATGTTTTTATGCATAGTTGAGTCGCTTGGCCTTGTTTCCACGTCGAAGGTATGGTTTTTTGGCCTCAATTCTTCCATGAAGACCACCTCTGGCCAGACTTCTCTGAACAGTAGATGGGTGTAACTGGGTCCCACTGGTTTCTGCCAGTTTTAAACTGATGGCACTGCTGGACATCTTCCGATGCACTAAGTTTCCTTGACCAATCACAACGTCTGTGGTCCTCAACATTGCCCGTTGCCCGTTCCTTTGTGCTCCTTCAAAAAAGCTTGAACAGCACATCTTGAAACCCCAGTCTGCTTTGAAATCTTTGCCTGGGAGAGACCTTGCTGATGCAGTATAACCACCTTGTGTCTTGTTGCTATGCTCAGTCTTGCCATGGTGTATGACCTGTGACATGAAACTGTCTTCCACACTCACCTTTGTAGCAGAGTTTGGCTGTTCCTCACCCAGTTTTAAGCCTCCTACAGAGCTGTATCTGTTTCAGTTACTGTGGGGTCTATTCATCAAACCTAAAATATAAAAAATGTTCATTAAGTATAGAACTCGCATCGTTCTTCGCAGCAGGACAAGCGCTATGGGCATCACGCGCATGCACTGTCTGCTGCCCGGGCACGGCACCAGGGGTCGAACTGTCAATCACACAGGCTCCGCCCCCAGATTCAGTGGTAATTACAACAGTCCATCTGGTTAATGGTGAGCCAGGTGCGGGGCCCGCTGACTGACGAGTTCTGGAGGAGGCTTAACTGGGGACCAGGATAAAGATACAGCAGCTCTCACAACCGCAGAGATCGGGACACAACCGGAGCAAAGCGGGGGAAGCGAGAGGGATCTGAAAAGATCCCTTTTGCTGCATAAGGTGCCGTGTAAACAGCAGTTTGTGCAGACTATCAGAGACTGTACACCATCTCAGGATGGCGTACAGTTTCACACACAAGTTCCGAAAAAAAATGCTTTTTTGGAACTTGATGAATGGCACAATTTCCACATCCCCATACAAACGTATGGGGAGTGTGGAAATTAAAGCGGCAGGACTGTAACCAGGATATATCAGTGATATCTCCTGCGTTACAAGCTACATGAATAGGACAATCTACTTAAATATGGAAAATAGGGGGTAAAAATGAAAATTAGAGGATGATGAATAGACCTCTGTATTTCAACCTACATATGAAAATTATGATCACTATCACCTGTTTGGTATGATTGATTAATCATACAACTGGGTATAATCCTACTAAATCCCTGACTTTGTGCAAGTGTACCTAGAAGAATTGATGCTGTTTTGAAGGCAAATATTGATTTGATTTAGATTTCTCTTCTGTTCATTCACTTTGCATTTTTTTTAATGGACAAAAATAAACTATTAACACTTCTATTTTTGACAGCATTCTTACTTTGCAGCATTTTTTCCACACCTGCCTAAAACTTTTGCACAGTATTGTATATAAATAGATCACACACTATGAAATGAGGGAAAGTTTTACCCCAGAGAGACAGTAATTTCAATGGTTCAGTATATCCATACAGAAGAATAGATTTCTCAGTGAAACATCCCTGGTTACATCCAGCTCATAGTAGACGAGGTGCCCTGCAGCACAATTTTCTCCTTTCTAGATCATCTCAGCGTAGTGCTCTAAATACAGATAAAAATCTCAGACATGCTGGAAAACTGTGAGGTAGAGGATGAAACAAACCTTACAAGATATGGCCGCCTTTAATTAACTTTTAATACAATTTCCTCTGGTGTTATAAATCCTGTACACTTGCACATTATTATTATAGCTTATTTATATGGCGCCACAAGTGTTCCGCAGCAGCTTACAAAGTACATAAACAAATAAGTGACTTACAGTACAATACAATACAATGCAGGACAAGGACATGGATAATATACATTGCTACATTGGCGACCATAACACCCGAATAAGCAACAGAGCATAAGCAACCAAGTGTTAGGTGCCCTAGTAGGGAGTAAGAAGTAGATGAAAGTAAAGAAGAAGCACAAGAGGGTAGAGGGCCCTGCTCGCAAGAGCTTACATTCTAAAGGGGAGGGGCAGACAAACAGGCGTGGCATTAATGTATTGCATACAAAGAAACCTGTTTCCGCAGACACGGGGGGGGGAAGCAATGTGAAGTTTGCGGGCTGGACTTAATGGCCCAAACTGCAACTTGCTCCATCTCTCTGAGTTAAGCTCACCACTTATTTTTATCTAGCCCAGTTTCGGTGAAATTTCCAGACTCTCAGAAATCTGGCACCTTACCCACTAGTTCGGGCATTCTTCCCGCACCCTAAACCTAACCCTCCCAGGGGGGGTGCCTATCCTTAACCTTCCCCCATTGGTGCCTAACTCTAACCCCCCTACCCAGGGCCATCTCTTCCATTGGGCTTGTCGGGCACTTGCCCAAGGTCCCGAAACTTGTAGGGGCTCTCCAACCCGCCCCCCTACAGCCACGAGTACTCACCTCAGTCCCAGCTTCAGACCAGTCAGACAGAATCTCTCTGCATGTGTGGGAGGTCTGATGGATATGCAGGAGGGTTTAATTTTATTGACCATTTACATTTTTTTCCCGTGAATGGGTGGGTAGGGGCCCCAGTGCATTGTTTTGGCCAGGGCCCACACTGCTGTTAAGACAACCCTGCCCCTACCCCTAGCCTAACCCTGCCTGGGGGGGTGCCTAACCCTAATCTCCCCTGGGGGTCCCTAAACCTAACCCTTCCCCACCCCTCCCTGCAGCTATGAGTAAAAGAAACCCAGCTTCGTTCAGGATACCGGCTGTCGGAATTTCGGTGTAGGGCTAAAGATAGGCGTCAGGATTCTGACAACCTATCTTTAGTCACAGGTCCCAGATCGGGCTTCCACTGTCGGGATTCCGATGGCCGGCATCCCGGCTGCTGGTAAACCTTTCACAGGAGTGTGAAAACTAATCGTATTTGTCTTTCTCTCTCAAACATGTGTATTATGGTGTTTTGAAGCAAGAAAACCTAAAACAAACCTTTTTCCTTTGAAAGCAAATATTGTTTTCAGTAAGGATGGCCACCAAATAGTTCACCATCGATGATCTCCATTGATGGTTCCATCTGTACTTTCCATCAATGGCAAGAAACCATTGACGGAAAACCATGGTTGGGTTGAACCATTGGTGGGCGTCACTAGTGGGGACACATGACAGTGGTGGGCCAATTCATAAATGTGATGGGGCTAAGGGATGGACAATGGGAAGGCGGGGCTACAGTAGTTGTAACATGGATAAATAACCCAAAGGATTAACCATTGATAGTAAAACCATTTTTTTGCTAATCGTCGATGTTTGATACCCATCCCTAGCTTTCACAGGATTATAGTAACCTTTAGTAAATCACAAACCACATCCCACGCTGTGCCAGATTGTCTGCAAGTTTGTGTTAAACATGGAGCACAACTTCAGTGATATGATAGGTGAGTTTGGTGTATTCACTGAGTATAGATAGACAGAGGGAATAGCAAGTGCAATAGGTGATTCTTATCTTTGAAAATAACACATTTTATATAATATGTAGTTTGGTTTTTGTTTTACGTTAACAATATAACAACCTGTCAATTCACCTGAGCTTTCAATTTCGAAAAAAAAAAAAAAAATCAGTGTTTCTTCCATAGTTAAGAGATAATTAAGTTCTGCTGGAAAATAATAATGAGCCATTAAACGTTTTCTAGGAATCCCAGGTATTGATGAGATAGGGTGACCCTATTTTTGCCAGGTTAATGAGATTTGAACACATAGTAACATCTCAGCTGAGCAAAGATTTAGCAGCAGAACACAGCCGGACTGTCAAGTCTTATTGATCTGTAGAGACGCACTTACAAGAGTCAATCATGCTAAGCGCTGTGTACCTAGCTCCCAATCTGACAGTGTTTCCCAGCGTATCTGTAGCTCCAGTGACACAAAATGCCCATCCTAATAGGGACCAGGACAAGGAAGGAGTTTATCAATGGCTGTTTTTCTTACAGGTTTGTAAGCCCCACGTATGCCCTCCAAAACCATCAGAATTATTATCCAGCGGTTTAGGGCCTATTCATATACCTGCCTGCTCTCCTGGAATCGCGGGAGGCTCCCGATTTTTCATGGGTATCCCCCCCGCACCCCCTGAAGAGTAAGCATATCTCCCACATGCCGCCCACTTCCTAGTGAAGTGGGCAGGATGGAGAGATTGTACCTGGAATTTTCGGGTCCATAGGGAAGGGGCGGAATAAAATGGCGCAAATCGTATCATTTAGCCCCGCCCCCTCCTCACGGACCCGCAAATCGCGGGGGTTTCTGTAAAGAGGACAGGGCATAGTGTCGTCTATCGTCTGGCCCCGCCCCCTGAAGAGGAGAGCAGCAGGTCCCCTCCTGCTGCTCCCGGAAAGCTGCTCAGGAATGTCGGCAAGTATGCTTATTCATTACCATGACTGGGCCGCAGGGCCAGATTAACAATGGGGCGGATGGAGCTACAGCTCCAGGCCTCAACATAAAAATAGGCCCATTGTCATGACAACTTGATGTTGACTGGCCATCTGCTCTCCACACAGTCGGCCATAAATCATAAGTAGTAAAATTGTATTTATATTTACCTCACAAAATTAAGCATTTTTTCTCTTTTACATATTTACATACCTCCCAACATGACCCTCTCCAGGAGGGACACAATGCTCTGGTCCTGGACTTCCCTGGTAAGAGGCGACGCTGCAGCGCAGTTCAAAATTCAAATAGGGGAGTCACACCAACTGTCATTTCACACGCTGCCAAACATCACTGGCTGGGACTCACTGGCAGTTGGTGTGACTCCCCTATTTTAATTTTGGACTGTACTGCAGCCCCACCTCTAGTGCCTCCACCAATCATAAATTACCAGGGAAGTCCAGGAGCAGAGCATTGTGTCCCTCCTGGAGAGGGTCATGTTGGGAGGTATGTATTTAGGGAGACATTGGGGCTTAGAGCATAGGGGGGTACACGCCCACATGGTACTGGTCACACCCACACAGCACTGGTCACACCTCCTCTGCTTCTCATAATAGGCCCTTGGCCATTTTCAGCTCCAGGCCCATGTGGCCCTCAGTCCGGCCCTGCTGGGCCCGATGCACGTTTCCGTATGGTTTAAGGTCCGGGCCCATTCATTATTGGAATTGCTCTGATAATTAAGTGTCCACCGCCTCAACTCGCAGAGAGTTAGATACTTAATCATCAGGGGCCATTATTTACATAAATTAAAGTGGCACAAAGATGATTTACATTAGTTAAAGGAGTAAAGATATTTACCCCTTTTTAAGAGAGAAGCATAGTAATCACTTTTATTTTTTTTAACCCTAGTACCCACCGGTCAGACAGGGGCGTATCTATAATGGGTGCAGGGGCGGCCCACATCGCAAACCCATATAGTTTTATACTTACCCGTCCGTAGTCACCAGAGTGCTGTTCTGCAGCTCCGAGCTGGCACTGCAGAGCAGCAAAAAACACTGGGAAAATGGCAGCGTCATTTTCCCGGTGACATGTGCATGAGCAGTACAGCTGTCCCCGTGAAAATGGCGCGGGTGCCATTTTCCCGACGACTCGCGCATGTGCAGTAGATTCTAGCACTAAGTCTGCACATGGGGCCCCCTGCTCTCTAAAAAAGCCCCCGCTGCGGCCAGGGGTACCACGAAGGGGTTAGTACTACTTAGTATTGGCGCGGGCATTCCTTGGAGGGTGGTTTGGGCCCACTCTTGAGGTACTATATTTGCCATTCTTGCCAACTCTCCCTGGTTGTCAGGGAGACTCCCTGAAATAGCAGAAATCTCCCTGTCTCCTTGAAGACTCCAGCAATCTCCCTGATTGCACCTTACCCCCATTATGAAACTGTTGTATAATAAAACGCAGAGATATATACATTTGAATTGTATCATTAGTATAATTTCCCTGCATTGGGTATAAGGCACAGTGATCCCTATGGCTACATGCATTTTCTGAAAAGTATCGGTGTGTTTTCATCTACAAGTAGATCTTACTGACTGCTTTGGGGCTCATTGACATTTGTATTTAAATCAATTTTATGACACGCCTCTCAGATGTAGCAGTACACGCCCACTTTACCGCCGCGCTCATAGGTGCTGCTTTCACAATCTCCCTGAAATACTTTTTCAAAAGGAGGCAAGTATGATATTTACTAAAAGTTGATTTGAATTGATTTTGATCGATTTCAAAATAAATGAAAATCGTTGAAAATCGATCAACATCAATGTTATGTTTTGTGGGGCTAAATCACAATTTACTAACAGACAATTTTTGATTTGGTTTTTTAACTATTAGTAAATGTGTGATTTAGCCCCGGAAACACAACATCGATGTTGATGATTGTCAAAAATTTTCAAATATCATCAGAATAATAAATATATCCCTAGAAGTCCAGGACTGCCTCTAAGGGCTCTATTTATTAACATTATTTTTACTAAAATAAAGTGAAAAAGGGTGTTTTCACACCCTTTTCACATTATTTTAGTATCACCTATAGTTATTACAGGGCAATTGGAGTAGAATTCGTAAAATTCTACTCCAACCCCTAAGTATCACTTATTTTTAGTAAGCAGATCGCATTTCCCATCATTGTAATGGGAAATGTGATCCGACCAGAGTTACTAAAAATAAATTGTAAAAAAATATCGGGGAAAGCCCAAGGTCTCCCCCAGTTACTGGACTCCTACTCTGCTCTAACGGGGAGAGCAGAGCCGGTCCCAGTAATCAGCTGTGTGGTCTAAACAGACCGCAAGCTGATTACTGTAAAAAAAAAAATTGTCAAAATTTTTTTTTACTTACCTGACTCCAGGGACTGGTGATCGGGCCTCCGGAGATGTCTCCCCTCCGGTCAGCTGGTCTCCCATAGTGCACTGCGGCCCGGTCATCAGGTCCCAGTGCAGTATGGGAGATCACCTGATCGGAGGCATGGAGGACATCACCGGATCATGCAGGTAAGTGTAATTAAGGGAGAGGGGGGTTGCGGGGGGTCTGCGATCGTGGGGGGGCGGGGGTAGAAGCGGCGGCCGGTCAGCACATGCGCGGGCACTTTGTCACGGTATGTTTGGCGAAAATACCATGACTAGTGTGCGGAGGGGATTCGCAGGGACAGAGCTTTCTCGCAAGCTCTGTCCCTGCAAGGAATTTGTAGTAAATCCCTGTGATATGCGAATTCAGTCGATAATATCACACTACAATCTGCATTCAATATGCGGATTGTAGTAAATAGAGCCCTATGTAGCATGGGCCAGTAAAAAAGTGTGGGGGGGTGTATCTTATATATTTTTAAAAAATGTTCTTCCTTAAAGAGTGACATACAAGATCGTGGCATTTGCAGCCTGTCTAAATCACCCGCTTCTCTTTGTCAGGTTGACCTGTAGTTTGTGTAACCACAGATTCATTTATCTGGAGCTTTGTATTATTATATTTTTCTCTTCCATCTAAAATGGCAATTTGCGATTGGTCGTGTTTAAAAATGGAGGGTTTGCGGCTATTTTTTCAGGAGATTTTGCATTGACAATTAGGCAACTTCAAATTCTCCCCAAACTACGGCACAAAAGTGCCCATTTATCACAATTTGATGCTTGATAGATGTGGAAAGAACTTTAAAGGTGAGGATCAGTTTATTATTTATTTTTTAAGGAGTGATGTGATGAACACATTTGGGTTTGGTAATTACTATACTAATTACATAACTCTCATGTGTTGCCTTGCATGCATGCAGGAGTTAAGGCGGTATTTCTAGGCTCAAGTATCCACCACCGGCAGTACTTTGCACTTCGAGAGGTGGATCAAGGTTGTTCACATGCAAGTTGGTGTACCGTACGGGCATGGTGAGGCACCTTAGCTATGCGTCACTATTTTGGTTTCCACTTATATGGCCTATTTAAGATGGGGTGCAAAGAATGCACAATAAAACTCTAAAACTCTGCAGGGGGCACATATTTATATTTAAGGGTTCACGTATAATGAGATGCAAATTACTCAAAATAACTATGTAATGTTGGAAAAAGCACGTGGTAGTATACTCAGAAGGGCAAACTTTTTTTTTTTTTGCATACAACTGAAAATCATCCCCATGGCCTTTTGTAGCAGGTTACTGTGGTGGAGATGGGGGTAAGGTTGACCCCTGAAAATGGCAGGAGCTGCAGCAGTACAACAAGAAGTGCTCTAGTAAAATACTTTACTAGAGAGTGTACGCACGGTAGAAAATGGTTACAGATCATATAACGGTTACTTTATATTTGCAAATTTACCTTTTGGATCTCACTCAGGGGCCTATTCATCAAAGCAAAAAAATTATGCAATGTTAATTAGGTTTAGAACTCACATTGAGTTCTACCTAATTAACGGAGCAATTCATCATGGTTCCTGTACAAGAGTATCTCTACCGAAAAACTGTAATTTTTGCGAAGACAGTTTTTCGGAAAAGAGATACTTTCCTCCTGCAGCCCAGAATCCCAGCACAGCTGACCGCTGGTGCCTTCTTCCCCAAGCACCCAGCAAAGATGACCGCTGGTGCCTTCTTCCCCAAGCACCCAGCACAGCTGACCGCTGGTGCCTTCTTCCCCAAGCACCCAGCACAGCTGACCGCTGGTGCCTTCTTCCCCAAGCACCCAGCACAGCTGACCGCTGGTGCCTTCTTCCCCAAGCACCCAGCACAGCTGACTGCCCCCCCTCCCCCACCGCTCCTGCACAGCTGAAGGCTGTTCTCCTCCCATGGTTCCCGCACAGCTGAAGGCTGCCTCCCCTGGCTACCCACGTGGCTGACGGTTGCCATCTGCCCAGGATCCCTACACGCTGCTTCTGCCGGCTACTCTGCTCTGAGTTTGCAGGGGGGGGTATGCAGCAGTCAGTGGGCCAGGATCTGTCCTCCAGCGGCCCCGCACCCACTGATGTCCTTGGTCCACCTCCCCACCATTGCGCCATCAACTTTAAACCCGAAGGTAAGCGAGCGGGTCCCGGTTAGACGTGCTCCATACTGGTGGGTGCTAAAGTGTATGGTGTGGAGAGACGCAGGCTGTAAGAAGACACCAGGAGGGGATCTGAAAAGATCCCTTTTCTGCACAAGCTGCTGTGTAGACGGCAGCTTGTGTACACTATCGTGGGCTGTACTCCACCTGAGAGTGGCGAATAGTAACACCATCAAATTCCGAAAATACATCATTTTCGGAATTTGATGAATAGCATAATTTCTACATCCCCATACTAATGTACTAATGTATGGGGAGTGTGGAAATTAACGGATGCGGACTTAACAAGGAGACATTAGTCATATCTCCTGTGTTAAGTCTTTTGATGAATACTAGTGATACACAAATTTGGAAAATAATAGCTTAAAAACGAAAATTTTGGTTTGATGAATAGGCCCCTCAGGGGCATACTTATGAAGTATCACATTTTTGTCATGATAAAGATCATATTTAACCGCCACCACATGCTATATAAAATTCAGTAAGAAACTTTTGCGTGTCTAGTAAGATGCTGTCCTGGCAAAGCGTTTTCAGAGTAGGAGTAGGAGATATCTGTGATACTAGTGTATGGGGACAGCGGGCCACTCCACCAGAGGAAGGTAAGTAGGGGATATCTGTGATACTAGTGTATGGGGACAGCGGGCCACTCCACCAGAGGAAGGTAAGTAGGGGATATCTGTGATACTAGTGTATGAGGACAGCGGGCTATTCCGGGAGAGGAAGGTAAGTAGGAGATATCTGTGATACTAGTGTATGGGAATAGCTGGCTATTCCGGGGGAGGAAGGTAAGTAGGAGATATCTGTGATACTAGTGTATGGGGACAGCGGGCCATTCCGGGAGAGAAAGGTAAGTAAGAGATTTCTGTGATACTAGTGTATGGGGACAGCGGGCCACTCCACCAGAGGAAGGTAAGTAGGGGATATCTGTGATACTAGTGTATGAGGACAGCGGGCCATTCCGGGAGAGGAAGGTAAGTAAGAGATTTCTGTGATACTAGTGTATGGGGACAGCGGGCCACTCCACCAGAGGAAGGTAAGTAGGGGATATCTGTGATACTAGTGTATGAGGACAGCGGGCCATTCCGGGAGAGGAAGGTAAGTAGGAGATATCTGTGATACTAGTGTATGGGGACAGCGGCTCACATTGGGAGAGGAAGGTAAGTAGGAGATATCTGTGATACTAGTGTATGGGGAATGGGGACAGCGGGCCATTCCGGGAGAGGAAGGTAAGTAGGAGATATCTGTGATACTAGTGTATGGGGACAGCAGGTCATTCCACAAAAGGAAGGTAAGTAGGAGATATCTGTGAAGCATGCTTGCCTACCCTCCCGATTTGGTCGGGAGCCTCCCGAAAATCGGGTGCCGCTCCCGACCTCCCGGGAAGACAGGCAATCCTCCCGGCCCCCGGCGATGTGCCCGCACCCCCCGCACTTTTAAGTACAAACCCCGGCAGCAGGGAGGCCGATGACGCGATTCGCGCTGAATCGCGTCATCGTGGCTCCGCCCCAGGCTGCACAATGCCATTAATCACGGCATTGTGAAGAGGGGGCGGAGCCACGATGACGCGATCATGCTGTCACGCCCCCATGCTCCGCCCCCAATGCCGCGTCATGTGCCTGGCCCCGCCCCCTTTGGCCGCGTCACGCCCCCAGCCCTGTAAGTCCGACAGCTCCCTCCTGGAAGGAGGGAGAGAAATGTCGGCAAGCATGCTGTGAAGTCTCCTGCTTTACCTTCTTGATAAATGGCCCGATAACTTAATTTTTACAATTGCAGGTGAAAGTGTTCATTTTCACTTGCTTTTGTAAATATTAAGTGATGATGAATAGACCCCTAAATCTTTATGACAATATAGGTAGGTCGGCTCTACTGTGACCTTGGTCGTTACGGGCTTGTCAGGCCTTAATCTTCACATACACCAGGGACAATTTAGGAGCCAAATAACCTACCAGTTCATAGTTGCCTACCTTTAACATTCTCTTCCTGGGAGAAGCCCGGGTAAGAGATGCAGCAGGGGGCCGACGGGGGCGGGGCTTGACGATTTGCGTCATTAAGCCCCACCCCCTTGCGGTAAAATTGTCGCGATTGGGCACAATTTACATAGGGGGCGGGGCCAAATGCTGTGATTCATGCAGAATCACAGCTTAAGCCCCCCCCCTTCACGGAGACCCACGATTGCCGCGGGTATTCTCCTAATTCTGCCCACTTCACTAGGAAGTGGGCAGAATGTGGGAGAAATGCCTACCCTTCCGGGGATGCGGGGGGTTACCCGAAAAATCGGTAGCCTCCCGCGAAACCGGGAGGGTAGGCATGTATGTACCAGTTATACAATGGTAGGAAGCCAGAAGACCTGGAGGACATAAACAGGAACATGTGAATAACATACAAACTACACGCAGATACCAGCTTGGTGTGATTCATACTCAATGCAGCAATCCTTGGATTGTAACAAACAGGATGTGGATTAGATTGGGGATCTGTGCGGTTATACTCTATGCATCACGTCTGTAGCACTGTTTTGGCATATATTTTCTCTTTGCTTCCAGCATGTCCTAAATTGTTTATGAAGAGGCAAAAATAGTATTCTTCAAAGAAGCTCAACTGAGACTAAAAAAAAAGAAATCCATCTCTATTCAATGTAGCATTCGGAATACCATCTATCATCCTGACTTTGAAGTCGGGTGATGTGAATATAGCCAGGGATGAATAATATAAACTGTGATAACCTACAAGCAAAACACATATCAAGCAGGATAATTTTACATTCATGAAAAATGCACGGATCGCATTTTCATAATCCAATGAAAATTGAAATAAGAATTTTATCTGCATATGTGTCTCATTAAAAGGATTCAACAGTAAGCCCCCTCCCCCTCCCCCGAAAGTTTATGTCCCGAAAAGCCCTATCTCCAGAAAAAATGGCTGCCAGTTCACGTGTTACTTTGTTTACCGTGTAATATTTCTCTCCCTGGCGCTGCAGAACTTTGTGGCGTTCTATAATCGTCAGGAAGCTGCGACTCGGTCAGCAGGTCCCACAAGCTTTCTTTTATCGATAAATTGGCCCTAAATAGATGTTATAGTGGCGATAGGCAATCTATGTTACCTGTCATTATTGATAAATAGGCCTCGAAGACCCTCTAGTGCCACGACCCCCCCCCCCCCCCCATTTGTGAGACCATCTTACGCTGGGTGACATTCTTGTGTCACAGCTTTTCAATATGGGCGTCCATTCTGAAATTCTAAACTTTCTTGCTCCCCAATTGTTTTAGGTCAAAATAGATAGGATCCCTCAGATCAGCGAGGAAGGGGGGGGGCAAGTTATGTAAGTTGTGCCAACTAATAAACACTGTTAGACTAATAATATTTATATTGGGCCTGATTATTAGTCGGTTGCAGCCGCAGCTTTCTTTGCGTCTTTCCAGCTGCCCTCCTGTTACCTCGCAGTCACCGTCCAGAAAGGCCCCTTTACGTTTCCGCTACTGTGCATCCAAATCTGTACTGCGACTTTGCAGGTACAAAATCAGGAGGCTGCGTGGTGCGACTCAGATACATGCACAGACGGAAAACATGGCTTCAGTGCGTCCGACATCGCCGGTGCGTCCGATTCACATTCAGTCTCATTATCTGCTAGTCGAGCCTGGTACTTTATAATATATATGAAATACTTATTTTTTTATTCATTGTTATAGTTTTTAAATCCCAAATCAATATTTTACTGCTAAATACATACTGACATCATCAGCTGAAATCCTTTGGGACGAACATTTTTAAACGCTATGTAGATTGAAAAGAGAAGCTCATGCAGCCCTTGCATAATGCAGTAAGATAGTTACAGATCATGGAACCCTGTGCACAGTGTCTCGCACTTGAACGCCAGACACACGGTCAAGTGCGATACAGGGCATCTGAGATCCACGCTATCGTGCGACAGCTGTGTATGTGCAGGTGACAATCATTTATACATATGTTTTTTCTAAGACCTGTCCTCTCCTTAGCCAGCTATGTTTTTTTAAAACGTCCTTGCAAGCAAACCCCAGGACCAAATTGCAAACGAGAGTAGTCCCCATGCGCGTGTTGCCGGTAACACATAGTATACAGCTATAAATAAAGCCAGCATGTCATACATTATATGGGGACGGTAACCAATGGTAACATATGGTTAAAAGTTTATCATCAAGAAGGAACAACTTATTGGCTTCCTGAGCTCACGGAATGAAACATGATGACTACAATAAAATGATATCTATGTATAAAGATCGCTGTGCACTCATGACTTATCTCCTGACATCATATGTAAATGAGCGTCAATAAACGAGTTAAAACGCCAAGTCTCGCCCACTTAATTCAAGCGCAACCTCTTCCATGACAGCATCGCCCTAATATCTTGCGAAGTTCTTCATGTGACTGGCTCTGAAGGAGTAAAACTTTGCTGCATTCACAAAAAAAAAAAACAGTCCCTTGTTAATGAAACAGCATGGTGTTAAGCTTCATAAATAGACCCCCTCAGTAAGTTAAATCAACTTTACTAGATAAAGGCAGGTTATAAATGAGTCACTCTACCTCCAGCGTGTCATTTAGCCATGGAAGTACGAAATAAAATGCAATATGCGGAAACGCTATAGAAAGAGGCGGCTGGGCTCAGGTTTTTTTTTTTATCTTTGAGGAGCCTTGCAGACAATTGCTGAAGCTCCCCCATTTATCACGGCCTAATTACCAACTGCACGGGTTTTACAATCAATTCCACTCTGCGAGCGGTGAATTAAATCTGCAGCTGCCAGGGGTTCGTACGAGGCAAAGGTCGCTGCACTACACCAGCCAAGCGTGTGCCACAGTAAAAAAACACAAGCGAGAGTCGTCACAACCACCTGTAATAGCAGATCTCCCCATCTAGCTGTTCCAAAGTGCCGACACCAACCAGGAAGACATTTTTCTGCAGATGGCTCTCCCTCGTATAGGAAGCCGAGACGGAACCTCATCTGCTCTTACCTTGACGTTAGTCCTGAGTGCACAGTAGCATGCAAAAAACATTGCCGTCAGTAAGGAACATATGGACCAAAAATCGGCTCCTCGTAGCGGCACGAAGCAGCACGGAGGCACGATCCCGAGCATGTGCTAGATGGGAAGCCTCCGTATCGCTGTCAGTTTGAAAATTGCATTGATCTCTGCTTCCCTGACTTAAAAAAGAAAGAGAGCGAGAGAGCTACAGTATGTCTTAAAGGAACTCAATGAAAGCATCAGAAGTCTCTTCCCCCCTGTGTGCGAGCTGCGTCCTCTCGCCCAGAAATACAACTGCCACGGACATCCAGGATGGCAAACTTCAGCCGTCTTTTCTTCCAACCTAATTGTTATGTATTTGTATTTATTTTCTTCTTCTAGAGGCTTTATACTAAAAGGGAGGAGGTCGTCTCAGCCCGAATCATTAAGGTGAGAAACTGTCATTTAACCCGTCTTGTATCAGTGACTTGCTTTGATGTTTTTCCTTTTTTTTTCTCCTGCTAAACATTTCACAAATGTAATTAATTTTGCATGAGGAAAATGAAACAGACATCCATTCCTAAACCCCCACCTCTCTGTGCTAAGAGATATTATAGACGCTGCACAATGTGTCTTCCTTTAGCTGCTTTTAAAGCGGCAACACCCTTTTAATAACGAGTTTTGTTTCACAAAACTGTGACTAATTTCCCCTCTTCCGCTCACTGATTCTACGTTTGCTGAGGGGCAGCAGGTCGTTAACCAATTTGCATTCTCTACGAGGCAACTTCAAGTGCACTTTGCTCTGTGTCCCCTTTCCGAACCCCCTTTTGTGCCTTTTTTTTCTTCAATGACAAAAGATTCTCCAAGTGTCGGAGAAGCTTTTGTTAAGATGATTTAAAAAAAAAAAAAAACACTACACAAAGATGTTTTTTTTCGGAACAAGCGTGTTCCCTCCG
Source organism: Taudactylus pleione (assembly GCA_031769625.1). NCBI lineage: Eukaryota > Metazoa > Chordata > Amphibia > Anura > Myobatrachidae > Taudactylus > Taudactylus pleione. The sequence continues at coordinate 1,098,410 of JAUIMM010000244.1, read as the reverse complement.
AGAGCTATATTAAGTGACGAGTGACTCAGAGACACACAGAGCAAACCGAAGGCGGGAAATTGTTGAAAAGACCAGGACTCGATTAACTTTTCAAGAACTAACTCATCTTTAAGCTGCCTGAGGTGAGGCAAAGGGGTTTATTCTGAAGGATATATTTACCAAGGGTCGATTTTAATCGATTTCACATCGATCAACATCGATGTTGTCTTTCTGGGACTAAGGGCCTGATTCAGAGCCGCTCGTAAGCGGCCGCTCGTAAGCGGCCGCTCGTTCGCTCTGAGCGATGTTCGCACATGCGTATGGGTCGCAGTGCGCATGCGCCAACCAGTCATTGCGGTCGGAAATCGAGCGCTCGCAAAATAGCGAGTGCCTGCTAATTTGAGTGACAGAATGAGGCGTTTGTGGGTGGTAACAGGGGAAAGTGCTTGAAAACGGGGAGTGGTGATCCGAACGCAGGCGTGCCAAACGGTCAAAACGGGCGTTTTAAGGGTGTGCATAATTAACAAAGCAGCGTCATCGACCACGTCACTTGGTTGTTTCTTAGCCTGAACTGTTCGCATGATTGCGGTAGGAAAATCCAACCACAAGCACTGAGAGCAGTTCAGATGCCTTTCGATGTACTCGATTAATCAAATAAATAGCGGAGATGACGTAGGATGCGAGCGGCCAGGGGGCGTCTTTACAAAATAGCGAACGCATGTTTCGTTTGCTCGCTCAGACATAGAGGCGTCAACAGACCGAAAAGAGCGAGCGCTCAATTTAATAGCCGGCCCCTTTTTCGCGAGCGCAAATAGCGTCCGGCTCTGAATCAGGCCCTAAGGACTCTATTTACTACAATCCGCATTTAGGGGCATATGTGTCAAAGCTTGATGTGAGATAAAATTGTGAGATATATATCACCAACCAATCAGCTTCTAACTTACATTTTGCAGGCTGTGTTTAAGAAATGATAGTTTGGAGCTTTGATACATATGCCCCTTAAATTGCGTTTGTAGTGTGATATTACCAACTGAATTCGTATTGCGAATTCAGGCAATATCACAGGGATTTATTAAAAATCCCTTGCAGGGACAGAGCTTGCAATAAAGCTCTGTCCCCGCAAATCCCCCCTTTTTCGGAAAAACTACATTGACGAGGTGACGGGCGTACGCCGACCGGCCGCTACATCCCCCCGCGACCCCCCCCCCTTCCCGGGTCACAGTGCAGGATGGGAAACCAGCTGTCCGTAGCCACGGAGGACATCACCGGAGCACCGATCTTCACCCCTGGACTCATGTAAGATTTAAAAAAAAAAACACACACAGTAACAATACTGGAGGAGTGCTATAATGGGGTAGAATTTCTATATAACATATTATAAAAGCAGCTGTATAAAGAGATTAGTCAGACCTCTGTAAAAAACATACAAAAAAATACAAATCACAGCGCTAATCTGATATTTTTCCACAAGTATAATTTAATAACATATAAATATGTATCAATAAAATCAATATGGAGACATATAAAAAAGCATCATCCAATCCACCATGTAGAAATATTCCATGAGTTTAGATATTCCATAAGGTTAGATTGAATTCCAAGAGTGTTAGTACTCAATTGTTATAGGTTAAGGCTCTCATTCAGAGACGTACGCTAAGAGCAGAGCGCACGCTCTGAATGAGGGCCGTCCTCCATAACTATGGAGCGTCCTCGTGGACGCTCGTATAGCTGTGGGTCACCACCCACAGCCTATACGAGCGTGCAGTTTGATGGCCGCGATGGTCTTGACCATCGCGACCATCGAAACTGCGAGCCGGAGCCTGCGGTTGAGGTTTTCAACCGCAAGGCCCGGAGTGATTTTGGCTCTATCAGAGCCAAAATCACTCCCACTGACATCACTAGTGATGTCAGTGGGCCGGCTTCTGACGGTAGGCGTTCCCTTAGGAACGCCCCCGTCAGGGAGGCATGCCCCCAGCACGCCCACCAAAGGGGGCGTGCTGTCAATCAACATCGACAGCACGCCCCCTTTGATCAGACACAACGAGCGAAGGAAAGTCCTTCGCTCGTCGCATCTGGTGCATGCGCACGACGGAGCTCCCTCCGTCGTGCGCATGCTCAGTGCAGAACATCGACCCACTTGCGAGCGGACAGCCGCTCGCGAGTGGGTCTGAATCAGGCCCTAAGTCCAGACTGAATAATTACCAAGTCCAATGTCCAACATGAATGAGGGGTCCTAATTAGCAGTGCTTGCAGGCCTCTGCAATAGTCCGATCCCTTTTTCACTTTATTTTAGTAAAAATAATGTTAATAAATAGAGGCCAAAATCACACTTTAATTAACTAACGTTTAAAAAAAAAAAAAAAATTGCCTGTTAATAAATGTGTGATTTAGCCCCAGAAAGACAACATCGATGTTGATTGATTTATATCGATTTAAAATCGACCTTTAATAAATATGCCCCTGAGTTGAGAGAAATGCAGTAAAGAACAGTAACTGTGCACCTGTACACCGATAAAACAGAAAATATCCACAAACGCATTCCTTCGATTATCAGATCTGTCGTCAAGACCGAAAATCTCTGCCTCAATCTCCGGATATTGAGTAGTGTGTGCGCATTCTCAAAGTCTGCCCACATCTCCTATGTTTTCCTGATCAAAAAGATCTCTTTGCATGCAGGTTAAATACTGGCTGCTTTTGCATGTATCTCACAAATATCAGTCACCTGCAATTTAGATTTAGGGCCTGATTCAGAGCCGGTCGCTATTTGCGGTCGTTCGTTCAAAAAAAAGGGGTGGCTATTCAAATGAACCGTTCGCTCTTTGCGGTCTGTTCACGCCTCTAGGTCTGAACAAGCGAACAAAACTTGCGGTCGTTTTTTGGGAAACTACGCCCCCTGGCCGCTCGCATCCTACGTCATGTCCGCTATTTATTAGATTAATCGAGTACATCGACCAGGGTATGAACTGCTCGCTATTCTTGTGGTTGGTTTTTGCTACCACAATTTTGCGAGCAGTTCTGGCTATAAAATAACCCAGTGACGTGCTCAATGACGCTGCTGTTTTAATTATGCACACCCATAAAACGCCCGTTTTGACCTTTAAGCACGCCTGCGATCGGATCTCCACTCCCCGTTTTCAAGCACCTTCCCCTGTTACCACCCACATACGCCTCTTTCTGTCACTCAAATTATCAGGCATTCGCTATTTTGCGAGCACATGAATTTCGACCGCACTGACTGGTTCGCGCATGCGTATAACGATCCGTACGCATGCGCAGTTGGGCAAACATCGCTCGGAGCGAACGAGCGGCCGCTTACGAGCGGCTCCGAATCAGGCCCTTAATTTTGAACACCCCTCTTCCACATCTACACGTGTTACATCTGCCTCACCTGCTGGTTTTAACCAGGTGCAAAGTTACTTGCTCTTTTTTTTTCCCAGTTCAGAATTAGCCTAATTATGTCAAGGACAAGTTTAATGTGTGCCATTAACCCCTTCTTTGCTGAGGCTTTTCTCACCCCTGTCCTGAGTCCATTTTTTTCTTTTTTTTTCGGACTATGGACCTGATTCAGACCCACTTGCTAGATGCGTTCACATGCTAGATTCGTGGCTTTTCTCTCCCCTGTCCTGAGTCCAATTTTTTTTTTAGATTGCGGACTATGGCCTTGATTCAGACTCACTTGCTAGATGCGTTCACATGCTAGATTCGTATGCAAATTTCTGCAAGGCAGGCGATCGCATGGCAAGGCATTAGCAGGCCCACTGTGTCTTAGAGTGCGATCGCATTGTGTATGCAGACGCCCACCAGCCTATTCTTAAGACGCCCACTTGCGCACGTCATCTTCAGGAAGTGTATGCAACCATCGGTACATCAAGTACCATCAGAAGTGATCGCAGCGCTTGTGGTTGACCATACACTGCCGTAAGCACTGCGAGCGCTCAGTGTAAATTTCAGCCAAGTGACGTGTACTATGACGCTGCCTCTTAATTAATCACGCCTCTGGAACGGCGTTAAGACGCTCAGGCACTCCTGCGTTCGCACCTCCACTCCCCCATTTCAAGGGGCCTGCCCCTGTCACCACCCACGAATGGCTTCTCCTGTCACTCATTCTGCCAGGCAGTCTATGCGCAGTGAGCGAACGCTTCCCGATCGCTTGCACTGTTTCACGCACGCGCATTGCGATGTGTATGCATGCGCAGAATGCAAACAGTCGGCTGGCTGCTTGCGAACGCTTCCTAGTGAGCGGGACTGAATCGGGCCCTTTGTACGTTCCAACATCAATATTGGCAATTTGTTTATAAAAGTACTCACAGAAATCATACAGGTGTGTCCTCATACACCTAACGACACTATATGACAGGCACGACTGAGTCACTCCGAGAAATGTAGCATACCATCTTTGGCCCTGATTCAGAGCTGGACGCTCTGACCAGAGCGCTCGCTCTGAATCAGGGCCCTCCTCCATTAATATGGAGCGTCCTCCTGGACGCTCGTATAGCTGTGGGTCACCACCCACAGCATATACGAGCGTCCAACAAGATGGTCGCGATGGTCTTGACCATCGCGACCATCGGACTTGCGAGTGAAACCCTGTGGTCGGGTTTCTCAACCGCAAGCCCAGGAGTGATTTTGGCTCCATCAGAGCCAAAATCACTCCCACTGACATCACTAGTGATGTCAGTGGGGCCGGCTTCAGACGGTAGGCGTTCCCATAGGAACGCCTCCGTCTGGCAGGCACGCCCCCAGCACGCCCACCAAAGGGGGCGTGCTGTCAGTCACCATCGACAGCACGCCCCCTTTGATGAGACACTCCGAGCGAAGGAAAGTCCTTCGCTCCTCGGGTCTCGCGCATGCGCACGACGGAGCTCCCTCCGTCGTGCGCATGCGCAGTGGGGAACATCGACCCACTTGCGAGCGTACTGCCGCTCGCGAGTGGGTCTGAATGACCCCCTTTGTCTTTAAATTTTGCACTGTAGACACAGGGAAACACCACTCAAAATGTGAGAAGAAGCCTCGGGCACTGGATCGTAGGACTCCGTATACAGATTAATTTGCAGAAAAATTTACAAATGTCGCACATCAAATCGATCAGTGCAATCTAGCAAAGTAGTTTTGTCGCTTCCAGATGTTTTATTTACGCGGTTCTCAAAGGGTTGAATTACTGCACAGTCCCTGGGAGTGTCTAGGAGTCAGGGCACTCCTGAGATTTGATATAAAAATTATTAGAATAATACAAATAAGATATTTCTAACTTATAAACATCTTTATAGAAGTTTTGTAAAAACTTCTATAGTTAACACTCACCAGCTTTGTGGAGCTCCCTGGGACTGCAGGGAGATGAGGGATGAGACAGCAACAGCTCAGCCTCACTTCTGTATAGCCAGACACTGCTTGCAGGGCTGGGGGTGGGGGCACACCATGGGCAGTAAGCTGCACAGAAAGAGAGCTATTAGAGGCATGCCTCTGAGAGTGTGGGGGGGGGCGTGCATTGAGCACTGACGAACACCTTGGAAGTGTCATGTGACACAGTGAGTAGGGGGTGAGACAGGCTCCCAGCACTCAGGCCCATCTCCATGAGTGCCTCCACAGCCATTGAACTCACTGCACGTCACTGCTAGGAGTGTCCAGTAACATAGAGATTTTGAACTCAGGTATGGGGTTATGTCAATCAACATAGTTAATTGCCTACCTTTAACTGCTGAATGGGCAATTTTTGGCATCTTACCAGACGGCATTCGTGTAGCTTAGAGGGTACGTATATTATTTATAGCCATATCATCTATAGCTAAAAGGTGTATTCTCCAAGTGTGGATACAACTTGCTCCCCCTCCTTTTCCCCTCATTTTGGAAAAACATTTTAATCTATAATGGAATGGTTGAAGACATCATTATAAAAGGAGAGGTTTACTAAAAGATTTTTTGAATCATGGGAGAGTTACATAGATACCCTCTCCCACTCACTTAAAGAGCAGATTTGGAAGTGCTGTAGGAATGCGCTATGGTATGAAACGTGTATATTCTCCAAAACCCCCCGATTTCTCCCACTAATGACTAGATCACTGGTCGCCAACCTTAACTGAGGTGTGAGCTACTTTAGAAAAATTAAACCTCTAGAAGAGCTACTAAAATTGTAGAAAAAAAAATCTGGCTAATAACCGAACAACTGAAGGTCATTTAATGAAAATGTAAAAAAAAGTTTCATAGAAAATAACAATGCATTTAATTATTACAGTGATATTGTTGTAGTTTGTAAATAAAATATAAGCACAGGCACATTTCACTGTAAATTACTGGCTCCAAGGAGGTACGTGCAGTAGAGGTGCAAAAGATACTGTATAGGCATGGCTGCTGTGTGATTTCCTGGCAGGGCTAGATGGGAGTTACTCGTTCTGCCGTAGCGTAGACGCAATGGGTGCATAATGCTGACGCCGATATCACGACTGACATCAGGATACCAGCGTCGGCATGCCGAATGCCGGAATCCCGAACGTCCAGACACTGGTAAGTATTAGCTTTAGCCGCGGGGGTTGGTCATGTTTAGCCACCCCCGGGGGGACTTAGGATTAGGCACCCACCTGGGAGGGTTAGGGCTAGGCTACGGGGAGGGGCGGCTAGGGCTAGGCACCACTGGGGGAGGTTAGGGTCAGGCACTCCTCAGGGAGGGATAGGCTACGGGGAGGGGCGGTTAGGTTTAAACACCACTTTGGGTTAGGGTACTTGCCTGCCCTAGTCGGAATCTTCAGTGATCGGGCTTCCAGAATCTGTATATCAACAGCCTCCGGCATCTCATACCCATCCCCTGTGTACAATTGTTCTTACACTGAATGTATTTGACTTTTTCTCTCTTTTGTATTGATTATTGTCATGCAATAAATAAAAAAGTTTGTAAAAAAAAAACTGAAGAGGGGCGAGATGGAAGATGTATAGGCCGGTGAACAGATCACGGCAGCCCAGGTGAGAACTTATAAGGGCATGGATGAGGGTTTTATTGGCTTCCAAGGTCAGAATGGGGCAGATCCTAGAAATATTACGGATCGGGACTGGATGTGGGTAGAGAAAGAGAGTACAGAAGTACAGAGTTGAGGATGACACTTAGCCATTGGACTTGGTGAGTAGTGGAAAGGGAAAACAGTCCACTAAAAGCAAACCTTAGTAAATTATATAGGATATTGAATTGTTAGCCTGTACTAAGTTTGCAAGACAAAATTAATTTTACATATCCTTAATGTGACTGAGTTTTCTTTTTAGAGTATCTATTCATCATCACTTAATTTCTACAAAAGCAGGTGAATATTAACATTTTCACCTGCAATTGTAGAAATTAAGTGTCCGAGCCATTCATCAAGAAGGTAATGCAGGAGATATCACAGATACAGTATCTCCTGCTTACCTCTTTCTCCAGGAATGGCCCGCTCTCCCCATACACTAGTATCACAGATATCTCCTGCTTACCTTCCTCTCCCAGAATGGCCCACTGTCCCCATACACTAGTATCACAGATATCTCCTGCTGACCTTTCTCTCCCGGAATGGCCCACTGTCCCCATAAACTAGTATCACATATATCTCTTGCTTACCTTTCTCTCCCGGAATGGCCCACTGTCCCCATACATTAGGATCACAGATGTCTCTTACTTACCTTTCTCTCTCGGAATGGCCCACTGTCCCCATACACTAATATCACAGATATCTGGTGCTTACCTTTCTCTCCCGGAATGGCCCGCTGTCCCCATACACTAATATAGCAGATATCTCCTGCTTACCTTCCTCTCGCGGAATAGCCCGCTGTCCCCATACACTAGTATCACAGATATCTCCTGCTTACCTTTCTCTCCTGAAATGGTGTGCTGTCCTCATACACTAGTATGGGGACAAAATTCATCAAGGTCTGAAAATACAATAATTTTGGAGCTTGACTACGGGAGCATTCGTCATCTTCAGATGCTGTTTTCTCCCACAACACACTCCTTCCCTATAGGAAGGAGTCCTGGGTTGTGAAGAAATGGTACTGGCGCCATTTTCCTCATGATTTCATGGTCAGAAATAACAATTTAATTATCTTCAAAATCTCTATGGAGGGGAGACAAGTATGGCTGCCAGGCACAGACTCTGTCAGTCTGTTACACAGACACAGATTTGCAGCTATCATCATGTCATGTGATGATATTGGGGGGGGAGGAGCGGAATGGATTCACAGAGGGGCATTCCAAATAATCTCTGCTCATTACATCATGTGCCATGTGACTGTGGTTGCCATGGAGCTGCCTGAAACAATAAAATCTTGCCACAGTGATTTATATTTCAAAAACACACCTAATTTTTCATGGGATTGCTGCTTTAACACTGATTCAATGTATTCTATGTCAACTAAAATAAAATAAAATGATTCTAATGTAAATGTTAACCTGGTTGACAGGGGTAAATTTACTAAAGTGAGAGTTTTTAGAAGTGGAGAGTTTTGGTGGCCCATAGCCACCAATCCAAACTATGCTAAAGTCATAAATCTAAAATAAACTTTAAACTCTCCTGACATTAGAGAGAACCTTGTCATTCTTGTAAGCTTTGTACTATTGGAAACATGCACACTGTTCTACTCATACGAAAGTGAGGTAGTGGCTATCAGTATCAGAAATGCAGAGGTAGGGCTCCAAACTTAAGGGGTGTGGCCAGTCACCAGAGGAAGTTTGCCCAGCCACTGAAGAGGGACTTGGCCAACCATTAGACAGGACATGCAAATAACAGGGCCCTTTATAAAGGGGGAGTGCAGAACCCCTTGGACAACCCCCCTAATGACTAATCATGCATTTAAAAGTTTTCAATTAGCTTAACTATCCGATTAATTAGATGTCATTTTTGGGAGATTAAAGAAAAAAAAGGCCTCAAATTACCCCCCAATCAACTTTTTGTTAGTTTAGGCACCCCGAATTTAACTAAAACATTTTATTAATATTAAAAATAATAGTATATATCATTTAAAAAAATTTTTTTAAAAAGTGGCCTCAAAGTACAAAAAAAATAAAAATATATACCTTTTTTTTTGCATTATTTGTGTAATTCATTCAAGATTAAACGAAAAAGTTTTTTATTTATTTATTTATTTAAAAAAAATGCACAAATCAGCCATTTGAAACCATTTAAAAACCTCTAGTAATTATGCCCACTAACAGACTTCTATATGGCCCAGCTAACGAAATGATAATTTTTAGGGGGGGCCAGAATGGTCTCCCCACTTTTTCATTCTCCCAAATCGCATGAAAAAAAAAATTCTCACACCCTCACCGCGAGTAGCGTGAGTTGGAATTTCTATTTGGATTGTGGATTTCTCAGGAGCGAGCATTCATGCGAAGTGTGTGAGATTCATTAAACAAACTCCACCTAATTAGCATGCCCCCATAGTGTTCACGCTAGAGCTTATGTATTTGGATCACTCATTATTTCTTGTGATCATTTTTGTACCTACACTGTACTGTTTTTTTCTTGTGTACTCATTTCATACCGTCCTGGACCAACATTACAGGCTTTTCAAGCTTACAAACTGTTGATTGTGTCCTGCCTATTTGATCTGTATAAGCACTACCTGTCTGCTTTTTCCAGTATACTTTTCTTTTTACTTGTTATTTGAAAAATCAATCAAATAGAGGATGAAAAGATTGAAGTATCTTACAACACGGAGGTGGGGAGGTTGTGTGTTTGTTTTTGTTTTTTTTGCTGTGATAATCTTCATTTTGTACATTGTTTTGTCTTTCATTCGCTGTCCACTGTCCTTTTTGTTTTTCCTATGAAAGCACCGCTATGACAAACATTTTTTGCTGGGTCGCATATATTATTCATTGTTTTCCACCTATTTCTTTTGCAGAGAATATTAAATCATTGCTGTAAACAAGAGCAGTCACTGACAGAAATACATAATTGAAAATGTTTCAGTTTGATCTCCTCTCTTCCCAAAAGTAGCCTTTTCAGATTTATAATCATTGGAATTAAGTTATAATTACATTAAAAATTCAACTTGGACTCGCAAGAGAGTTAGTTTGCTGACCTAAATATTACACAAATCTGGATTAGCGCTTCATGTATAATTCTGGGGCTGGCACACAGAAGGCGCTGCGACTGTTTTTAAGCAACATTTCTGTGATTCTAAGCAAAAGTTCTGCCGCACAGCTGACAATCCTGACCAGCAAGACTGCAAGGTAATCAGTACTGTCAAAGGTTATTATAATTCCATTAAAATTAAAATGTTTGGCGTATCACACACCAAGAGACGGAAGCACAATACATTTTTCATACAGGACAATTCTCTGATTTCTGGAAGTCTTCAGGGACTCCTTTGGCCATCTGCAAATCTTCGAGATAGAAAGGGGCATTGGGGCCTATTCATCAAACGATAAATGGCCCGGTAACCATGCGGAATGGCTTACCAGCCCATTCATCAGCAGGGGTCCGATAGGACCACCTGATATTCAGCAAACTCCGAAAACTGAAAGTTTACAGACTTTGCTTCTGAGAACAAGCGCCATATTCTGATGGCGCTTGTTTTTGGATCCCCGCTCCTTCCTATGGGATCCCTCCGCCGCCTCCTCACTGCCAAATTAATATTATATATATATCCAGGGCCATCGAGAGGTGAACATGGCCCGGTACTGGAAAGAGGGACATGTCTGGGTAATGAGTATTATGTGGCCCGGACCGCCTCCGGGGCCTGGCTCTCCCCCTGCAGTTACGGTGTCAGGCCAGCCGTGGTCGCGTCCTCCGGCAGGCACATCTACCCTCCCGGTCGGCTCCGCCTCCGGCTATCCTCATTGACTGATACTGAGAGGGGGCGTGGCCACCTCCTCCCAGCATCAGTCAGTGAGGAGAGATGGAGCCATCTGCAGCACACGCTGACGGAGGACGAGAGCACAGAGCACAGGTAAGTTGAGGAGAGTGGAGTGAGGAGGGTGCGGAATGGGAGGGGGAGGGTACGGGGGAGGAGGAGAGGGGGGGCTGTGAAAATTTTGCTATGGGGTCCCTTAGGTCTAGTTACGCCCCTGCCATCAAAAGTCCTGGCGGACAACATACATATGATCCCTAGTACGTTGCGGCATGTTTCCAGAACTTCTACACTAACCACTATAGCATAAAAGCGTATAGCTTACATGTGCTAAGTATTCATTTATACTTATATAACTGAAGAAATGCAGGTGTTGCTGGCTTTAGGCAACACTGACTATTACAACCTGGCAGCTTCAGACTGAGTTTTTCTGATATTCATGGAAAAGTAGAACTTATCAAAATAGTTTCAGTACAACTTTAAACATTTTATATTATACAGTATACCAGAGCGGTATTTATTTATTTTATTTTTTTAAAAATTTTTTAACAAAGTTTTTCTTTATTGGAGCATAACAGATATATGACATAAAATCGAGCATACATTTGTAAGTATGGTATTTAAAAATATTTTTTAATGAAATAATTTAGGACAACTAAAATTTTATTTATCTTATCATTCCAATGGAAAAGCCATCATTCACAATTCTAATGAGTTATAAGAGTCACACTGATTTAACTTCCTTCCTTTTTTTAAATCCACAAATAATTTGCAGACAGAAAAAGACCAGACATCGTCTATAAAACGGTCTTCACCAAGTGCCTCCCACTCCTGTACCCCCAACCCTATGTCACCACTTCTCATCTAATTTTCCCAGCCCCATCTTATCGCAATCTTGTACTTTAATATGAGTCTTCTTTAATACACAGAAAATTGCATCCAACTCTTTCACATCTACTGTATCATCTTAACACAACAGTAACGCTCCATGTTTAACCATCTAGAAGAACCCACCTCAAACAATACAACTGAAGGTAAAAAGAAATAACTTTCAATTCCATACGTAACTCACCTAAGTTTTTCCATACCCTTTATAAGTTCACATTTCAAATGTAAGAAGAACAGAAGGCAGAATATGCCTGTCGTGGGTTAAACCACAAGGCTATGGGTGGTTCGTGTGAGGTCACATGGGTGAACTTTAACCAGTTATGTGTTAGTGGGTGGGGTTAAAGGTTAGAGTATTTAAGCCTCTTTGTGAATAATTTTCCCTCCCGCCTGCCCTTTCATTAGGTTTTGTTTGGTTCTTGGCTATTTTCTATTGGCGGGAAAGAACGGCAGGGCATTCAGCCCGGGTGCAGTTGATTTGTATTTGGGTGCACTAAATTTTGTCTGAAGTTTGAACCACCCCACTGGGGGCAGCACTACACCTTTCCCGGTGATTTTTATTATGTTGCAAGGTTGAGTTGGATACCCCCTTTTTAGTTCTGTGTTGTAAGCACCCATAGGGTGGCCTCCGCCTGCAATGCATGTTTTGTGTTTGCGTTGGTGCATTGCTTGGCTGCAATGATTATTGCCCGTCCTTTCTGGCCACCATACAGTCTTTTATTCTGTGATCTTTTTAATAAACAGCTATAACCTTATTTAATGCCATTCCTGTCTCTATGTCACTATTATTATTATATAAGTTTAATGCATACTTGCCGACGTTCAACTCCCTCCTTCCGGGAGGGAGCTGAATGCCTGCAAACAGTGGGGGGCGTGGCTTGGCAATGGGTCCGAGTTGGGGGCGGAGCCGCATGATCGCCTCATCGTGGCCCCGCCCCTCCTCACAATGATGGAAATAAAGGTATTGTGAAGCAGGGGGCGGAGCCACAATGATGTGATTCAGCTCGAAACGCGTCATCGGGCCCCTGCTGCGAGGATTTCTAGTAGGTAGTTGGGGGTGTAGGCGTCAGCCGGGAGGCTTGCCTGCCTTTCTGGGGTGTCGGGAGCGGCACTCGACATTCAGGAGTCGAGGGTAGGCTGGTTTAATGTTATTGGTACCTGAGCAAAAAACACACTTCAGCCATTAGAAGGTTTAGTGTAAAATAACTCACCATAGGCTGTAGCGCGACACTTCCACGCCCTGTGCCAACCCTCATTGCCCCCAGAACACGATGTAATGCACAGGAGGGAGGTTTGGGAGCAAAGGCGTAGCAGGACGCGGGGTGCGTCCTAACGTCTCCGGGTTGCAGGGTGTTGTTTTCCCCACTTTACAAATCAAGGCAACAACATTGTCGCCCCCTTGGTCTTGCGCCATAGGCATCGGCACTGATCTTGCCCTCCTCCATATGGCTCTATACAGACCAACAGTCAGATATCCCCATGTCTGTATTTTTCAGCACCTCCATACATAAGTTTTCTATTAGATATCCATCTTTTCTATTCCGTTCCACACTTCCAGTGTTTCTTTACAACTCAACATATCTATATACTGTAACATCTAACGTTCTCATCCTTTGTTGTTTCTGTAACCTTTTATATATCCTATTTCTTAACCTATTCATGTGTACATTCTCGAACTAATAATTTGAATCCAATTTTTCTGTATACCAATACGGGCTCGAAATATCGTTAATATGATCGACAAACAATACACTGTGATTGCATGGGCGGGTGTCTACACTTTATACAGTATGTCAGTGAATTACATTGTTCACAGACATATCAGGTCATGTCCTTCGGCAGTCTAGCTGTGCGTACGGGCGACCCACCGACTTCACGTACACTGGCTGCAGGGACCAGCGAAACTGAAATCACAACTTGGCGGGCATTTAAATGTAATCATTTAAATGCTCGCCCAACTGTGATGTCAGTCCAGGCATACTGGACCTCATTCAGAGACGGTCGAAGCGGCCGCACGGTCGTACGGGAAAAGGGGCCGGATATGCAAATGATTCCCTCGCAAGTTGCGTCCCTAAGTTCGGATCGGTAGCTGACCGACCAAGGGGAGGAAGCGGTCGGAAGACAAAAAAATACGCCCCCTTCTCGTACACATTACACGTTATCTCCGGGCATATAAGGATTAATCGAGACCATCGGAACTGGTCGTAGAGCTGAAGGTTGACCATACCCTCTCTTAAGCTCTACGATCATGTCACTGTAAAAACCTCTCATGTCACATGTGCCATGACGCTACTTTGTTAATTATGCACTCCCATAATCCGTATGCACTCCCATAAAACGCCGTTTGCATAATGAGGCATGCAGGTAACAGGGGAAGGTGCTTGAAAACGGGGAGTGGAGATCCGAACGCAGGCGTGCTTAAAGGTCAAAATGGGCGTTTTAAGGGTGTGCATAATTAACAAAGCAGCGTCATCGGCCACGTCACTGGGTTGTTTTATAGTCAGAACTGCTCGCATGATTGTCGTAGGAAAAACCAACCACAAGAATAGCGAGCAGTTCAGACGCCTTTCGATGTACTCGATTAATCTAATAAATAGCGGACATGACGTAGGATGCGAGCGGCCAGGGGGCGTTTTTTTCAAAATTGCGTTCGCATGTTTTGTTCGCTCGTTCAGACATAGAGGCGTGAACAGACCGCAAAGAGCGAACGGTTCATTTAAATAGCCAGCCCCTTTTTCTGAACGAGCGACCGCAAATAGCGTCCAGCTCTGAATCAGGGCCTATGTCTTTGGGAGGCAGAAATGAACAAATTATACTGTAATGTAATCATCAAGTCCTCGGTTAGGAGCTGCCATGATAATCTATGATGAAGTTTGTGACGTATTCACCACAGAAAGCTGATACTGTCCCCAGTGCATGGGCTAAGGGGCGGGCAATAGTAAGGCCACGCCCAGAAGCAGGGCCTGGCTTGGGGGTCTCCATTCTCCCTTAGGGGCCTGTTTATTAATTATCCTGTTTTAAACCTGATAATTATCATTTCGTACCACTGCTTATCGCAGTAACAAGGAATATGTACGGCCAGGATTAAACAATTTGCACATCCACATTTCCTACCATACTTGGCGGCTTTCAGATCCCTTCTTCCACGGCGGGGGGGGCCTGTCACGGCAGAAAGGGCGCATGATGCGGCAATGATGCTGCATTGGGGGCGGGGCTTGATCGCACAATCGCGTTATCGGGGCTCCGCCCCTATTCACAATGCCACGTTTAACGGCATTGTGAAGCAGGGGGCGGGCCACGATGATGTGATTCAGTGCGAATTGCATCATGGCCCCGGGGGTTTCTGTTGTAACCGCGGGGGTGGGGGGCAGACGGGACAGCGGCCGCCGGGAGGCTTTCCTGCCTTTCCCGGGGGTCAAGGAGCGGCACACGATTTTTGGGAGGCTCCCGGCTGAATCGGGAGGGTAGGCAAGTATATTTTTTACTTTGTCCCTGCGATGTGTAAAATTATAGTGTTAAGGTGCCCACACACATACCGATGTCCTCACGATACGATTTTATGGCTAATTTCCTCATGAACTTTCACGGGAGCTCCCTTGCCGTCGTGATCACGATTTGGAGTTAAAAATGTCCAATCTGACTAAAGATCTATCTTGCAGCCAATGCATTGTATCCCAGATTGGCTAATCTGCCCTACAGCACGGCAGATCAGAAGATGCGATGTACGACGAGCGGGGACGCGCATCGGCATCGTGCTCGTGAATATAAACTCACGATTTGTACTTTTTTTACCCGATTCGTCGTCACGATTCGTCGAAATCGGCCAAATCGTGTAAAATGTCGCTATGTGTGTGGGCACCTTTAGTGAGTGCTATCACTTTATTTTCAGTATCGGGGGGCCTGCCAGGCTCTTGGCTGCTGCTACCATTAGGCAGCTGCGTAAGGGGGCCAGCCACTGGAGGGCACTGCTGAGTCTACAAAAACAAAAATTAAGGATGTCTCTTTCAGTCCCAGACGATTCTACTGATGATCAAGGCTGACACAGGAACTGCCCCAGCCTCTGGTACTGCACTCTCACCTGTCAGAAGCAGATGGCCATTCCTTCCCTCTCCTCCAGTGCTTTCCTTTTCTACGGCTTCCAGCCTGTCACTCACATAATAAGCTCCACCTCCTCTAGACAACACAAGGAGCTGCTGCTGGTGGTAAGTGTGTGTATGTGTGTGTCTTAATGAGTACTGAAAGGGTTAGTATGTGTGTGGGGGGGTTAATGAGTGCTGGCAGGATGAGTGCGTGTGGGGAGGTTATTGGGTGCTCACATACTGTATATTGGGGCACAGATTTGTGGCATAAATATGTGTTGGGGCACGAATGTGGCATAATGTATTTGGGGGCACAGTTGTATGGCATATAAAGAATTTGGGAGACGTGTGGCATTTGTATTGGGACATTATTCACGTCTATGTGGCATATGGTACAATAATTTGGGGCACAGTTGTATGGCATATTATGTATTGGGGTATAAATATGTGGCATATTATGTATTGCTGCCGCAAATGTGTAGCATACTATGTATTAAGGGCACAAATATGTTTCATGTATTGGGAGACATTGATGTGTAGCATAATTATGAAGTGGGGATACAGCTGTGTGGCATGTAATGAATTTGTGGCACAGATGTGTGGCATATAATGAATTTGTGGCACAGATCTGTGGCATATTATGAAGCGGGGTAGTGTTATGAGTTATATTATGATTTTGGGGCTCTGATTAGTTGGGGCATTTCTATATAGTAATTTATGAATTTGGGACACTGCTGTGTGGCATATTATAAATTGGGGATACTCATGTGTGGCTTAATATGAATTGAAAGGAGCAGGGGCAGTGGGTGGAATGTTGCCTAGGGCGCCAAGGAACCATGCACAGGCCCCGGCCACACTAATCTGCATGCGTGCTTTGATGATGTCGCAGGTGTGAGTGGAGAATGCTGGGAGAGTTAGGAAGCTGCTTGGTAAATACTGCATTGATGTATCCCCATAGAATCTATTGGAGACTGCTTTTGCGATAAAAAATGGTGGGTATCTATAGATTCATTCAAGTGGTACTTATTACTTGCGGATATCAACCAAAAACATGTGTTTTCAGGTGATATCCCATACATACGCTTTGATGAAGATGCCCCATACACAAGAGGGCCTGATTAAGAGATTTACGTTAAACCGATGTTAACGCAAATCTCAGATAATTCAGGAAACGTGCAGGTACCGCATGTGCAGATCAGACCCGGCAATGTCAGACGCAGTGTGGCGGCAGATGGCAGGTAAGTGACAGTTTGCAGCCGTTTGGGAGGCATAGAGGGGGGAGCACTCCAGAAAACGGGGGGCACGTCGGACCCGTTTTCTGGGAGTGCTGAAGCCAGTAGGTGCGTCTTCGGAGCATGGTTAGGCCGGACATCCTGAGTAACTTGAGGGTCACTCAGATTTCCGTTGCCGGTCCAATGTTCTTGCTGAGGATCCAAAGCTGCATCTTCAGACGCTGCAAAGGATCTCAAGAAGCCGGCAGTGGACGTCTTTTAACACAAAACTCCTTTACATGTTTTAGCACAGCTACTACGTAAGAGAAGCAGCGACCGTCGCTTTACTGAACATCTATGGCCCGTATTCAATTAGAGGCGAAAAGTCAGACAAGTTTTGCCTGTCGGACTTTCCGCCAGCTTCGCCTGTTTCAGAGGTTAAAACTTTTCATACGCGTCCCCGCTTTTCATCCTTCTCAATTCCTAAACACGCGAAAACGGAAAGCGATGAATGAGTAACAGGCGGAAAGTACTGTCAGAAGTGGGGAAATCAGTCTGTACCCCAAAAAAAGATGCACTAACATAGGGAATGAATGTAGATGTGCACTAATAGCCCAAATAAAAGTGTTTGGGGTACTTATGTAGTTTAAATTGCTTCTTATTAGTATCTTTGCATTAGTGGTGAAGAATGGCATTAAGCAGTATTTTTTGGTGAATAAGTAGTCCTGGCAAATTTGGGGTACATGAAAATGGGTGCTTGCATGTTTTTATGTATCTAAAGTGAACTTTTAATAAACATCAAAAACGCACCTGCGACATGTACCTGCAATCCCAAAAACACCTGACCCCTCCTTACAGACCCCCAAGAAGTCTATTTCACCAGTTTTTATGCTTGTTCCCTCACTTTTAACTTTTTTTGCCCCAAAAATGAAAGTACTTTTTTTGGGTGTTCTTATGTTTTTTTTTTATATTTTCTTTGCAAGATTTGGCCTTTGGGGGACTGTGCCAAGGGTTCTGGGTCGTTTCCCCATGTTTGAACCCCAAAATAAAAACGATTTTGCACTTCTTTTCACCTGCTATTCTTAGGAGAAACTTTTTCGCCTATTACACATTGAGTTTCCGCTTAGGCGAATTGAATTTGGAGATAAGTTCCGAGCAGACGAAAAGCGGCAATAGGCAAAACTTTTTAGCAGATTACGGCTTTTCGCCTCTAATTGAATACGGCCCTATGAATCAAGCCCAGTGTTCTGAGAGCAGAACATGCTATAATACAGATAATACGCAGTGATTGTCTAGTTTTGATAAGTGTAATACTTTATCTAATTTGTAAGATGGCTGCAGACAGAGACGGCTGCTCTGTGCGCCACCCACCTCCCACATAATCATCTAATAAAACTGCCCAAGGAAGCGGATATGTTCCATGAAACGCATGGCCATGCAATTGAAGAGAAGACCTTTAATATTTATTTTACTTTTATGTTTTTATGTTTTTTTAAATGTTATAAAAATAAATTTTTATTTGTTACTAGCAAATGGACCCGGCATCTGACGGGTCACCTCAGCCGCCCCTAATCCAACCCTCCATCCCCGTTCCCTCCTGACCTTTTCTACCATATACAAATAAATGTATAGATCATGATAACTGACACAATACAAGAAAATGAAAAAAAAAATGGAAAACTCCCAACCGCTACTGTATGTAATTTTTTATCTCGATTGGCTGGAGGACTACTTGGCCGGTGTAACTAACTGGCCGGAGTACCTTACCAAAGAGAGCATCCCAAGAGTGTATGTGAGCATCAAATTAAATGAACTGTTACCGAGGTATAATTATAAATTAATACTTCTTCTTCTCACAACACTTCAGGCCTTATAGCCACTGTTTTCTAAAACAGTAGAGGGTATATTTACTAAAATGCGGGTTTTTAGAAGTTTTTAGAAGTGGAGATGTTGCCCATAGCAACCAATCAGATTCTAGCTATTATCTTCTAGAGGGTTGCTATGGGAAACATCAATACTTCTAAAACCTGCACTTTAGTAAATATACCCCTAGTTAGTTGGTCACTGACAACTGATACATTACAAGAAAACCTTTCAGGATACTTTATCTCGCAGAGCTTGCAAGGGTCATTATGCTGCAGCAAAGTGAAATTAAATGTAAAAGCAATCGAGAGGTAATCCCAACTAACACCATTCTCCCGTGACCCTGCCCCCATGCTGCAGTAAAGCAATAAATAATTACGCACATTTAAAGATATGCATATTTCTGCCAGACCAGTGCGAATTGATAGAACACCATTAAAAACAAGCCAAAGACAACATCAAAGCTGAAAAACCACACTTAGTATATGCAGGCTATTTACTGCTGTTTAGAAGTTCTCTTTGACATTTAAACACCAACGGATTTAAAAGGACAGGCTGTGAGCGAATGTCAGCAATTGGCACACCAGCCAGCGAGAACCTTTCTCTTGTGGCCCTACTGAGTGGAGCTTCCACCATGGCTTAAGCCAAAACCACCAGCACCAGTGTGACTCCTGGGTGACAATGAGACAAACTTCATGGTGGATGAGAGAAGCTGAACGGCCCCAGTAAGTTGTGCCAAAATCACCAGTAGCAGAGAAACTCCCAGGTAGGTAAAAGATGGTGACAGCGTCACCGTGACACGTATAGGATGCGGAGGGAAGGTGGATGGTGCCAATGAAACCAAGAAGCTATCGCTTAAACCACCAGTGCCAGAGTAAATACTGGGCTGGCGGGGTGATAGCACAATCATTGACAATCAGAGGTAAGAGATCTGGATCACGCAGAGGATGACTGCATCTCAACACAACTGTTCATGAGATTTCCTTATTATTATTACTTGTACTGGTCTACAGCAGGGCTACACAGCTCATGTTTTCATGTCCAGGCCATGTTTTCAGGAATGCCATAATCATGCACAGATCAATTAATCAATTTGTCTTGGTCAGTAATTATCCTACAGGTTGAGTCTCCCATATCCGAAATGCTCGGGACCAGGAGCATTTCGGATTGTGGATTATTCCGGTTTTCGGAATACCTGGGGGGGGGCCCGGCGGGTGGGTCCGGAAGGTGTCGCGCGGGTGTTGCGGTGGTCCGGCGTGTGCTACAGATGTCCTACAGGGCTGTCGCGCGGGTGTTGCGGTGGTCCGGCGAGTGCTACAGGTGTCCGGCGGGTTTCGTAAGGGGTCCGGTGACTGAGGCGGAAGGGTCCGGCAGGTAAGGTGGAAAGGTCCGGCTGGTGCTGCGGCTGTCAAGAGGGTCCGGCGGCTGCCGTTGGGGGTCCGGAGGGTGATGCGGGGGGCGGCCTGGCGTGTGGACCACGCTCAGGCCGCTAGTCATTGGCCGCTGATACTAGTGACGTCATGACGTCAGGTCACGTCGTGACGTCACATATGCACCGAAATATTCCGGTTTTTGGAATAACGGATATGGGAGACTCAACCTGTACTTGTTTTCACTGAGGGAAATTCTGAACACATGGCCTGTCGAGATAATGGAAAGCTTGTACTGTACAAAACATCTGCACCTCCCCTGCAACATATCCCACTGGTCGGCAGTCTGGGTAGATCCCTTTCTTTGTAAGAGCTCACACTCATCTTCTCATATTAGTAGTTTACAGATTCTGCATTGCTGCCATCTATAGATTTTGTAACCACACAGCAAGGAAGCGCTTTTATCTTTCAGCCTCCAAGGACCAGATTTAAAATCCTCCACAAGTTTTATTGAGGACCAAAATTAACTCTGTGCCACGTGATTATTGTAAACATTTGTTCATAAGTTGCCAAACAATCTGTCGATTGTGACAATGACATATATCCACATCCTAACTTATGTTGGTGTATAAGGGCTGAGGAAACATGGAAAACATATGGGCTGCTTATGGCGAGGGAAGTGGCGAGACGGGAGGGGGATTTAAGCGACAGAGGGATTTTATCAAATGTGGAAATACAGATGATTCAAATCACTGCTGCAAAAAGATCACGTATCAAAGCAATTGATATATATATATATATAAAAATACATCGCCAGGGCAGCTCAGCGATTCTCAGCAGCCTTAGCGATACAGGTCCCGAGTGGTAAATGTTAACAGTGTTTTGCCTCTCTGTAGATTTACGCATATATGAAGCGTAGAGCATAGTGGGACTGGAAGCTTAGATTTGAACTGTAAAAAAATAATAATAATAAAAAAATATATATATATATATATTTATATATAGAAAAGTGAAAAAAGTAAATTTAATTCAAAGAATAAAGTTTTTTTTACATTTTTTTTTCAATCATATTGATCTGTTGTCACCAGTCAAGGACATATTTGAGATGACTGAAAACACAAAAGCCAACAAAACAGTTCATTAACACAGCTCAGTCTCAGGGCTTAAATAACCACGGAGACCATTTAATGACATTTTGGAAGTTGCGTTCTGATGTGCGGCAGACTATTAAGTTGACACATCGCACAATGACATGTTTCCGGTTCAAAGACTTTGCTACCAAAAAGTTTGCATATTCTGATACAAAATCAGTGCAGTGGAAATCAATTAAATACAGATCCTTGAGTTACAATTAAAGAATAATTCTATGTACTGTATGCGTTCGAAGATAATAAACAACAAATTTTATTTCAACAAAATTGAATTCATTAGTATTTATTAATTTCCAAATTTATCGGAATTTAGAACATTTTTGGGTCGGTGTTAAAGCGGTTATATATTTGGTTCTTTGGCATATATTAATTATCTGTAAGCATATCACCTCCTACTGATATTCACACCTACCCCCAAACAGTCTCCGTCTAAACCCAAGGCTGAAGTCTATTTTGGCTATTTTAGTACACCCAACATGGCTGCCTTGTGTTCTGTGTGGAATGAAAAATGCATTGGTCTGATGAACTCACAAAGATTTCACCTAGTAATTTTCTCTCTCTCATTATTTGTTATCACTTCCAGGCATTGCCTATTCTGCCCAGTGTGATCCTATGCAGTGTCCCTGAAATGGCTGCCTCACCTGGATCCTTCCTGGGTAGGATGAATAGTCCTGCAACTGATAACCCAAAATGGCTGCCTCAACTGGATCCTTCCTGGGGAGGATCAATAATCCTGCAACTGATAACCCACAATGGCTGCGGAACTTCTGAGTGGTGGGCCCAGGTGCAAAAATTTGCTTTGGGCCCCCCTCCTCTGCCCTACTCCAAGTTCAAAGTGCAGTGGGTGACAGGGAGAGGTAGAGGATGACAGGGAGAGGTAGAGGGTGACAGGGAGAGGTAAGAGGTAGACAAAGAGAGGCAATAAGGTGACAGGGAGAGGGGAGAGGCAGTGGGTGCCCGACACATTATACCACACTGTAGTACCCCCTCACATTATGTCACACTGTAGTGCCCCACATTGTGCCACCTGTAGTGCCCACACATAATGCTAAACTGTAGTACCCCCCACATTACGCCACCTGTAGTGCCCACACATAATGCTACACTGTAGTGCCCACACATCATGCCATCTGTAGTCCCCACATTAAGCCACCTGAAGTGCCCACACATTATGCCACCTCTAGTGCCCACACAGTATGCCACCTGTAGTGTCCACACATTATGCCACCTAAAGTGCCCACACCTTATGTCACCTGTAGTGCCCACACAGTGTACTCACCAGCAACATCCACAGGTAGCCGGCAGAGCAGCAGTCACAGCCTGACTATGAGTCACACCCATGAGGCTGCGCTGCTGCTGGGTCAGAGGAGCATGCGATGGGCTCCTCCAATCAGAGCTCAGTACATGCTCCTCTGACCCCGCTGCAGAGAGTACTGGGCCGTGTAGCTGCCGGCCGGGTCAGTCACAGCCTTGATGACTGCCCGGCAAGCAGCTGCACTGCACCTGCCATACAGGCAGTGTGAACCCCTATATTGCGGCAGGCCCCGATGCAGTGCACCAGCCGCACTGCCGGTAGTTCCACCCCTGCTGCTGTATCCTTTGTGGGCAGGATGAATAATCCTGCAATTGATGACCTAAAATGGCTGCCACACCTAGATCCTTCGTGGTTGTGGTTAGGATGAATACTTCTGCAAATAATGACCCAAAATGACTGCCACACCTAGATCCCTTGTGGCTAGGATCAATAATCCTGCAACTGATGACCCAAAATGGCTGCTGGATCCCTTGTGGCTAGGATCAATAATCCTGCAACTGATGACCCAAAATGGCTGCCACACCTAGATCCTTTGTGGGTAGAATAATTAAAAATGCTGATGACCCAAAATGTTCTTTATGTTATACTATATTCTTAATTTCTATACTGTTTTGAAAATGTAAACATCTGTATCATGTTATTTGTACTTGTTAAGTCCTATTTGGCGAAAGGTATAAATAAAATGATTATTATTAGGTAATCACTGGCTGCATCTGTCTCATGCAACTGCTATAAATGATTTAAATAAAGGTGTTGACTTAATAATATAGTTTCTGTATATAATGAGAAGTTTGGAGCTATCAGCCAACAGTATCAGCCAACAGACTGTGACCAAAACCTGTTTTCCATCTGCTGTACAAATGGAGAACTGTAGAGAAATGGAAAACACAGACGATCCTGATTTATTCAACAAAGAACTGATGAATTCGTATTACAGCTGCTATCAATGTGGCAGATTTATATTTGCGGTATATAATACTAAAATTCGAAATAAAAAGATTATCATGCAAACTGGGTAAACTAGATAATACAGCAAGAAGGTCTAATATGATTATAATGAATAACAAAACGGCATAGTATACCACAAACACAGGTAATGGAACATATACAGAATTAGAATGATATAATATATATAATAAAATCTTATTTGAATGTGAAAGTAAATATTGTCATTTATTTGTTTCCGTTTGTTTTTTTATAATGCTACCATAGTATCGAGCACTATACAGGGGACGTTTATTCATTCATAACATTTATTGTGCCAGATATTTGTTATAAAACTACGTATTTCTGAAAATCAGGGGGAACATTCACAAATGTCGACATGGTTAAACTATCGACATGTTCATAATAATGACATCGGAAAGTCGACATGCATGTTTTTGTATACCTTAGCCTAACCCTAAACCTAACCCCTAATGTGGGCCATACATCTAAATGACGATTCTCCGATCTGCTGATGCTGATCCAATGATCGTCGATTTGTCGGGTTCAGCAAAAATACAACATGATAACAATTGTTTTCTGACTCGCTAATTCCGGACATTTCCGGATGGAACGGGATTGTCCAACATGTTGGATTTTCACAATCTCCCAATCCAAGGCATCGGCAGAATGGGGAATTCCCTCTATAGAGGTAGTTGTTTGGGTCCCATAACCATAAATTTGACCTAAAAAATAACACAAAAATATACTGTCAACATTCTGGTGTCGACATGTAAAATGTGGACATTATGATCATACCTCCACGTGACTGAGGCGGAGAAACCGGACAGGTGACTCAACTACATGGCATCTTGGAAAGACGGGAGATAGAGACTTTTAGGGGTATATTTACTAAAGTGAGAGTTTTTAGAAGTGGAGATGTTGCCTATAGCAACCAATCAGATTCTACTTAACATTTAACTAGCACCTTCTAGAAGATAATAGGTAGAATTTGATTGGTTGCTATGGGCAACATCTCCGCTTCTAAAAACTCTCACTTTAGTAAATTTACCCCTTAGGCCCGTATTCAATTGCCGGTGAAAAGGGCCGGACTTTTCGCATGCCGGAGATTTTGCCATCCTCGCAAGTTTTGCCTCCGGAAAAGTATCGCGCTCGTCACCACGATTTGCCCTATTCAATTGCAAAAGACGCGAGAACTGAAATCGGCGAAAAGTCCTGTCAGATTTGGGGAAATCAGCCTGACAACCCCCAAAAGATGCACTGACATGGGGGATCATTATGGATACCCCCGAATAGCCCTGCTGAAGGTATTTGGGGTGCTTTAATGCTCCCAATTGGTGCTACTAGTGTCTTAACACAAGTATTGAAGAATAGCATTTAGCAGGGGGTTTTTTTGCAAAAATAAGTAGTCCCAGCAAATTTGGGGTACATGAAAATGGGTGCAAGTATGGTTAAAAATCGCTAAAGTGCGTTTTTAAAAATAAAAAAAAACGCACCTTCAGCATTAACTTGCAATAAAAAAAAAAACCTGGGGCAGACTTGGGGGACCCCCCTGAGACTATTTTGCTAGTTTTTAAGTTTGTCCCCCAACTTTGAACTTTTTCGCCCCCAAAACGAAAGGGTTGTTGTCGCAACTTTGCACCCCAAACCCCCAATTCTGCACTTTTTCAGAGGGGCGAATCTTGTCCGCTGGTTGCAAGGCGCGGACTTTTCGCACCGGCTGAAACTGTTTGCAATCGAATACGGGGAAAAGTTCTCACCTGGCGAAATGACGTCACCGGCGAGAACTATTCAACAAACTTGGCTTTTCCCCGACAATTGAATACGACCCTTAGAGTGGTGTGTTCACCCAGTTGCTACAGCCGCTGACCTAACTAGGACTCAGCCTGGAATACTGTACAATCTGGCAGCTGATACAGCCGTATGCCATCTCTGGAGGGGAGTACAGATCCCGGTGCTTGTGGCTGTAATATATACTGTACTGGCCCCTGCAAACTCTGCCTACAACAAACAGTTCAGCTGTTACAGCCCGCACCACCAGAGCTATCAAAAGAGCCGCTGAAACCTACTAGTAGCACCAATGGAGAAGATACACTGCCAGTGGACACGTAAGATACTGTACCATATGCTGCAGATATAGATCCCTATTAATCACCAGGGGTCGTGAAAAGAGTTGGGGAGACGGATGATTTTCAGATCAGCTGTCTCCGCGCCGTAGCAATGATGAATTGCTCCGGCGATCGCAGCAGTGGGCCTGGAGAAACACAAAGGGACTTAGAGATTCAGGTGGCCCTGGCGATGGAGAGATGCAGGGGGACCTAGAGATGGAGAAATGCAGGGGGTCCTGAAGAGACATATGGGTACAAATGGTTAGAGGCAGAGGGGGCCTGGAGAGAGACAATGACCCTGGACCTTGAGAGACACGGGGCTGGAGAGACACAGGCGGACTGTAGCCAGAGACAATGGGCTCTATTTACTACAATCCGCATATTGAATGCGGATTGTAGTGTGATATTACCGAGTGAATTCGCATTGCGAATTCAGGTAATATCACAGGGATTTACTATAAATCCCTTGCAGGGACAGAGCTTGCGATAAAGCTCTGTCCCTGCGGATCCCATCCGCACTCTAGTCGCGGTATTTTCGGAAAAAATACCGTGACTAAGAGCACGCGCATGCGCCGACCGACCACCGCTACTACCCCCCCACCGACGCTAAGCCCCGCCCCCTGACGCAAAGCCCCGCCCCCGCGATCGCGGACCCCCGCGACCCCCCTCCCCCCCCCGCGACCCCCCCCTCCCTTCATTACACTTACCTGCATCCTCCTGGCCTCCGGTGGTCTTCTCCGGGCTTCCCGATCAGGTGATCTCCCATACTGCACTGGGGCCCGATCACCTGATGACCGGGCCCCAGTGCACTGTGGGAGACCAGCTGACCGGAGAGGAGCCATCACCGGAGGCCCGATCACCGGTCCCTGGATTCAGGTAAGTGAAAAAAAAAATGTTTAATTTTTTTTTTCTTTTTTTTACAGCCATCAGCTTGCGGTCTACTTAGACCACATAGCTGATTACTGGTACCGGCTCCCGCCTCTGCTCTCCCCGTTAGAGCAGAGTGGGAGCCCGGTAACCGGGGGAGACCCTGGATAACGCCACCTCCAGGTGGCGTTATTATCACAGGGCTTCCCCCGGTATTTTTTTACAATTTATTTTTAGTAACTTGCACACAGATCACATTTCCCATTACAATTATGGGAAATGCGATCTGCTTTACTAAAAATAAGTGATACTGGGGGTTGGAGTAGAATTTTACTAATTCTACTCCAATTGCCCTGTAATAAATACAGGTGAAACTAAAATAATGTGAAAAGGGTGTGAAAACACCCTTTTTCACTTTATTTTAGTAAAAATAATGTTAATAAATAGAGCCCTGAGACACACAGCATATGGCTGGAGAAGCATGGGATTAGGGGGATAGTGCTGGGGAGGCACTGGGGAGATGCTGGAGAGGCACAGAGGGGAATAGTGCTGGAGATGGACATGTGGAGGGATAAGGCTAGGGGACAGTAATATTCATTAAAACACCAATTCAATTACATTGGTTATATTCCTATGTACATAGGCATCTTCCAGACATTGCAATCTCCTTCCTGAATAGTGAATACCAGCTGAAGAAAATGTCTGCCCAGTGAGGCTCACATTCTTCAAAGGTTCCTCATTGCAGAGAAACCACCATATAGGTAAGAAAAGACTTTTGAGCCAACTGGCCTGTACTTAGGGGTCTATTTACTAAGCAGTGTTAGGAGACAGAGTGAAAAGTGATAAGGTGCCAGCCAATCAGCTCCCAACTGTCATTTTTCAAACACAGCCTGTGAGATGACAGTTGGCAGCTGATTGGCTGGCACCTTATCACTTTTCACTCTGTCTCCTAACACTGCTTAGTAAATAGACCCCTTAGTGTGAAGGGATAGGGGGGGTTTCTATTGCCAGCCCTGCTCCCCTCAGTAGCTTGCCACAGTCCCTCCAGGCCCTATGAGGGAGCATCCTGCCCTCCCCCACAGACCTGCCCCCTTAGCAGAGCCACCCCCATTAGGGCTGCGTCCAGAAATTTCCCGGGCTGGTTTTCCATCCCAATCCGCCCCAGGATATATATATACACATTTTTCTCTCAAACATAATGAAGTCTCTGTTGAATAATTCACTATTAAACATGGAACAGATGGAGATAGTGTGTAACAATCTGTGGATTCCAGACAAGGGGAAGTAGGACCCCACCTTCCTTACACATCCTACAGGCTGATGGGGGTTGCCATAGAAACACTCTCCCATCTTATAGACCAGTCAAAAAAAGCCCGGCCTCTCCCTAGAAATAAACTTTTTATAGCAACCTTTACTAATTTTGTCTCCCAAACGCTTCCTTTTTTTTTTTTTTTCTAAAAATAAATGGCAGATAGATGATTACAGTATGTGGGCAGCATCTATGGATCTTTTTTTATCTATACAACAAACTTTGCTGGATTCAGAACGGATTATCCAAAAGAAATGTTCTCATGCAAAATCAACTTATTAGACTGCAAATAAATGTAATCCGTATGCTAGGATTTATTAATATTGCAATAACTGACTAAGATGTTAAATTACTAGAAGCTAATTATGTACAGCTATATTCATTTATCTTATCTGCTCTGTCTTTTTTTGCCATTTTCTGGGATGTTATTATGTTTATTGTTATTTGTTGTATAAGCGCTCATTCTTACATGCGCTGGGAAAGTGGGTAAAGTGCACAAACCCGAATGCACTCCGCACCCAAGTTTGTTCATGGGGTGCCGCTGGCCATGGGTCCAGGTCTGGTAAAGTCAGTGTAGTGCGGAGCTGGGTAGTACACTCGTATGGTGTGTGTATTTCAGCAGCCAATGAGAGTCAGACAGACTCATTGCCCGCTGTGCCGGAGGACGGAGGAGCAGACAGCGGCGGGAGCGGCAAGAATGGGGATTCAGCTAAGTGTTTTTAGTGTATGTATGTCTGTGTGTGTGTTGTATATGTAAGGTGCACTACTGGCTGGGGGCACTGTATCACTACTGGGGGCACTGAATAGGAGGGACTGGGGTACTGCATAGTTGGGATCACTGTACAAGGGGCACTACTGGGGGCCTGCATAAAAGAGACCACTACTGGGGGCACTGCATCCTGGGGGTACTGCAAAAGAGGCACTACTGGGGGCCTGCATAAGGGGGATCACTACTGGGGTCACTGCATACTGGGGGTGCTGTATAAGGGGCATTACTGGGAGCCTGAATAAGGGGGACCACTACTGGTGGCACTGTATAAAGGGCACTACTGGGGGCGATGTATAAGGGGGACCATAACTGGGGGCACTGTATAAGGGGCACTACAGACGGCACTGCATAAAGGGCACAACTGGGAGCACTGTATAAGGGTGGACTGCTGGGGGCACTGCATAAAGGGCACTACTGGGAGCACTGTATATGGGTGCACTACTGGAGGCACTGTATAAAGGGCACTACTGGAGCCACTGTATCAGGGTGCACTACTGGGTAACTGCTACTGGGGACATTGCATAAGGGGCACTATTACAGTGGGCATTGCAAGAGGGGCACTACTACTGGGGGCATTAAGGTGCATATGGAATGGAAAGGAATGTTCCCAGAGTGACGAGAAATCCCAGCCCCACTCTCCAGCGGCCATGCCCATTGTGGCATGTGACCATGCCCACTTTTCCATTTTTCTTGCCCTGGGCGCCAAATACCCTAGTCCCCAGTTACACCCCTGGTAGCCGGTGGCTTGAAGGGATGTGTTGCAGCCAGAAAACCAAGTTCGTTTGTCGTGCGACAGGCGAGCGCATGCTTCCTGCTTGCATTCAGTCCACAGGCGGGCATGGAAGAGATGTTTTGAAGGTAGCACGGTTGGTGACTTCGAAACACTCATGGACTCCAACCGCTACTACCACATACTGGTGCGCCATGCCACCCCTTCCAGCATGAGCCTTATTGGTTGTGCTATCACACTACAGCAAGATAACAACCCAAAACATACATCCAGTCTTGCAAAAAGTATGTTCAGTCAAAACAATGACAAGAAGAACATGTTTGGCTACTACAGCGGTTCGATTGCAATCCAACTGAACTCCTTTGGGATCATCTGGACAGGTGTGTTCAAGATGTGCAAGTAATGAGCCAAAATCACCGTTGAGAGTTGCTACAAGACAAGTGGGCTGCAATAGGAGCTGAAACTTTAGACATGTTGACCGGCACAATGCCCCCCCCCGCATTTGCACTGCTGTGATCGCCGCTAAGGGTGGATACTTTGATGAGAGGAAAAATGTAAGGAAATCAAAACTCAATTTATTTGTAAACAATGTATATGAGTACAAGACATGTTAATTTGACAAAATAAATAAATATTCATCACAATCTAGCTTCTCTTGTTCATTACTGTCTGAAAAATCAACAATTTAAGTACTGTATTGAAATTAATAAGCTGTAGTGTAATGTATATACTTGGGGGAAAAATAAAAAAAGAGATATACTGTATACTGTACATTTCAATGGTATAATCAGTGCCATTTCCCTGCATTGGTTATAAGGCACCACGCTCCCTATGGTCACATGCATTTTCATATAAGGTTTCTATTAGCCACTTATATGGAACCCCTTAGTAATCTTATATATAAAATTAATTGATCTGTTTATTTGTATGTATGTATGTATGTATGTATGTATGTATGTATGCATTTGGATCCTCTGCACCGATTGGGATGAAACCAACGCGAGGTGGCCCAGTTGGATCCTGGCCCGTTAAGCCTGTTCTGGGCCTTCCACTGGATGGGATTTGGACGACATCACATAATAAAACTTAATAACTTGAAGATTTAAACTCGGGCAATGTTGGGTACTTCAGCTCAACCCTCTAGTATATCTTCAGGGATCCAATGTTATCACTCTTTAAAGTTTTGCCCGAGTCCATCCAGTGAAAGGCTCAGGACAGGCTGCCCAGGTTAAAGTTCTGCCCAGCATACACCAACAGGAGGACCAACTGGGACCCTAATCCCCCTAAAAACTGGAAAACTGGCCAGGATCCAACTGGACCAACTCGCATCAGTTTCATCCTAATGGGTGCAGGGGTGTCCGGATGCAGACAAACAAACAGACCAATGAATTTTATATATAAGATATAATATATATATATATATATATATATACACAGACACACAAGTAGTAATTAGATGGCTACCATGCACATGATAAAAATGAGAGGGGGGTGTGGCTTGCCCTTGCTGGGAGGTCATTCCCCTTTTTGGCAGTGGGGAGGAGATGATGATATAAGTGAGGGCATACAAAGCATATGAGTGAGAAGGGCCCTGCTTGTGAGAGATTACAGTCTAAAGGGGAGGGAGGGACAGAAAGACATGACACAGAGGGGAGAGACAGTGAGTGAGGAGCATTATATTCATTTATTACCAGTTATTTATATAGCACACACATATTCCGCAAAGAATATTTGGCCATACACATCAGTCCCTGCCCCAGTGGAGCTTACAATCTATATTCCCTATCACATGTACACGCACATACACACTATGGCAGTGATTCCCAACCTCGGTCCTCAAGGCACACTAACAGTCCTGGTTTTAGTGATATCCATGATTGTGCACAGATGGTTAAATCAATATAACTGAGGTACTAATTAAGTCACTTGTGCTCAAGTATGGCTATCCCTAAAACCTGGACTGTTAGTGTGACTTGAGGACCGTGGTTGGGAACCTCTGCACTAGGGGTTAGTATTTGTTGGGAGCCAATTAGCCTATCAGTATATTTTTGGAGTGTGGAAGGAAACCGGAGTACCTGGAGGAAACCCACGCAAGCACAGTGAGAATATACAAACTCCAGGGGCGGAAATAGTGGCAGTGCAGCCGGTGCAAGGCACCGGGGCCCGCTGTGGTACAGGGGCCCATAGCTGCCGCTGCATCCCCGCTAGTGTCCCCTGGGCTCCAAGTGTAGGGTGAGTAGCGGTCTGCACTACATACAGTTTACACACAGACAGCCGCCAGCGGGGGGGACTACTACTGGGGGAACTGCATAGGGGGGACTACTACTGTGAGCACTGCATAGGGGGGACTACTACTGGGAGCACTGCATAGGGGGGACTACTACTGGGGGTAATGCATTGGGGGGACTACTACTGGGGGCACTGCATAGGGGGGACTACTACTGGGGGTAATGCATTGGGGGGACTACTACTGGAGGCACTACATACAGTTTACAAACAGACAGCCGCCAGCGGGGGGGACTACTACTGGGGGCACTGTATAGGGAGGACTACTACTGGGAGCACTGCATAGGGGGGACTACTACTGGGGGCACTGCATAGGGGGGACTACTACTGGGGGCACTGCATAGGGGGGACTACTACTGGGGGTAATGCATAGGGGGGACTACTACTGGGAGCACTGCATAGGGGGGACTACTACTGGGGGTAATGCATTGGGGGGACTACTACTGGAGGCACTACATAGTTTACAAACAGACAGCCGCCAGCGGGGGGGGGACTACTACTGGGGGCACTGCATAGGGAGGACTACTACTGGGAGCACTGCATAGGGGGGACTACTACTGGGGGCACTGCATAGGGGGGACTACTACTGGGGGCACTGCATAGGGGGGGCTACTACTGGGAGCACTGCATAGGGGGGACTACTACTGGGAGCACTGTATGGGGGGGACTACTACTGGGAGCACTGCATTGGGGGGACTACTACTGGGGCACTGCATTGGGGGGACTACTACTGGGGGTACTGCATAGGGGGACTACTACTGGGAGCACTGCATTAGGGGGACTACTACTGGGGGCACTGCATAGGGGGGACTACTACTGGGAGCAGTGCATTGGGGGGACTACTACTGGGGGCACTGCGTAGGGGGGACTACTACTGGGAGCACTGCATTGGGGGGACTACTACTGGGGGCACTGCACAGGGGGGACTACTACTGGGAGCACTGCATAGGGGGGACTACTACTGGGAGCAGTGCATTGGGGGGACTACTACTGGGAGCACTGCATTAGGGGGACTACTACTGGGGGCACTGCATAGGGGGGACTACTACTGGGAGCAGTGCATTGGGGGGACTACTACTGGGAGCACTGCATTGGGGGACTACTACTGGGGGCACTGCATAGGGAGGACTACTACTGGGAGCACTGCATTGGGGGGACTACTACTGGGAGCACTGCATTGGGGGCACTACTACTGGGGGTACTGCATAGGGGGACTACTACTGGGAGCACGGCATAGGGGGGACTACTACTGGGAGCACTGCATTGGGGGGACTACTACTGGGGGCTCTGCACAGGGGGGACTACTACTGGGAGCACTGCATTGGGGGGACTACTACTGGGGGCACTGCACAGGGGGGACTACTACTGGGAGCACTGCATAGGGGGGACTACTACTGGGAGCAGTGCATTGGGGGGACTACTACTGGGAGCACTGCATTAGGGGGACTACTACTGGGGGCATTGCATAGGGGGGACTACTACTGGGAGCAGTGCATTGGGGGGACTACTACTGGGAGCACTGCATTGGGGGACTACTACTGGGGGCACTGCATAGGGAGGACTACTACTGGGAGCACTGCATTGGGGGGACTACTACTGGGAGCACTGCATTGGGGGCACTACTACTGGGGGTACTGCATAGGGGGACTACTACTGGGGCACTGCATAGGGAGGACTACTACTGGGAGCACTGCATTGGGGGGACTACTACTGGGAGCACGGAGCACAGCATAGCGGGGTCTACTACTGGGGGCACTGCATAGGGGAACCACTACTGGGGGCAATGCATAGGGGGACCACTATTGGGGGCACTGCATAGGGGGGCCCAAAGCATATTCCTGCACCTGGGCCCACCACTCTCTAGTTCCGCCACTGACAAACTCCGTACAATTAGGGACCTAGTGGGGGTCAAACCCACAACCTCAGTGCTGTGAGGCAGTAATGCTATACATTACACTGTCTGTGCTGCCTATATTGCAATAAAAAGCCCCTCTACATTATTGACACCCATTAGATTAAAGATCCCTGTACAGTATATTATTGTGAAAGAGATTATTTTTTTTTTGCTGCTGAGACTCAGCAAGTAATAAAAATTAAAATAATGGGATTGAAAATGCAGTAATGTTGGTTAGAGGAGAAGTGACAGAGTATTGTGCTGAATTAAGGGCGCTGTAAGGATAAGGGGACAGAGCAGAGAGACACTCCTGGGATCTGTATCTGGAACCGTTTAATGTCTTTATCAGTGATGGAACAGACGGTCTGGTAAGGAGAGTGCGGCTCCCGGGCACCAGGCTCGGCAGCAGGATTGATGCTACAGGGGAAGGAAAGAAATGTAATGGTTTAAGTAGATTACAGCAACGGTCAGTAGAGCAATGGAACCTGCAAATCAATGGCTAGAAAAACATAGGTTTGAAGCCTGAAAATAGACTAGATCTGGAGAACGGGATATTGTTAGTAAGACTATTATTCTGGGTACATACTAGAAGATTTCTCGGACGATTATCCCGGATTGGGCCGACATATCGATCGTCTAGTGTGTATGCACTATGCCCGCTCCCGCACGCTGACATCGGGGTCCACGACCAACGGAGCAACCTAACTGCCGACACCAGGAAGATGAATGGTGCCGGTGAACGATATATCAGGTGGTCGTTCACCGGATCATGCAAGGTGTACTGACCACCCAATATATTGTGCCGTCGTACCATTGGGCGTTGCATTGGCGGGATGCCTAGTGTACCAGGCCTTGGGCTTTTGTGTTTTAATTAAAAAATAAACATAAATGAAGAAACTAAAAGAATATTACAAATTAGATAGATAGATGGATAGAAGATCAATAGATATTAGATATATATATAGATATGTGATTGTGAGAGAGATGGGATAGATAGATAGATAGATAAATAGATAGATAGATAGATAGATAGATAGGAGATAGGTTGTGTGATAGAAGCACTGGTAAAGTGGTCAATGGCAGGTACATTTGTCCTAGGTTTTTGGCCTATGTGTTCTAAAAAACCCCAGGAGAAGTCTGTTTTGTAAGCAGACTATAGTATCGGCTTTTGGAAAAGCCGGTTTGGGTCCTTGGGGTGTGGATGTGAGGAGAGGGAGGGCTCCATCCACAGGCCACTCCAGGTTTTGGGCCTTTCAGCCTGGTAACAGGCTCATTAAGGGTTGCAGCTGGAAATGGCTAATATAAGCATGGTTTGTTTGTGGCTGAGTGTCTCACACCTGGGAGAGTAGGCTGACTAGCCTGTTCAGAGACACTTGGTGATAATCCTTGTAAGTACTGTGCATGTGTTTTGTTGAGGTGAGGGCAATAGGCCCTACCATTATTATAGAGAGGGAATCTACTGCGTAGCTGGTGCCCAGCCGGGCTAGGACTTATGTTTATGTTTTGTTTATGTTTATATTCATTTGGCACAATAAAGACTGGCACCGACCAGTTTGTACGAGAACACCTGCTGCTGTGTGTGTAAAGAGGGAGTCCATCTACCCCAGGAGAGAGACACCTATCCCGACTGTGTCACAATAGATAGATAGATAGATATGAGATAGATAGATAGATAGATAGATAGATAGATACATAGATAGATATGGGATAGATACATAGATAGATATGAGATAGATAGATAGATAGATATGAGAGATAGATAGATATATATGAGATAGATAGATATGTAGGGGTAGATGTATGAAGCTCAGAAGTGGTATCAGCGCACGTTATGTGCGCTGATACCGCTTCTCCTCGATGCATGATCAGGGTTTGGGCGGTAAATGACAGGGGTGCTATGCGCCCCTGTTATTATTGGCCCTGCTATCTACAAGATAGCAGCGCCGATAGCCTGGGCCATGTATGAACGGTCATATCACCTGACCGTTCTGCCCGCTGTAGCTGTCACTATCGACAGCTACAGCCTGGCGCTGCCCTATACCCACAGCAGGGACAGCGCTGTCCCTGCTGCCAGCTCCAGGCTGCGCGCGGGGATCTTGCGATTCTTGCGAGATCCCACGTATGCTCATTGGAGGTGGCCGGGACTGACACACAGTGCATCAGCACTAGGCTGATGCGCTGTGCTCTCTAGCGGGGAGCGCTGGTGGGGGGAGTTAACGCTCCCCGTCTCCGGCCAATGATATGTTCATACATCTCATCAGTGGTGCTTCCTGCTTCGCCTCGCTAAAAAGATAAATAGATAGATATTAGATATATAGATAGATATCCAGGGCACTGCGGCCGGGGTCGAAATGACATCACAGCACGTGCGCACTGCGGCTCCACTGCATGCGCAGTCCCCAAAACATCGATCATGTGTGACCATTCAGGGACTGCGTGTGGGTCTGAATCAGCGCCGAAGTGAGTCCCATTAAAAGTATG
Organism: Taudactylus pleione; assembly: GCA_031769625.1. NCBI lineage: Eukaryota > Metazoa > Chordata > Amphibia > Anura > Myobatrachidae > Taudactylus > Taudactylus pleione. The sequence goes on along the minus strand of JAUIMM010000244.1, from coordinate 1,062,365 downwards.
GCATGCGATCCGATCTATCAGGGCTGGCGCAAAAATTGGAGTGGAAATGTCAGATTGATATCTATGTGCAGGCAGCCTACCAGCGCACAAGGACTTAGGGCCTCTTTGGAAGGGGCTGCTGTGTGCACATGTGCTAATGCTGCGGGAGGCGTCTGAAGGAAAAAGACACCTCCAGGCCGCATCTCGGATCCCATGCCGGTGCCTGAAGAATGGCAGCCTCATCTGCTCTGCCGAGGACAGTAAATCTGTGTCGGTAGGCACCACCAGAAAATGGGGATGACACGCCCTCATTTTCGGGACCGATGCCCAAACAGCTTAGGGGGCACTGCATGCAATGACGCCGGACCCGTTCTGCACATGCACAGTCCCTCCGCTATCGGACTTCTGAATTAGGCCCATAGTAACAGCATTCAAGAAATGAGGCACAATATGAAAACTAGGATCTAACTGGGGGAAGGGGGGGGACTGCGTTTGGTGGTACATTCTTACACGTAGGCGCCACTGCTCAGAAATGCTTTGAAAACATATTGCGCGTTCCTGGGGGTGCCAGGGAGGTGACTTAGAGGGCACACGGAGATGGTCAGTCTTATGGAAGTGTCGCGGGCAAAACGCAGAACCGCTCACATAGGAGGACAAAATTCAGATGGACAATCTGCACCGGCCATAGCGCAAGATGTTGCGAAACCTATGCTGCATCTAAAGACGCACCGAGTGATATATCGTCATATACGGATGCTGAAAGCGGACGTCTCAGTGCTCGCACTTTCGGACGCACGGCTTAGCACCAGGGAAGGGCTTTGGAGCTACATTAGCAAATAGTCGTAGGCGTATTACCAGCAGAAGACACAGGGGCCTATTCATCAACACTAAAATAACGTTTTTAAGGACGTTTTCCTTAAATAACGTTATTTTGGTATTCATGTAGCCACTTAGCACAGGAGATATCACAGATATCTCCTTGCTAAGTTCCCCTACGTTAATTTCCGGAGGCTGGTCTGTCATGTGTGCTCCCCAGCAGAGCACAAGAAAGTTTAGACAAAAAAAAAAGTTTTTTTTTTTTTTTAATCTGTCATGTCGTCTGCTGGGAAACCACATGACAGACCAGCAGGACGGAGCCGGAGGCTGCTGCGCGAACAGGTAAGTCGGGGGGGGGGGGAGGTGAGCGGAGGGGGGTGGGGGGGGTCGGGGGGGTACACAAACTTAACGCATCTGTAACAGATGTAACAGCGCATGCGCAGCACTGTTTCCAGACGCGATAAGGTAGTGTAGACAGGGAAAAGTATCTATTTCCCGAAAAGCTGTCATCGCAAAAATGACAGCTTTTCGGAATAGATACTTATGGAGAGGTGGACTGATGAACTCCACCTATAATTAGCTAGAACTCCATGCGAGTTCTAAACCTAATTATCTCCAGAGAATTTTTAGGTTTAATGAATAGGCCCCCTAGACTGGAACGCATCCAAGTTAGAAATGTTTTACAAGTGTTTACTCCATGGACAGAAGGGGACTTATTCATGTGACTGACGGATGGTGCTCCCAGCCCAGACCACGCCACACTACAGCGTAAGGTAGGGAAGGTTACTGTGGCGCAATCTGGAACATCACCGCTGTACGTAATATATGTACCGTTTCCCTGTATACAAACTAGGATCACTTTGTGGTCTGCTGATACAATTCTTCACTGACGAGGGCTTCACAAAGCAGCTAGCCTTCAAGTGATGATACTGCACATGCCCTCCTTCAGCTGCTCATTCAGTTGCGTGGTGGCAGCTTGTGTAACAGGTGTGTGCTTCAAGCCTCCTTGTACTTGTGTATTATACGTCTGCGATAACATCTTTACAGCCTGATTTACATTTCACATTTATAGCCTTATATTCATTTGATTCTACCATAAGCCTTAGATAAGTGCCACTAATTAATTTGCAGAGAGGACGGTATTGAACAGATCGGACGTCAAAGCCGAAAGAAAGCCAACTCTTTTCATCTCGCCTAGTAGAGGCCACTTATCCAAGTCAGTAATATGACTGAGCGTATGAAAGGATTTGTTACTTGCTTAGAAAATACACTCCTGGGAGGGGCTGCAACGCAAAGAGCGGCCGCAAGGCAGGAAGACATAAAGAGGGAAAGCGCACCCGTAAAAGTTTACGTTTCGTAAAAAGGTTAGAGGATGCAGGGAATAAACCTTCCTATTTAAGGGGCCTATCCATTACACGACTTTGTGAACAATCCGCATTGTTCAGAAAGTCGTGTAATGGATAGCCGGCAAGGACCAGCGATGTGCGTGCACGCTGGGTCCTTGCTGACCTCGACTATCTACGGAACATGCTGGTCAACCTGAAGACGCATTTTCAGTGAACGCCGTTCAGGGCGGGCACCGCAATCGGTGACCTGAAGGTGTGAACGCTAGGTGTCCAGTCTTTCAGGTCGTCTAATGGATAGGCACCTAGGAGGGTCAGAAATTTATGGACCCAAACAGGGGTGTGGACCATACCGTGTGGTCCCACGATAACATGGATGTAAAACTATATCGGCAGAAGCTTATTTGTGCACTGATTTTGCTTTGTGTATGCTGGCAGGTGCGTAGCAGAGGCATCAGACACTAATTTAAAATAAATTAAAAACAGTTGGAATAAGAAAACAGATACAATGTATAATTACAATAAAACTAAGTTAGAAACTTCTCTTAATGGCTTTTCCATTTGTTGTGATTTCACCTGTCACTCTCCCCAAGCAGAGTTACCTGTTTACAACAAAGCACAAGTCAATACCAATACTGACGCTCAGCACAGCTTCCAGGCTGTCTTATGTTATCTTATCAGCTTCTACTCTTGGAGGATAGACGAATAAATAACATTAAAACAGTTGGATGTAAGAACCTTGTTTCATACTGGAGGTGTGTATGACACCACAATCTTCTTATCTTAGTGATGTGATGTGATGTGATGTGACTGTCCCTGTCTCATGCAGCCCTGTCCTCACTGACACATCACTCATCTCCTGATACACTCTGTGCTGCTGGGGGACCCTGCTCCTTCCACTATATAACTCTCAGTCTGTGGCCTCCTGTTGCCTCCATTCCCCTCCTCACATCATGTCACTGCCCCTGTCACATGCAGCCCTGTCCTCACTGACACATCCCTCATCTCCTGATATACTCTGTGCTGCTGGGACCCTGTTCCTTCCACTATATAACTCTCAGTCTGTGGTTTCCTGCTGCCTCCATTCCCCTCCTCACATCATGTCACTGCCCCTGTCACATGCAGCCCTGTCCTCACTAACACATCCCTCATCTCCTGATATACTCTGTGCTGCTGGGGACCGTGCTCCTTCCACTATATAGCTCTCAGTCTGTGGCTTCCTGCAGATTTTATGCTCCCTCTCTGGCAGCTGTACCGCGCACACACAGGCAGGGGCGTAGTGAGGCCGACGGGGCCAGGGTGAAGTGGGCGTGGCCTAATCAAGGGAGGCGTGGCCATGCCCCCTTAGGAATTTTAAATTATTATTTTTGCAGCGCCGCTTGTGCTGGGGAGGGGGGGTGCTGTGAGTCCCTCATCCCGGCGCAAAGCCAGACGGGGCGGCACATCAGCGTGATCGCTCCCCCCCCACCCACAGGCATAGGAGCCTGCAGCGGCTGCTGCTCAGCAACTGTGAGCAGTCTCCCGCTGCAGCCCAGCACACAGCAGCATGTTCTGGGCTGCTGTGATTTAAGAGGGAGGCGGCGCCAGACCTGAGACCCTCCAGCAGCCCGGGTAATTAGTACCCAACCCCCCTCGGTGGGGCTAAACATTCAGCAAAGTGCTTTGCAGACTTTTTTTGGGGATTTGCTGTCCCAGCAAGCAATGTGTAATGAATAACAAAACAAATGAGTGCTATGTAATACCCCTTTTACACTGGCCAAATAACCTGGGTTATTGCCGTATCAACCAGGGTCGCGGCTCAGTGTAAAAAGGTTCCCGAAAAATAACCCGAGTCCACCCCAGGCAATCCAACCCATGTTTCCCGGCAGAAGAGAAGTCCTGGTAATAATCCGAGTCCAGCCTGCGGTGTCAACGTGTTTCAAGCCACTGTGGCAAATTTGGTGTAAGAGGGGTATAACAAATGCAAATTCAGTCGTTATATATTGGGTAAAAAACAAATATAAGATCATGTCCTCACTCACACATTGAGTAGGTGTGGGGGGGGGTGCAATACTTCTATACCTATTACAGACAGATCACACATAAACTCCTTTCATTCAGAACACTAAGCCCTGAGGGAAACATATTGAGATCTTGTGTGAAGAACGTCCTCTCCTATGGATTCTTCTCCGTATTACTGATTGACTTTGTTCTTCCTTCAGGGAAAAATCTAAATAAAATGACTTTTCTACACTTCAGATTGATGGAGGGTTCTTAAAATGTGTCATTAACCTCTGCATGGATCATCCTGCTAATTGATAATGGCCTAATTGCCATTGTGCCTCTGGATTTATCATGTTAAGTGGAAAAATGTTGCTTTTTTTGGAATTGAGAGCGATAATCTTGGGGTGGACATTCCAAAGAGGAAAGACACAATTAAATATTTAATACCAGTCAAATGACCCGCCATATGCCAGGTCACCTCAGTCCACCCTGCCCCTACTCTTTACGCCTCCTTCTTTCCCTCAAACCGCCCACCCGCTACTCCTACTAACGGGTACGGTATGATTCAAATCCCGACGGCGGCAGCCCGACATGGGTGAAAATCCTGAGTGCACTAAGGTAAGTATAAACTAACCTAACCTCCCCCCCTAACCCTCCCTTAAAGGTGCCTTAACCTAACCTCCCCCCCGTCCCTAACCCTAATCCCCCCTCTAAGTGCCTAAACCTAAGTCTCCCGGGGGGTGCCTAACCCTAACCTCCACCCTGGGGGTGCCTAACCCTAACCCCCCTTCCCCTAGCCTAACCCTAACCTCCCGGGGGAGTGCCTAACCCTAAGTCTCTCCCGGGAGCCCCTAACCTAATCCTCCCCCCCCGTGGCTGTCCGTGCCCGCCACCCGGCTTACCTTCGATCGGTAAGCTGGGTGTCGGGCTCCCGGCGTAGGTAAAATGACAGGCGTCGGGATTTCGACGCCTGTCATTTAGCCCTTGACGGGATTAGACAGTCGGGAAGCCGACGGCCGGCTTCCCCTACTAATTGACCCCTGGTGGCTGGCCGTGTCCTGTGGTTCTACACCGCTAGGTCTGTCCTGTCTCCCTCGCAGTGTATCAGCAGAAGCTGCTTATGTGCCCTATTCGCATCGCTTTGCAAATAAGACATATCGAAGCCGGATAATTGGCTGAGACTGAATCTGTTAAAACTAAAATCTGCACGACGCCATTTTGCGAATGGCCACAAGACGCCATTTTGCGACTGGCCGCCCAGCGCCATCTCACACATTATAAGTACATACGGTGATGCTATTATTTAGCGTTGTGCGATTCCCACGCAATAGAACAATGTTAAAAGTCCCCAGTATATAAATGCATACATTGATATAAACATATAATATGATCAACCCTGCAAAACACGTACCACGGTGTGCTTCACAAACACGTAGACGCACAATGCTAATTAGCGTCTTTGCTTAATATCCCAATACTTACACACTGCACACTTACATAAAAAGGTTCCCTAGCATTAAGGTTAATATTTAAGGTTTTATTCATTATCAGTAATGTTGTGAAATACATGTTATTTGATATCTAAGGTTTAGTACATGATAAGCAGACAGTGTTTGGTGTCATTCTAAACCACTGTGTCTTTGCAGATTTCCGGTTCCATCGGTGAAGAAATCGCAACATGTGTCTGCAAATTATGGATCATAGAGAGTTAGGCATTAAAATGTACTCTGTAAGGCAGCCAGTTTAGATTTGTTATGCAGCGGGAAAATGGACACAAAGAGCTGTTGGAGGCTGGACTGTGACCATACGAACTGACCTATGAACTGTACTGTAACAGAAGAACTAGGAAGAAAAACCAATGGAATCATGCCAACCTGTTCTATTGTATTGCCTATCTCTGTAAGTCATCCTTTCTTTGCTGTTGACGGAGGTTTCATCTTTGATGCCGGGATCTGGATCCAGAGCGCATGTGTATGTATCGACTGTACCTTGTGCCTGTATAATTTGTTTGCGCTAATTATATTTAGATCACAGCATGTAACCATCTGCTTTTTGGTGAATAATATCTTTTTGTGCTTTGGAGCCACAATCAAAGTCTGAAAGCAATTATTTCTTGTGCGACTCATAACGCTAAATAGCGACATTTTTAGAGTGTATAGATAGGTAGGAATCAATAGATGCATTTGAAGGGAAAAAGTCGCATGGAAAAAAGTTCAGTGCTGCTGAGTCACACGGCACTCACGCGTTATGTGTACCGCCACTTGTAGTGCACGGAGGATAGATATATGTGGACATGTATGTAGGTGCAAACTTTGCTACCATTTCACACCGCGCTTTACTGGAAATCTAGACAGGTCAGCGCAAATCGGGGCACATGATACCACCCAGATTTGGCACTGCATTTTGGCCATCTTGCGCTCCGCTACGGGAATGTGACAAGCACAGTTAACCCTCGTGTGCAGCTGGCACTAATGTATTTTCATTGTGGCTGACGCCTGAGGAACGCTCATAATTGGCTAAATTAGATGTTGCAAGTTATACAGCAGGTCTATATTAAATAAGGAAGATAAGTGATAAAATGATTCCCTGAGGTGCTGTAATTGCTTCCAAAATGTGTTATCTAAACATTGAGAGTGATGCACTTTCTATTGATTTTCATGTGGAATAAATTGCAATTATAATGAAAGTGTGTGTGTCAGTGTTTGATGTCATCTGTGTTAAGTTCCAGTTTGTATTTACAATTTGCTTAGATAATGGCGTTACACGCGGCGCTGGCAGTTTGCACACACACTGTATTATGATTTGCAGTACTGTAAAATGACATCACTAGAACTCTAAGCTGTGACTTTGATACAACCTGTTGGATGATAGGAGAACGGCAGAAGAATAACATCATCTATATCACTCATAGGGGTCTATTCATTACTGGGGGTCGTATGGCTCCCATAGGAAGGAGAGGGGCTCCGACAACAAGCACCATCGGAAGATGGCGCTTATTCTCGCAGGCAGACTCCGAAAACTTTAAGTTTTGGGAGTTTTCTTGAAAATCAGGTGGTCCTATCGGACCCTTGATGATGAATAGCCTGTGTAACGAGCCATTTAGTGATGATGAATTGACGCCATAGGGAGGCTGTAAAAAGTCCACTGGGGTCACAGATGCGAATGCCACAGGTGTAACCATTCGCGGGAGTGCGACTCGCACCATACGTGGCGTGATCTTTGCAAGCTGGGAAAATCTGTAATACACTAGTTTTCCATGAGCTCGAATGATCAGGGCGAAGTGACCATATGATACTGTAGGTGCCCGAAATTGTACCACGCTTAAAATGTGCTATAACTAGTGACTGGTGTAGTGGTAAAACTACGGTATATTTGCATTATGTGTAACTATCGCCATTTTTATTAGTATTTGATGAAAGTTTTTTTTTATGTATTTATTTATTTTTTTGTTTCACTTTCTAAGTTCCTTTGCTAAAACTAACTTGTACTTTGGGTAGGCACCATCAGTGCATCCTTCACTTTACACTTCTGTTTATTTTCTATTATCGTGTTTTCATCATGTTTCTAGTACTGTGACACATTCTACATTGCTAGCAACTGACAATAGCCAGAGAACGCACGCACTTGGCCGATGGTTTTGTACTGCGCATGCGTATGCATCGCACAGCACGTGCGCAAACTAGCCAGTGCGGTTGGGTAAGCGTACGCAGACTACACGCAGCGTGCACGCAGACCCGTTGCTATATTGATTGACAGGAAGTGCCGTTTATGGGTGGTGACAGGGGGTGGTCGGCCGAACGCGGGCGTGCCTGTGCGTTGGGACGTCGTTTTAGGGGCGTGCATAAATTAACCACTGCTGAGCCGCACGCAGTGATGAGACTCCGAGCACACAGGAAGTTGCCAAGATCCTGCGCGAGGTCTGGTCAACCACTGTTATGCAATTGTGGTCGATGGTTCTCGATGTTACCGATGTTTACGCTATCTTGCATATGGATCAGGCTTTCAATATAGGGAGATGGGCGGCTTAGTATAGGGATAGGCATCTGCATCTTATGCTGCTGTCTCTATGCGTATGCATTGATTAGCATAATCTCTCAGCGGTCGGGTGCGTGCGTCTGCTAGCATGCGTTCCTTGCTGAATCAGGCCCTGTATACTGTGGCTCACAGTCAAGCCAAGCAGCCCCTCTGAGCGTGCCAGGTCCCAGGCGTCTCTGATGCGCAGAGCATCTTTCTAGCTAAAAATATGCATCTTATACCTATAAATAAAACAATTGGAAGTGATAAGACAACTCTGCTAGATGACACTGATCAATTTGATGTGTGACAATTGTACATCTGTGTGCGACTCTGTGTACGAAGTGCTGCGATGTTCCATTGTGCGGCGACTTAATACGTTTGTAAAACTAATTCCTTTGTGGTTAAATTCGCAGCCCAGCCCCTGTGATACACCCTGAGTAGTGTTTTGCTGCGTCAGTGATATATTATAATTTTCATGATTTAAGTAAAAAATAGAAAGCAAAAAAAACTTTGTCCATATGTAACTGGTCTATATGTACCCGGCAATTATATAACAGATGAGAGGACACCTCTAGTACTTTTTATATGGGATATATGTTTACAGCTATACCGGAACACCAGCTCCAGGTTCTGCAAATTAGAACCACTCCTCAGAATGAGACATTGATAGAAATTTAGCCCATTCAACATATAAAATAAAATTGGCTACTGAGAGCAATCTGCACATTTTATCGTGTGTGGATAATAACTATTGTAGCAATTATTTGCTACTCTCTCTCCCAGCTTACTATCAGAAAAGTGGATCAGTTACATATGGACACAGGGCCTGATTCAGACCCGCTCGCGCTCCGGCGCTCGCATCCAAAAGGGGCGGATGGTAGGCGGGTCGGGGGGGGGGGTGGCTGGCCAAACGGAGGCGTTACAGAAGGAACGCCAGCCGTTTGGGCACGGCCCCACTGACATCACAAGTGATGTCAGTGGTGAGCTTCCGGCTCTATTGGAGCCGGAAGCTCACTGGGGCTTGCGGCAGACGAGACCCTGCCACAAGGGTCTCGTCACAAGCCCCGATGGTCGCAACCATCGCGACCATCACCTGGCCGCTCGCTAAAGCTGTGGGTGGTCACCCACAGCTTATGCTGGGCATACACGGCAAGATAAAATGCCTGTCAGACCGACAGACATTTTATCTGGCCGGCTGCCAGCCGCAGATGTCCGCGGCATACACTGTGAGAGAAATCCATAGGAAGGAACACAGGAAATGTCCGTCTGTCGGCTGCGCTGGGCATACACTGCCCGATGCAGCCGACAGTTACCGGGTAAATATCGCATCGGACGGGCATGCTGGACAATCCAGCATGCCCGACCGAGCAATATTTAACCCTCGGTAGCCCCCCACGCTACAATTATCGCGGCGATACGCCGATATTGGGCGGATTGTCCCGATAATTGCAGCGTGTATGGCTAGCATTAGCGAGCGGCCAGGATGCCGGAGTGAAAAAAAAAAAACGCCCTTCAGACCTGCGAGCAAGCGGGTCTGAATCAGGGCCAAAGTATGTTTATATTTTTTGTGATATATACATTTATTAATACTTTATATTATTTTCTTTGGTGTATGATTTGAATGAGCAGCCACTTCTTGTTGTACTTATATTGTTAAGGAGAAATATACACATATTTATTCGTGGCAGCTGCGACTAGTCATATGTAGAGCGCCACAGTCAGCATTGTTTTTTATCTTTTTTATATTTGTCAGAACATCAACAAGTATGACTTATGGGGAGTGTCCACACCACATGGGGAATATCGGATACCCTTTGTCAGTGTGGGAGGTAAGCCTATACTATCATGGGTGCATAGCTGTGCATCTTAAATATATGCTCTGTATCCAGTCATTTATACCCACTCCCCACTTCTTGGTGCCCTGGGATGTGTCACTAAGACCCCCCCACATTCTGCACATATGCCAGTCTTATAATAAAGCAGAGAACAAGTCTGAGCTGTGGCCACAATTGAGGATCCATCGGGCTACCTCTTGCTCATTACTGATGTAAACGGTAACAACAGCACAGGCTAGTGACGTGGGGCAGACAGCAAACGGGAAACAAAGCGGAGGTAGATAGATCCCCTTCAGTTTCTGTACCCTGATGTCATCAGCCAGTATCCACGCCATTCCCTACCTATCATCCAAGTGGGCATAGAGGGGGAATATAATCCTGAGGCCAACTTTCTTTTCTGGCTGGACTGTGTGGGCAGAAATCTGCACTTCCGCCCTCAGTCTACGTCGCTTCCAGGTACGATATCTGAAGGGGAAATATACCTTTTCGAAACAAAGCTGATACTTGCACAAGATACATAAGCTCCATCCATGGATGTCCTATCCTCTACACTGTAACGTTTCTATTCCATTACATCTCTCACGTCTCATGCAAATTGTAAAACAATTAAAGAACATGGATATAATCTCTGTTACCAACTACTGCAACATGATTAGGAAATGTCATAGTTTATACAAATTAATTACTTGAGTAAACACTGGAAATGACACAAAAACAAATTATTATTTTTTTTATTGCAAGGTTTAAATTAATTTGTTGCAAACGGCATCTCCTGGCGCGTTTATCTGATTAGTGCAAGTTCTGTATTACGCTCTCCTCCAAATAAGTGGTATGACTTGTTCTTGCATAAATAGGATTCACCTTCCATGCGTGGTTTACTCCACATATGAACTAAACATGTCAACACATTCAGTGACTGGTTAACCATTAGGCTGCAGCCTGGGGCGCTAGGACTTGGAGCGGGAGGGGGAGTGGGGGCGCCACACAGTTGGCAGCTGGGAAATAATGAAGACCATGGTGGCGTCGTCCGCACAGCTTAATTAAAGAAGCTTGTATTAGTTATCCAGCCATCCAGGGGTGGTGTTGAGGGAAGTTCCTAAAGTGACCACTAGATGGCCGTGAATATGTGTCCATATAACTTACTGCTAAAACCTTTTCTTTCATTGTGCTACAGAACCATCTGAGAAGCCTGAAGAGCTGCATGTGATCATCTTTAGGGGTCAATCCAATAAGGTACGAAGGGGGCAACAGCATGGCAATTCATCCCATCACTCCGGACTCAGAAACGTGGGAGTCCAGAGGAGCCGTAAGTGCGGCATACAGCTGCACTTATTTGCGGCGACGAGAACATCGCTCCTAATTGCGTTGACCCCCTTAGAGTCTGCCCCACATTCCCAAGAAACATCATTAGATGCTAAAGACAAACATGTCAGCTGTAAAATCTTTGTTACCTGGAAGAGAGCGGTATGGAGATTTACTGTGCACTGCGCATATACACTGTGCTCTGCATTTAGCAACATTACAGGGGGCACTACAAGTGTATTAGCCTAGGTTGTCCATGGGTGTAGAAAGCCGGGCCCGGGGAAGAAGGGGGCGTGGTCTAATTGTGGAAGGCGTGGTCACGTCCCCTTAGATTTAAAAAAAAAAAGCATTTTGCATTTTTGCAGTGCACTGGGGAGGGGGGTGCCGTGAGCCCCTCCGTTTACGCAAAGTCGGGTGGGGGGGCGTGTGATCGCTCCTCCCACAGGAGGCATAAGAGACTGCAGCGGCTGCTGCTTAGCAGTATCCCAGTACAGCCCAGCAGGGCTGCCATCAGAAGTTGTAGGGCCCGGGACACTCAAAATAGGCAGGGCCCACCCCTTCCCATACATTACAAAAACCGTGAGGCGGAGAAGGGCGCGGGCTGCAGCCGATGGCAGGTACGGCTAGTACACCCTCCTTACACCATGTATATAGAAATGCAGCATGTTCCTGGTTTGCTGCTGCTAGATGCCAATGTTATGTCCCCAAACAGATAAATAAAACCACATTTTATTTATATATATATATATATATACACACACACACACACACACACACACACACACACTATATATATATATATATATATTATACACACACACACTATATATATACACTATATACACACACATACATATATATATATATATACACACACACACTATATATATACATACACTAAATACACACATACACACACACTATATATATATATATATATATATATATACACTGTATACACACACACACACTATATATATACATACACTAAATACACACATACACACACACTATATATATATATATATATATATATATATATATATACACACTGTATACACACACACACACACTATATATATACATACACTAAATACACACATACACACACACTATATATATATATATATATACACACTGTATACACACACACACACACTATATATATACATACACTAAATACACACATACACACACACTATATATATATATATATATATATATATACACACTGTATACACACACACACACACTATATATATATATATATATATATAGTGTATACACACATATATATTTACACATTTTTTTTATTAATTCTATATAGCCTATGTGACTAATCTGACGTTCCCAGCCCCCTTCTGCCTCACTGCATACTGCACACAGTGTTGGTCCAGCCTGTCCCCTTCTTCCCCAGCAGGCAGCATATGAATTAACTTACCTTTAATTCCAGGTTAGGTCCAGGCTTCTGCTCCATGGTTGTCTAGAAGGGCGCTGCGGCTCCTCTGTCCTCTCTCTCTCTCCTTTAGTGGCGCGTTGACGTCATGACGCGCGCCGGATAATAAACTTTATTGATCCTGCGGACAGTGACAGGTCAGGCACCGCTTACATGCTGGGCGAGGCAGTAGCGGCGGGGGGTCCCCATTCATTTGCGGTGGGCGGGCATCAGACAGGATGCCCCTTTGCCTTGCTCAAGCAATAGTGGCGGGTGGGTGGTAGGAGCGGGCCGGGCCCCCCTTGTTTGGCGGAGTGCCCGGTACAGTAGTCCCGACAGTCCCCCCCTGATGGCGGCCCTGCAGCCCAGTACACGGCAGAGTGTTCTGGGCTGCTGTGAGGAAGGGGGAGCGGGGGGGGTCGGTGCTAGGCCCCACCAGCAAGCTCGGGTATTTAGTACCTGCTCCCCTCCCACTCGGCGCCCGTGAAGGTGTACAAAAGTCTCAATCCGGCCCTGAATACACTGATGTTATAGGGATCTATTTATCAAGCACTCTTAACAACTTCTGCTGCTTTTTGATGATAAAGTAGCGAGGGTGGTCCCGGTGGAGCATAAGCTCCAGGCTCCAAAATGGACAGAGGGCGCCATCCAGGGTTCCGGAATTCATGGGGCTCTGCACAGTATGACAGCCGCCTGTTAGTCTTATCTCGGTTTGTTTGCTCTATGTCCCAAATAAGTTACGGATCTGAGATTCGTTTCTACATTTCATGCTCCCTCAAGCTGCCCAGATTGTCTCCCCTCCGGCCCTCCCTCCTCTGTGATCATCTTCTGTCACCTCCCCTCCGGCCCTCCCTCCTCTGTGACATCTTCTGTCACCTCCCCTCCGGCCCTCCCTCCTCTGTGACATCTTCTGTCACCTCCCCTCCGGCCCTCCCTCCTCTGTGATCATCTTCTGTCACCTCCCCTCTGGCCCTCCCTCCTCTGTGACATCTTCTGTCACCTCCCCTCCGGCCCTCCCTCCTCTGTGACATCTTCTGTCACCTCCCCTCCGGCCCTCCCTCCTCTGTGACATCTTCTGTCACCTCCCCTCCGGCCCTCCCTCCTCTGTGACATCTTCTGTCACCTCCCCTCCGGCCCTCCCTCCTCTGTGACATCTTCTGTCACCTCCCCTCTGGCCCTCCCTCCTCTGTGATCATCTTCTGTCACCTCCCCTCTGGCCCTCCCTCCTCTGTGACATCTTCTGTCACCTCCCCTCTGGCCCTCCCTCCTCTGTGACATCTTCTGTCACCTCCCCTTTCCTGTCAGATTGATTACATTCACCTTTCACCTCTTTAACTCCCTCCCCTCTCTACCCTGTGTTTGACTCTTTGCCCCTGTCCACTCCTTTCTTATTGGCTGTCACTTCCCCTCTCTAATCGGCACTTCACTCCCCTTTCCTCTTTGATCCCCTCCCTACTTCTCTCCTCATTCATTCATTGTGCTTCAATGGACTTAAAAGTGACACATCCGAGGTAAAGTCCTAAACTTCAATTATAAGGTATTAGTTTAAAACTAAGGCCCTCATTCAGAGCCGTACGCTCTGAGCAGAGCGCACGCTCTGAATGAGGGCCGGCCTCCATGAAAATGGAGCGTCCTCCTGGACGCTCGTATAGCTGTGGGTCACCACCCACAGGCTATACGAGCGTGCAGTTTGATGGACGCGATGGTCTTGACCATCACGACCATCGAAACTGCGAGCCGGAGCCTGCGGTTGAGGTTTTCAACCGCAAGCTCCAGAGTGATTTTGGCTCTATCAGAGCCAAAGTCACTCCCACTGACATCACTAGTGATGTCAGTGGGCCGGCTTCTGACGGGAGGCATTCCCGTGGGAACGCCCCCGTCAGGGAGGCACGCCTACCAAAGGGGGCGTGCTGTCAATCAACATCGACAGCACGCCCCCATTGATCAGACACAACGAGCGAAGGACTTTCCTTCGCTCGTCACGTCTGGCGCATGCGCACGACGGAGCTCCCTATGTCGTGCGCATGCTCAGTCCAGAACATCGACCCACTTGCGAGCGGACAGCCGCTCGCGAGTGGGTCTGAATCAGGCCCTAAGTCACTGCTTTGCTATTAAAAGTAATGAGATGTTCCTAGGCATCACCACAAAGTGTTATTTGAAAGGCCTTTTAAAAAATATTAGGAGACCTGAAATAATAATAATGGTGGTAGACAGAACATGATTAGTAGTACTCACATTTATATAGGTGCAATGTATATTTGCAGAGTAGGAGCATTGCTGAGAAGGGAGCTTCCTATAGGTGTTCCCACTCCAGTGATAGCTGCTTGGGGCAGTAATTGCAGTAATAAGCTGGGCACTTTGTGTCATTTCACTCTTGTACATGTATTTTGTCAATTTAAGTAAACTGATCAGAAAATATAATACAATCTGCTCTACTGACTAATAAAATGATTCAAAGACGATAAAAGTCAGGTCCTAGGAGCTATATATAAATAAAGCAGTGCCAAAGCAGCTACCCCTTAATGTCAGATAGTCCTTCACCGAAGCTTTCTATTTCACCAATGGGACCTCAATACCAAGTGTTATACTGCCACTGTTTGCTGTTTTTCTCTTCACTTCGGTATTCCCCCGCAGGCTGGCCATACCCCCACTGGCACAGTCCAGTACAGGGAAGGGGGAGCGGTATGACATGCACTTTCTCCGGGCGCCATGGCTCCACGCTACTCCTCCGGATAAAGGGGTGATCACTGTACTAAGCCTTGGGTGGAGACAAAGTGAACGGAGATAAAGTACCAGCCAATCAGCTCCTAACTGCCATGTCACAGGCTGTGTTTGGAAAAGGACAGTTAGGAGTTGGTTGGTACTTTATATTCATCCAAGGCTTAGTAAATAGACCCCTAATAATGTTGCCCACCTAGGTAATATATATTCAAAATGGCAGCACACATTGGAGGATTCAAAAGAGGCTGCATAGAAAGGGGAGAAATATAAATTTAATAAAACCAAGCAGTTAAAAGTTAAGTATATTAATTAATTTAATTAAAGTTAAAGAATCACTTCAAAAACTTTCTGCCTGCCATTAGAGACAAGACAGAATGGAAGATGGGAGGTGAGGGGGCATTATCATAGTGGCAGCAAAATAAGTAAAATGACTATTGAAATATACATATTTAAAGAGTAATATTAATCCAGGAATTCTAAAGTTATCTTTATATAGAATACATAAATAAAACATTATTTCAATAGAAGGTTCATGTTTTATTAATACTAAACATTATTCCACAGGATTACATAGTCATGCTATCAATTCAATGTTGCTGTATTTTATCTTTACTGTCTATTTTATATTTGTTTGTTGAATTTCATCATGAAATAGTTGTTTTTCTTTATTATATTTTCCTGTATTAGTTCAGGATCCATTTAGTATTAAGGGCATTTGTGGGTTGGAAATATATTTTCTAAAGCTTAAAAATGAAATTTACTAAAGTTTAAATTTTTCAAAAAAAGGGTTTGGTGGCTTTTTCAACCCACCGGCGGTTTTCACCTGAAACTGCCAGATTTACTGTTCTGTGGTTTGAAGGGAGGATTGAAACCCAATGATAATATCTGTCAGTTTACTAATGGGCTGAAATCACAGCTCATTATTACCAGAGGGATACACATTTACCTCCTTACGCTTGCTATATTATAATTTGCATTCATTGGCCGCCATTCAATGCGATGTTGAGTAGCCCCGGGAAGGAGCTCCTGAAGCTATTCAATTCAACGTGATGTATAGTCGGGCTAAATGATTTCTCACACCCTCCTGGGATGCAAGGAGAAATCCGACAAAAGTGCCGGCCGCGCGTGGCTGTTTTACCGGTTTGGCGCGGCGCTAACAGGAGCGCGGCTGGCACTTTAGTTGGAGAATGACGGTACTCGCGACTAAACACCCAGGTTAAGTCGCGAGAACCGGCATTCTCCGACTTAACATGGCGCCGAATTGAATAGCTCCGGGAGTTCCCTCCTAGGGCTATTCAACATCGCATTGAATTGAATCACCGCCATTGACAATACAGAGATATATCAAATACACCAGCCTCCCAATGCCTGAATTCCCATGACTGCAAAGCTGAAAGGATTTAGAAACATCATGTAACCTTCTCCCGATTTCCACATGTATTTTCCTATACAATTAATTGCTGCTTGTAAGATCTGTAAGGGGGACAACTGAACAAAAAAATGTAGGTTATCAACTAAACTGTATGCAACAGAGCAGATGTAATTATACTCATCTGCATAGAGAAAGGGCTATAGTGAAGCCTTCAATTCAGCTGAACATCTGAAATCCATTTGGTCTGTATAAAAGAGCTACTGACATGTTTTCTGCTGCTGTATGGCTATAAAAACAGCATTTACCATTCACTGTTTTTACAGATTTAAAAATAATAGTAAAGTCTGAATATAAGTGTGATTGCTAGGTAACATTGTTACCATGGGCGGATTGGCAGGTATTTTTTGCTTGAAGAATCCCGGTGGGCCGCATGGTGGTGGAGCCGCTTTTCTGTGAGGCCCCACCCCCTTATTTATGTCACCCGCGCTGGGCTTTCACAGGCACCCGGCTGCCTGTCAGCTTTGTCTGGCGGCCCCTGCCTAAGGCTTAGCCTCTCTCTCTCTTGCGAGAAGAGAGGCCAGCGTGGCAGCCTATTTAAACCCCACCCAACATACTGTCAAGTTTAATTTCACAGCCTGGGGAGAGGGCAGAGCGGAGAGGAGACAATCTGGCTAGTTGCAGCAGGGGCCAGGGGCGGGCAATGGGGCTGCGGGTGACAGCGGCCTCAGCACCGGCGAATCCAAGGGGGGGGGGGGGGGGGGCGATAAGGGTGACCACCCGCTGGCCCAATTGCCAAAAGTCCCGCCCACTTATTGTGTGCTGCTGCCTGTCAGCCGCTACCTGGGGGCACTGTATAAAGGGGTCTGCTACCTGGGGCACTATATAAAGAGGTCTGCTACCTGGGGCACTATATAAAGAGGTCTGCTACCTGGGGGCACTGTATAAAGAGGTCTGCTACCTGGGGGCACTGTATAAAGGGGGCTGCTTCTTGGGGGCAATGTATAAAGGGGGCTGCTACCTGGGGGCAATGTATAAAGGGGGCTGCCACCTGGGGGCAATGTATAAAGGGGGCTGCCACCTGGGGGCACTGTATAAAGGGGGCTGCTACCTGGGGGCACTGTATAAAGGGGGCTGCTACCTGGGGCACTATATAAAGAGGTCTGCCATCTGGGGGCACTGTATAAAGGGGGCTGCTTCTTGGGGGCAATGTATAAAGGGGGCTGCTACCTGGGGGCAATGTATAAAGGGGGCTGCCACCTGGGGGCACTGTATAAAGAGGTCTGCTACCTGGGGGCACTGTATAAAGGGGGCTGCTTCTTGGTGGCAATGTATAAAGGGGGCTGCTACCTGGGGGCAATGTATAAAGGGGGCTGCCACCTGGGGGCACTGTATAAAGGGGGCTGCTACCTGGGGGCACTCTATAAAGGGGGCTGCTACCTGGGGCGCTATGTCCCCGTGATCCATCAGCTGCAGTGCTAGAATTAGGTGCCGTGCTCAGCTGATCCGATCAGAGGTTGGCTAGTACGTGAGAATGTCTCACCCATCTCGCAGTGAGGTAACGGGGTGCTCATACTGCTCCCTGTATGTATCACACTGCTCCCTGTCTCTCTCTCTCTCTCTCTCTCGCACTGCTCCCTGTCTCTCTCTCCCACACTGCTCCCTGTATGTATCACACTGCTCCCTGTCTCTCTCTCTCTCTCTCTCTCTCTCTCTCGCACTGCTCCCTGTCTCTCTCTCTCACACACTGCTCCCTGTATGTATCACACTGCTCCCTGTCTCTCTCTCTCTCTCTCTCTCTCTCGCACTGCTCCCTGTCTCTCTCACTCACACTGCTCCCTGTCTCTCTCTCTCTCTCTCTCTCGCACTGCTCCCTGTCTCTCTCTCTCTCTCGCACTGCTCCCTGTCTCTCTCTCTGTCGCACTGCTCCCTGTCTCTCTCTCTCTCGCACTGCTCCCTGACTCTCTCTCTCTCACACTGCTCCCTGTCTCTCTCTCTATCTCTCGCACTGCTCCCTGTCTCTCTCTCTCTCGCACTGCTCCGTCTCTCTCGCTCTCTCGCACTGCTCCCTGTCTCTATCTCTCTTACACTGCTCCCTGTCTCTCTCTCTCTCGCACTGCACCCTGTCTCTCTCTCTCTCTCGCACTGCTCCCTGTCTCTCTCTCTCCTCTCTCACACTGCTCCCTGTCTCTCTCTCTCTCGCACTGCTCCCTGTCTCTCTTTCTCTCTCTCTCTCTCTCACACTGCTCCCTGTCTCTCTCTCTCACACACTGCTCCCTGTATGTATCACACTGCTCCCTGTCTCTCTCTCTCTCTCTCTCTCTCTCGCACTGCTCCCTGTCTCTCTCTCTCACACTGCTCCCTGTCTCTCTCTCTCTCTCTTGCACTGCTCCCTGTCTCTCTCTCTCTCTCGCACTGCTCCCTGTCTCTCTCTCTCACACTGCTCCCTGTCTCTCTCTCTCTCTCTTGCACTGCTCCCTGTCTCTCTCTCTCACACTGCTCCCTGTCTCTCTCTCTCTCTCTCGCACTGCTCCCTGTCTCTCTCTCTCTCGCACTGCTCCGTCTCTCGCTCTCTCGCACTGCTCCCTGTCTCTATCTCTCTTACACTGCTCCCTGTCTCTCTCTCTCTCGCACTGCTCCCTGTCTCTCTCTCTCTCTCGCACTGCTCCCTGTCTCTCTCTCTCCTCTCTCACACTGCTCCCTGTCTCTCTCTCTCTCGCACTGCTCCCTGTCTCTCTCTCTCTCTCTCTCGCACTGCTCCCTGTCTCTCTCTCTCTCACACTGCTCCCTGTCTCTCTCTCTCTCGCACTGCTCCCTGTCTCTCTCTCTCTCTCTCTCTCTCTCACACTGCTCCCTGTCTCTCTCTCTCTCGCACTGCTCCCTGTCTCTCTCTCACACTGCTCCCTGTCTCTCTCTCTCTCTCTCTCGCACTGCTCCCTGTCTCTCTCTCTCTCTCTCTCTCTCACACTGCTCCCTGTCTCTCTCTCTCTCTTGCACTGCTCCCTGTCTCTCTCTCGCACTGCTCCCTGTCTCTTTCTCACACTGCTCAGTCTCTCTCTCTCTCTCTCTTGCACTGCTCCCTGTCTCTCTCTCTCTCTCTCTCTCTCTCTCTCTCACACTGCTCCCTGTCTCTCTCTCACACACTGCTCCCTGTCTCTCTCTCTCTCGCACTGCTCCCTGTCTCTCTCTCTCTCACACTGCTCCCTGTCTCTCTCTCTCTCGCACAGCTCCCTGTCTCTCTCTCACACTGCTCCCTGTCTCTCTCTCTCTTGCACTGCTCCCTGTCTCTCTCTCTCTCGCACTGCTCCCTGTCTCTCTCTCTCACACTGCTCAGTTTCTCTCTCTCTCGCACTGCTCCCTGTCTCTCTCTCTCTCTCTCTCTCTCTCTCACACTGCTCCCTGTCTCTCTCTCACACACTGCTCACTGTCTCTCTCTCTCTCTCTCTCTCTCTCTCTCTCTCGCACTGCTCCCTGTCTCTCTCTCTCTCTCTCACACTGCTCCCTGTCTCTCTCTCTCTCTCACACTGCTCCCTGTCTCTCTCTCGCACTGCTCCCTGTCTCTCTCTCTCTGCTCCCTGTCTCTCTCTCTGGCACTACTCCTGTCTCTCTCTCTCTCTCTCGCACTGCTCCCTGTCTCTCTCTCTCGTACTGCTCCCTGTCTCTCTCTCTCTCTCTCGCACTGCTCCCTGTCTCTCTCTCTCGCACTGCTCCCTGTCTCTCTCTCACACTGCTCCCTGTCTCTCTCTCTCGCACTGCTCCCTGTCTCTCTCTCTCTCGCACTGCTCCCTGTCTCTCTCTCTCGCACTGCTCCCTGTCTCTCTCTCTCTCTGCTCCCTGTCTCTGTCTCTCGCACTGCTCCCTGTCTCTCTCTCTCACACTGCTCCCTGTCTCTCTCTCTCACACTGCTCCCTGTCTCTCTCTCACACACTGCTCCCTGTCTCTCTCTCTCTCTCTCTCTCTCTCTCTCTCTCTCTCACACTGCTCCCTGTCTCTCTCTCTCACACACTGCTCCCTGTATGTATCACACTGCTCCCTGTCTCTCTCTCTCTCTCTCTCTCTCACACTGCTCCCTGTCTCTCTCTCTCACACACTGCTCCCTGTATGTATCACACTGCTCCCTGTCTCTCTCTCTCTCTCTCTCTCTCTCTCGCACTGCTCCCTGTCTCTCTCTCTCACACTGCTCCCTGTCTCTCTCTCTCTCTCTCGCACTGCTCCCTGTCTCTCTCTCTCTCTCTCGCACTGCTCCCTGTCTCTCTCTCTGTCGCACTGCTCCCTGTCTCTCTCTCTCTCTCTCTCTCTCGCACTGCTCCCTGTCTCTCTCACTCACACTGCTCCCTGTCTCTCTCTCTCTCTCTCTCTCGCACTGCTCCCTGTCTCTCTCTCTCTCTCGCACTGCTCCCTGTCTCTCTCTCTGTCGCACTGCTCCCTGTCTCTCTCTCTCTCGCACTGCTCCCTGACTCTCTCTCTCTCACACTGCTCCCTGTCTCTCTCTCTATCTCTCGCACTGCTCCCTGTCTCTCTCTCTCTCGCACTGCTCCGTCTCTCTCGCTCTCTCGCACTGCTCCCTGTCTCTATCTCTCTTACACTGCTCCCTGTCTCTCTCTCTCTCGCACTGCTCCCTGTCTCTCTCTCTCCTCTCTCACACTGCTCCCTGTCTCTCTCTCTCTCGCACTGCTCCCTGTCTCTCTTTCTCTCTCTCTCTCTCTCACACTGCTCCCTGTCTCTCTCTCTCACACACTGCTCCCTGTATGTATCACACTGCTCCCTGTCTCTCTCTCTCTCTCTCTCTCTCTCTCTCTCTCTCTCTCTCTCTCGCACTGCTCCCTGTCTCTCTCTCTCACACTGCTCCCTGTCTCTCTCTCTCTCTCTCGCACTGCTCCCTGTCTCTCTCTCTCTCTCGCACTGCTCCCTGTCTCTCTCTCTCACACTGCTCCCTGTCTCTCTCTCTCTCTCTCTCTTGCACTGCTCCCTGTCTCTCTCTCTCACACTGCTCCCTGTCTCTCTCTCTCTCTCTCGCACTGCTCCCTGTCTCTCTCTCTCTCGCACTGCTCCATCTCTCGCTCTCTCGCACTGCTCCCTGTCTCTATCTCTCTTACACTGCTCCCTGTCTCTCTCTCTCTCGCACTGCTCCCTGTCTCTCTCTCTCTCTCGCACTGCTCCCTGTCTCTCTCTCTCCTCTCTCACACTGCTCCCTGTCTCTCTCTCTCTCGCACTGCTCCCTGTCTCTCTCTCTCTCTCTCTCTCGCACTGCTCCCTGTCTCTCTCTCTCTCACACTGCTCCCTGTCTCTCTCTCTCTCGCACTGCTCCCTGTCTCTCTCTCTCTCTCTCTCTCTCTCTCTCTCTCACACTGCTCCCTGTCTCTCTCTCTCTCGCACTGCTCCCTGTCTCTCTCTCACACTGCTCCCTGTCTCTCTCTCTCTCTCTCTCTCTCTCGCACTGCTCCCTGTCTCTCTCTCTCTCTCTCTCTCTCTCTCTCACACTGCTCCCTGTCTCTCTCTCTCTCTTGCACTGCTCCCTGTCTCTCTCTCGCACTGCTCCCTGTCTCTTTCTCACACTGCTCAGTCTCTCTCTCTCTCTCTCTTGCACTGCTCCCTGTCTCTCTCTCTCTCTCTCTCTCTCTCACACTGCTCCCTGTCT
Source organism: Taudactylus pleione (assembly GCA_031769625.1). Lineage (NCBI taxonomy): Eukaryota > Metazoa > Chordata > Amphibia > Anura > Myobatrachidae > Taudactylus > Taudactylus pleione. The sequence goes on along the minus strand of JAUIMM010000244.1, from coordinate 1,039,927 downwards.
CTCTCTCACACACTGCTCCCTGTCTCTCTCTCTCTCTCGCACTGCTCCCTGTCTCTCTCTCTCTCACACTGCTCCCTGTCTCTCTCTCTCTCGCACAGCTCCCTGTCTCTCTCTCACACTGCTCCCTGTCTCTCTCTCTCTTGCACTGCTCCCTGTCTCTCTCTCTCTCGCACTGCTCCCTGTCTCTCTCTCTCACACTGCTCAGTTTCTCTCTCTCTCGCACTGCTCCCTGTCTCTCTCTCTCTCTCTCTCTCTCACACTGCTCCCTGTCTCTCTCTCTCACACACTGCTCACTGTCTCTCTCTCTCTCTCTCGCACTGCTCCCTGTCTCTCTCTCTCTCTCTCACACTGCTCCCTGTCTCTCTCTCTCTCTCTCACACTGCTCCCTGTCTCTCTCTCGCACTGCTCCCTGTCTCTCTCTCTCTGCTCCCTGTCTCTCTCTCTGGCACTACTCCTGTCTCTCTCTCTCTCTCTCGCACTGCTCCCTGTCTCTCTCTCTCGTACTGCTCCCTGTCTCTCTCTCTCTCTCTCGCACTGCTCCCTGTCTCTCTCTCTCGCACTGCTCCCTGTCTCTCTCTCACACTGCTCCCTGTCTCTCTCTCTCGCACTGCTCCCTGTCTCTCTCTCTCGCACTGCTCCCTGTCTCTCTCTCTCGCACTGCTCCCTGTCTCTCTCTCTCTCTGCTCCCTGTCTCTCTCTCTCGCACTGCTCCCTGTCTCTCTCTCTCACACTGCTCCCTGTCTCTCTCTCTCTCTCACACTGCTCCCTGTCTCTCTCTCACACACTGCTCCCTGTCTCTCTCTCTCTCTCTCTCTCTCTCACACTGCTCCCTGTCTCTCTCTCTCACACACTGCTCCCTGTATGTATCACACTGCTCCCTGTCTCTCTCTCTCTCTCACACTGCTCCCTGTCTCTCTCTCTCACACACTGCTCCCTGTATGTATCACACTGCTCCCTGTCTCTCTCTCTCTCTCTCTCGCACTGCTCCCTGTCTCTCTCTCTCACACTGCTCCCTGTCTCTCTCTCTCTCTCTCTCTCGCACTGCTCCCTGTCTCTCTCTCTCTCTCGCACTGCTCCCTGTTTCTCTCTCTGTCGCACTGCTCCCTGTCTCTCTCTCTCTCTCTCTCGCACTGCTCCCTGTCTCTCTCTCTCACACTGCTCCCTGTCTCTCTCTCTCTCTCTCTCTTGCACTGCTCCCTGTCTCTCTCTCTCACACTGCTCCCTGTCTCTCTCTCTCTCTCTCGCACTGCTCCCTGTCTCTCTCTCTCTCGCACTGCTCCGTCTCTCTCGCTCTCTCGCACTGCTCCCTGTCTCTATCTCTCTTACACTGCTCCCTGTCTCTCTCTCTCTCGCACTGCTCCCTGTCTCTCTCTCTCTCTCGCACTGCTCCCTGTCTCTCTCTCTCCTCTCTCACACTGCTCCCTGTCTCTCTCTCTCTCGCACTGCTCCCTGTCTTTCTCTCTCTCTCTCTCTCTCTCGCACTGCTCCCTGTCTCTCTCTGTCTCTCTCTCACACTGCTCCCTGTCTCTCTCTCTCTCTCTCTCTCTCTCTCTCGCACTGCTCCCTGTCTCTCTCTCTCTTTCTCTCACACTGCTCCCTGACTCTCTCTCTCTCGCACTGCTCCCTGTCTCTCTCTCTCACACTGCTCCCTGTCTCTCTCTCTCTCGCACTGCTCCCTGTCTCTCTCTCTCACACTGTTCCCTGTCTCTCTCTCTCTCTCTCTCTCTCTCTCTCGCACTGCTCCCTGTCTCTCTCTCTCTCTCTCTCTCTCTCACACTGCTCCCTGTCTCTCTCTCTCTCTTGCACTGCTCCCTGTCTCTCTCTCTCTCGCACTGCTCCCTGTCTCTCTCTCACACTGCTCAGTCTCTCTCTCTCTCTCTCGCACTGCTCCCTGTCTCTCTCTCACACTGCTCCCTGTCTCTCTCTCTCTCGCACTGCTCCCTGTCTCTCTCTCACACTGCTCCCTGTCTCTCTCTCTCTCTTGCACTGCTCCCTGTCTCTCTCTCTCTCGCACTGCTCCCTGTCTCTCTCTCTCTCTCACACTGCTCAGTCTCTCTCTCTCTCGCACTGCTCCCTGTCTCTCTCTCTCTCTCTCTCTCTCTCACACTGCTCCCTGTCTCTCTCTCTCGCACTGCTCCCTGTCTCTCTCTCTCTCTCTCTCTCGCACTGCTCCCTGTCTCTCTCTCTCTCACACTGCTCCCTGTCTCTCTCTCTCTCGCACTGCTCCCTGTCTCTCTCTCGCACTGCTCCCTGTCTCTCTCTCTCTGCTCCCTGTCTCTCTCTCTGGCACTACTCCTGTCTCTCTCTCTCTCTCTCTCTCTCTCTTGCACTGCTCCCTGTCTCTCTCGTACTGCTCCCTGTCTCTCTCTCTCTCTCTCGCACTGCTCCCTGTCTCTCTCTCTCGCACTGCTCCCTGTCTCTCTCTCACACTGCTCCCTGTCTCTCTCTCTCTCTCGCACTGCTCCCTGTCTTTCTCTCTCACACTGCTCCCTGTCTCTCTCTCTCTCGCACTGCTCCCTGTCTCTCTCTCTCTCTCTCTCTCTCGCACTGCTCCCTGTCTCTCTCTCTCTCACACTGCTCCCTGTCTCTCTCTCTCTCTTGCACTGCTCCCTGTCTCTCTCTCTCTCGCACTGCTCCCTGTCTCTCTCTCACACTGCTCAGTCTCTCTCTCTCTCTCTCGCACTGCTCCCTGTCTCTCTCTCTCTCTCTCTCTCTCACACTGCTCCCTGTCTCTCTCTCTCTCACACACTGCTCCCTGTCTCTCTCGCACTGCTCCCTGTCTCTCTCTCTCACACTGCTCCCTGTCTCTCTCTCTCTCGCACTGCTCCCTGTCTCTCTCTCACACTGCTCCCTGTCTCTCTCTCTCTCTTGCACTGCTCCCTGTCTCTCTCTCTCTCGCACTGCTCCCTGTCTCTCTCTCACACACTGCTCCCTCTCTCTCTCTCTCTCTCTCTCGCACTGCTCCCTGTCTCTCTCTCTCTCTCTCTCTCTCTCACACTGCTCCCTGTCTCTCTCTCTCTCGCACTGCTCCCTGTCTCTCTCTCGCACTGCTCCCTGTCTCTCTCTCTCTGCTCCCTGTCTCTCTCTCTGGCACTACTCCTCTCTCTCTCTCTCTCTCTCTCTCTCTCTCTCGCACTGCTCCCTGTCTCTCTCTCTCGTACTGCTCCCTGTCTCTCTCTCTCTCTCGCACTGCTCCCTGTCTCTCTCTCTCGCACTGCTCCCTGTCTCTCTCTCACACTGCTCCCTGTCTCTCTCTCTCGCACTGCTCCCTGTCTCTCTCTCTCTCGCACTGCTCCCTGTCTCTCTCTCGCACTGCTCCCTGTCTCTCTCTCTCTGCTCCCTGTCTCTCTCTCTGGCACTACTCCTGTCTCTCTCTCTCTCTCTCTCTCTCTCGCACTGCTCCCTGTCTCTCTCTCTCGTACTGCTCCCTGTCTCTCTCTCTCTCTCTCTCGCACTGCTCCCTGTCTCTCTCTCTCGCACTGCTCCCTGTCTCTCTCTCACACTGCTCCCTGTCTCTCTCTCTCGCACTGCTCCCTGTCTCTCTCTCTCTCGCACTGCTCCCTGTCTCTCTCTCTCGCACTGCTCCCTGTCTCTCTCTCTCTCTCTGCTCCCTGTCTCTCTCTCTCACACTGCTCCCTGTCTCTCTCTCTCTCTCTCTCACACTGCTCCCTGTCTCTCTCTCACACACTGCTCCCTGTCTCTCTCTCTCTCTCGCACTGCTCCCTGTCTCTCTCTCACACTGCTCCCTGTCTCTCTCTCTCTCGCACTGCTCCCTGTCTCTCTCTCTCTCGCACTGCTCCCTGTCTCTCTCTCTCTGCTCCCTGTCTCTCTCTCTGGCACTACTCCTGTCTCTCTCTCTCTCGCACTGCTCCCTGTCTCTCTCTCTCTCGTACTGCTCTCTGTCTCTCTCTCTCGCACTGCTCCCTGTCTCTCTCTCTCGCACTGCTCCCTGTCTCTCTCTCACACTGCTCCGTCTCTCTCTCTCGCACTGCTCCCTGTCTCTCTCTCTCTCGCACTGCTCCCTGTCTCTCTCTCTCGCACTGCTCCTTGTCTCTCTCTCTCTCTGCTCCCTGTCTCTCTCTCTCGCACTGCTCCCTGTCTCTCTCTCTCGCACTGCTCCCTGTCTCTCTCTCACACTGCTCCCTGTCTCTCTCTCTCGCACTGCTCCCTGTCTCTCTCTCTCGCACTGCTCCCTGTCTCTCTCTCTCTCTGCTCCCTGTCTCTCTCTCTCTCTCGCACTGCTCCCTGTCTCTCTCTCTCACACTGCTCCCTGTCTCTCTCTCTCGCACTGCTCCCTGTCTTTCTCCTTTCTCTCGCACTGCTCCCTGTCTTTTTCCATACTCACCTTCCAGTCCTCCAGCATCTCATGGTACCCCTCTCTTCCTTTATTGAATATTGACTTTATAGCCACTACATGATGATGACATGATGGCTTTATTCCTACACAAACAGGCGGCTTCCAGACCATGTGATCTCCTGCATGAGTAGTGAATACAGATTCAAGACGCTGCCTGTCCAGAAAGGATCAATTTCTTCAGAGGCTCCCCATTGCACAGCAATCATATAGGTAAGAAAATACTCATTCACAATGCATGCTTGCTTGGAAGCACATAGCCACGCCCCTTGCCACAAAACCACGCCCCCTTTTTGGGCATATAGGGCCACTTTCGGGGAATTTTCCAGGGCCACTTTAAGTTCCCAATCCGTCCCTGATTGTTACTATACATACAGTACCACAACAGACACCAATCAGCTATACATTTGTATCCCTCCATCAGTGTTATAAATGCCTCAGGAATTATTTACATTACATGTGTGACACTGAGCTCATGTGATCATTCAGAGCCAATGTAGTGAAAGCTGGCAGCTGGATGATGTCACAGGATGAGTCACTGGAATGCAATGAGCATGCTCCTGCCAGTGCATGGGCTGATCACACTGTCATTACAGCTCATAGCTGCTAACCAGGGATGTGAGGTCAGGGCAGACAGGGGAGGCAGAGCCTCTCCTGTCATACTTCCTCCCCTATCATAGTTCCTGTCATGCTCCAAAGTTTTGATATAAAAGCTGTGTTTTTATAAATAAGTTCCTCCCCAGTCTTTGACCTCACCGCACGTCACTGTTGCTAACAATTGTCCATTGATGTTCTGCCATCCATGGTCGATGGTTCTAAACCATCAGTGGTTTTATTATGCACATTTGCAGACCACAGGCAGCATTAGCCATCGGGACTTTGACACTGATGTAGCAACCAGCAATTGTCACAATCTGACAATCGATGGCTACTAATTATTGTAGGTCGATGGCGAACCCTATAGCTGCCAGAAGATGGCTACCTTACCATGTATTAGGTTGAGTACACCCTGGATTGCCATGGGACAGATGCTGTGGTGCCATGGGTTGGCGGTCCAGCACCAAATCAAATTATTTATGGTCAATGTGATAGGCAAAACCAGTGCTGGCGGGTGCCAACCAAAAAATATGTGAGCAAGCAGAAGGGCAACCCTGTCCACCACCAAATAATTGGACCTAAGGATGACGAGTAAGCACAGTTTACATAATGGTCAATCCAATTAGGTGCGAATTGCGAGTTTCTATTTTCTCTTCAAATTCGCATAACGAATTAATTTTGCAATCCAATTAGCAGCTCGCACTGAACCAGTCAGCCTGAATTTGCATTTTTCCATTCGCACCTCCCTGAGGGTGAGAGATGGAGAGGAAAATCTGTATTCTAAGGTTAAAATGTTGGGACACTGCGCTTAACTCCTTGGACACCCCCCTAATGACTAATTAGGCAATTGGAATTTTCCAGTTAGCTTAATTAGTGCAATAACTACATGTAATTTTTGGGGGTAAAAAAAAAAGTCCTCAAATTACCACAAAATCAACTTTTTCATTAGTTTAGGCACCCCACATTTAATTACAATAATTTTTTTTGTCTAAATAATTGTTTTTATAATTTTTTTTTATTTTTCAAGGTGCACTCAAAGTACCTCAAAAATCACTTTTTCCCTACTTTTTTTTTGCATTTTTTCGTTTAATCCATTTGAGATTAAACGAAAAAAAAAGGGTTTTTTTCAAAAAATTTTTGCATTTAAAAAAAACCCACACATATCAGCCATTTGACACCTGTCATGCTGGGAGGCGGGTTTTTGAAAGCCGAGGTCTGAGGCTGTGGGAAGAGGCGAAAGCGAGGGGCCTGGACGTATGATCTCCGCATCCACAAGTCTTGGTCGTTGGCTAGACCTAGTCAATGGTGCGGAGTCTAACTCACAAGGAGGTGTTCGCCAGTGACCCCTCCAAGCGGGATATGGGCTTGTGCGGCTCCCTGTAAGCAGGTCGCGGTCCTTTGACTTGGTGACCAAGGCCTGCAGGGAAAAGAGAATCAAAACACCCGTGGCCCAAGGGTAATGCCTGGAATAGGCACGTGGGGAGTGGGATAGCACTCCTGGCTGGAGAAAGGCACTTGAGGTGCTGGCTAGAGAGGTGTGGAGATTTATTCTTAGGCTGAGGTAACAGCTGGATATCCCACGAAGTATATACCGGATTGCCGGACGGAGATCATGCACTAGGGTGCAATGAGATGAAGGGTTAACCTGCACACAGGCTGTGATGGTGAAAGCACTGCGATGAGATGAAGGGTTAACTTGCAAACAGGCTGTGATGGTAAAAGCTCTGCGATGAGATGAAGGGTTAACTTGCACACAGGCTGTGATGGTAAAAGTACTGAGGTGAGATGAAGGGTTAACTTGCAAACAGGCTGTGATGGTAAAAGCACTGAGGTGAGATGAAGGGTTAACTTGCAAACAGGCTGTGATGGTAAAAGCACTGAGGTGAGATGAAGGGTTAACTTGCAAACAGGCTGTGATGGTAAAAGCACTGTGATGAGATGAAGGGTTAACTTGCACACAGGCTGTGATGGTAAAGCACTGTGGTGAGATGGAGGGTTAACTTGCACACAGGCTGTTGATTAGTAAAGGCACTGTGGAGAGATGGAGGTTAGCTGCCACACAGGCTGTTGATAGTAAAGGCACTGTGGAGAGATGGAGATTAAACTTGCACACAGGCTGTTGATAGTAAAGGCACTGTGGTGAGATAGCTCAGAAGCTCTGGAAGAAACACACTGGAAGCACGGGAACCTGGAACGAGACTCCTCTAGTTACACTAGCGGCGACAATGATTGTTCAGGCAATTACCTGGAGCACAGGAGCCGGATATATACCCCTGGAAGCCTGCTGATAGGCCCACAGCGTCAGCTGACCAGCCGGGCCACTCAGGGAAGGAAGTACTGACATAGGGAAAGTGTCATGGCGGCGCCCTTGACGGAAACTGCGATCCCCACTCACCGGGTCGCCTGACACCACAGCTACAGGGTGAATGCTCAGCTCCTCCCACGTCGCCGCACCAGCCGCCCAACTGCCCGGGAAGTCAGAGGAAGCCGGCGGGACGGTAAGGGACGGCCGATCAACGGCTGAACTCTGACAACACCATTTCAACACCTACAGTACCTTCCTACTGCCTACAAATAGCCTTTTATAGGGTCCTGATAACAAAATTATCAATTTTGGGGGATCCAGGATGGTCTCCCCTCTTTTTCATTCACTTCTCTCACATCTCATTTGTCAGTCAATTCCATACCTCCGAACTGTTCTGCAGAAAACCGGGACTATCCCGCTTTCCCACCACGAGCCACAGTGTCCCGCGGTGGGGAGGAAGTTGGGAGGAGCTCAAACCGCTGCTCTGCACACTGCATAGCAGGGCAGGGGGTAAGTTAAGGTAGAAGCTCCACCTCCAATCTGGCCAAGCTCTACCATGATCCGCCCAAACCCCACCCCTTTCCTCCCAGAAACACCCACTTATGGGTGAAACTCCACCTGTTTCAACATCCACAAATCAGAACTGTCCTGGCCAGATGAGACAGTTGGATGTATTTTAAAGCTAATGTGGTTGCAACGTTATATAACTATATTACTCCTCAGCAGACAGGTTATACACAGGAAACGCAACCTGTTTTTTTGATCTATGTCATTAGCAAAACAAATATTTGCTTCATCTTTTCAACGGCAAAGTCTCCTTTCACACTGAAACAATTTGTATGTTAGCTTTTATAGCCATGGAAATAAAGGAGCTATAAAACGCAGTGCTACTTGTATTACCCCGTGAATAAAATTTAATACTGAATGTCACCATCTGTGCAAAATCTTTGTTCATAAGTTATCAAGCGAACTGTACAACTTTTTCCCCCGCTAAATATGTCATCAAACCCAGTTTTCAATCCAGAGCAGAGTTAAATGGAACTCATGCACTTTTAATGAAATGTCATCTTTAAACTTCCGCAACGCTTTGAAAAGACATAACTTTATACATTGTCGGGATGATGAAAGGACTTAGCGCTGCAAGAAATACAAAGTAATAAAAAAATACAGCAGAATCTAAAAGTTAGATTTTCAAGTAACTATTGAGAGAAAATAGTGACTTTTGAGAAGGGGTGTAATAGATCAGAATCTAGGCCCTCATTCAGAGCCGGACACTCTGAGCAGAGTCACCACCCACAGCACATACGAGCGTGCAGGATGATGGACAAAAGTCCAGGAATGATGATGTTCGTCCGTGCAAGATGACGTTTTGCCTCGTTCTGAGTTCCGTTTTTTGGGAGGGAAAAATCCGAACTCCACGTGCAAACTCGAACCTATCCGAGCCTGCACATCCCTAATGTAAATCACTTACGAGACCCGTTCTTATGAATATATTCATAAGAGCGGGTCTCGTAAGTGATTTATATAAGTCGTCTTGAGTGCCGCCTGGTTGATAGAATCTATATATATATATAATATATATATATATATATATATTTATATATATATACTGTATACTGTATATTTATATATATACAAAGTCCAAACAGCTGGCACTCACTAAATCTATATACAATTGTCCATATTGTCCATGGTGCACTTCCACTGTAGTAGCATAATTCCCCAAAGTTGATGGCACTCAGGAATCCAGCAAACCATCGGCAATATGATCCAATTTTTAATGCAATATCAACGTTTCAAGGCTCACAGCCTTTTCATCAGGACGTCCTCATAAAAAGGCTGTGAGCCTTGAAACGTTGATATTGCATTAAAAATGCAAACAGTAACAGTAAACAGCAAAGAAACAAACGCGTAAACATTAGCATGGCGGCCATTTATGAAACAGACCATGTGCTACAAAACCACCTTTGAGGTGTTGGAAAGGTATACGTTCAGGAAGCCGGCGGACGCAATGCTAACCGCTGGCTTCCAGACTGCTTTATCCCGGCGAGGGTCAAATGACAGGAGTCTAAATCTAGACGCCTGTCATTTTACCGATGCCAGGAGACCCGGCGCCCGGCATCCCGATTGAAGGGATGCCGGGCGCGGACTGCCGCGCCGGGGGGGAGGGTTAGGTTTAGAGGTACCGGTGGGGACTCTTAGGGTTAGGCACCCCCCCGGGAGGTTAGGGTCAGGCTAGGGGAAGGAAGAGTTTAGGGTGAGGCATCCCCCGGGGGACTTAGGTTTAGGCGGCGGGGAAGGGGGGGTTAGGTTTAGGCACTTAGAGGGGGGATTAGGCTTAGGCACCCCTAAGGGAGGGTTAGGGGCAGTGGCGTAAGTTCATCCCAGACGCCCGGAGGCAAGTTATAATTTGGTGCCCCCCCCGTCACAGCTGCTGACACTACTGTAGCAATTTGCATACAGACAGGCTATAGATAGACGAAGGCAGCAGCTGATAGTCTGACATGGAGCTCTCCACTAGTGTATGGTGGATTCTCAGGTGCCTTGAAGAGGTGCCATGTATTGGGCAGCTGTGAGGATACACTCCGAGTACATAGTTACAGCTCTAAGTGGGGTGAATATGTTGTGAACAATGGAGGAGGTGCCCCTTCAGAACTGGAGCCCGGCGGCAGGCGCCTCCATTGTCTCCCATAGTTCTGCCCCTGGTTAGGGGATACAATTAGGTCAGCGGTAAATCATACCAAATGCGGTGGAACATTTGTCATTTGAAACGCCCTGTAGCAGGATGCAAAATTCAGCAGCATCCTATTATATATCCAATGTCCGTCCCAGTCACTTCATTTATATAACATCTCATTCCACTAAACACAATATTGTCTGTGACACAGACTGGCAGCAGACTGTCATTGACTAACAGTCTGCTGCCATTTGTGGGCGGGGAGGGGGTGGCGATGGGAAATGGAGGCGTGTCGCCGCCGTTGAGGGTGGAGGAAAGAGACCAGGATCTGCATCGGCTGACAGAGATTTCCTGGCCTCTTCCTCTTATCTGCAGCAGCCGGCTGAGTGACCCCATGGGTCACTTTAGCCAGCCGATGTTTCCGCAGAGTATCCAATGCTGCGTTGGACAACGCAGCTCGGATAAGTAATGCACAGGGGGCGTGATGCCTCCTGCTGCATTACCCTATCTGCAAGGATGGCAATTGCAAAGCTGCCTGCGTGCATACATCATATATCTATAACCTGTGTGCGGCTTAGCAGTTGCGATCCTTCCTGAATGAGGCCCTGTGTCCCTCATCACTGCAGCAATTCGCAATGTTCATGATCCACCCTGTGCAAAATGTTTTTTTTATTTTTTTCTGAGCCTTTTGTGTATAACTGGAGACAGGTGAAAACCTATTCTTCATACTGCCGGTAATCGCAGGAAAATTACTTACACCAATTAGTAGTGGATTAAAAATTATATAAATTTAATCAATTCACGATCATAACTGATAAAAGAGATTACAGCCTAGAAGTTTGGTCGACTATTTAATCAAAAAGTTCACTGTAAATGTATTCATCTTAGTTTAACTGAAGTCTGAAGAGCCTATAAAGTAGGAATTTACAGTACATTCAGATAAATGACATTTGGTTAAACTATATAAATGTACATACATTTATAAAACTAAATATAGAAAGGTCACTGGCCATCAAGATAAGGTCATTGGGCGGGATGTACTAAACTGCAAAGTGCGGTAAAACCCCCGAAAATGCTAGTTTTCGAGGGCTTTACCGCAATTTCCATTTGCACCATCGCATTCCGGTGCTTCGTCCCTGTGGGCAACGCTATCTTCAGGTGGCGTTACCCAATAGAAGCCTATGGGCTATTTTATCGGGATGCCCCTGAGAGGGACCCGATCGGATCCCTCCAATCTTCCCCCGCCGCGCAGAGGGACTTCTGGGTGTGCTTCTATCTTAGGCTATCGCAAAAGACAGCTCTTATATGGAGAGTTGTCCTTTGCGATTTTATTTGCATTTCTAAATACATACCGTGGTAACATGTTGACATCTGAATGGCGACTTTCCATATCACACTCGCCAAATGATAGGTTCTGTAGTGTATACATGCCATGGGGCAAGGGGATCTGTATTGTACACGACACCCAGAGGAGACACACTCCTTCTCGCCCTCTTCAACCTGCCTCTGACCTACGCCTCTCCAAAATTTACTCCTACCTCCAAGACCTACCCTACCAAACCTCCAACATTCAAACTTTCTAGTGCTCTCTCAGAGTCACTGGCCTCCAGGGCCTGTTGTCAGGGGGGTATCAGGGGCACACAAATAAATCCATCTATAACAGCTGGCAGTGGAACAGGCGTCAGTCATAGATGGATCTATTTGTGGGGTCCGGGGAGCTGCTGTTTGTCTTCAGACACCATTGTCGCCAGCTGTTGCAATAACGTTTTTTAGTTCATTGTGAGTCGAACTTTATTGCATCAGCTGACGGCGGTGCCTGAAGATATGCAACACTGCTGTCAGAGGATCGTGACTAGCAGATCAGGCAGGCGAAGCCAGAAGACCCAGGATAAGGCAGGTGGAGCGAGAGGGATGCATGGGCAGGAGCTGGAGAGACAATGCAAGGCTGGCAGGAGAAACAGCAGGGGCTGACTGGAGAGACAGAGGGGGCTGGCTGGAGAGACAGTGAGGAATGGCAGGAGACACTGTGGGGGCTGGCTGTAGAGAAGGTAAGGGATGTCAGGAGAATCGCAGTGGGGGCTGACTGGAGAGTCAGAGGGGCTGACTAGAGACACAGAGGGGGACTGACTGGAGAGTCAGAGGGGGACTGACTGGAGAGACAGAGGGGGCTGTCTGGAGAAATAGAGGGTTGTTGGCAGGAGACAGTGAGGGCTGACTGAAGAGACAAGGGGGCTGTCAGGAGAGACAGTAGGGGCTGGCAGGAGACAGTAGGGGCTGACAGCAGACATAGAGAGGGGCTGGCTGGAGAGACATAGGAGGCTGGCTGGAGAAACAGTGGGGTCTGGCAGGAAATAAAGAGGACTGACTCTCTTCAACCAGAGGTGGCTGGTTGAAGAGAGGGGGGTTGGATGGAGATAAGACTGTGGTGCTGGCTGGAGACAGTTGGGGCTGGCAGAGCAGACAATGGGGGCTGACTGGAGAGACAAAAGGGGGACTGAATAGAGAGACAGATGGGAGATTGCTGGAGAGACAGAGGGGCTGGCTAGAAAGATAGAGGGGGATGGCTGGATATACACTGGGGGCTGGCTGAAAATACATTGGGGGCTGGCTGGATAGACACTGGGGCTGACAGGAGAGACAGTGGGGACTGACTGGAGAGACAAGAGGGCTGACTGGAGACAGAGGAAGGCTAACTGGAGAGACAGAGGGGGGATGGCTGGAGGGATAGAGGAGGGTTGGCTGGAGGGAAAAGGGGTACTGGCTGGTGAGACAGAGGGGGCTGGCTGGAGAGATACAGGGTGCTGGCTGGAGAAACAGTTGGGGCTGGCATGAGAGACAGTGGGGGCTGACTGGAGAGACAGAGAGTGGCTGACTGGAGAGACAGAGGGGAGCTGACTGAAGAGACAGGGGGAGCTGGCTGTAGAAACAGAGGGGGGTTGACTGGAGAGGCAGTGGGGAGCTGGCTGGAGTGTCAGAGGAAAGCTGGCTGGAGAGACAGAGGGGGTGGCTGGAGAGATACTGGTGGTGCTGGCTGGAGAGATACTGGGGGCTGACTGGAGCTAGAAATACACTGGGGGGCTGGATCAAACCAGAGCCACCCGGTAGGGTGGGATCACCATCTATTTTGCCCCCAGGTGCCTATCATGAACTTACATCCCTGATTTAGGTGATTACCGTTGTGGTGTAGTCAGTTTTTTGGTATATACAATATGTAGGAACTGTTGGGTCTAGAGTGTGGGACCACCATTGGGAAATGTGAAATAATGACAGTGGCAATGGAAAATGTGCATGCTTGCTTTTCAGACTTGCTGAGCACAGCTCATTGGCTTTTATGTTACAAGCCCTGTAGTTTTCACCGTACCATACCCGGCTGACTACTGCTTTGCTTGATCCCCATCTGCGCAAGTGCACTCTCCTGTGACCCTTCACCAGCAGCCTTACAAATGTAAATAAAAATTAGTACATATATGAGAGAACCTTAAGTTCCTTTTATAAACCGATGTTGTCTACTACTTTCAACTAGAAGCTGCCAGGGGCTTGTCTGGTGGGCCCGGTGGGCTCTCAAACTAGCCGTGGGGTGGAACAAAGGGCCTGATTCAGAGCCGCTCGTAAGCGGCCGCTCGTTCGCTCCAAGTGATGTTTGCCCAACTGTGCATGCGTACGGATCGTTATACGCATGCGCGAACCAGTCAGTGCGGTCGAAATTCATGTGCTCGCAAAATAGCGAATGCCTGCTATTTTGAGTGACAGACTGAGGCGTATGTGGGTGGTAACAGGGGAAGGTGCTTGAAAACGGGGAGTGGAGATCCGAACGTAGGCGTGCTTAAAGGTCAAAACGGGCGTTTTATGGGTGTGCATAATTAATACAGCAGCGTCATTGACCACGTCACTGGGTTATTTTATAGCCAGAACTGCTCGCAAGATTGTGGTAGCAAAAACCAACCCCAAGAATAGCGAGCAGTTCATACGCTGGTCGATGTACTCGATTAATCTAATAAATAGCGGACATGACGTAGGATGCGAGCGGCCAGGGGGCGTATTTTTTAAAAAAACGACCGCAAGTTTTGTTCGCTCGTTCAGACCTAGAGGCGTGAACAGACCGCAAAGAGCGAACGGTTCATTTGGATAGCCACCCCTATTTTCTGGACGAGCGAGCGCTAATTGTGTCCGGCTCTGAATCAGGCCCAAAGCTCCCAATCAGTGCACACAGTCGTCACAAGTAATTTTTTTCAGAGCAGCCATAGCCACGCCCTCATGTTAGGCCATGACCCCTTCTCTAACAAGATGCCTTGGCTGTCCTGGACAGTGTTCCTCCATTAAAATCACATAATAGAAAAGAAAAGCCCCAGTACCTGCAAGCAAATCAGTCACCTACAAGTGCCGAAATACATAAATACAGCAACTGAAATAAAGGCAGTCCCAAATATTTCCTAGAATCAAACCATTGTTTTTCTAATCATCCCAGTATTTTCTACAGTGGCAGAATTCTATCCCAGCACCCGGAGGCTAGATGATATAACTCCATGTGCCCCCCCACACTTCCCCTTCTTCTGAAGGCAAGATTATCTGACATATTCCCCCCAAGGTAAAAGACTCACATATCACAACGGGTGTGATTTAAAAGATTGACAATATAAAGGTCAAGAGTCAATAGGTCGACACAAAATGGTCAACATGCAGTAAGTTGACAGGGACAAAAAGTCGACTGTCAAAAGGTCGACACTGCAAAAGTTCGACAGGGTTAAAATGTCGACAGATTCAAAGGGACGACACACAAATGGTTTGACGCAATAAAATGGTCGGCACATTTTTATTTTTGTAATTTAACCCTAATCCTCGCCCTTATCCTATCCCTGCCTCTAGGGCCTAACCCTAACCCTCACCCTTATCCTATCCCTGCCTCTAGGGCCTAACCCTAACCCTCACCCTTATCCTATCCCTGACTCTAGGGCCTAACCCTAACCCTCACCCTTATCCTATCCCTGCCTCTAGGGCCTAACCCTAACCCTTATCCTATCCCTGCCTCTAGGGCCTAACCCTCACCCTTATCCTATCCCTGCCTCTAGGGCCTAACCCTAACCCTCACCCTTATCCTATCCCTGCCTCTAGGGCCTAACCCTGACCCTCACCCTTATCCTATCCCTGCCTCTAGGGCCTAACCCTAACCCTCACCCTTATCCTATCCCTGCCTCTAGGGCCTAACCCTAATCCTCACCCTTAATCTATCCCTGCCTCTAGGGCATAACCCTAACCTAACCCTAACCCTGCCCAAGTGCCTAACTGTCACCTCCGGCAGCCTAACCCTAAATCTCTTCCAAGTACCTAACCCTAACAATGTGTATTGTTGAAAAATCATAAAAAAACATGTTGACCATTTGTGTGTCGACTATTTGAACCTCTAGACCTTTTAACTCTGTCAGACTTTTGCACTGTTGACCTTTTGTCAGTAGACCTTTTATACTCGTCGACCTATTGCATATCGACCATCTGGTGTCGACCTATTCATTGGCGATCTTCTTTAGGGATACCATATCGCAGCAGACTGTGGGCCTAATTCAGAGATGGACACCAATATGTTTCTTACGCAGATCGAGCGATTGTTTGCCATTGCGCATGCGTATAAGCCGCACTATGCAAGCGCGGCACTTGTCTTGCGATTCCGCGCACACAGGTGATGCAGTCGCAAAGCGAGTGACATGGTCGTCAGCGTTTCAGGGTGGTAAAGGGGTGGCCACATGCTGTCTCTCTAAAGCTACAAGCGGAATTGGTATGAAATACCGTCGGCCGCATGGCCGGCGGTTCGATTCCCGTCAGCAGCAGCCCGACAGAAGCAGAGTGCAACGCAGCGGAAGCCCGACAGCGCTGGAAATCCCGATCATGGATAGGTAAGTATCCACTAACCTAACCTAACCCCCCTAACCTCCTTAGGGGTGCCTAACCCTAACTTCCCCCCAAGTGCCTAACCCTAATTCCCCCTCTAAGTGCCTAACCCTAACCACCCCCTTCCCCGCTGCCTAAACCTAAGTCCCCCGGGGGGGTGCCTAACCCTAAGTCCCCCCCGGGGGTGCCTAACCCTAACCCTCCCTCCCCCTAGCCTAACCCTAACCGGGGGGGTTGCCTAACCCTAAGTCCCCCCCCGGGAGCCCTAAACCTAACTCTCCCCCCCCACGGCTGTCCGCTCGCGGCGCCCGGCATCACTACGACCGTTATGCCGGGCGCCGGTCTCCCGGCGTCGGGGAAATGCAGGCGTCTATATCTAGACGCCCGGCATTTCACCCATGCCGGGATAAGACAGTCGGGAAGCCGGCTGCCGGTATTTAGGCAGTCGGCTTCCCGATTGCCTCCCCTACAAGCAGCACGTGCCACAGGACTTCAATAATGCCCATGCCAGTTCCCCAAATTACCCACACACACACACACACACACACCTCATTGCCTTCTCTGGGAGATACACCATTGATTTATCACTAGGTTGCAAGATTCAAAGCTCAGTTACATGAATACTCCATGTGACTAGTTGCAGTTTGACTTGCCTGTTACCGGATAGTAGAAGTAGCACCGTAGTACACATGGGCTGGCAGACAGAGAGATATATTATGCACAACAGGCGGTAAAACAAATAAAATAAAATATGAATGTGATTTGATGGGTAATATTATCTGTACTGAACACCTGCTACAGCATCCACCTGGCTGAATAACTCTCGGTAATTACATAATGCTTTTCTTCCTGCTATATTTTTCCATGATGAACAGTCAGATGTATGGTAAATTAAACACAAAATATAGGTTAGATGTAATTACAGTACTAGGCGCACTCCTCGTTCCATCAGAGATATGTCTGTCCGTCTGCTACAATTTCACCTATTACTAGAAAATGCCATAAAACCACAGCTGTGATTCAGGTGTCAATGTACGGAAGGGACAGGAGGACCAGCATGTTAGCTCTTCTTTGGTAATAACTAGGATCTGCTTAACGCAGAGACAGCATCTGAAACAGCTGCAGGTCAGGAGGAGCATAAATGCACACGGACCCCCTCAGCCAGCAGACAAACTGCAGCATTTAGACATCAAAGCGAAGCACCTCTTCTCCACTCATCTTTTCTCTAACAGCTCGTTCTTCAAGCCAGGATCCACAGGTCATTCTGAAAGTGTGTGTAAGGTGTGCTGGGGAAGGGTAAAAGACTGAGGACCTCATTCAGAGCCGGACGCTATTTGCGCTCGCTCGTTCAGAAACAAGGGGTGGCTATTCAAATGAACCGTTCGCTCTTTGCGGTCTGTTCACGCCTCTAGGTCTGAATGAGCGAACCAAACATGCGGTCGTTTTTTGGAAAACTACGCCCCCTGGCCGCTCGCATCCTACGTCATGTCCGCTATTTATTAGATTAATCGAGTACATCGACCAGCGTATGAACTGCTCGCTATTCTTGTGGTTGGTTTTTCCTACCGCAATCTTGCGAGCAGTTCTGACTATAAAATAACCCAGTGACGTGGTCAATGACGCTGCTGTATTAATTATGCACACCCATAAAACGCCCGTTTTGACTTTTAAGCACGCCTGCGTTCGGATCTCCACTCCCCGTTTTCAAGCACCTTCCCCTGTTACCACCCACATACGCCTCCTCCTGTCACTCAAAATAGCAGGCATTCGCTATTTAGTGAACAAACGATTTTCGGCCGCACTGACTGGTTCGCGCATGCGTATTACGATCCGTACGCATGCGCAGTTGTGCAAACATCGCTCGGAATGAACGAACGGCCGCTTACGAGCGGCTCTGAATCAGGCCCTGAGGCCCTGATTCAGAGCCGGACGCTCTGACAGAGCGCTCGCTCTGAATCAGGGCCGTCCCTGCTCCTTTTTTGGAGCGGCCTCCTGGCCGCTCACATAGCTGTGGGTGACCACCCACAGCTATAGCGAGCGGGCAAAATTATGGTAGCGATGGTCAAGACCATCGGGCTTGCGACGAGACCCTGCGGTAGCCCTGGAGTGCTTTTGGCTCTATCAGAGCCAGAAGCACTCCCACTGACATCACTAGTGATGTCAGTGGGGCCGGCCCCAGATGGTAGGCGTTCCCATGGGAACGCCTCCGTCTGGGCAGCCACGCCCCCGGCACGCCCACCAAAGGGGGCATGCTGTCAATCACCATCGACAGCACGCCCCCTTTGGTGCGCATGCGCACGACGGAGCCGGCTCCCTCGTGCGCATGCGCACCTGGGCAACATCGACCCGCTTGCGAGAGCTCAGCGCTCGCGAGCGGGTCTGAATCAGGCCCTGACTATGGTAAATATTCTTCATCTTGTGTTTGTCTGTGAGAATGCTAAAGGTGCGTATCCACTACACAAGAGTGGAACGACTGCACGACGACAACACTGTAGTCGTGTAATCGTTCTCCATCCTGTGCAGTGGATAATGTGCCCACACTGAACGATATGTCGGTCAGTGCAGGCACCCTCCCTCATCCCCGAACATGCACAACCTGTCGTTATCGGCAGATTGACCGGCATGTTCAGGCGATGATAGATGTCAAAAACGACCAGCGGGAGCGCACATCGCTGGTCGTTTTCAACATTGTGATACACGATTTGTGAACGATTAATGAACAATTGAACTGTAACAATGTCGCTATTGTTCAATAGCTCATTTTAATCGCCCAGTGGATACGCACCTTAACAGCAGCACAGATTATTTAATGAGACAAGTGTGCTGATCTTTTGGGAGGCAGTAATCTGCCCACTTATGTGGGGACAGGGCTGTATGTAACAGGGCCAGTGACATGATGTAAGGAGGGGAGCCACAGACTGAGGGCCTGATTCAGAGCCGCTCGTAAGCGGCCGCTCGTTCGCTCTGAGCGATGTTCGCACAACTGCGTATGCGTATGGGTCGTAATGCGCATGCGCAAAACAGTCATTGCGGTCGGAAATCGTGCGCTCGTAAAACAGCGAGGGGCTGCTAATTTGATTGACAGAATGTACCGTTTGTGGGTGGTAACAGGGGAAGGTGCTTGAAAACGGGAGAGTGGAGGTTCGAACACAGGCGTGCCAAACGGTCAAAAGGGCGTTTAATGGGAGTGCATAATTAGTAAAGGAGCGTCATCGACCACGTCACATGGTTGTCTTTTAGCCTGAACTGCTCGCAGTGATAGCGGGAAGAAAATCCTACCACAAGCACTGAGAGCAGTTCAGACGCCTTTCGATGTTCCCGATTAATCTGAATTTAAATATCCGGCCCCTTTTTTAGAACGAGCGTCCGCAAATAACGTCCGGCTCTGAATCAGGCCTTGAGAGTTATATAGTGGGAGGAGCAGGGTCCCCCAGCAGTACAGAGTATATCAGGAGATGAGTGATGTCAGTGAGGACAGGGCTGCATTTAACAGGGCCAGTGTCATGATTTGAGGAGAGGAATGGAGACAGCAGGAAGTCACAGACTGAGAGTTATACAGTGGGAGGAGCAGGGTCCCCAGTAGCAGAGAGTAGGGATGGATATTGGAAGCCTGGGCTTCCGACATCAAATCATGCAATGCGATGGCAGCTAACCATCACATCGCAACAATTTGATACTATAACCATACTTGCCAACCCTCCCTGATTGTCAGGGAGACTCCCTGAAATAGTAGCAATCTCCCTAACTCCCTGAAGAGTCTAGTAATCTCCCTGATTGCACCTTACCCCCTTTATATCAGTGGCGGATCCAGGGGGGGGCGATTGGAGCGATCGCCCCCCCTAGCACAGACAGTCCTCATCATGCACTGAGCTGAGCAGTTTGTGTTCAGCCTGTGCTGTGATCGGAGCCTGTGTAATGCGCGGAGAGCAGAGCAGAGAGCGGAGAGCACATTACACAGGCTCCGATCACAGCACTGGCTGAACACAGATTGCTCAAGTCAGTGCATGATGCGGACTGTGCGGTAGCCGGAAGCTGGAGTTCTCCCCTGAACTCCAGCTTCCGGCTCTCCACACGGGCACTATGGGAGAGACGTCTCATGACGTCTCTCCCATAGTTCCAACTTCCGAGGAGCAGCCTGGCGGACCAGAGGGCAGAGGACGCAGGAGCGGGTTTAAGGCAAGTTATTTTTTGTGTGTGTGTGTGTCAGCGGCTATAAGGGACTACAGGGGGCATTACTATATATATATATATATATATATATATATATACAGTCAGGAATATAAATATTGGGACATTGAATTTTCAGATTTTGGCCTATATTCACCACAATGGTTTTGAAATGAAAAAAACAATATGTGCTTTAACTGCAGACTTTCAGATTTAATTTGAGGGTAATTACATCCAAATCGGGTGAACGGTGTAGGAATTACAACAGTTTTAATATGTGCCTCCCACTTTTTAAGGGGCCAAAAGTAATGGGACTATCAACTCAAAAGCTATTTCATGGACAGGTGTGGGCTATTCCCTCGTTCTTTCATTATCAATTAAGCAGGTAAAAGGTCTGGAGTTGATTCTAGGTGTGACATTTGCATTTGGAATCAGT
This sequence comes from Taudactylus pleione, assembly GCA_031769625.1. Lineage (NCBI taxonomy): Eukaryota > Metazoa > Chordata > Amphibia > Anura > Myobatrachidae > Taudactylus > Taudactylus pleione. The sequence continues at coordinate 1,019,511 of JAUIMM010000244.1, read as the reverse complement.
TGCTGTCAACTCTCAATATGAGATCCAAAGAACTGTCACTATCAGTGAAGCAAGCCATCATTAGGCTGAAAAATCAAAACAAACCCATCAGAGAGATAGCAAAAACATTAGGTGTGGCCAAATCAACTGTTTGGAACATTCTTAAAAAGAAAGAACACACCGGAGAGCTCAGCAACACCAAAAGACCCGGAAGACCACGGAAAACAACTGTGGTGGATGACAAAATAATTATTTCCCTGGTGAAGAAAAACCCCTTCACAACAGTTGGCCAAATCAACAACACTCTCCAGGAGGTAGGTGTATATGTGTCAAAGTCAACAATCAAGAGAAGACTTCACAAGAGTGAATATAGAGGGTTCACCACAAGATGCAAACCACTGGTGAGCCACAAAAACAGGAAGACCAGATTAGAGTATGCCAAACAACATCTAAAAAAGCCATTACAGTTCTGGAACAACTTCCTATTGACAGATGAGACAAAGATCAACTTGTACCAGAGTGATGGGAAGAGAAGAGAAGGAAAGGAACTGCTCATGATCCAAAACATACCACCTCATCAGTGAAGCATGGTGGTGGTAGTGTCATGGCGTGGGCATGTATGGCTGTCAATGGAACTGGTTCCCTTGTATTTATTGATGATGTGACTGCTGACAAAAGCAGCAGAATGAATTCTGAAGTGTTTCAGGCAATATTATATGCTTATATTCAGTCAAATGCTTCAGAACTCATTGGACAGCGCTTCACAGTGCAGATGGACAATGGCCCTCATTCAGAGCCGTACGCTCTGAGCAGAGCGCACGCTCTGAATGAGGGCCGGGCTCCATTTTCATGGAGCGTCCTCCTGGACGCTCGTATAGCTGTGGGTCACCACCCACAGGCTATACGAGCGTGCATTGTGATGGTCGCGATGGTCGAGACCATCGCGACCATCGAATTTGCGAGCCGGAGCCTGCGGTTGAGGTTTTCAACCGCAAGCTCCGGAGTGATTTTGGCTCTATCAGAGCCAAAATCACTCCCACTGACATCACTAGTGATGTCAGTGGGCCGGCTTCTGACGGGAGGCGTTCCCTTAGGAACGCCCCCGTCAGGGAGGCACGCCCCCGGCACGCCCACCAAAGGGGGCGTGCTGTCAATCAACATTGACAGCACGCCCCCTTTGATCGGACACAACGAGCGAAGGACTTTCCTTCGCTCGGTGCGTCTGGCGCATGCGCACGACGGAGCTCCCTCCGTCGTGCGCATGCTCAGTCCATAACATCGACCCACTTGCGAGCGGACAGCCGCTCGCGAGTGGGTCTGAATCAGGCCCAATGACCTGAAGCATACTGCAAAAGCAACCAAAGTTTTTTAAGGCTAAAAAATGGAATGTTATGCAATGGCCAAGTCAATCCCCTGACCTGAATCCGATTGAGCATGCATTTCACTTGATGAAGACAAAACTGAAGGGAAAATGCCCCAAGAACAAACAGGAACTGAAGACATTTGCAGTAGAGGCCTGGCAGAGCATCACCAGGGATGAAACCCAGCGTCTGGTGATGTCTATGCGTTCCAGACTTCAGGCTGTAATTGCCTGCAAAGGATTCGCAACAAAGTATTAAAAAGTGAAAGTTAGATTTAGGATTGTTTAGTTTGTCCCATTACTTTTGGCCCCTTAAAAAGTGGGAGGCACATATAGAAACCGTTGTAATTCCTACACTGTTCACCTGATTTGGATGTAATTACCCTCAAATAAAATCTGAAAGTCTGCAGTTAAAGCACATCTTGTTTGTTTCATTTCAAAGCCATTGTGGTGGTGAATAGAGGACAAAATAACAGTTGGCCAAATCAACAACACTCTCCAGGAGGTAGGTGTATATGTGTCAAAGTCAACAATCAAGAGAAGACTTCACAAGAGTGAATATAGAGGGTTCACCACAAGATGCAAACCACTGGTGAGCCACAAAAACAGGAAGACCAGATTAGAGTATGCCAAACAACATCTAAAAAAGCCATTACAGTTCTGGAACAACTTCCTATTGACAGATGAGACAAAGATCAACTTGTACCAGAGTGATGGGAAGAGAAGAGAAGGAAAGGAACTGCTCATGATCCAAAACATACCACCTCATCAGTGAAGCATGGTGGTGGTAGTGTCATGGCGTGGGCATGTATGGCTGTCAATGGAACTGGTTCCCTTGTATTTATTGATGATGTGACTGCTGACAAAAGCAGCAGAATGAATTCTGAAGTGTTTCAGGCAATATTATATGCTTATATTCAGTCAAATGCTTCAGAACTCATTGGACAGCGCTTCACAGTGCAGATGGACAATGGCCCTCATTCAGAGCCGTACGCTCTGAGCAGAGCGCACGCTCTGAATGAGGGCCGGGCTCCATTTTCATGGAGCGTCCTCCTGGACGCTCGTATAGCTGTGGGTCACCACCCACAGGCTATACGAGCGTGCATTGTGATGGTCGCGATGGTCGAGACCATCGCGACCATCGAATTTGCGAGCCGGAGCCTGCGGTTGAGGTTTTCAACCGCAAGCTCCGGAGTGATTTTGGCTCTATCAGAGCCAAAATCACTCCCACTGACATCACTAGTGATGTCAGTGGGCCGGCTTCTGACGGGAGGCGTTCCCTTAGGAACGCCCCCGTCAGGGAGGCACGCCCCCGGCACGCCCACCAAAGGGGGCGTGCTGTCAATCAACATTGACAGCACGCCCCCTTTGATCGGACACAACGAGCGAAGGACTTTCCTTCGCTCGGTGCGTCTGGCGCATGCGCACGACGGAGCTCCCTCCGTCGTGCGCATGCTCAGTCCATAACATCGACCCACTTGCGAGCGGACAGCCGCTCGCGAGTGGGTCTGAATCAGGCCCAATGACCTGAAGCATACTGCAAAAGCAACCAAAGTTTTTTAAGGCTAAAAAATGGAATGTTATGCAATGGCCAAGTCAATCCCCTGACCTGAATCCGATTGAGCATGCATTTCACTTGATGAAGACAAAACTGAAGGGAAAATGCCCCAAGAACAAACAGGAACTGAAGACATTTGCAGTAGAGGCCTGGCAGAGCATCACCAGGGATGAAACCCAGCGTCTGGTGATGTCTATGCGTTCCAGACTTCAGGCTGTAATTGCCTGCAAAGGATTCGCAACAAAGTATTAAAAAGTGAAAGTTAGATTTAGGATTGTTTAGTTTGTCCCATTACTTTTGGCCCCTTAAAAAGTGGGAGGCACATATAGAAACCGTTGTAATTCCTACACTGTTCACCTGATTTGGATGTAATTACCCTCAAATAAATAAATATATATATATATATAATGGCACTACAGGGGGCATTACTATATATATATATATATAAGGGCACTAAAGGGGGCATTACTATATATAAGGGCACTACAGGGGGCATTACTATAAGGCACTACAGGGGGCATTACTATATATATATATATATATATATATATATATATATATATATGGGCACTACAGGGGGCATTACTATAAATCACTACAGGGGGCATTACTATATATATAAAAGGGCACTACAGGGGGCATTACTATAATGGCACTACAGGGGCATTACTATAAGGACACTACAGGGGCATTACTATAAGGGCACTACAGGGGCATTACTGTAAGGGCACTACAGGGGACATTACTATAAGGGCACTACAGGGGCATTACTATAAGGCACTACAGGGGCATTACTATAAGGGCACTACAGGGGATATTACTATAAGGGCACTACAGGGGGCATTACTATAAGGGCACTACAGGGGACATTACTATAAGGGCACTACAGGGGCATTACTATAAGGGGACTACAGGGGGCATTACTATAAGGACACTACAGGGGCATTACTATAAGGGCACTACAGGGGACATTACTATAAAGGCACTACAGGGGGCATTACTATAAGGGCACTACATGTGGCATTATTAATAGGGCATTACCATATGGGTGCTGCAGGGGCATTACTATGGGGTCATTTTCATATGGCGACTACTACAGGGGCATTACTATGGGGGCGTTGCCATATGGGCACAGGTGCATTATTATGGGGACATTACTATATGGGCACTATTACAGGGGCATGGGGAAGGGGAGCACAGAGAGATGGCTGGGGAAGGGGGGAGCAGGGAATTGGTGGGAGTGGGGAGGGGGGAGCAGAGAGATGGCTGCTGGTGCTCAAGCTGTGTATTCACACATAGTGAATACATAAATATATACATTGTAATAATAAATGTGGCCACAAAAAAAACCTGTAAAAGGGAGGCATTGGGAACAGAAAGGGGAGGTGCCAATACAGGAAGAGGAGGAGTCATAATTAGTCATTAATCGCCCCCCTAAAAGAACAGTCTACATCCGCCCCTGCTTTATATATATATAATATATATATATATATATATATATCAGGGGCGTATCTATAATGGGTGCAGGGTGTGCGGGGAACATGGTAAGAACTGCAGAATCACCTTTAGTAACCCACAGTTCTCCTTTGACTTCAATGGAGGAAGACGTACATTGGCTGAGAGAGTCGGGGGCTGACCTCTCTCAGCCAATGAACGCTCAGATATGGCCCTACAAAGGGAAAAGCCGCGTCTGAGCTCTTCATTCGGGAGGTAACAACCATTGTGGTTGTTACCTGTTGCGTGAGTCGGTATTTTCGGTTTGTTTATTTTACCAAGACCATGGATGACTACAGGGAGAAGGGGACCAGTCCAGGTAATGTAGGTGAGTATGTGTGTGTGTATGTATGTGTTAAAGCTAAATTGTCATGGTGTGTGTGTATTGTGTTTATTTAAACATTTCTTTACAGGTGAACTACAGGTACCAGCAGGCCCTTAATGCCCCGCATGCTGGTACTTGTGGTTCTCCAAGTACGAACATGCGAGGGAGGCTTGTTGGGACCTGCAGTTCTACTCATAAAGACAATGTTCACACTTATCACTACACTTACACTATCAACCCACCACCCACCGCCCAGGGGTGGCGGGGATACCACTGGGCTATCAGCCTAGGCCTGTGGTGCCCTGGAGAGGGGGACCCCTTTATTGGGGGGGTCCCCAACTCCCCAGGGATCCTGTCTTGGGCTGACTAGCGGTCAGGAGTAATGTTTCGGCTGGGGAACCCAGTGATAGGGTTTCCCTGGCTGTGACACTACCCCCCCTGCTAGAAAGGGTCCGATGCTGGTTGTGGAAATTACAGAGAAAACCTACGCATTTTTCCCCTTTAATTCCAGAACCAGGACCGGATTAGAGCCTGGTGCTGGTTGTGCTAAATACAGTGGAACCCTATGGATTTTTTTCCCTGTACTTACACAACCAGGACTGGCTATGAAAAGTCCGGTGCTGGTTGTGTATTTAGGGAGGGGGGGGCCACGTCATTTTTTATTTTTACTTTACCGCTTTCTAAGCTTTTCACAGTAAGATACATGCAGGCATCTCACTGATGTATGCACGTATCTGTGTCAATCCAACCTGCTCATGCTAAAATCGAAAGCATAAAGCATTTCTATTCATTTGGGGATTTGAAGTTCGATTTTGTGTTCGATTTCAAATTGAATAATAGTAAATAAGGGATTTGTGTGTTGGTCTATGTAAAAGCACCAATGTTTTTCCGATGTTCGATTTTGATTGGGATTTGAGTGAAATTTATTTTATGTTCGTTTTGACATTCGATTTTGCCTTCAGTAAACCTCCAAATGCAAAATCGAATGAAAATCGAATGTGAAATCATACTAGAATCAAAACTGAAAATATACCCCTGAGAGTTATATAGTGAAAGGAGCAGGGTCCCCAAGCAGAACGGAGTATATCAGGAATTGAAAGATCCGTAGGGGGCATATTTATTAATATAATTATAATTTATTAACATCACTTAAATTAGCAAAAAGAAATCAAGGCTATCACTGAACACATGCAGGGACACTTCCTTATCATGTTTTAAAGCTAAAGTGATCACTAATGCAATCACTGTACTTCCGGATGTGGCACCTGTCCGCATTACTGGCCTGATGACTGGGCATACGCTAACGGACAGCACTTCACATCCTTCCCAGAAAAATGTGCCGAATGCAGCCTATAGGCTACAATGGCTAACACCATCTAAAGATGGCGTTAGCTACCGGGGCCAAGCCTGGTAAATTGGACATTTTAGCAGACCCTACAGACACCTATGGGGGCTGCTTTGCAATATCTTCTGTGGTCCCTCAATCATACGTCCTTGGGGTCTTATTAAATGAACAACCAATCCCAAGTCTTTACACAGTATCTAGGGATTAGCTCGTAGCTCGTACACAATGCCCACCAAGCTGGCACTTCCACTGAAGCAGGTGAAAATAAGTTAAGCCAAGCGATGAGTAGAAAGTTCCCCTTATGGCGCTGGATGGAATCAGGGCCTGATTCAGAGCCAGACGCTCTGACCAGAGCGCTCGCTCTGAATCGGGGCCCTCCTACCTCAACTTGGAGCGGCCTCTTGGACGCTCTCATAGCTGTGGGTTACCACCCACAGCTTATGCGAGCGTCCATGATGATGGTCGCGATGGTCTTGACGGGACGGGACCCTGCGGTAGGGTCTCGCTGCCGCAAGCCCTGGAGTGATTTTGGCTCTATCAGAGCCAAAATCACTCCCACTGACATCACTACTGATGCGCACGACGGAGCTCCCTCCGTTGTGCGCATGCGCATTAGGGCACCATCGACCCGCTTGCAAGCGTCCTGCGCTCGCGAGCGGGTCTGAATTAGGTCCTCAGTCCCCAAGAGTTAGATTGCGGAAGGAGCAGGGCCCTGAAAGCGCTACCCAGAGCCCAGAAAGGCATCAGAGAATATAATGTGTTTAGAAGATTCAACACAGAAATGTACAGTAAAACATGTCTGCGAGGATATACAGTACTGTACAAAAGTTTTAGGTGGGTGTGGAAAAAATGCTGCAAAGTAAGAATGCTTCCAATAATAGAAGTGTTAATAGTTTATTTTTAACAATTAACAAAATGCAAAAAGTGAATGAACAGAAGATAATTCTAAATAAAATCAATGTTTGCCTTCAAAACAGCATCAAGACTTAAATTCTTATAGGAACCCTTGCACAATACTTACCAACATTCTGGCAGCCCCCTCCGGAAGGGGGCTGACAGGTCGGCGCAGCAGGGAAGGTGGGGGCGGCTGAAGTGGGCGAAGCGGGGGCGTGTCAGCGCAATCACGTCATCGCGGCCCAGCTCCCCGCTTTATAATGCCGACATTACCGACATTACAAAGCAGGGGCGGGACTATGACGACGCAATTCGGCGCAAATCGAGTCATCGTCCCCCGAACCTCCCGCTTTCACTTGCGGGCGCGGGGGGCCGGCGGACAATGCTGGGGACTTGACTACTCTAGCGGGGTCCCGGGAGCGGCACAGGCTCCCGACAGTCCCAGGAGAGTAGATAGAAAGTATGCCGTGCACACAGCCAATGTCCCGTGCACACAGCCAATGTCCCGTGCACACAGCCAATGTCCCGTGCACACAGCCAATGACATTAAGAACTATCTACAGCGTAAAGAAGAACAAGGAGTCCTGGAAGTGATGATATGGCCCCCACAGAGCCCTGATCTCTACATCATCGGGTCTGTCTGGGATTACATGAAGAGACAGAAGGATATGAGCAAGCCTACATCCACTGAAGATCTGTGGTTAGTTCTCCAAGATGTTTGGAACAACCTCCTTGCCGAGTTCCTTCAAAAACTGTGTGCAAGTGTACCTAGAAGAATTGATGCTGTTTTGAAGGCAAAGGGTGATCACACCAAATATTGATTTTATTTAGAATTCTCTTCTGTTCATCGCTTTGCATTTAAACAATAAACTGTTAACACTTCTATTTTGGAAAACATTCTTACTATGCAGCATTTTTCCACACCTGACTAAAACGTTTGCACTGTACTGTATATGTTACAATTAGCTGCCTAGTTCATCCAGCCGGGGCTCATCACAGCGACAGGGTTAGGGGGGAAATGATAGCTAGAATCTGTTGCTATGGCCTCAATACGTTTTGTAAACCAGCACTTTAGTAAATTTACCCCTCAAAATTTGTAACATGAGGACTTGTAGAAAGCGTGGACGGCCGACTAATGTACGCACATGCACTAAAAAGGTTTCATTTTGAAGGACAAGATTATTTAAATGAGAAACAAGAGGTAGAGAACATGTTCCCTGCTTAGCAGCCTTTTACAGCACCCAAAAAAAAGACTGAGCAGGAGGAAAAAAACTCCTGTCACATGTATAAAGCTGTCACATAATAAAGACAGTTCAGGGTTCAGACATCCCATTCGGGGCGTTTTAAGGGCTGGTGGCAAGTGTCGCTCTCCCATATCTGGAAAGATGGCGCTACAATCCTAGTATAGAGAGGGGTGGGGTGCTGTACGGGCAGTCACAGTGATGAATCGGTCAGTGTTTACATCCCCCCCAGTGTCTACATTTTCCCCATGGCAGCCCACACTGAGCTCTGGATGCTGACATATAGTAGCAGCATACTTGCGTACCTTCCCGATTCGGCCGGATGCTGCTCCTGGCTCCCCGGAAAGGCAAGAAAGCCTCCCGGCAGCCGCCGGCACCCCCTCTCATGGTTTTAAGTGAAACCCCTGCAGCGGGGGAGGCCAATGACGCGTTTCACACTAAATCGCTTCATTTTGGCCCCACCCCCTGGTTCACAATGCCGGTATTCTCCGCATTGTATAGTGGAGGCGGGGCCAACATTGTGTAGTGGAGGTGGGGCAAATCGCGTGGCCACGGCCCCGCTCCACCCACTAACTGTCCGGCCACGCCCCCTGCAATGCCGATCTGGCTGCTCCCTCCAGGGGCAGCCAGAATGTCGGCAACCCTGAGTAGCACCAGCTCTCCTCGTCAATTATTGGATGGAGTGCTGCGCTGGCCTATGACCTGCCGTGCCGTTGCAGTGCGAGCAGTGCAGTTGCACAGAGCGCAGAGCTCCGGTAGCTGCACCGTCGCTGCCCCACGGCCCAGTGTCGCCTGGAGCGTCCTTTGGGTGCTCCAAGCAGGCACCCTGCAGCAGGTGCTGCCACTTGGAGCATCCTCAGGACTCTCTGGGCAGTGCTGCACTTCTCGGTTCCGCTGGCCCCATCCCCTCTGGTTGACATGATGACGTCATGTGCTTAGGGGGCAGGGCGCTCCGGAACCCTGTCACACTGCTGCGTGAAACTTTTATTCGATATACCATTTATATAATACATGCTGTTCATACGAGGTCCGTACTGAAAGGTGCTGGCAACAAAAGCGCAGGGCCAAGGGGCATCACGGTCGCGATCACAGCCCAACGGCACTGTTTACAGCTTACAGGGTTATTGCTTGACATCATGGCATCACGTGCGCTGGTGGAAGGATGCACTGACACAGGCAGCCTCTGAGCCTTGCTATAGCGCTGGTTCTTACCCAGGGTATTTTTGAACTTCTAGGCTCACCAAACCCACACAAGCACATCATGGAAGCATTTGGATACCCTGTAAAATAGCTAGCACCATTTATTTATGTCATTGCAATAGCAGAGTGGAAATATTACACTCCAACCTACACTACACTACACTTCAAGTGCGCTGCAAAACCTCTGCCCGTACCAGAACGGTCTCCTGAGTGAGACTTATTTGCTAAACGTTCTTGTTAATGCAAATCAGCAGAATAGAAAATATATTCTAATATAATGATTACAGGGAGACGTTTAATTATTCAGTATGTGCCTGCAATAAGGCAGCTTATATGTAAATGAGATGAAATAAATGGCACATGTACAACCTTCACATCAGTCAGGAATGTTACAGATGTCCTTTGGATATTTGAAATAACAATCCCGTATTGGGAAAAAGAAAATCAGCCAAGCATCCGAAATCTTGATTAAAAAAAAAAAAAAAAGTCGCTTAGAGCAAAGTTATTTCATCAGTGCAAATAAAACATCTCAGGGAAGATTCCTGTAGTAACACAATATGGAAGCCTTCTGCGCCTTAGGGACGGTGACATTTTTACACTCCGCGCTTCCCCTTCTGAAATTTTTTGCACATATTTTAACAACCGTGTTCATGTTTCTAACACGAATGATGTACAGAACCAGCATGAAATATTCATAAGTGAGTTAATTGCTTCATGTCGGTAACTACGTCCTGTTGATGAATACAGTTACAAATTACAGGGCCCGTGAAATTGCTCAATGCCGAGCCCTGGAATTATATAAATAAATGAGGCCAGACCGTTTAGCATAACTGGAGGATTTACTAATAGGCCGCTAAAGTGGTCCTGTCACTTCCACACAAAACGTCACTGCTGGGGTGAAAAGCGCAGAATGGGGACTGGTCCGACTGACAGGGCTTTGCCAGCAGAACACAAAGAAGCAAAAGGTGTCCATGAGAAATCACTTCTGGGAAATGCCATTTACACCATGTGACCCTGCCGAGAACAGGTATCCAGCAGCGCCTGTTCCCGGATGGGGGCCGGGAACAGAAGCCGCGGCTGCATGCAACACAGACTCTGAGTGGCTCCCGAGTCTCCTCATCAGTGTCATGTGACACATGTCCATGACACTGAGGAGGGAACCCAGGAGCAGCTCTGCCGGGATACATCAGGTAAGAGAGTTGCTGGAGGGGGGGAGCGGGACAGACATGGGGGTAGGGCGACATTAGTAGGCACAGATGCCATGTGGATGGGGGGGCATTGGTAAGTAGGCACAGGCGCCGTGTGGCTGCTGGGAATGGGCGGGATTAGTATGCACCATCGCTGTAGGGCTTGGGGGGGGTAGGCAACGTCGCTGTTGGGGGTTGGGGGGGTACAGGGGCTGCGGGGGTGTAGTAACAGTCCCAGCGCCGTGTGGCTTGGAGGGGGCCCCCACAACTTAGTTGCCCCAGGGCCCCTACAAGCCTTAATCTGGCCCTGTACATGGCAGCTCGAGTCCACGCTTCAGTCACTGAATATTCAGGGCATTCATAACTAAAGCTAGTCTTCATTGTAGAACCCTGCACCTGTCACAACCTGTGCTGTTCATCTTCCCTGCCTGGGGTGTCGTTTTCGGCTCTGGTGCTTCTAGCACACTCAGCTTTCTGCTCTGGTGCTTCTAGCACACTCAGCTAAGGCAACAAACTGCTGAGATGCAGACCAGAGTTTGCTAGAAGCACCAGAGTAGAGAGTGATACCCCAGGCAGGAAAGAGGAACTGCACGGGTTGCGACAGGTGCAGGGTGCTAGAATGAAGACTATAAACCCACCTACAGACAGAGGGTCTGATTCAGAGATGGAGACTAATGCGATCGTAACTGTAATTTCGCATGGAACGCAACTGCGAGAATATGCGGATAGTTCTAAAGCTTACCTGAGCATAGGTACGCCCACTGGTGCCTTCTCATCTGCGTCTGACGTACCAGCGTAAATATCAGTAACATCCACGCATATCGCCCCAGCCATGCAGCCCTTGCGATAGGTCTGACCTGTCTCAAATACAGCGGCTGTACTGTCACGCAGAGAGCCTCTAATGCTGCATTGGAGATGGCAATGGCTAATTTATGCACACCCATGTTACGGCGTTTAAATGGTCAGATGCACCTGCATTTTTCTTCCTTAAAGTTAATCCTCATGGGCCTGCATCCAGTCCAACGTGAACCATTAGTTCACGTCTGCAATGACCTGGTTACATCCAGCAACAACCTCACCCCAGATGCACAGTGACTTTAGGTCTCACAGTGATTTATCCCCCAGTGTTTTACCTTGTTGTGAGTCTGTAACTACCATGTGCTACCTGGATCCAGCATTTTTGTGTTACATTTAGGGTTAGGGTTAAGCTAAGATATGTACAAAACGATGTCAATATTCTGATGTTTGACATTATGAACATGTTGGCATTTTAACCATGTCGACATTTTTACTGTTGACCTTATGTCCATGACCACATTCTAATTTTCGATATTCACTAACCACCTCTTGCATCCAGAACACTAATCACCTCCTGCATCCAGAACACTAATCACCTCCTGCATCCAGAACACTAACCACCTCCTGCATCCAGAACACTAACCATCTCCTGCATCCAGAACACTAACCACCTCCTGCATCCAGGACACTAACCACTTCATGCATCTAGAACACTAACCACTTCATGCATCTAGAACACTAACCACCTCCTGCATCTAGAACACTAACCACCTCCTGCATCCAGAACACTAACCACCTCATGCATCCAGATCACTAACCATCTCATGCATCCAGATCACTAACCATCTCCTGCTTCCAGAACACTAACCACCTCCTGCATCCAGAACACTAACCACCTCATGCATCCAGAACACTAACAACCTCCTGCATCCAGATCACTAACCATCTCCTGCATCCAGAACACTTACCACCTCCTGCATCCAGAACACTAACCACCTCCTACATCCAGATCACTAACCATCTCCTGCATCCAGAACACTAACCACCTCCTGCTTCCAGAACACTAACCACCTCCTGCATCCAAAACACTAACCACCTCCTGCATCCAGAACACTAACCATCTCCTGCATCCAGAACACTAACCACCTCCTGCTTCCAGAACACTAACCACCTCCTGCATCCAAAACACTAACCACCTCATGCATCCAGAACACTAACCATCTCCTGCAGCCAGAACACTAACCACCTCCTGCATCTACAACACTAATCACCCCCTGCTTCCAGAACACTAACCACCTCCTGCATCCAGAACACTAAGCACCTCCTGCTTCCAGAACACTAACCACCACCTGCAATCACACCCTCCTGCATTCAGAATAGGAAGTGGGCAAGATGCGGGAGATCTGCGTACACTTTCTGAGGTGCGGGGGGCTACCCAAAAAATTGTGAGCCTCCCACGAGTTCCAGGAGTGTAGGCAAGTATGCCCTAATCACCCCCTGCATTCAGAGTCTAACCACTTCCTGCAACAGATCCTATCCGCCTTCTGCATCCGGATCCTATCCACCTTCTGCATCCAGGCCCTAACCACCTCCTGCCTCCGGACCCTATCCTCGCCCTGCAATTAGAGTCTAACCACCTATTGCATCCGGACCCTAAGCACCTCCTGCATCCGGACTCTAATCGCCCCCTGCATCCAGACCTTAACCACTTCCTACACCCAGACCCTAACCACTTCCTGCATCCAGAACCTATCCTCGCCCTGCATCCAGAGTCTAACCGGATGTAGTTAGAAGACCGGCGGTCGGGATTCAGGGGAGGATCTAGACTTTTTTGGGGGGGGGGGGGCAGTTTAAGAATTAATCCTGACCCCTCCCCTCTCTACTACATTCTCCATCCCACTTCCAGTCTTGGCTCCTCCCATTTTCAGACAGTGACCTGACATCATAGCATTTTATCCATTAATTATCTATCTTTTTACTTTTTCTATCTCTTTTATTTCCCTTTCTTTACAATTTTCCCTCTCTTCTCCCTTGTCTTTATGACCCTTCCTAAGCAATCTGCCCTCTCTCTCCAGCGGCTCCATGAGGCAGCTCGCCCCCTTATCTCTCCCTTGTCTCTACAGTGTAGCATCTATATATAGTGACTAAATGACCAAATATGTATTTTATGCCCATCAACCACTCCCCTCACCCTTTACATGTTGTATGCCCATCACTCCCTCACCTCACCACTATATATTTTATGCCCATTGCTCCATCCCCTCCCATTTTATGTTTTATGCCCATCACCCCCTCCACTCACCCCCTATATACTGTATGTTATGCCCATCACCCCCTCCACTCACCCCCTATATACTGTATGTTATGCCCATTGATCCCTCCCCTCACCCCTATATATGTTATGCTCATCACCCCATTTTGGTCAGTAAACAGTAGGTTTATAGCAGAGATGGGGAACCTCAGGCCCGGGGGCCGTATAAGGCCCGTGGAGTCATTTGGTCTGGCCCCCTGAGCTTTTTTCTGCTAGCCTCATCTGGCTAGCAGGGTGCCTAGAGCGGCACCCTGCAGCCAGAATCTATGCAGCAGTGCCACCTGGAACGTCCTTAGGACGTTTCAGACGGTCACACCGCTGCCCTTACAGCTCCCCGGAGCATCCATGATGCTCCTGGCTTTGGTCACCCTGCGATTGTGGCCCCGCCCCGTGTGACATCATACGAAGGGGTGTGGCCTTGTCCAGGCCCGCAAATAATGTTATATACATCAAAATGGCCCTTGGCAGAAAAAAGATTCCCCACCACTGGTTTAAGAGGAAACCCACGCAGGTAGGTTAGGCACTAGGGGGGGGGGGGAGGTTAGGGTTAGGCACCACTAAGAGAGGGTTAGGGGGGGGGAGAGGAGGGATAGGGTTAATACTTACCCTGTCGGGATCTCCATCTGCCGGCCATCCGGCATCAGTATTTCATCCGCCGGGCCTAGGTCCGGCGGTATAACATACCAATTCCCCCGACAGGGTTAGAACAGGGTTGTCGGTCAGTATTCTAACCCTCCCCCTACCCTAACCCTCCCTCCCCGGTGCCTGATCCTAACCCTCCCCCCTTAGTGCCTAACCCTAACTCTCCCCCTAGTGCCTAACCCTAACTCTCCCCCTAGTGCCTGACCCTTGCCCAACCCCGCTACTTCCCTTCAAGATTCTGGTGGTCGGGATGCCAGCCCCTGACAAGTGTCGGGATTCCGGCGCCGGCATTCTGAGCACCGGAATCCCCGCAGTTGCGATATTGGCCGTATCCCTCTCAGAGCAGGTAAAAAGTTGTGCAAAATCCCTATATATGCTTTAAAATGTGGTGACTTGGTTCAGAACCCCTTGCAACACCCCCCCTAGCGACAAATTAGGCAAAAAATTTTTATAATTGTTTAATTAGCTTAATTTGGACAAAAATTACGTCAATTTTGTGGTGAAAAAAGTTGTGGAAAATGGGTTTAAAGTAGTGGGTCAGGTATTTGGGGGGGCTGTATGGATGGGACATGCAAGTGGCTGCACCTGATGTATTTTTAGTATTTTTTAAAGTGCACTTAATGTACCGCTACTGTAACTGCAGAATTTATTTTGTCCCCAAAAAGTTGCTTTTTGTAATTTTTCAACACTTATACAAATACGCATAAAACAGCCATTTGACACAATTTATGAACCCCAAATACTTATTAGGGCCACTAATACACTTTTAGTTACCTATATTAAGGGGTACAGAGAGATTTCCACAAATTCAACTGTTCTTTTTGCAGGTTACTCCACAAACAGTTTTCGGGTTAATGAGTTTTTCGCACCAAAACATGCAAAATGTGCGAAAAATTTAGTTTTCGCTTTATCGCGTCTAATTGAATTCCCCCCTTAGTGTGTCAGGGTTTGTTTAAATATTATATTATATTATAATATTACTGTATATTATATTATACTAGCAGTCACCAAATTAAGGGGCCTATACATCATCAGAGGCTGTATGATTAAGTATCCAACTCGCAGCGGGGGATAGATTACACCGAAGCAATTCATTACTGCTCCGGTGCGGGGACAGCTGCTCCGCAAAGCAACTGTCCCCTCAGTTAGATGTAGTTGCGTTACTTGCCTCCTCCCCGTCGCCCCGAGGTCACGCATGTGCATAGCCGCCGGGGAGGTGGCGATCCCTTTTCGCATCCCCGGAACTCCTTCCCATAGGAAGGAGCAGGGGTACGAGAGCAAGCGTCGTCTGAAGATGGCGCTTGTTCTCCTGAGCTGACTCTGAAAACTTTCAGTTTTCGGCGTTTGCTGAATATTAGGGGGTCCTATCAGACCCCTGATGATGAATGGCCGGTAACTAAAACATGCGGAAAGGAAAATAGTGTTTCCGCACGGTGACCGTGCCAATTATCATTTGATGAATAGGCCCCTAAGACATAACCTAATAAAGAAAATAATATAACTTGTGGATGAGGGGAGGCTATTAATCACACACGAGATGTGACCATAGCCAGCAGGGCATGTAACATTCTCTGATCCCCAACATCACTGCCAATCATGTGCCCAGAATCCCATTTAAATGGCACTTTGGGGCACATGTGCCAGTACAAAAGTGTGAATAGTTTCCCATCCGCACTTTTAGGCTGATTTATGCATGTGCAGAGATCAGCTTCAGCACGGGGAACTGCGGCATGGTGACGGGAAGGGGTAATGCCACTGTGCGGTGGGTAATGCCATTGGGGTGGATTTATTGCCAATGGGTAGAAGAGCAGGCTAATGCCCCATAAAATTGTATTGGCTCTGGGGGTATACTGCACACTGCCCCCTCCGGCAGTAATACACCGCTGAATGGAGCCATACGAAACTCCACCTAGTAATATATTTTTTCAATCATAAATTTAAATACATTTTTAAAATATGTTCTTAACTTAACTAGAATTATTATTTTTTTAATCATCAATTTTTTGTGAACTTTTTGTAAAATGAATCCCAAAAAACTGTCAGTTAAGTGGTCAATATTGTCCCTAGGGACAGCCTGGCCCCAGAATCCACCCCTGCTCTAGATGTACAACACCCGAAATCCTCATAAAATCTTGCAATGCCCGAGAGCCAGCATAACCGCAGGGGCAGATTCAGAGTAGCACGCTATTTCCATGTGGTCGCAATTGTTCAATGTTTTTTTGATGTGCACATTAGCTGCACGAGCATACGTAGATCTGGCCCTGCGTCGTCATTCGCAGTGCGGCTGCAGGCGCTGGATGATTGACAGTCCGTAGCCGTTAGGGGCGGTGACGGGTAAGGTTTGTTGTGGTGGACCTTAGGGTTGCTCAGATGTCCAATGGTCGTTGCAATAATTTGCCATTGTGACATCTTCAGACGCCTGAATCTGATTTGCGTAGCCGATGGTGGGCGTCTCTTTGCAGAAGACGCGGCAGCGATCCAACTTGCGTCCAACTGTAAATCCCCCCCACTGACACTTCCTACTGCTTTCATACAGTACACACAATATCTACTGATACACAAAAAGGTTATTACAACACGTTATTAAATTCCACTAATGCGATTAAAATAAATATCAGCACAAACAAAGTTCATCTTTTGCTGCTGTATATTATTACCCCCTCTTACTGGTTCAAATATAAAATTATGATGAGACATAAACATGAGAAAGTAAATGCATTAAATTGTTATTGTGTTTTGTAACACTGGCTGTTGATGCAAAACTAAATTAAAATATGGTAACAAAAGAACATTTCTAATTTTGCAAACCTAATTGACTCAGTTTTGCAAAATTTAAACATTTATTACCATGTGCGGAATATTGAAGAGATATCTGTTTTTTTTTTAAGTGAATTGTTTTCATTGTGTTAGGGAACAAATGCCGGCTAATGATGTTAGGTCTTATTTATTATTATTTTGTACTATGCGTCATACGGTAAACAGTACAGATTTAGCCGATCGGCTATCATCGAGTTGAGCGAGCCGGCTGCCGCCACATAGCGGCTTTTGTCACAGCGCAGGCAGAATGATTTCTCCAGGCATGAAGTTAACTCTAAAACCCAGCCACACTCTTGTTGTGATACCAAAGCTAACCAGCCACGGGGATTTCACTCTGATGCAGAGGTGGAGTCTGCTGCGTCCGCTCTTGCGTCTATTGCCGGGTCACGGGTGTGATACCCAGCACCCTCCTGGTGTAGTAGCCTGGTCTGAATGAGCAAGCACTGACACGCCCCCTTTCCGTGTCTCTGCACGCCGTATCACTGCTGGTGATCAGGGACTCTTCGCCAACGTGCGCACCTCCAGGGCGTTCCAGCATCCCCACGGCAGGTACAGTTTCTCTGTCTGAACGTGGCTTCTGTGGCTGTGGCTCTGGGATGGCAGCCGCATTCTCTGACATGCCCCGCAACACACCCGTGAAATTTAATTATTCTGCGTTCACGTCAGGTCACCTCCCAGTCACCGCCCAAGAAAGCCCATCACTTTGTCGCCCCATTTCTGAGACCGTCTGTTCCGAACACAACATCATCTATGTGCGAACACTCTGTGTAACGCATGCGCCGTAGGGGTTTTCAGCAGGACAATTCGTGCATGCGCAGTTGCAAATACTCAACCAACTACGTGAAGATCGGCAATGCATTCCAATTGCACGCACTTCGGAATAAGTCCCGGGATCTGGCTGAGGGTGATTATCGCAGCGTAGGAACCATCTTGAGAACATCAGCTTTCTAGTGTACACACTAGTGATTTATCATTCCAATCAGAATGAATATTTGGCCTAAAATGCGTCACAAAACTGACTTTTTTTGATTGAACTATGGGCAGAAATGTTGGACAGATGATCGGAAATTCATACTGGTTCATCGTTTGGGGGAAATGTGGTGCAGCAGGTGAGACCCAATCACCTGGTCTGACTGCTTCTGGGACATGAACCGAGCACCTTCTGGGCCTGATTCTGAGTTGGATGCAGCGGAGATGTCGGACGTAGTGGAGGGATATTTCCGTCTGCGCACGGGCCTGATCGCACCGCATTTTGTTCAAACAGAGTCACAGAACAAAGGTGTGTCACTGAAAGTGGAGGCGTATGGAGACGCACAGCCGCGTATGGAGACGCACAGCCGTTTATACAGGAGAGCCGTACTCAGACGGAGAAGCTGCACCCACCATAGGGCTGGTCAAGTTTCGATCATGCATCTAAAGACGCACCAAGCGGTATTTCAGCATCTAAAGATGCACCAAGCGGTATTTCAGCATCTAAAGACGCACCAAGCGGTGTTTCAGCATCTAAAGACGCACCAAGCGGTATTTCAGCATCTAAAGACACTGCGAGTGGGCGTCTCAGTTCTTGCACAGTCAGACGCTCAGATGTACACCAGGGAAGGGTGCAAGGACGGCCTCAACTGCATCCCACTCAGAATCAGGCCCTCTGAGATTATCAGGGAGAGCAGACATAAATCTGCTGATAGCCCTGATTATTATTGCACAGTGCGCACCTTGATTTATTTACACCCCAGGATGGTGCACACAGTGTAAGAATTGTAGTTAAAATCAGACACTTCTACACCTTCTTAAAACAAATGAGAAACTTCTTTCCTACAGTAGTCCAATTGGAAGTGTTGACTTGAGGGCATCCAGACTATGACACAAATCCCTACCTGGAGAATTATTGAGAATCTTTTTGGCATCATTTGCAGCGTTTATTTGGAATATATGTTGGTTCATAAACTATAATAAAGACTTTTATATCTGTGGACAAGTTGTAGAATCAACACTTTGTATAAGTAACATTTGGGGGCCTATTCATGATGCTAATTATCGGGGTCCGAACGGACCCCGATAATTAACATTCTGACTCGCCGCGGCTAGAGGAGCAATTCATCATTGCTCCGGCGTGGTGACAGCTGATGCAAAATCAGCTATCCCCGAGAGCGGCTTCCCTGCTCCTTTTCAGAGCAATGAATCTTTTCATTACTCCTCTTGGAGCAGTGATGGCGGTGCGCATGCGCGACCTACAGGTCACGCATGCGCACAAGAGCTCCTACGTTCGGCGGAAGGAGCCGGACAGGGGCAGAGGGATCTGAAAGGATCCTTCTTCGCAATCCGGACCTCCTGTGATAGCTCCTGCTTTACCGTATTTCTAAGATGTACTAAGCACCGGAATGCATCGGTGCTTCTTCCCGGTGGGTAACGCCATCTTCAGATGGCGTTACCCAATAAAAGTCCTATGGGCTTCTTATCCGGACGCCTGCCCTGAGAGGGATCCAATCGGATGAGATGCTTAGTACATCCCGCCCTCTATCAGCTATCTTCTTCACCAAGGCTCTTTTAAATACTATTAAATTAGGGATAGGGGGCTGGGGAAGCACTTCTGCACTAGGTTTAGGTTTCAGTAGGTATATATACTTGTGTAATGGCCCCAATTAGACAATTTGTGGTACATATGAAATCATTCTATGGGGGGCTGCCAAGGACAATAAGTAGGAGTTTACAAAAAAAGAGAAGAAAAGGGTATTGTCTCTTTGTTGGCGCACATAGAGGATAATTGTATATAAAATATAACTTTTATTAAATAAATTATTTAAAAAATGTTTCGCCTTATTAGTGAAATATTCCAAGAAAAAAATATAATAAAAACATTGAAACAAATGTGTGTCATCAATTGATATTAAATTATTAATAATTGTGGGTAGTACATGCAGGGCTAATTGATTTCAACTATATAAATATATGTTATGATTAATGACACTGGAGACAACAACATTTAATAGAATCTTTACTCAGAAACATAACTGAAAGGGACACAGAGACAATACCATTTTCTTCTCTTTTTTGTAATCTTTTAAATACTATCATGAAAACTTATCTAAATAAATAAAAGGGTTGGCTTTAAAATTAAAGGTCAAATTTATTGTGACAACTGAAATGTAATTGATTTGTTTGCAATAATGATACAGGTTAATGTTTGAAGTTATGATGGTGGCGGACAAACAAGACAACATAAATTCATACAACTAAACGTTGGTGTTCTACTATCTATAACCAATAACACACACCCAGAAGAGATGGAGTTAATTCCCGGGAGGGACATTCATATTGGCCATCACCTACCATGAGAAGAGCGCACCCACTAATAAAACGAAGCAATTAAAATCTGCGCAGCTGTTGTATCGCCGCCACCATAGGCAACAAATACCAACGGAAAATAGGGAGGGAGCGAGGGAGGTTGGGACTTCCAGGAAGAAGATGGAGAACAGCCAACAACAAATAAACAGAGACGTCCCTTTACTCTGCTGTCAGTCATCTGGAAATAAACATTATTAAAGGGGCAACCACAAAAGCTTTAAAGTGAGACCTAGTTCGAAATCACCTAGGGGTAAAATGATGCTGAGCCAGAACCCTGGATTGCGCGTCAATGAATTATGTACCGGAGGAGCCAATACGGAATCAGCCAATCAAAAGCAGCAGGATAGTGCGGTAGATAGACATCGCCATCGCTGCGCATCACTCTGCTAGCCTTCCAGCACCACTAAGAAATACATCTGATATACGGCACATGTGGGGATGCGTCCACGTCTAAATGTCACAATTACCTTAACACGCGCTAATGCTTGCCCGTTCCACCTCTCCAGTCATATCGGGATGCGAGTCAGCAGTGCACAAAAATCTATATACAGACATATACAGTTTTTTATGCACATGTACAGTACCGAGAGGCGTTTTTTTTACGTTTTTCAGTAATTTAGCTCAGAGGTGCTCTGCCATTTTATTGTACTGAAAAAAATGAGTATATTCATCCATATGTAGGGCTGTATGTTTCTACATTAACACCTGGTTTGCCATTAGTCATCGTTATCAGTACAGACTAGTCACCTGCCTTGTATTAGGTGCAAAACATTCACCTCCGAACAGGAACTCTGCGCAGCCGGCAGTTACATGACCACGCCCCCACTGAACTCTGCCTTCATGAGACCGCCCAAGTGCAACCCAGCTCCGCCTCTTCGGTCATCAATGCAGATGCGAAATGCGTAAGGCTCTGCATCACCTGCCCATTTCCAGAGTCTGCGTCGTGTGAACACGCGTAAGATACCCCCTGCGAGCTGGCATGCAATCAAATCTGCATCAGTCTCTCCATCATTTACGGAAGGTGTAATAGATAGCATTATTGCCTCTCAGCACTGGGGTCTTGAGCTTGATTCTCAACCTGGTCCTATCTGTGTAGAGTGTGTATGTTCTCCCTGTGTTTCCGTGGGTTTCCTTCGGTTACTCTTTTTTCATTATCCATGCTCCCAACAGTCTTGATGTAGGCAGGGCAGGCCTGAGGGTGACGAACGAAAGAGCAGGACTTTCATCTCGATTCCAGGACAGCTAGGAATTGCGCTGATGATTGGCCCTGCAATGCTGAATGTATTAAGGGTGTTTTTAGGGAAGGAGGCAGGGTGCTAAGGAGCCACTGCACACACCACAAAGTGGACATGGTACAGTACATGCCACAAAGTGGCCATGCCCCTCGCGAGTAGTGGCACAATGTCCCAACTTGGAACATGCGGAGTTGCAAGCAAGTTGGCCGTCACTGTTCCTGCATGGCACGTGCAGAAATGCGTACTCGGCACTGGTACGCTGCTCTCTGTGGCCTGACCACCTCTTATTATAGTTTTGGTTTTCATGGCAGTCATCATAATCAGTGTGCAATTTACTGTCCCAATCTTTGGCGCTTTGGATTCATCTGAAAACTGGCATGTTTACGTGTACGCACGGTTTTGTATAGCATCCAATTCCGTCAACATATCCTCTTTTTAGCTTATGTGCAAACTGCAAACGATAAATTAGCCCCAAGTTACTCTCCTTCTGCCGCAAGTGGAAATGTGCCTGAGATTCGCACAACTGTGCGATACCCGTAGTTGCTGACCAGGGCCGTAGCAAGGGTAGTGCGGCCGGTGCCATCGCACAGGGCACCACAGGTCAGGGGGCGCTGTTTGGGCCTGTCATATTTCTGTTTATTATCATTCTTGCTTGTAGCTTCTTCTTATTTCATCCCCAGCATCTCCTGGCCTCCCCTATCTCTTCCCCGACCCTTCCCCATGAGATCATGGCCCCTTTTTGGGTGAATTATGTCCCTTTGTAAAATAAGGGGGGCGCCATTGCTCTTCCTGGCACAGGGCACCTAAAAGTCTAGTTACGGCTCTGTTGCTAACACTTAAGGTGCGTACACACACAACAATTTTTTGAACGATTATCGTTAAACGATATCGTTTAACGATAATTGTTTGAAAAAAAATCGTTCACTTTCTGAGTCAAACGATGAACGATTATCGTTCATGCGCGTTCACGTTTGTAGTTCAGTCAGACTTGTCAACTCAACGATTTTGTTTAAGGGAATATGCAAAAGTCGTTTGTAGTTCAAAAAAATCGTTCATTACACTTTAAAAAATCTGACAGATAATCTGACAGAAAATCGTTCATAAAATCGTTGGTAATAAAATCGTTGTGTGTGTATGCAGCTTTAAGGTGCGTACACACACAACGATCTTTTCAACGATTTAACTATAACGACGTCGTTATCATTTAATCGTTCAAAAACAATGAACGACTATCGTTCATGCGCGTTCACGTTTGTCGATTGTAGCTTGTAGTTCAGTCAGACCGGCCAACTGAACGATTTTCAATAGAATTTGCAACATTTTTCCTTCAACACACAGAAAATCGTTTATTATGTAAAGTAAAACCAACTACTTTGTAAAACTATTTTCGTTCACTTTTCAGAGGGAAAAACTGAACGAAAATCATTCAACAAAAATCGTTCATTACTTACATCGTTGTGTGTGTACACACCTTCAGCCCTGGAGCGTGCGCGGTGGGAAAACACACAAGATACACTCTGCAAACTGTCTTGCTTTCAGCTGTGCCCCTAGGTGTGGAGGTTGTGTCGGGAGGTCAATTTATAATCCTGACAATAACTTTTGTTTTCATGGTTTAGTAATAATAAGGTAAACTAAGAAGGGAAGTGTTAGTTACGGGGCACTGATGCCTTTATCAGGCGTCAGCGGGAGAAGCCAGGCCACGTGTGTTGCAAGTACTTACTGACATTTATCCAGCCATTGTTGCCCAATTTGCTACGAAAAAACGATTCCACCCCTTTAGTTTGCAAATGTCTGAATGTTGTTGCCTTGGTAACAAAGGAGATTCCGCATTAGCCATTCTCCCTAAGCACACAGGCATCTCAAATCCGCACGTTGATGGATGATTTATTAAGTTCATTCATTTTGTTTCTTGTGCATCAAGACAGAGGACGGAGTCCCAATAACACTTGAAGATCATTCCATGTTAATCAGTTCCTGGACTGGCCATAGGAGACATATGGATGCCGGTGAACATAATTAACACCTTTAAAACAAATGAAAACATGTCTTGAATGGATAAAAAGGTATAAACCTTCTATCGGATGAGGTGTGTCATGTGTGCAAACCACTTATCATACTAACATAAAATAAAGACACTGAGACGTGGATTTGGCAGATAACTTGATGGCGATTTATTGGAGCAATAATAATTTATTATTCATTTATTATTTATTTAAGGATGTATGGTGGCAAAGAAAGGACGGCCAGAAATCAGCCAAATCTGCTATGCCCACACACAAACAACAAAAGGCATAGCAGGCGTAGATCGCCCAAAGTGCATACACATAACCATGTAACTCATATCATCAACAAAAGGTAACGCTCACCCCCATCTTGACTTCCCACCCGTTTAGGTGTGATACTGCCCCCCGTTAGGTTGGTACAGCCAACTACCAGTCAACGAAGGGAGCGCCCTTAAATCATAATTGCACCCGGACTGGCGACCTGCCGTTCTTTCCCGCCACCCAAAACCAAACCCACAACATACCAAAATTTATAGGGGAGGGAGGGTGGGGAATCTGGAACAAAGAGGCTTTGGCCCACACTTCTAGTCCCTTATATAATGTTCCCGTTACAAACCCGCCCCTGCTTGTCATAGGCTAACACCAACAAGTCATTTGCATACATGCCGGCCCCCATCCTAGAGGTTTAAAACACCTCTTTTCTTATGTAATCTTTCGGTTTCTCGGATTAAAAAAAACCTTCTACCAAAAGCTTGCAGATATAGGTTTACTAAGAAAAAGAAAACTTTGCAAATACAGTGTTACTTGGTTGTAAATAGTGTTTAAGGGAACGCACTATAGCTATAATAATTGCACATATTTGTATGAAAGGATCCATTCCCCCATACACCCGTTCAAGGCCAGTGGTAGTTCATAGCTTGAGAACTAGAACGATAACCGTGCCTTCGTAGTGCTTGACCAGTGGTTCCCAAACTGTGTGCCGTGGCACCCTGGGGTGCCTCAAGACACTTGCAGGGGTGCCTCAGGTTGTTGGTCCAGCACCAAATCAAATTATTCATGGTCAATGTAATGTAAATATGTGGACAAACAGAGGTGCAAACCTGTCCACCACCACATAACTGAACCTAAGGAAGTCAGGCACAATTTAATTCACTTTACTACATTAGTTAAAAAAAAAATCTGACTTTCTCAACAACAAACTCTTGCTTAGGGGTGCCGTGAAAAACAAAGCTGATCCTCTAGGGCGCCGTGATTCAAAAAAAGTTTGGGAACCACTGGCCTGAACCTGACCACACACTACCCTAAAAATGTGGATTGTGATAAATATGTCCCAAATACCCACACTAGTACTTCAGTTGAGGTCCAATCCTAAGTACCCTGCAAGGTCCTTAAGGTGCCCACACACATACCGATGTCCTCACGATACGATTTTATGGCCAATTTCCTCATGAACTTTCACGGGAGCTCCCTTGCCGTCGTGATCACGATTTGGAGTTAAAAATGTCCAATCTGACTAAAGATCTATCTTGCAGCCAATGCATTGTATCCCAGATTGGCTAATCTGCCCTACAGCACGGCAGATCAGAAGATGCGATGTACGACGAGTGGGGTCGCGCATCGGCATCGTGCTCGTGAGTATAAACTCACGATTTGTACTTTTTTTATCCGATTCGTCGACACGATTCGTCGAAATCGGCCAAATCGTGTAAAATGTCGCTATATGTGTGTGGGCACCTTTACTGTTAGCTGTGACCTTTGCAGGTCGGCCTAGCCCTAGCAGAGGGAATGAACTGACTTAGGTCTAGAAATGACAACCAGTTGCTGATTGGAAGGGCAAAGCAACAGAACGGCAGCTTTTATTTCTAGCCCTATGTTGGATCCTTCAGCAGAGATTGGCTGGCAGTGATTCCCAACGAATACAAATAGCAGGAACCTGGACTGAAGAGAACTATGGATAGAAACTCCCATCAAAGTACTATTGGTTGGATTGCGGGATTCTTTAAACAACTTATATGTGGGAAATCCCTAAACGTCACAATAAGGGGTCTATTTACTAAGCAGTGTTAAGAGACTGGGGGGCCTATTCATTAAACCTAAAAATTCTATGGAGATAATTAGGTTTAGAACTGGCATGGAGTTCTACCTAATTATAGGTGGAATTCATCATTCCACCTCTCCATAAGTATCTATTCCGAAAAGCTGTCATTTTTGCGATGACAGCTTTTCGGGAAATAGATACTTTTCCCTCTCTACACTACCTTATCGCATCTGGAAACAGTGCTGCGCATGCGCTGTTACATCTGTAAAACCAACGCATGCGCAGCACTGCCTACAGATGCGTTAAAGTAGTGTACCCCCCCCGACCTAGACTTACCTGTCCGCGCAGCAGCCTCCGGCTCCGTCCTGCTGGTCTGTCATCTGGTTTCCCAGCAGACCACATGACAGATTAGAAAAAAAAATAAAAAACTTTTTTTTTTCTAAACTTTCTTGTGCTCTGCTGGGGAGCACACATGTCCGACCAGCCTCCGGAGCCTGAGGATGGAGCAGAGCGCCGGAGGGACTCGTCGGGGGACCTGCACACGCGGATACAGGTAAGTCGATTCTGCTATTCACCACCTCACAGTGGCGAATAGTAACTGCATCAAATTCCGAAAATTCATAATTTTCGGAATTTGATGAATACCACAATTTCCACATCCCCATACTAATGTACTAATGTACTAATGTATGGGGAGTGTGGAAATTAACGCAGGGGAACTTGGCAAGGAGATATCTGTGATATCTCCTGTGCTAAGTCTGTTCATGAATACCAAAATAACGTTATTTAAGGAAAATGTCCTTAAAAACTTTATTTTAGTGTTGATGAATAGGCCCCAGAGTGAAAAGTGATAAGAAAGTGATAAGGTGCCAGCCAATCAGCTCCCAACTGTAATCTCACAGGCTGTGTGTGAAAAATGACAGTTGGGAGCTGATTGGCTGGCACCTTATCACTTTCTTATCACTTTTCACTCTGTCCCCTAACACTGCTTAGTAAATAGACCCCTTAAAGTGGTAGAATCAGATAGGTTTCATGTAAGTAAACCAGGTATCTCTCTATTTTCTGTATTTCTAAAGGGTGTTTTCGTCACAGTTAGGACTACTCGCTTTCTATAAAGGGCTACCTGCCGCTATACTATATATGTCATCTATTTCTATCAATAGCTTTCTCTATACAAAGCACGAGGAAGCATATTTAACACTGATTGCAGAGTTACGTGTACAGCTACAATACTCACTAAAAAAAAATGAGAATAAAAAAAAATTATTATTTGATTATGATTATTATTATTATTATTATTATTATAATAACCAAAGCTTCCAGTTCCCCTGTGTGTGTGGTCACATACTGTATGTACAGATACAGCAAGACTGCCAGCGAAATGGTAAGACTATTGTGTCCGCTGACCAACAGCATCCATATTTATGAACATTTATGTGGTGTCAACTGATTTTTTTAATACTGCGAAAAGCGCAAAATAGAAAAACTCTGTTATCACCGCGTTAAGGTAAATAGGTCACTAAAGGTTAATGCAGACAATCTCTTTCTTCTTGCTTGTAATATGCGGCCACACACTTATTGCGCATAAGTTTGGATTTTAATGGTAGTTAATTGGGCTCATTATTGGGCTGAGTGAAAATAACAATGGATCTATAGGATTTCAGCATACCGCGCATGCGCCATAGAAATTGCTGTCTGCGTCTGCCCTGGATCAGGCTTACCTGCATTGACAGAGATCGCTAGTGTGTATGGATTGATCCATCTGCCGACGGACGACACTGTCTGTGAAATAGGCGTTTTCGAGCGGTGACTGGATGGCTGCTGCGCGCGAACGCACAGAACTGTTCCATCTCGTGGGAGTATCATGGGAGTGTAAGCTGGCCACTATGCTGGAACGTGGTGGGAGATGGGACCCTTGTTACTGCTGGTTATTTTCCAGATACCAATGATGGTGGCTGCGAACATAAAATCAGTGGGCGGGACAGGCTTCCACAGACGCTCGGATCTTTGGCATATATGGGCGGGTTTGCGTATTAGCATAAGAAAGTAGGCTGCCGTGGACTTACGGAAAAGTGGCCACGGATGCATCCAACTAAGAATCAAGCTCTGTATCCCTATTTTTTTTTCCTGTAGTCAAGTTACTTCTACATCCCGGCTATTTCCACTGTCTGGGTACTGATATTACGGACTTACCAGGAAACTAGGGGCCTGATTCAGAGCCGCTCGTAAGCGGCCGCTCGTTCGCTCCGAGCGATGTTTGCCCAACTGCGCATGCGTACGGATTGTTAGACGCATGCGCGAACCAGTCAGTGCGGTCGAAATTCATGTGCTCGCAAAATAGCGAATGCCTGATAATTTGAGTGACAGGAGGAGGCGTATGTGGGTGGTAACAGGGGAAGGTGCTTGAAAACGGGGAGTGGAGATCCGAACGCAGGCGTGCTTAAAGGTCAAAATGGGCGTTTTATGGGTGTGCATAATTAAAACAGCAGCGTCATTGACCACGTCACTGGATTATTTTACAGCCAGAACTGCTCGCAAGATTGTGGTAGCAAAAACCAACCACAAGAATAGCGAGCAGTTCATACGCTGGTCGATGTACTCGATTAATCTAATAAATAGCGGACATGACGTAGGACGCGAGCGGCCAGGGGGCGTATTTTTCCAAAAAATTACCGCAAGTTTTGTTCGCTCGTTCAGACCTAGAGTCGTGAACAGACCGCAAAGAGCGAACGGTCATTTGAATAGCCACCCCTATTTTCTGGACGAGCGAGCGCTAATTGCGTCCGGCTCTGAATCAGGCCCTAGGTCCGAACAGGTATCAATTAGAGAACCCAACAAGGGGTGGGCACTGTGCTCCTCAGCATGGCACCCTTATATCATGATTCAAATAAATGTTTTCTTTAGAGCCTGTCTGCCAGTTCTTAGCCCAGTCCTGATAGCACATGACGGCGAAGCGATCGGTCACAGCGCCCAACAGACATAAAAGCCGTCAATCTAATCCAGTTTTTCGCAACAAAAGCTGCAAAATGGCTCAGACGGGAGAGGGTGAAAAGGCAAAAAAAAATATAACACCTGTTTGTCACTTCATCAGGGCAGACAGAAATAAAACAATGTTTTTTGTTTTTGTTAAGGTAAAAAACGCACTGATGACCCGTTATCATCTGCCGGAAGAGGAACTGTGTGTTTATCCATTTATATTCATTCAGAGATCAAAGTATTCCCCCTGCTACCATAGAGACCAAGGAAAAATATATAAGAGGCTTAATTCTAGCCCAAATTTGTAATTAACTACAAGGGGAAAGAAACAATTACCATATTTTTTAAAAAATAAATAAATCTAAGCTCCTGTCACTATATAATTATTCTCAGTAATTCTGCAATGCATGCACGTGCTCCAGTTTCAATGTTTTCATGCCTTAAAAACATACAATATTGTAGTAGAGTTGGACCAATGAAGGTTTAAATTGAGTTTTAGCAAAATATTAAAGATTCTGTTATGATCATTATTATTATTATTATTATTATTATTTATTCTTCTAATGCTCCTTCTTTATTCTGTGGTGGAAAAAAAAAACATAGTGCTCATCACTTATAGAAGCACCACATTTGGAAACCAAATATAATTATTAGAGATGTGCAGGCTGGGATTAGTTCGGAATTTCCCGCCAATTTTTTTCCCGCCAAAAATCGGGTCTCTGAAAGAGGCAAATCGTCATCTTTCATGGACAAACCTCATCTTTCATGGACTGTTGTCCATGAAAGATGAGGTTTGTCCATGAAAGGTGACGTTTTGCCTCTTTCTGAGACCTGATTTTTGGCGGGAAAAATCAGAATTTGGCGGGAAAATCCGAGCCTGCACATCTCTAATCATTATTTTGTTTACTAACCATAAAATGGTTCTGAGGGGAGAATTTACGAACCAGGGGCTGCGATTGCAGGTGATTATTTTAAACACCACTCGGAGTCACTGTACAGCCCGGCGTGCTTTACACCGACTCCGGGTGCCGTTTTAAATATGTACCTGAAACCCGGCAGGAAACAGCGTCTTACAGAAGCCCTTACTTCGTAAATTCTACCCTAACCTCAACCCCTGAAGAACCCCCAACAGGTCATGTTTTGAGGATTTCTGTCTGTGGAGACAATTACTGTAGCATTATAGATGATGTCAATTGTGCATGATTAAAGGAATCCCCAAAACATGACCTGTTGGTGGTACTTGAGGACTGGAGTTGAAACCCCCTGGTCTAAACTGTTGCCCTGCTTTAAAAAGCATCATGTTTTAAAGTTATAATGCCAACATGGTTAAAATGCTTTAAGTGTCATTAAAACCGAGTTGGCATTATCACGTTGACATAATACTGACGAAATTTTGACTGTCAACACAACACTACCATTGACAAATTGTATGTATCCTGCCCTGTGACATAATAGATACAACTAGAGTTTCCCAAACTCGGTCCTCAAGACACCCTAACAGTCCAGGTTTTAAGGATAACCATGCATGAGCACAGGTGGTTAAATCAAACTGACTGAAATATTAATTAAGTCACCGATGCTTAAACCTGGGCTGTTAGGGATGCCTTTAGGACCGAGTTTGGGACTTAAGCCCTGAGACTCAACTATGGAAAACAGGAAAGTGTGTTGAAACTTTGGTTCTATGTTTAAGTGTAAGCAAATGTGGTCTATTAGAGTGGTCCCAGCATAAATCTGGTCCCCTTACCAGAAACTCCAAAGGGACTCCCTTATTTTTGTTTCTAAAGGTATATACACTCCGCCAGTGTTTCCCGAATTCATTCCCAGACAGCACTAACAGTGCATGTTTTCCAGGTCTCCTCACAATAAAATAATTAGCTCCACCTGTGGATCTTATAAAATGTGTCAGCCAGTAATGAATACACCTGTGCACTAAGAATAATGGAAACCATGCACTTAGTGCTCCCTGACAGTGCCAGATTAAGGTCCACATGGGCCTGGAGCTGAAATTTAGGAAGGGCCTATTGTGTGCCGCTGCAGGGGGTGACAAGTGCTGGGCCGAAACCCATACAAACGAAAATGGGGGACATATAAACTACACACAGATCGGTCATAACTCATAATTCATGGCCTCTGTTACAAAGACTATCACAGTGACAGCCATATAATACAGAGCATCACAGTGACAGCCATATAATACAGAGCATCACAGTGACCACCATATAATACAGAGAATTACAGTAGACCACCATATAATACAGAGAGCATCGCGGTGAGTGCCATATAATACAGAGCATTACAGTGACCACCATATAATACAGAGCATTACAGTAGACCACCATATAATACAGAGAGCATCGCGGTGAGTGCCATATAATACAGAGCATTACAGTGACCACCATATAATACAGAGCATTACAGTAGACCACCATATAATACAGAGAGCATCGCGGTGAGTGCCATATAATACAGAGCATTACAGTGACCACCATATAATACAGAGCATTACAGTAGACCACCATATAATACAGAGAGCATCGCGGTGAGTGCCATATAATACAGAGCATTACAGTGACCACCATATAATACAGAGCATTACAGTAGACCACCATATAATACAGAGAGCATCGCGGTGAGTGCCATATAATACAGTGCATCATTGCCCATCATATAATACACTAAGGGGCATATCCAATTAGCCGTGGGGTATCACCCGCGGCTAATTATTGCGTTGGTCGGGATTCAATTAGTGGGGATTCCACACGCGGGTGTCCCCTAGATCTGGTACGCGAGTCCTCGCTGTCAGACTTTACCTCGCACCTCATGTAGCTACGAGGTAATATCCATGTGAAGCCGGCCTATTCGGGCTCGTGCGAGAGGGTATAACACACTGATTCCACAGCTCTCACGGAATCAGTGTGTTCTCACGCTTGACTCCCGTTTTAATGACGCGGGGAAAAAGCTATTTCATTGAATAGCTAATCCCAGCGTCGCAGGACTTTTGCCCGGCAATTAAACGCGGGTGAAACCCCGCGGCTAATTGGATATTCCCCTAAGCATCCAAGCGACCACCATACACTACAAAGAACATTGCCATGAGTGCCATATAATACAGAGCACACCAACGACCACCACAAAATACAGAGGACATCATAGCCATACACTCAGGGGCGTAGAGAGCCACGCCGGGTCCCGGTAAAGAGGGGGTGTGGCCTAATTTCAGAAGGCGTGGCCACGCCCCCTTGCAAAAAAATAGTGTTTTGCAGCGCGCGTGCCAGGGAGGGGGTGCTGTGGGCCCCTCAGCCCGGCGCAAAGCCAGTGGGGGGCGCGATCAGTGTGATCGCTCCCCCCTTCAGGCATAGGAGATTGCTGTGGCTGCTACTTAGCAGCTGCAAGCAATCTCCCGCTGCAGCCCAGCACAGGTAGGGAGGGAGGAAGTGAGGGGGGGCGGCGCCAGACCCGGGCCCCTTTGGAAGCCCGGGCGCGGGTAAACTGTACCCGCTCCCCCCCCTCTCGGCGCCCCTGCATACACTATGGTCCCTGAAATGGGTTAAATCAGATAGCTAGCTGCTGGCAGATCTGTATAATGCAGCAAAGCCCTGTCTCCGCCTAACTATGCTTCACTCCCGCCTCCCTCCATACTGTTTGTACCGCAGCCAGTGTGTCACAACAGACACATTGGGCCTGCGGCTGTGCTGTAGTGCAGCAGAGCTGATTTAGGAGGCTGACACAGCTGCCGTCCACGGTCTGCGACACCTCTGAAAAGTGATGATTATTGATCATTACCACCCTTCACTGATCTTTGTGTGGGTGTGTATATATATATATATATATATATATATATTATAACAGCCGGGATATCATATCCAACACATACATAGTGTTGGGTATGATATCCTGGCTGTCGGCATGCCGCTGGTCAGAATACCGACAGCAGCACCCCGACAGCCAGAATCCCAATACCCATAAAAGCTAACAGTGAGTAGTTTTCTATCCCTTACCCTAACCCACCCTCCCCGGTGCCTAAACCTAACCTCCCCCTCCCCGCACCCTAATCCTAACCCTCCCCGGGGCCTAACCCTAACCCTCCCCCTAGTGCCTAACCCTCCCACTGCACACCAATACTTACCTTTGGGATGCCGACGGTCGGGATACTGGTGCTGGGATCCCCACCTTTTGGGTTTTCGGCGCCAGTATTAAGACCGTCGGCATCCCGCACGCCGGGATGCCGACTACATCCCCATATATAGATATAGATATATATATAGATATATAGACACACACACATACATGGATAGATAGATAAAAACAGGAAGCATTCAAGTTGTTTTCAAATAAATTTAAAATGGTCCTTTATTAGGTTTCCAACATTTTGAGTCACCCTGTTATTACGGACAAGCAATGCATACATATACACACACATACATACATACATACACACATATGCAGTGTGTGTGTATATATATATATATATATATATATATATATATATATATATATATATATATGCAAATACACACACATATATACTGTGTATATATATATATATATATATATATATACACAAACTAATACATACAGTACACATACACACACGTATACAGTATATTTTATATATATATATATATATATATATACACACACACATACATACATACACAACTACACACATACATAGGTGCCAGACTTTACACACCATCCTGTGGGAAGGTAATTTGGTTGTGCATGCATGCTGGTTTTTTCTTATGGCTGGTGGTGGCAGCAGCTCAGCCTCTGCGCTCCACCTGCAGGGCTGACTTTTCTCATCATGTCTGTGCCCAGAACTCAGTTGCTGAGGGAGGCAGATAGGGGCACTGGGGGATGACCCTGGGACCAGAGCTTCTAGGGAACACACAGGGACGCTTTAGCACTACATGGGGGCGGGGCTTCATCGGCATGGGGGCGGGGCTTCGGACTGCATGCAGAGACTGCATGCATGGCCATGGGACGGAGCTTCAGAGTTCAGACGGTCTGGGGTGGAGCTTCGGAAGGACGATGTGGGGAGGGGGGACGGTGAATGATCGGTGCTCCGGATCCTTCAAGTGCAGCGCAGACAGTCTTGACAGGTAATTTTTTTTTTTTCCTATCAACACTGTCTGCACTGCAGGGAATGCTGTGGGCCTATTTTCAAGGTGGGCCTGGAGCTGTAGCTCCACCCGCCCCATTATTAATCCGGCCCTGCTCCCTGAGCAATGAGTTTGGGAAACACTGCACTACACTATCACACTCACACCTCAATATTTATCGGGGCAATGACTAAGGGGCATATTTACCACAATCCGCATCTCAGAATGTGATAAATTTGCCCAAATTGGCAATGCAATATCTGAATACATCGCAAGGATATTAAAATATTGCTTGCAGGGACAGATCTCGCAAGAAGACTTTGGACCTCATTCAGAGTCGGTCGTTGCGGCTGCACGGTTGTAAGGTAAAAGGGGCCGGATATGCAAATGAAGCGCTCGCAAGTTGCGTCGTTAAGATGGGATCGTTAGCTGGACGAGCGAGGGGAGGATGCGGCCGTAAGACTAAAAATACGCCCCCTTGTTTTCGCATTACACGTCATCTTCGGGCATATAAGGATTAATCAAGACTATCAGGAACCATCGGAGCTGCTCGTAGAGCTTAAGGTTGACCATACCCTCTCTTAAGCTCTACGATCTAGTCAGAGTAAAAACCTCCCATGTCACATGTGCCATGACACTACTTTGTTAATTATGCACTCCCATAAAACGTATGCACTCCCATAATCCGTATGCACTCCCATAAAACGCTGTTTACATAGTCAGGCACGCCTGCGTTCGGATCTCCTCTCCCCCGTTCACAAGCACCTTCCCCTATTACCACCCACAAACGCCTCATCCTGTCACTCAAACTAACGACCTGGCTGTGTTCAAGGAGAGAGCAATTTGTGATCGTAATAGCTAGTTTGCGCACACGCATTGCCAATTTTACGCATGCACAGTTTAGCGAACATCGGTGGCGTACGACCGAGCGGCCGCAAAGACCGACTCTGAATGAGGTCCTTTGTCCCTGTGAATGCCCTCCAAGCACTTCTCAGGGTATTTTTCGCAAAAGAATTCCCTTAGAATGGGCCAAACCCCCAAATTCTCTCCCCCCCCCCCACGCTCTATCCCCTCTCCTGGTTATTCCCACTCCTTGCTCCCATTAGAAAATAAATCAAATAAAACTTATCCTGCAGCAGGATCAGCGTCTCCTTGTGTGAGCCGGTAAGCTGATCTGTGCAGTAGCTGACTGAGATGCTGTGAAAGTCCCGAACGTCATCTCAGCTGAGGTTGCACAGATCAGCTGACAGGGTCACACAGAAGGAGACACCGATCATCAAATTCCGGGTGCAGGTAAGTTTTATTTGATTTATTTACTATTTTAAATACTTATTTTCACTGTGATCAGACTGTGGTCTCTCAGACACACATGGCTGATCACAGAAGCCTACTCCGAGCTCTGCTTTTCCTGTCAGCAGGCAGTGAAGGCTGCATTATAATCGCAGGGCTCGCTCCTGGTATTTTTTTTACAATTTCTTTTAGTAAATCTTAAACAGATCGCATTTCCCATTACAAGTATGGGAAGTGCGATCTGCTTACTAAAAGAATGCAAATTTAAGGGCTCCGAGCAGTTAGTTATGAAAA
Organism: Taudactylus pleione; assembly: GCA_031769625.1. Lineage (NCBI taxonomy): Eukaryota > Metazoa > Chordata > Amphibia > Anura > Myobatrachidae > Taudactylus > Taudactylus pleione. Next base: position 984,080 of record JAUIMM010000244.1, on the reverse strand, counting down.
CTACTCCAACACTTGTAACACCATATAAATAAAGGATAATAATAATAATAATAATTATAATAATTGCCCATTAATACATTTAAGTGATACTAAAATAATGCCAAAAGGTTGTGAAAACAGCCGTTTTCACATTATTTTATTAAAAAAAAAAAGATTAATAGATAGGCCCCTAAGCCACTTGTACGGGCATATTGTATAGCCACCTGGGTATACACTATTATCTGTATAACATATAGCAAAACCCTTTAAATGCAAAATGAAAACTGTTTTTAAATGTAATTTTATGACTGTACAGCAGAGCAGATATTATTGTCCCTTTGAAGCCGGCACAGAGTGTAAAAGTGCTGGAACCCATGGATATTATACATTATCTCTGAGAAATAGAGCACAATGAAAAAGGCTATTTCATGCTCGTGAGATTTATTGGTACATTTTTACACTGAAATTAGAGAAGTCATCACAGTCAACACAGACAATAGTCTTTCAGCATCACAGTGTGAACTGCATTCAGTTCCACCCATCGCAAATGCCCCCCGCCTGGCCCGCAGCTGCATTATTTAGCCGAGTGTCAGGAAGCTAGAGATGTGTCAGCCGGGTTATTAGAGCAACGACGGTATATGCATTTTATATAAGATGCAAACAGTAAGGCATAAGTCTAGGTAAGTGCGATTTCCATCGTTTATTTTATGGCAGCTTTGTAACAGCAGGAGAGTGCACCCTATGTAAGCACGTCTATCTATCTATCTATCTATCTATCTATCTATCTATCTATCTATCTATCTATCTATCTATCTATCTATCTATCCATCCAGTGGCAGAAGTCCCGGAGACAATGGAGTCATTTGCCGCCGGGCGCCAGCTCTGAAGGGGGCACCTGGCTCCCTTGTCCCCGGGAGCTGCATGGAGAAGCAGCACCGCTGATCGGCGCTCCACCTCCATTGGCGTAACTACGGAGGGTGCAGGGGGTGCGTTTGCACCCCCTGCACTTTCCATTTGCAGGAGGATTTGCCTGAGTGTGTTACCAGCGGGCGCCCGGCTTCTATTCAAACCCCCGGCGGCAGCCGGTGGATGGAGCTCCCTCCGTCTTCCTGGTCCCGCAGTGCACTATGGGAGTGATGTCATGACGTCACTCCCATAGTGCCGAGGAGCAGGCGCCGGGGATGGACGGCAGCAGCACTGGAGCGGGATAAAGGTAAGTGTTTGTTTTTTTTGTGTGTGTGTGTGCGCGCGGGGGGTGCTCACTACTGGGGGGGCAACTACTGGGGCTCACTACTGGGGGGGCAACTACAGGGGGCTCACTACAGGGGGCTCACTACTGGGGGCTCACTACTGGGGGGGCAACTACTGGGGGCTCACTACTGGGGGGGCAACTACAGGGGGCAACTACTGGGGGCAACTACAGGGGGCTCACTACTGGGGGCAACTACAGGGGGCTCACTACAGGGGGCTCACTACAGGGGGCTCACTACTGGGGGCTTACTACTGGGGGCAACTACAGGGGGCTCGCTACTGGGGGCAACTACCGGGGGCAACTACCGGGGGCTCACTACTGGAGGTACTGCATAGGGGGACCATTACTGGGGGGCACTACATAGGCGGGCACTGCATAGGGGGACCACTACTGGGGGGGGCACCAACATTTATCTTGCCTCCGGGCACCTGGGATGAAGTTACGCCACTCTTATCTATCTATCTATCTATCTATCTATCTAACGTATGACTACAATGTTATTGTGTAACCCTGACTTTCCACTGCAGCTCTGTTAACTATTACTAACTGCTCCCCCAGCAGGATAACAGGGAAGCGGTTCGCCCTGTGCCTGCCCCGCTCCCTGAGCGCGACATCATGAAGTCGCATAGAGGCGTTGTGGCCGCCAGCACCTTCCCGGAGTGTCCTAAGGACGCTCTGAGCATCTATACAGAACTGCAGAGTGCGTGCCTGGAGAGTCCAAAGGACTTTGGGCGGCACTGCAGCAGCGATCCTGGCTGCAGGGTGCCGCTCCGGAGCACCCTGCTAGCCAGAAGCAAGGTCGTTGGGGGGCGCACACCCCAACTTACGACCCTGCTTCCACCTGTGCCATTGCTGACAGCTGATGCTCTTCTTACATCTTTTAAGACAATGTCTTGATGGCATCTGATCCAGGTCTGAGAGCTGCTGTGACATCACTGGCCCCGCCCCTGTTTATTAAAAGACCAATCCACAGAAAGCATTTCTGTAAAGCAAGTCTTCCAAGCTGTCAGTCACTGTCTGCTCATTAGATAGAGAAGCTCCTCCTCTCTAATAAAATGGCACCTTCTGCATGGGGGAGTGATAAGGAGTAAAGTAATACATATTTAGTTAAATATAAAGACTCCAGTTACTTCATCTATATTATTTAGCTCAGTACATACATGCTACCCTACCGGAAGTCGCGGGAGGCTCGGGTAACCCCCCCCCCTGCACCCCCGGAAGGGTAGGCACTTCTCCCGCATTCTGCCCACTTCCTAGTGAAGCGGGCAGAATAAGGAGAATTTTCTTGTGGACCAGCAGGTCCGCGAGTAGGGGGCGTGACCTAATGACACGATTCTCATAGAATCCTTGGACCCGACCCCTTATTTAAATATGCACCGTTTGCAGCAAATTGGAGCAATGGGGCCGGGCTTAATGATGTGATGCACCCCGCCCCCAACACCTCCTTCTCCTTCCTGGGCTTCTCTTGGGGAGAAGACAAATGTCGTATATGGAAAAGATTTCTGGACTGCACAACCTGACTATATATGTAATGGGAGGTGCTACCTGATGAGACTAATTGCAGGCACAGAAACAGACAAATCTCAGGTGCACAACTCCAAATTATTAATGATATATATAAATGCAATAACATTTTGCAATTAATAGAGGTTTTTAGCATAATCATGGCCAATGTTATGGGCTTAAATACAAGAAAGGAAAAAAGCGCTCTATGGTAAGGAGATATGTAGACGTAAGGATGTGCAAAGGATTTGGGGTCTGGGTATTGTAAATGGCTAATGGCTATAGTGAATGGAGAATTTGAGTATTATAGTGAATATATGTAAATATATACATACACACACATGTGTATACACATATATATGTACATATGACTATGACTCTATATCAAAACAAATGTATGATGTCAGGTGGGCAATAACTTGAGGCTGGTAGTTGATGAATAATTCGGAATTTTTGTCCAATGGTTATTGTGAATGATGTTTTAATAATTAAAGCAATCAGTCTCTCTGCTTCTGACAGGTGGGCAACAACTGTGGGCTGGATGTTGTAAAATGGAAGGTGATACGATGTAATATAGTCCTTATAGAATGCCAGAGAATAGGATCGACTGTCCTTATGTAAATGGTATGTACAACACTGTCAATCTGTCTGGCTATGCAGGTAGACAAAAACTGTAGGCTGGGTGTTGGAATACGAACTCTGTTTTATGGTGAAAACTGTATGCTGTGGATACCACCTCCTCTGTAGTCAACGCCACCTCAAAGATAGGAAACGCAGTATCAGGATGTCTTATGACACTATATTGCAGTTTTTAGGTAAGTTTAGAGTAGACCTACTTACCCTGGGTGGATGTCTGCTGGTCTGACTCCTCCTTGCGTCCAGGTGGGCTAGGTGTATGTAATCGAGGGATCCATTTTGGTAGCATACAGATAAGTCAGTGTTTAACTAAAACTGATTTATTGAAATATAGTTGAACAAATTAACCATATACTGTATGGTATTACAATCTTAAAAAGTCAATAAATGTCAGATAATTTCCCAACGCGTTTCATCCCTAATTTGGGACTTCTTCAAGGGCAAAAGGTCTTTGGTGTAACCCTACCTTCTATTTATAGAGCAATAATTAAGTAAAAAGCGCCAGAATGCGGTGGTGAGCCGCACTTCCGGGTTCTGTGATCTGCGCATGCGCACATCGCGCATGTCCGCACAATAGAGCTACTGCTTTAGTAGTAAGATTGTGTCTCCTGGTCTGTAGATAGGCGGAGTCTTCCCATAACATAACCTGGCCCTGTGGTTACACTATTGCAGATTGTCTGCATTTATGACGGCGGCCATCTTTGGTGTGTTCTAAACAAATGGAGCCTGATCATATCTATCAGTTGCTGTGTCACTGACCGCGATGATTGGTAAACAAGGAGCGGGGGCGTAGGGGAAGGAGGGGGGGGGAAGAGAAGGGAGGATGCCTATATGTATAATTAATACATTAATGGTAAACATAGCAAAAATTGGATCCAAATCTGATTAATAAATAAATAAATAAATGGGATATTGAATAAATGAATGCTTTACCAGAACCCTACTTTGAACAGGGAAAATAGGGTGTCCGTAAATAATTCTATCAATTAATTACACACCGATAATTATGGGTTAAATATAATAAAAAAATATAGTGATGAATTCAATTCTGTATGTGCTCGTAGCTATCATAAGATTTTATAGTCAGTTTAATGATCAATGCACATATTACATCTAAATAGGTGTACTTGGGGATATGATAGCATGACTGGGGTTGAATAGGTAGAGATAGATGAGACTAGAAGCCGTCACACAGTTGATATAAATAGCTTAATAAAATCATAGTAATATGGTAATATTGATGATGTATGGGTGTGTGTATCAATTAAGTTGATGATTTGATTAATCATCACTAGAAACCACAGGTTCAGTGACACTACACAGGACATCAATACAAAATGTACATTTATGTATGTGTCTTGATCAAGAGATGTATATATGCTGGTGGAACACACATCTGGTTTTATCGGTTTAAGGGTCTATATTTAAACCTTCAGGATGTAATGTTTGCAGATCATAAATCCACCTACTTTCTAATTTGTCTATTTGTGTTATTTTATTCCCTCCCCTCCAGTTGTAGTTCATCCTGTCGATCCCCCAAAATTTGAGACCTTTGGGGTCGCAATTGTGATTGTTCTTAAAATGTACAGAGACACTGTGATTATCAAAACCCCTTAAAATATTTCTCACATGTTCATAAATACGGACTTTCAAAGTTCTTGTAGTGCGTCCTATGTATTGTAGTCCGCATGGACATTCCAAAAGATATATTAAGTTGTTGCTGTCACATGATAAGGTTCCTCTGATTTTAAATTCCTTATTATTCTGGTGGGATGTTAGCTTGCAAGTGGGTTTTGTGCTCTTGTAACCCAATCTGGTGCAATTGCCACATCTCCCACATTGGTAAAAACCCTCTTTGATGTTAACCCCTGCTAGGGTGACCTGTCTACCTCCTTTTTCTACCTTAAGATGATTTCGGACTAGTTTGCTCTTAATATCAGGGGCTTTACGAAAGACTACATCTGGTTTAGCTCGTAGGAAGGTTTTAAGGCTGCTGTCCATGCCCAAAATGTGCCAGTGTCTATTAAGTATCTGCTTGACTTTTTGTGATGCCCCGGTATATTGTGTCACAAAATAGACTTTCTCTTGCTCGTTTTTGTTTGACAGAACCTTTTTGGAAGGATCGATCAGTTCTTCTCTTGGTGTAGCTTCCAATTGTTTAAAAGCTCCTTCTACTACCTCCATGTTGTATTTTTTCTCCATGAATTTTTGTTTCAGCTCTAAACCCTGTTCTCTATAGTGTATAGTGTTATGGGCTTACCCACCATATCCAGGTAACCTCTTCCGGGTAGGTCCCTAACATACTAAGGTTCAAATCCAGAGCGCAGGACCCCCCAAAACCGGCTAGGCTAAGCCGCCCCAGGGCACCACCATAGTAAGAAAAGTGCAGTGAAAAGAGATAGTTAGGAGGAGCAGCTGCATATAAAGAATGAAAATAAAAAAGTGAGGTACATATATATTAGACACACAGTGAAGGGTTAAAATGTGTTATAAAGGAAAATGTGTTATAATAATGCAGTGCCCTGAGACAGACCAACCAACGCAATCCAGGGGGACCCACGCCCCAAAAATGAACCAAAATTGCACTACAGTATATAACTTGTAGGACTTACCTAGAATTGTGCCTAATACAGTGTGCATATACATTACCATACTCCATGCTTTTAAACCAATAAGACAAATGTCGGCAAGTATTGCTCAGTAATACAAAGCCTTTGATATATATTAATGTACAGTAGCATCTTTACTTGTTCTATAATTATATGTTATTGTCTTGGTCACATACAAGTATATCCTTGTCTCTCCTACTCTTAGAAAACCCACCCTTGACCTTGATGTTCTCTCTAATTACCGCCCCAGCTCTCTCTTCCTCTTTGCCTCCAAGCTCTTTGAGTGGATGGTCTTCAACCACCTTGCCATCTTTCTACCTGTTGGCGACCACCGAGGCTGTGATCTTGGTTCCCTTCTGTTCTACCTTTTTACTTCTTCCCTGGGTGAGCTCATCAGCACTTCTGGCCTCCGATATCATCTATAGGCTGCCGGTAGTCAGATGTTCCTCCCCTCCCCTGACCTCTACCACTCTCATCACTTTTGCTCCAGCTGTCTCACTGCTAATTCCTCCAGGATGTCTCAGCACTTTCTTAATCTTAACATGTTAAAGACTGAGCTCAGCGCTATTTGGAATATATTTTGGGAGCAGTATATCAAGAGTCAATCGGCGGGACATGGGCACCAATAAGAGACTCTCAATAAAAAAATCTCGGAACGAGCTGCATACTGAAATAGCGCTTAAGCTTTTAATAGCAATGTGCATGGGGTAGAGGTACAGCCCATTGGGAAGAATCCTTCTCTAGCCAAACTTCCCCCATAGGGTAATGCAGGCTAATGCATATGGCGTTGGCTAATAAGGTTAAGCTTATAAGATAACCTCTTAATGCCGTCCTCATAGGAAACTTTGGGTATGAATGCTGTGAGCACCGTTGTTTTCCTACCTACATCTCCTATTTTACAGTTTTGGTAATTAGGGATTTTACTGTATTCTCCCTTAAATATGCAGCAACAGCATGCTTTCAGGGCAGAATTACTTTGATAAATAGGCCCCTTAGACTAATTTGTATGTCTGATAGACACATTACAGTATACTAGGAAGGCACAGCTTATTTTCTTAATTCCTAGGTGTATTGTCGAAGCCGAATAATTAGCTGAGACAGGATCGGTTTGAAATTAAATCTGCACGACGCCATTTTGCGAATGGCAAATGAGACGCCATTTTGCGACTGGCTGCCCAGCGCCATTTTAGTGAATCTCGCCTAGTATAAGTACATACGGCAATGCTATTATTTAGCGTTGTGCGATTCCCACGCAATAGAAAGAAGTTAAAAGTCCTCATCATATAAATACAGTCACTAAAACATATAAACTTATTATCCCTGCAAAACACGTACCATGGTGTACTCCACAAACACGTAGTCGCACAACGCTAACTAGCGTCTTTTCCCAAAACCCCAATACTTGCACACTGCACACTTACATAAAAGGTTCCCTAGCATTAAAGTGTAATATTCAAGGTTTTATTCAGTTATATTAATGTTGTGAAATAAAGGTTATTTGATAACTAAGGTTTGGTACATGGTAAGCAGACCGTGTTTGGTGTTGTACTGATCCACTGTGTCTCTACAGATTTCCGGTATCATCGGTGAGAAGATCGCAACATGTGTCTGCAGATTATGGACTATAGAGAGTTAAACATTAAAATGTACTCTGTAATGTTACCAGCTTAGATTTATTATGCAGCGGGAAAAAGGACACAAAGGGCTGTTGGAGGCTGGTTTGTGTCCATACGAACTGACCTATGAACTATCCTGTAACAGAAGGACCTTTAAGAAGAACCAATGGAATCATGTCAAATTGTTCTATTGTATTGCCTATCCCTGTAAGAGTATATATCTGTAAACTTTTTATACCAGTCTTCTTGCTATGCTGTCGACGAGGGTTTCTATATTGATGCCGGAATCTGGGTCCTGTTACGGTTCTCGCACAGTTGTGTAAGACCTCTAGAGCCAGGGAGAGGATCTTCCACCAATAACAGCCACCCGCTGTTCCCTTAGTGAGTTATTTACACACCGGTACTTAGGTGGCCGTCTGGATTTATGCCTCCAGCAGTAGAGGCTTACACAACCCACGAGAGACCGTAGGACTGCTGACTAGGACAAGACAGGATGGTGATGTGGCAATCCTTCCACAACTGGCTAAATGGAGTGAGGCTGCAGGTAATGGTATTTAAACAGGCGGAATGGACAGGATACACCAGCAGCGACAGATAATGGGTCTCAGGAATGTCCAGGGACAGTGATGCAGCTGGGTAGTCAGGCAATGAGTGGCACGACAAAACGAATTGCTGCAGGGCAGGAGCGACCTGGACTGGACTAGACAAGACTAGAATAGACTATGACAAGACTGACAGAAAACAGATAAGAACTGGACGGACACAACAAAAATAGACAAGGTACTAGATGGCCTTGCGGGCCGTGGTGCAGCTATGACAGCCGAGATGAGATGCAGGCTATGATGCGGCCTTGCGGGCCGTGATGCGGCTATGACAGCCAAGACGAGATGCGGCTGTGTCAGCCAAGAAGAGATGCAGGCTATGATGCAGCCTTGCGAGCCGTGATGCGGCTATAACAACCGAGACGAGATGCAGACTATGATGCAGCCTTGCGGGCCGTGACGTGGCTATGACAGCCGAGATGAGATGCAGGCTATGATGCGGCCTTGCGGGCCGTGATGCGGCTATGACAGCCGAGACGAGATGCGGCTGTGTCAGCCAAGAAGAGATGCAGGCTATGATGCGGCCTTGCGGGCCATGATGCGGCTATGACAGCCGAGACGAGATGCACGCTAAGGTGTGTCTGGAGCAATATGACAGACAGGTGAACTCAGGCACGACAGGAACACAGGCAGGAAGCAGACTGACACGGCTTGGCTGGACTCTGGAATCAACGTGCCACAGGCAGCAGCAGGATATATTCCACAGGTAAATATTAAACAGACAAATAGGTGCAGGACACTAGGACTGTGGAACTTGGAGAGACCGGCAAAAGTTCAGACTTCAGAGAGACATGCATACACTGATTGTCAGACAGTTTAACCGGCAGTGAAGTGAAGGGCTAGCTGAAACTTAAAGGAAGCAGGGTCCAATCAGAACCAATTCCTGGAGAGAGCACTTCCTAATCAAAGGTATGTGTGCACCTGAGCTCTGCAGAGAGAGCTAGTTAATTAGTGAACACATGAAACAACACACAGACAGACATGAATGACAGGCCATGAATGGACACAGACAAGACAGGATTTCCAGCTACTTGCAAAAAGCCAGAAAAAGGACAGGACATGATGCACAGACCCTCCAACATGACCCCTTCCATTAGGTACAAAATGCTCTGCTCCTGGACTTCCCACCTAATAGATGATTGCAGTCACCTGTGTGAAACACCTGTCTCATCAATTAACTAGTTCAACACAGGTGACTGCAATCATCCAATAGGTGGGAAGTCCAGGAGCAGAGCCTTTTGTACCGGGTGGAAGGGGTCATGTTGGAGGGTAGGGATGCAGTATCCCAGAAACACTAAAGGCCCCCATACATCAGAGATTGATTACAACAATCGTGCAATTTGCAATCGATTGTGTATAAAAATCTTTCCCTTTTTCAATCGATTGTGGCAAATCTGCAATCGATTGAAAAAGGGAAAGACTTTTATACACAATCGATTGCAAATTGCACGATTGCTGCAATCAATCTCTGATGTATGGGGGCCTTTAGACTGGGAACTACCACCAAGATGATTTGCTAACCGCAAATCCTAACAGGTCCAGAGCGCGTGCGTATGTAACAACTGTACCTTGGGTCTGTATGATTTATTTGCGCTAATTGTATTTAGATCACAGCGTGTAACCATCTGTTTTTATATTGAATAATAACTTTTTGTGCTTTGGAACCACACTAAAAGTCTGAAAGCATTATTTATTGAGCGACTCATAACGCTAAATAGCGACAATTTTAGAAGGTATAGAGAGGCAGGAATCGATAGTTAGAAGGTACAGACAGGCAGGAATCGATAGTATTTTGGCAAGAGCAACAAAAGTTTGCTTCAATTTTCATGAAATAACTACATTATGGGCTGATAAAGTAACTGACTTACTGTACGTCAGCTTGTGCAGTGTAAAATATGCTAATCAGTACTGTGCACATTTACATAAAATATTCTCATATGCAGATCGGTACGTACAGTATCTGAGACCTGGAACTCCTTTATAACTAGTGAGATGGGACGGGGCAGGAAAAGGGGCAGGCTAATACAGCAAGGGTGTGTTCTCATAAATGTGTCGGATCTGACCTGGATTATAGTATATGCTCCTGTCAGGGGCCACACTGTGGGGAGAGAGCTAAAGTGAAGAAATTGCCCATAGCAACTAATCAGTTTCTAACTGACATGTCATAGACTGTGCTAGATAAACTTTTCCACTGTATCTCTCTCCAAAGTTTGATGCTTCTCCCCTCTGTATTGTATGTGGCCTGTAGAGGACTGGTGCCAAGATCAGGACTGCAGCTGATGATAATGATGAACAGCACAGTCCTCTGCTACTGTGAAAAAAATACCCCACCCCCACCAAATGTGCTCCCAGCACCAGTGCCCTGTTTTAGTGTAGTCTGTCTGATCCTCGTGCTGGTAATGGTGGTTTTGGGGAGACCCCATGCTGTCCATCCATGCAAAATTGTCCCAACCAGCACAGGCAATGAGAGCTGATGCTGGGAACACATTTGTGGGGCGGGAAGTTTTTATTTATTTATTATTTACACCAGTTTGAGTCCTAGGCTTCCAGTTACAGATTCAATGGGGAATAATTGCATTTTTGTCCCCGATTATATACAAGCAGTGGGTAGAGGTGGGGTTGTTCCTGGTATTACACACTATGCTACCAAATGAGCGGACAGGGGAATGAGAATTAATTATAGGGGAGGGAGAATTAATTACAGAGGCGAGAGGGAGAATGAGCTCAGAGGATGAAGAATGAATGGCAGGGAAGGAATTGTGTGTTACAGGGGATGAGAGAAAGAATGAAAGAGAGAGAACTAATTACTGAGAGTAGAGAGAGAATGAATTATAGAGAATGAAGATTGAATTACAGGGAAGGAAGTATGCATTACAGGGGATGAGAGAGAGAGAGAAAGGGAGAGAGAATGTGAATTGCTGAGAGTAGAGAGAGAATGAATTTCAGGGGATGAAGAATGAATTACAGGGAAGGTAGTATGAGTTACATGTATCGAGAGTGAGAATGAATTACCCAGGGCGGATGGAGCGTGAATTACGAGAGAGAGAGAGAGAGAGAGAGAGAGAGTTAGAGAGTGTGTGTCTGTGTCTTTTCGGGGGATGAAAAATGAGTTACAGGGAAGGAAGTATGAGTTACATGTATTGAGAGTGAGAATGAATTACAGGGAAGAAGGTCTGCATTACAGGGGATGAGAGAAAGAATGAATTACTAAGGGTGGAGGGAGAATGAATTACAGGGGATAAAGAGTTACAAGGGATGTAGAATGAATTACAAGGGGTGGAGAATGAATTATAGAGAAGGAAGTATGCGTTACAGGGACTGAGAGAGATAATTAATTACTGAGAGTGAATGGAGAATGAATTACAGAGAATAAATAACAGGGAAGGAACAGTATGAGTTACAGGGAGTGAAAGAGAGAATGAATTACAGGGGATAAAGAATGAATTACAAGGGGTGGAGAATGAATTATAGAGAAGGAAGTATGCATTATAGGGGATGAAATAATTAATTACTGAAAGTGTAGGGAGAATTAATTACAGGGGATGAAGAATGAATTACAAGGATGGAGAATGAATTATAGAGATGGAAGTATGCGTTAGAGGGACTATTAATTACTGAGAGTGAAGGGAGAATGAATTACAGGGAACAAAGAATTAATTACAGGGAAGGAACAGTATGAGTTGCAGGGGATGAAGGAATTACTGAGGATGGAGGAAGAATTAATTTCAGGGGATGAAGAATGAATTAAAGAGAGTAAAGAATGAATTACAGGGGATGAAGAATTAATTAAAGAGAGTAAAGAATGAATTATAGGGAAGGGAGTATGAGTTACAGGGAGTGAGGGAATGAATTAGTGAGGGTGGAGAATGAATCACAGCGGATGAGGGAGAAAGATTTTCATTGGAGCAAAAATTAATTACGGTGGAGGGGAACGAGAGTGAGTGATGGGGGAGGAGCGGGAAAATTAATTCACGGCCAAAAATCCAGCAATTTACAAAATGTATGGAATTGTCTTGCTTATCTATAATCATTACAGTGAACAGGACTTGGGGTTTATGCTGCTCTTATGGCAGAAGGAGAGAGAACATGGAAAGTGCTGTGTGGTGTAAACTAGTCCTAGATGATTAAAATAACTCCAATTACTTTTTCCCCCTGGGATACTGCAAATCTAAAATATCACAGATGTTACAATAGTATAGATATTGTGGGACATTAAATAATACATGGTACATGTCTCCAACAGGGCAGAAAGCAGAAGGAAGTTTAATCAAAATGCTAAAACTCTGGAATAAAGAGGAATTCTATCTGCACACCTGCTTATAGCCCTAATTTTGTTTGAATTATCCCAATTCCCGAACTCAAAAATGAATGTGGCTTCATGAGAATGTGGGAGTGGTTAGACAGATCGGAGAGTACCTTCATGAAAATGTGGGAGTGGTTAGACAGGTCAGGAGTGGTTTCATGAGAATGTGGGATTGGTTAGACAGATCAGGGAGTGGCTTCATGAGAATGTGGGAGTGGTTAGACAGATCAGGGAGTGGCTTCATGAGAATGTGGGAGTGGTTAGACACATCAGCGAGTGGTTTCAACAGATCAGCATGTGGTTTGCTTGATCATTAAACATTCCTAATGTGTCATGATTCAAGTTTTAAAATGCTGTTTAGTATGTACCTGGGAGAACCAAGGGCCTGATGCAGGTATGGACGGTATCGCACAGCCACAAGGAAGAGGCTGTGCAATATTGTCCAGCAAATATATAAATGCTGTAGGCTATAGGAGGCGCCTATTGGAAGCAGATGCCTCCTGACAGAAATACGATCCGGCTGCAGCATCTGTAAACGCTGTATCGGATCACGATGGCGCCAGTGCTGGCCAGTCAGAGTAAGCTTCAGCTTACTCAGGCTGGCAGCTAGCAAGGCCAGGAAATCTGCATCCACCAATGCAGACCCTGGCCTTAGTACTCCTGTAAAATGGGGGGTGACACGCCCCCGTTTCTGAGAACTGAGCCTTGGCATGCCCCCCCCCCAAAAGCCGCAGCATGTTAATCATCCTGCGGCTTGAGGGATCTGCGAGTGAGATCGCAGGACCCCGTTCTGCACATGCGCAGAACAGGTGCTGTGCATGCGCAGACCTCAAACCAAAGAGTTTACGCACTAATCTAAATCGGGCCCAAACTTCATATGACTGGTCCTATACAATTCCTGAAGAAACTCATTTTCAATGAACGTACAGCCGAATAGTCAACACTATCAACAATTTGCTCTCAGAGTTGGAGATGCTCCTCACTTAACATCCTACCTGTTTAACAGCCGCTCAGACTTACGACCAGCACTCCAACCATCTGGTACCCATAGTTCAATGACTAAAATGTTACTCTGAATGTCTTTTTTTTTTAAATAACTTTAATTGTACTGTACAGTATGTAACAGTTAAAGTAAACCAAAGTTACAGCATGAAGGTTGAGTTTCCTTTAGACCTTTTCTTTATTCAGAATAAATAAAAACGATTACCTGTATTAAGTATAAGCGGCTCCTCGTTTAGTGACCTAGTCGTTAGAACGGAACTCGGTCATTATAGATATATATCTTTTGAAAAAGCATAATGAACTGCAAAAGTATAGCTTCAGTACAGTACAAAATGTATTTGAAAATGATCAGTTTTAATTGTAATGCAATATTTTTACTACATTTTCTTTGTAAAATGTATTTTAGTTTAAAAATACATAAGGAAGGAAATGATAATACAAATAGGTTTCCACAGCGGCACTAAAAGTTGGTGTTAATCAGTCTAAAATACAGTTTAAGGTACATAATAAGATAAACAGGAAGTTGAATATAAAAGTCGCGCAACTGCGCCACTCAGTGGAGTTAGTTCATCCCAGACGCCCGGAGGCAAGTTATAATTTGGCGCCCCCTCCCTCGTCACAGCCACTGACACTGTAATGTAGGAATTCGCATGCAGACAGGCTATAGATAGACAAAGGCGGCAGCTGATGTCTGACATGGAGCTCTCCACTAGCGTATGGTGGCTTCTCAGGTGCCGGGAAGGTGTGCCATGTATTGGGCGACCAGGTACATAGTAACAGCTCCGGGTACATAGTAACAGCCCAAAGCGGGGTGAATATTTTGTGGACAGTGGAGGAGGTGCCCCTTCAGAGCTGGAGCCCGGCGGCAGGCGCCTCCCTTGTCTCCCATAGTTCTGCCCCTACCCAAGACAAAAGAAACCCGAAAACCTGCCTTTGTACGTCATACCAACGCGACGGCATTTCCCGCACGCCACCTCTCACAAACTAGTTTAACAAGATCTACGCCCCTATATAATATCATCTCTAATCATCAACTCCCTTCCATGCTATAACTGGCAATAATAAACAGTTACCTTTTTGCATTTACAAAATCAAAAACAAATGCAGATACTGAACAACGCACATTTAAAATTAGCTCTAAAGATTATTCTTAAAAAAAAAAAAAAAAGGAACTAAATAAAGCAGAACGAACGAACGAACACCACTAGTTATATAAACCATCATTCCAGAAATAAAAGTAAAAAATGTCTCTGTGCTACCAGTTCTAAAATTGATCAAACCTGCCCCTTGGTACATTTCCCTTTCACGCCGAAAGATTGTTTTTGTCTTGTTTTTAAAAGATGAAAGGGAGGAAAAAAGGTCATTATCCACACGATTTAGCTAACCGGCTTCCACAAGGAGAGAGAGAGAGAGAATTTCTCAATGGATCTGCAGCCTCAGACCCTGCTCTACATTCACGCGGCTTCGTCTCAGCAGCAGAGCACCTACTGCACAGTAACACACCGAGCACACAAGAGATTTGCAATCCTACCTTGGTTGTAACGATACACAGACAATCCATTTTGCGATGCTCGACTGGATAAAAGACAAATCATAAGCAAATCCAATAGATCTTTGTCGTGGGAGAAGTGGCCAGAACAATACAGGAATCTCCCAGCTGCTGAGGCTGTGTGGTTTCTTCGTTCCCCCTCTTTCCGATGGGCCCCTTCAATACGGAAAGCAAGCCTTCCTCCGCTGTGCTAAAGGCATCTCTGGTTTACACAGGTACCTGGCAATCCACTGGAGATACTGTGAATGAAAACTTCCAGGCGTGGATGCCGCATGACTCAAAACACTTTTCTGTACAAAACGTCCTTTTCAGCCGGATGCAATAAGGAGACGATGACAAAGAGAGATCATCGAGGTTCAGACTTTAAATAGCAACCGTGCTTTCCAGAATACTAAGAGGCTTCATCGTGGCCAAAACAGTGTCGCTGCCAGATTGCTTCTCCCCACCACCAACCCAACTTATCTGTACACTACTACAGGGCACGGATCCTAAAGAGGCGATGCCCGCGGGCTTGCCCCACGCAAGGCGCAGTGTTTGCTCTCCGTAAAGGGAAAGCACAGTTTACTTAGAACATATCTTGTTTAAAGACAGCTTCTGCTAAGTACACACGCCATCTGCTTGAATGCCGTGCCTAAAGCAGCTTCTGCAAACAGAAATGGATATAGAACACATCAGTCATCCCAACTGTATAGCAATGATACAATGCACAGCAAATATATATATGTGTATGTGTGTGTGTGTATATATATATATATATACTGTATATATATGTATATATATAATATACTGTATGTATATATATATATTATATATTAACGCAAGTTGTTAAAGTTTTTTTTTATTGTGTGGACATCTATTTACAAGGGATACAGGGCCTGATTCAGACCCGCTCGCGAGCGCATAGCACTCGCAAGCGGGTCGATGGTGGGGCACTGTGCACGCACGGCGCGCGCATGTGCAAACCCCGGAGCGAGAGAGAAACTCTCTCGCTACGGGACTCACTACAAAAGGGGCGGCTGTCGATGTTGATCGACAGCTCGCCCCATTTTGTAGGCGGGGAGGGGGGGTGGCTACACAAACGGCATTCACGAAGGAACGCCTGCCGTTTGTGGGAGGAACCACTGACATCACCAGTGATGTCAGTGGAGAGCTTCCTGCTCTGTTAGAGCAGGAACCTCCCTGGGGCATTGTGATGGACGAGACCGTACCATCGCGACCATCACCATCTTGTAGGAGAGTTTTAATGAGAACTAGTAAGTGTCGGTCAGCATTCGAATGTCGACATGGTCATTATGTCGACAGTGAAGATGTCTACATACCTCCCAACATACAGTAGGTGGAAAGAGGGACTCTTATGGATGCACGCCATCTATTGCCCAACCTTCCCCCCCACCTCATGGGCACTGCAGCCCGCGGATGGGACAGTGCTGGAAAACCAGTGTAAGGGGTTAGGGTTAGTGATACTCCGCACCGGAAGCATTGCAGGATCCGCCAAAAGTCACTGGCAAACCTGAAAGACACCACTGGATCTGCCATACAAGGTAAGTCACCACTAGACCACCAGAAACGTTTCTAATTATGTAGACAGTTCATCAGTGTCAACATTTATGAATGTTGATGTGGTCAATGTTGACATTCCAAGCATTTGACATTCTCATGTCGACATTATCAATATACCACACCCTGGTCACTGAGATTTTCAATGAGGCGCATGGTTTGACAGAGCATTTTGGCAGCAGAATAGCAGCAGTTTGTATGCACTGAGAGGAGGAGTTGTGCGGAGTGTAAATGTAACTAGCAAAGTACAGGATATGCAAATCAGTGGAGAAACGCGTCTTCATGCACTTTCTGTACAATGTATATGAAGATAATAATATAGTAAATCGTAACCGTAATTCTAGGATTAGTTAAAAATGCGTTTCACCACTGGTATGTTGTTGCATGAGTGGATTCCTTTTCAAGGATAGCTGTCCTCCAGAACGCCAAATATTCTTACAAAAGAACCCACTGAGGAAGTAACGCACTGGTGGTGAAACGCGTTGGTACTGCTCACAGTTTGGTTCTAACTTTACTATTTCCACCATATACGGACCATAGTTGCATTACCCCAATGTTTGTAATGTTTGAGAGTATTTAGATTTATTTAACTAATATGTCTGAACATCCTTTTTGTCCATTTTCATTTATGTGGGAGCAAATTGCTGATTGTTATTTGCTCCCATACATTACCGGATATTGGTTCCAACCAGCCAACTAGTTGGATGGTTGGACAGATAATCTTAACATGCATCATGTTATTCCTGTCTCTAAGTCTAACACCTGACAAGATGACATAGGTAGATATCTGATTGATAGATGTAGAAACCCCCCAGAGAGAGAGAGACTATACATAAATAGATGTAGAAACCCCCCAGAGAGAGAGAGACAGTTAGATAGATAGATAGATAGATAGATAGATAGATATACATACAACAATGTTGATTAACTGTGGTCTGTGGCTTGGTTTTGCATTAGCAAGCAGGTCATGGCTTGGTTAGATTGGAGGTGTGGCCTAATTTTGGGAGGTATGAATAAACAATAGAGAAAGATATCAGCAGGTCTTGAGAAGGGCCCCGCTCCCAAATACTTGATACACATGATGTCATGCTGATGGGGCAAGGGCTGCTGGCATCAGGAAGTACAGCACTGCCCGGCAGTTGTATAGGCTGCAGGGTGCGTGACCGGAGCTGCTGGCTACCATCCCAGGTACCTTGCAAGCCAAATGTAGGTGGCATGGGGCAGCAATGGTGCCACTTAAAGGGCTCTGCGCCCTGAGCGATGGCACCGCTCGCATACCTCTTGTCATGCCCCTGGATATCGGATAGCTAAATATGATGACTGAAATTGCAGCAGAATTTTGCACAAACCTATTTCTCCAGTGGAATTGGCCATAATTTCAGAGTTGCAAAGTTCTACCACCTGCAGATCCCACATTTACGTCTCCATTCAGCACCTGCAACTGTAAATTTGCATGTCATTTATTAACATCATTAACGGTCAGGGCTGTAGGGTGGGGTGTGCAAGCAATCACGTCACCCTGGAATGGCAACCTGCGGCCAGTAGCGCTGCTGCAGTCCTTTGGACACCCAGGGCAGGCATTTGGGACAGCTCCGTACTTTCTCTTGCTGGTGGTCCCGCAGGGCAGCAGTGAGCCTTGCTCTGGTAACTGATGACGGTCATTTCATTCTGCTGTGTGATGTGGTTGGGCTAGGACTGGGAACACCAAGGAGTGAATTTACTAAGATGGGAGTTCTATTTAAGAAGTGATGTTGCCCATAGCAACCAATCAGATTCTACTTCTCATTTATCTAGCACCTTGTAGAAGATAATATCTGGAAACTGATTGGTTGCTATGGGCAACATCACTTCTTAATAGAGCTCCCATCTTAGTAAATTTACCCTCAAGAGTCAAATTCTGCTGCCGAAACCTGCAAAATTCGGTACACGGTGAATGTTTAGCAATAAAGCAGTAACTGCGCACTGTGTAAATGCAATCCATGCAGAAGAAAGTGATTTTTTTTTGTTATCTTTTACTGGTAGGGTTAGATTTAAGTAATTTGGTCATTTCCTATAATTTTGTGAAAACGTAACACTGTATTCCCCTGTAACTTGCGCTTTGCCACCGTCTCTTTTGTAGCTTAATGTATCTTATTATACTTAAATCATAGCATTCGCTGTCATAAGTGCAGTACTCCTAGTGGATTTCCTTACAATGTCTGGGAAATGCCTTTGTCTGCATCACAGTTCCAATGAAATCACCAGGCTGCTCAAATATGTGGTAAACTCGCCGACGTACACCTTAGAGAACAATTTGATTTGAATTTCAAATCTGAAAAATACATACAGGGATATAAAGAGGATAAAATTGATGGCAGATAAAAGCCACTTAACAATAATATCAGCATAATTCTTTATATAGCACTTGTGAAGGGTCCGTGTTACACACTGTAGATGTATTTATAGATACAGTATCATCTACTGTAAATCAAGATAAAGATTCAATCACGGGTTCTGCAGAATAACAAATACGTTTCCTGACTAGTCTAAACATTCGCCGAGCAGCCTGCGCGAGCTCTGGACCGTAGCGGATTTAACCCAACATGTAGCCGTTGCCTACGTCACTCGGGCCAGTAATAAACTAAAACAATAACTTTAATAAACAGTGAAACACTGCTACAGTATCGTGTAATATACTGTACAATTTTTGGATCTATTGTCTGTAATGCATAGAATTTTCCTGATAAGGATATTTTATGCAAGATGGATCACCAAGGCTAAAACATACTAATGCCGGCCATACACGGTGCGATTAAGAAACGTCACGATGTGCTGTACGATTTCCCTTGAGATTCGTCCCTTGAAATTCTACATACGATGTGGTCAAAATGGTGTACGATTGAGCGTTACCATCATACGATCCTCATATGCATACATGTGTATCACATTGTACATGATAGATCGCAATCTTACGGTTTTGCCGTAAGATCTACGATCCAGCTCTGCGGCGGTGGGGACGCGCATCGGCATCGTAAACGGACATAAACAACACACATTGGGCCTGATTCAGAGCCGCTCGTAAGCGGCCGCTCGTTCGCTCCGAGCGATGTTTGCCCAACTGCGCATGCGTACGGATCGTTATACGCATGCGCGAACCAGTCAGTGCGGCCGAAATTCATGTGCTCGCAAAATAGTGAATGCCTGATAATTTGAGTGACAGGAGGAGGCATATGTGGGTGGTAACAGGGGAAGGTGCTTGAAAACGGGGAGTGGAGATCCGATCGCAGGCGTGCTTAAAGGTCAAAACGGGCGTTTTATGGGTGTGCATAATTAATACAGCAGCGTCATTGACCATGTCACTGGGTTATTTTATAGCCAGAACTGCTCGCAAAATTGTGGTAGCAAAAGCCAACCACAAGAATAGCGAGCAGCTCATACCCTGTTCGATGTACTCGATTAATCTAATAAATAGCGGACATGACGTAGGATGCGAGCGGCCAGGGGGCGTAGTTTCCCAAAAAACGACTGCAAGTTTTGTTCGCTCGTTCAGACCTAGAGGCGTGAACAGACCGCAAAGAGCGAACGGTTCATTTGAATAGCCACCCCTATTTTCTGGACGAGCGAGCGCAAATAGCGACCGGCTCTGAATCAGGCCACATGTGCACGATTGATCGTAATCGTACACATGGTGCAAAAAAATCGCAGCATGTATGGGCTGCTTAAATGGCATTCAAAAATCACCCCTGTCTTTCCCCACTTTGCAGCTAGCGTTCCGATCCTTATTATACTGTTTAGCAGCGCTCCTCACAGTGATTACAGAAGGAAATGCCGGGTCAGCATGTCAGTGTACATGTCTATATTACAAAAAAAAATAAATACCGTAATTTGTCTTCTTTCTGGTTTAGAGAACTTTAAAGAAAAGTTTCCTGATTAGAGCTCAAATAATTAACATGGGTGTGTTGTTTCCAGGTTATCTGTAGTAACATGAGTTGGGGGCTTGCTCAGCGGAGGAGAATTTAAAATGACCCCCACTTGGGTGAAAGCATAGAAAATAGGGTGGGCAATAAGCAAATGAGGTGACTGGGCTTGAAGCCCGTGCTGCATATTCTGTTCCCCCACACCTGGGTGACTCCCGTAATCTACCTTGGCTCACGAGCACTCACAAGGAAGGAAAGCCACACCTTGGCTGAGGGCAGAGCAATACGTGTGCCATCTTTGATTTTTAAATTTCAAGGTCACATAATGCGACCTTTGACCTTGAATATCTAAAAAAAGTGTATGTATAATTTTTTGTACATAAAGTATGTTATACACCCAGCAGCGGTGGCCATTGAGTGGTGCAAGCCATGGATGGTTCACCATAAATTGTTATTGTTCAATCGATGGTGCCATCGATAGAAACCCACTGATGGTTATCCCTAGAGCACAGAAAGAGACACTACAAGACAAGTCTGAACTTGCCAACTGCATGGTTAGTGCAAGTAGGGCTCAGCTACCGTACTTAAAACTTTTTTTACTCCTGTTCCCAAAGGCTTCCCAAAATGAAACTTATAGCAAAGAGAGATTGTACTTAGGTGTATAACATACTTTATTTACAAAAAAAAAGAAACATACACTTTTTTGGATATTCAAGGTCAAAGGTTACATCATGTGACCTTGAAATGTAAACGTCAATATTTCAATATAAAACTATTTTTAGGAAAACTATGGAACCTTAGCTTCAAAACAAGACCAACATGAAAGTTCTACCACAGTTAGAAGCAAAGTTATGATTTGTTTTAGTTGACCTCACAAGCATAAATTTTAAACATTTTTGTAATTTTTGCAACCCTGTAGCATGAACACCGTGTATCACTGAGGGCTACAATTTTACATATGAAAGTTACTTTATGCCGTCTATCATCCTACCAAATTTCATAAAAATCTGAGACGGTCGGGTTGCAAGCTGTGATGATTTGGCATGGAATGACCCGATACCTTCGGGATGCCGGCGGTAGGGGTTCTGGAGCCGTTATTTAGACTGTCGGCATCCCCCACGCCGGGATGCTGATTACATCCCAAACAACATATTTAGAAAATGTAAATAATGATGTAGGAAATATCATATCTTAATAACAATGCATTATGTAAGCTGCAGTGATATCAATGCCTACTGTTTTATATAATAGGTAGAGAGAAAATAAAATATATTTTATGCTCAGGAATAAAAATAAATTCAATTTTTTATAGTAAGGCTCATTAAATAGAAAGAGCCTGAAATATGTGACATCGTTTGGTGAATCTACACCTGTGGAACGTGTTAACTAGACAATTCTCATGTGCAGACTTAAATTGCACCGAGGGAATGCAGAGAGAGATTAGATGACACCAGTCAATCATATTAATTATGACAATTATTTGGTGCCTCGTTTCCTAGAAAAGAATCACAGAGAAAATGGTTAGATTCAATTTTCTTCAAACGTCACGGATGTAAAGGGAGGGGGTTATTATTACTGGCTGTCAGATTATA
Organism: Taudactylus pleione; assembly: GCA_031769625.1. NCBI lineage: Eukaryota > Metazoa > Chordata > Amphibia > Anura > Myobatrachidae > Taudactylus > Taudactylus pleione. Next base: position 961,984 of record JAUIMM010000244.1, on the reverse strand, counting down.
GATCTGCTGCACACACTTGTCACGTGATTGGAGGACTGCTTCATATACTAGTTTCCAGGATGGGTTCTGGACAGCACAACTCCCTCCAAGGGTTATAGCTACGAAGCAACGGCATTGGCCTCAAAATTTTAAGTCACACTTACATTAGGACCCTCATTCAGACCCGCTCGCAAGCGCCTATGCGCTCGCAAGCGGGTCGATGGTGAGGGCCTGGGCACACGCAGCGCTCGCAGTGCGCAAGCCCCGGAGCGAGTGACAAATTCACTCGCTTTGGGGCTCGCTACAAACAGGGCGGCTGTCGATGTTGATCGACAGCTCGCCCCGTTTTGTAGGCGGGGTGGGGGGGGGTGGCAGGACAAACGGAGGCGTTCCTGAAGGAACGCATGATGTTTGTAGGCGGCCCTACTGACATCACCAGTGATGTCAGTAGGGTGCTTCCTGCTCTGTTAGAGCAGGAAGCTACCTGGGGCTTGCGGTAGACCAGACGCTACCGTAAGGGTCTCGTCACAAGCCCCGATGGTCGCGATGGTCGAGACCATCGCGACCATCACCTGGTCACTCGCTAAAGCTGTGGGTGGTCACCCACAGCTTAGCGAGCGGCCAGGAGTCCGGCTTTTAAAACAAAGCGGCTGCCCTCATTCAGAGCGAGCGCTTTCTTTTTGCGAGCAGCTCTAAATGAGGGTCTATGTGCAAAACATGCTGGGCTTTGTACTTAGTATTTGTGCTGCTTCGTAAATATACCCTCAGCTTGGATCTGGTTTGTATACCTGCAACACGGGTAGGATGCAGGGGCAAACGCAGGATTTCTAGGGGAGGGGTCCAATTGCTTGCTTTTAGAGCGAGTGTGGCCAGTCCATGAAGAGGGCATAATTAGCACTTATCCAGCTTTAATATGTGTCATACAATGTGCAGAATATGTCATAATTCTGACATATACAGGGCCAGCAAACATAATTAACCCATTAGATGTGGTGGTAGGGCCATCCTGCCTGAAATGAATGTTTTTATTTCAAATGTGGGCACCATTCCACAACATTGGTGCAAGCCCGGGAGTTTTGGGGGAGCAGTAGAAGAACCTAGCACTGACCTGGATATACAAGTACACATTGGTTTCCTTGTGCACTGGATAGTGTATGTTATAAAGTATTAATATCCTTATATATGGCCTATAGTAGTGCACCCCTAACAGTACATGTTTTCTAGAACTAGTTGGTGCATTGGTGTAATCATTACTGGTTGTGGTAACTATTTCATTTGTGATACTGAGATCTTTAGAAAAATGCAGCTCTGGTAAAATTCAATTATACACTGTTATTTTGTGGTCATGATGTGGGCTGGGGAGGGCAACCGGAACCCCCCCTTCATTCAGTCTTCCCAACAAACTACTAAATCTGTCCAAATCCGGTCTAACATGTAACACAATATGGATCCGTGAGGTCAGTGGACAGATTGCAACATCTGTGGTCATCTTATGTCTCTTGAAGGCCATAGTTGCGCTAGAACAACAGCAAAGGAAACATCTAAAGTTCTGACAAGGTATGGAAACGTCTACGTATATATATATCACGATATTGGACCTGATCCTGAGCCGTACTCATATATAACTGTGCTCATATCTAGTAATGGTCGCATTGATGAATATGGGCATTTAGTCACATTACAGTTCCGTTCATTGTAGGCTCTTGGAATTGCCATCAAATTAAGTGAACTCAGAATTATATCCATAGTTCAAACAGGTGCAATTATACTGTAAGTGCTGCCTAATTCACATAAAGAAATACCAACCGCACAGAGTATATCAGAATATGCATGAAGTGTTACGCCAGGGGCGTAACCAGAGGTACGGGGGCCCCATAGCAAAATTTCCTTGGGGTTCCCATAGGTCTACCTTTACAGTGCCCCTGTAGTTGTGCTCATTATGCAATACCCCCTGTAGTTGTGCCCCTTATGCAGTGCCCTTTATACAATGCCCCCCTGTAGTTGTGCCCATTATGCAGTACCCCCTGTAGTTGTGCCCATTGTGCATTGCCTGTATTAGAGTCCCTTATGCAGTTCCCCCTGTATTAAAGCCCCTTATACAGTGCCCCTCATGTTGTGCTCCCAGTAATGCCCCTAATGCAGTGCCCACAGTAGTGCCCCTAATACTGCCCCTTATGCTGTGGCCCCCCTCCCCTGTGTAGTACTTACCTCTCTTCACGCTCCAGTCCACGCCGTCAGACCCCGTGTAGACGCTGCCCCTGACTGTAGACGCTGCCGCTGACTGGATCTGACTAGATCCAGCAGCAGACGCAAGCTCCTCGCATCGCTGGGGACGAGGGTGATATCATGATGTCACCCGCGCACTGCATCACTGGAAACGTTGGCCTCTGAAGCGACGTGTCTTTCATTAGTCTGCGATCGCTTCAGAAACCAGCGTTCCCAGTTGCACCAGCAACTTTACTGGCCGTGCTACAGAGGGTGCAGGGGGGCGCTTGCTGGGCTGGCGGGTCCCCTAAGCCGACGGCTTCATAGCAAGCGCACCCCCTGTACCCTCTATAGTTACAGTGGGATCGTTATGAATGACCACTGGACCTACGTCTGGCGGTTCAAATCCCGACGCCGGAAGACCGGCAGCAGTGAAGATCCCGATAGGTAAGTAAACTAACTATACCTAACACTCTCCCCCCTTAACCCTAACCCTCCCTTAGGGGTGCCTAACCCTTACCTCGCCCCCTAGTGCCTAAACCTTAACCCCCCCCGTAAGTGCCTAAACCTAACCCTCCATCCCCGCAGCCTGAACCTAACCCTCCCGGGGGGGTGCCTAACCCTAACCTCCCCCCGGGGGTGCCTAACCCTAACCACCTTCCCCTAGCCTGACCCTAACCCTCCCGGGAGCCCCTACCCTAACCCTCCCCCCCCTGCGGCTGTCCGCGCCCGCAGCCCAGCTTACCTTCGTTCGGTATGCTGGGCGTCGGGCTCCTGGCGTAGGGGTAATGATAGGCGTCGGGATTTCGACACCTATCATTAGTCCCCTGTCGTGATTGCACAGTCGGGAAGCTGGGGGTCGGCATTTTGACCATCGGCTTCCTGACTTCATACCGTTACACCACTGGGTTATGCCATTATAAGAATTAGGATAGAATTGGGGAAATAAACACTGATATATAGTGTTTAATATTGTAAGGAAAACATGTCAAAGCATTTCACTCAGTGGGCGGGAAGTACTAAGCATTGCTTCCGCTATGCGGTACATACCCCGTCTTCAGGTACATACCGCGATTCATTACAGCGGTACCAAGAAAATCACAAAGGACAGCTCTCCCAATGAGCTGACCTTGGCAATGGCTCCGGTCAGAGGGACTCCCAGGATTAACACCCAGAAATCCCAAGGGGGAGCGTCCCGATAAGAAGCCCATAGACATCGCATGCCGGTGCTTAGTACGTTTGGTAAATGCGGTAAAACCCCCGAAAACTGAATTTTCGGGGGGTTTACCGCATTTTCACCTTTAGTACTTCCCGTCCAGGGTCAAACTAACAATGAGGAGGATGGGACGACAGCTACAGGCCTGCATAAATAATTAGGCCCATTATCATGACAGCAGGATAACGACCAGCTGCCCACACTAAATGATTAGTATTAGGATTGTTTTTATAATTTCTTCCCAAAATGATGCAATTTTTATACTTTTACAGACATTGGCGCTGATCGTGTAGGAGGAGTACACGCCCACAGGGAACTGGCCACACCCACACAGCACTGGTCACACCTCCTCTGCCTCTCACACTATAGCTCCTTAATCAATTTCAGCCCAAGGCCCATGTGGCCCTCAATCAAGCCCTGATCAGGACCGGATTAACAATAAGTCAGCTTGATCGCTCCTGCCACAGGCATAGGAGACTGCTGTGGCTGCTTCATAGCAGCCCCGAGCAGTCTCCCAGTGCAGCCCAGCACACAGCAGCCTGCGCTGGGCTACTGTGATGTAAAAGGGGGGGGCAGAGCCGGCCCTAGCCAAGTTAGTGCCCTAGGCAAGATTTTGGATGGTGACCCCCCTCCCCGTGGGATTCTGAAAATAGGTGTGGCCAGCACAGCATGGTATCAGCACCCACCCTCACTATCCCAGCAGAGCACCCCTCTCCCAGCAGTGAGCACCACAGCTCCTTAGCCCTCTCCCAGTTCCAAACTTACTTTACTTGAACGCAGCCAGCAGAGCTGCCCCGACTCAAGGTACAGCAAGCCACAGGCGGCGGACCCACTTTTCCCATCTCTGGCTGGCAGGCCGCTGCTGTGTGTGATGATTGCAGGAGGCGGAACCCAGAGCGCCATGAGGTGTGACTCACTACTCCGAGCTCCACAAAGGCCCATGGTGCAGCAGCCTTCCCGCGGCCGTATACTTATAGTCCTTCTGAATGAGCCTCTGCCCATGCGCAGAAGCTAATTCTGATTGTGTGACTGCTCAGAGCTGGCCCAGCGCTAACCACTAGCCGCTGTCCAGGTGCTCCGCCCCGCAAACTGCTGCTGGCTGTTCCGCTGCTGCCTTCTCACTGTTTGCTGCTGCCAGACCCAATCAGATCTGTCAGCTGAGCTCCGATCGTGGGCGCTACGAAGCTGAGTCTCTGCTCAGCCGGCAGCAGATGCCCCGGCCGTGCCTGCACCAAACCTCCACTGGCCCTAGGCAGGCTTGGATGCCCCTAGGCATTTGCTTAGTTTGTCTATGCCTAGGGCCAGCTCGGGGGCGGGGGGGGGGGGCGGCAAGCCCGGACCCGGGTAATTAGTACCCGCTCCCCCCCCCTCGGCGTCCCTGATTGCAGATACCACATGATAGGGGGGGATTGGGTCTCCCTGATCTTGTTCAATACTCCCATTCTATATTATTTCGATATATACTGGATTGGTTATTGGAGAGGGGTGTATATACCATATATTATCTGGATTGTGCTCTTATGAATCCTTATCAAATACCTTCACATCTCTGCGCTAATAAGTTTTTTAGAGATACCTATAATGCTTGGTGGGCCATTAATAAGAAATAAGAAATTTAAAAGGAATCCAAGGAGATCTAGCATTATTCCATTCTGGGGTAATTTATTCTTTATACCTGGTCTAGAAAATGCAATCTTCACGCGAATGAGAACTAAGGGAATTAGGACCACTGCAGACGTGTTCGACCCGGGGGGCTTGATATATTAATTTCAAAATTTGCAAGATCGGTATGGGTTATCAACTCAATATTTTTATGTGTATTTGCAAATAAGACATTACATCAATTCGTGACCCGAAGGTACTCCCTCTTCGGAGGGTTCAGATCCTCTTATGTCTTTAATTTTACTAATGAAAAAAGTTCCATACATACTGCAATATTTGTATTCTGATTTATTGCAGACTGAAGAAGAAAAATGTTGGTCACACAATGAGGCTGTCTGACAGAAAGTTATCTCAGCAATAACACAAAGTAGCATCTTGTTTGCACATCACCCTACGATTTTTGCAAACAAGTAATCTTCAAGAAGTACATGTCAAAACAATTCACAGAGCTTATATATCGCAATCACAGCTAAAATGTTTCATACTGGAAGAGTCAGGTCTCTGTCTGAAATGCAACATACTTCAGCCAGGTTTATCCACAATTTTTGGGATTGAAATATATAAAACGCTTATGGAACAAATTACTTGTTTTCATAAATAGAATATTCCCTGTTAAATTTGTTCTGGATCCATTGGCCTTTTTATGCGCAAACTTTATGGGGCATATTCAATTGGGTGCGAGAATAGCAAAAAACCCGCACCTGCGAGGATTCTCTTGCAGGTGCGGGTTTTTTGCTATTCAATTAGGTGCGTGATTTTTTTTTTTGCGTGCCGGGAGGTTTTAATTCTCGCAGCTCCAGAGCAAGCGTGACTTTTCCTGAAATCGATAATTTTAGGAAAAGTCGGTGGGACCTGCTCTGGCACCCGGTGGCACCCCCCCCCCCTTAGGACTAATTAAGCAATTTTCCAATTAGCTTAATTAGTCAGGAGTTACTTACCATCTGCAGCGCTGTCTTCTTTATCCAGCATCGGGAGCCGGCTCTTCTGCAGCAGGGTGAGTATGTCAGTGTGTGGTGTTTGTAAGTGTGTAGGAGTAAGTATTTGTGTGTATGAGTGTGTGTGTGACCTCCACTGCCAGTGTTGCCCCCCTGTGTCCGTGTGGCCCCCGGCATGGGCATTGAGAGAACTACAGTACATCTCCCAGCAGCCCTCACCCCTCCCACCTGCCCTTGGAGCCTCCCAGGAGCCCCCCAGGATTCCCAGCAGCCCCCTCTCCAGTAAGAAGAGAGCGTGGAAGCCACTGGGAGCCGCAAAGACCCTCGGCCAGGTAGGTGAAGAATTATTTTATTTTTTTTATTTACGCGGCGCAGGGTTTTCAGAGCTGAAAACCCTGCGACCATTATTTTTTTAATTGAATACCGCGGGTATCAGGAGCGCGCATATCCGCATTATTCCTAAATTGGGTGTGAGGTTTTTCCTTGCTGAATCTCATGCCCAATTGTATATGCCCCTATAAACTGGAATTTAGAGGTTGATAATAAGCATCTACATCCCTTTTTGATAGTATTAGTTACAGTAGCGAAAAAGATTATCTTAAATCATTGGATATCACGTTCCTCCCCATCTCTTGTAGAGAGTGGTAGTAGTACCCCCCTCTTCTTTGGCTTTCTGTGTCAATGCAAATTAGTTAAGATCCAGCTTGACAACATTCCTTAGGTTGTGTGTGTGTGTGTGTGTGTGTCTGTGTGTGTGTGTGTGTGTAGGGGGGGTGCACGGTGGAGGAACGGTTGACTTTCCTCAAGAGAACGTCGTCTTGGTGTGCTGCTCCCCACATTTTGAATTCTCTCGCACTCTCTATCAGACTCCTCCCCACTACTAATCTTCAAATGGGCTCTCAAGACCCACTTCTTAATCAAAGCTTTCCAGCTCTCATCCTAACCCACTGCTCCATGCTCCTTCCTCACTATCTACCCCATCAGTGTCACTCATGTGTGTCACTTGGTTGCTGATGCCCTGCTTCTTATTTTAGTGTTATGCTGGCAATTAAAATAAATACACTTAATAAACACAAAGGATTACATGTTTCCTAATATCTTATGATCGTTAACATAATTAAGACACCCCCGATCTGCAGGGGCGTTGCTAGAGAGGAGGGGGCCCGTGTGCAGTCTCCGACATGGGCCCCCTCCCTTCTGCCCGGCGGCCGGCAGTGCACTGAGCTGTGCGTGTCCAGCGCCGGAGTTATAGACTCTGGGCACTAGAGTGTGCCCAGAGTCTGTAGTGTATGCACAGGGCACCGGGAAAATGGCCGCGGCGGCCATTTTCCCTGTACTGCGCATGTGCAAACAAAGGGAAAATGACCGCCGCGGCCATTTTCCAGTCGTTTTACAGCGCCGGACCCCCAGGCCGACGTGGGACTCTGGAGAGGTAAGTACTGTTATGGGTGCATGGTGTGCGGTGCGGGGCCCCCCTGGACCCCTGGCCCGTGTTCCCCACACACCCTGCACCCATTATAGATACGCCCCTGCCGATCTGGCTACACCACCACTCAAACCATCCTACCATACCCACATACCGCACTAGTATAGACAAATCCATTTTCTAATCATTCAAGCACCTTTTGGTGTCCAACAATCTGGGCAGTCCAGCCAAATGAAGACTAATGGTAGGTTTACCGTGGCAATTTAATATTTATAGACTTTGATCAAAGTCAAACAATTATCAGTCCCATATAAGGGTATCTTAAACTGTATCCAAAATAAGGATAAAAAGGTTACTTTCTCAGTTAGCTCATTATGGCACGTCTTCTGGTTTGCAAATCTCCTAAACTAGTAGGGCGGAAGGGGGGGGGGGTCACATTGGCTGCCTTAGATGTAGTCAATCCCCTTTAGTTAAATATTCCGGCGTAGCCCTTTCCCATGATTCATCATTTACCAATGGACAAAGGTTTATTTTAGTATTCTACAACCATTGCAAGACTACTTTCCCCGATGTAACCACAGGTCAGCATATATCACGTACACATCAAGGTTTGTGGTTACATTAGCGACAAGGGAGAAATTCATCATGAAAACACTTTGCCTGAGGAAAACGATATTACTGTCTCAGTAGAAAATTGTCAAGTTGAATTGCAAAGAACAAAAACAAAAGGTTTAACCACGAAGCATAAACCGCTAGGCTTTCCAATACCTGCAGACTTTCAGCTCGAAAATAAAAAATTTCAGTTGTGATGCATCATAGCGAAATAATAAAAGGGATAATTTCCCAACGCTAATTACCAGAAAAAAAAAAGATTAAATCTAAAGGTTTAAATATCACAGCAAGAAATTATTAAATCTCTCATTTAAAGTGACATATTTTAAAAACAGTGGCGATTAATCCCAAAGTGATGAGGTTCCATGCAGGAGACTAGAGTGAAAGTGGGCAGGAGACTGGAGTGACGGGGCAGGAGGCCTCCTACCTCCCCCCTTGACCCTATCCCTTCCCGCCTCCTCCGCTACCTCTCTCCTTCTGCCAGTTCCCATGTTGCCCACTTCCTCAATCTCTCCCTCTCATCTGGCACTGTCCCTTCTGTATTCACGCATGCACTTGTCTCCCCCATTCTTAAAAAACCTACCCTTGATCCTAACACACTCTCCAACTATCGACCTATCTCTCTCCTCCCTTACCACCTTTCTTTCCTCCCACTCCCTCCTTGACTCATTTCAATTTGGCTTCCGTTCTCTCCACTCCACTGAAACTGCCCTCACGAAAGTCACCAATGACCTCCTTACTGCCAAATCCAAGCTCTCTGCTGCTGCTTTTGACACTGTGGACCACCCTTTCCTCCTGCAAATCCTTCACTCCCTTGGTCTACGTAGCACTGCCCTCTCCTGGTTTTCCTCCTACCTATCTGACCATTCCGTCTCTGTCTCCTCTCATGGCTCCCCTTCCCCCCAACTTCACTAACAGTAGGCATTCCCCAAGTTTTTGTTCTTGGACCTCTCCTATTCTCCATCCTATTCAAGGTTCTTACACTCACCTACAAAGCCATCACCCAATCATCTCCCATTTACAACTCTGATCTAATCTCCCTTCACACTCCCGCCCGTCCACTTCGCTCAACAAATACATGCAGTCTCTCCTGCCAACTGATTACTTCCTCCCACTCTTGCCTCCAAGATTTTGCCAGTGCTGCTCCCTACCCTTGGAACTCTCTCCCTCTCCCTATCAGACTCTCCACCTCTACAAATCTTCAAACGGGCTCTCAAGACCCACTACTTCATCAAGGCCTATCAGCTCTCATCCTAACCCACTACTACATGCTCTTTCCTCCCTGTCTACCCCATCTATATCACGCCTGTTTGTCTGCCCCTCCCATTTAGATTGTAAGCTCTCACGAGCAGGGCCCTCTTCCCTCATCTGCTTTCTTCTACTCCTTACTCACCACAAGGGCATCTAATTCTTGATTGCTGACTCCCTGCTGCTTAATTATAACTGCTAATGCAGCATATCCTTGTCCTGTATTGTACTGTAGGTCACTGGTTTCTTGTTCAGTTATGTTTATGTACTTTGTAAGGCACTGCGGAACACTTGTGGTGCCATAAATAAAGAATTATAATAATAGTACGTAAACAGGCATCTTCTGGATCATGTGATCTCCTACATGAATAGAGAATACTGATTGAAGACACTGTCTGGGTGCGAGGAGGGGGAGGTTAGGCTTAGGCACCAAGGGGGGGGAGTTTAGGGTTAGGCACCGGGGAGGGAGGATTAATATAGAGGTTAGGGTATGGGTTAGAAAAACACTTACCTGTCTTCCCTATGGGTGTCGGTATTCTGACCAGTGGCATCCCGACAGCCGGGATTTCATACCCAATACAATACCTTCTAGCCAGCTACCAGTCATCATCCAGGAATGGGCGTCACTTTTCCTCCCCATTACCGCCTGAATCAATCACAACACCGCCATTGTGCGTACACTGTGTGTAACGCATGCGTAATGGGGATCTTCCAAAATGTTTGCGCAAAAAAAAAATCGGCTTTGCGAGCACAGGAGGGACCTCAAAAGGAATTTAAATATATTAAGTGAAAGCGTCAGGAGGCCTTGTACAAGCCAATAAGTAGATGAACTCAACTCAGGAGCCTGCACCCATTACAGAGACAGCTGTGCCCTGGTGCCTGTCCTGTGCCGTCGTCTCTGCGAGGGCCACACAGCTCAGCCTGGCAAACAGCTACATTCCTGAATAATCATGATATTAACGGTTCTGCAGCTGTGTTGGAGCATTATGTTCTCTGTTGTATCTGTTCCATAATTCATCACAAAGAACGTTGTATTTGATGGGTTTGAATGTATTAAAAGAAAGAGAAACCATATGTCACTAACCAGCCTGCAAAATAAATGCTGCTGAATTTGTTTATCATTGAAGCAGATACCCACGTTTAGGGGCATATTTATCTATGTAACTTTGCGGCAAATTCCCTGCACAAATTAAGCTTCCCCAGGATGTACTGTATGAAGGGGGTTCCGCAGCTAAATTGTCAAATCTACCAAGCTCCGAAATGCGTAGAATTCCGGATCTTGGCCACGGCAGCTAACGCCTTGATGGTGGAAGCCCACATGCACATTACGCTCGCCGGGCCCGTACCAGGAAGTAAAGTAATAGGTGATAGTTGTAGCTATCACTTTGCTTTTAACCCTTTGCGGGGACACTTTCTTTCTCGGAATCTCTGTCCCCGCCCATGAAGATTGATAAATGCAAGATATAATCACATCACAACCACATAAAAAATGCGGGATATAATAAATAAGCCCCATAGCGTTCATTGCAAAATACTAGGCATTACCCTTGGTAGCTCTAGGTAAGGGTCCCCCAGTATTACAGTATTTGTGCTGGTCTGCTGGATAGTAACAGGAGTTATGTCACTCTGTCTCGTCAGGGCCATGCTGTGACGGGAGACCGAAGCTCGATTTAAGTTTAAACACTTTAATTTTAAATAATTAGACACTATGGGCCTGATTCAGACCCACTCGCGAGCGGCTGTCCGCTCGCAAGTGGGTCGATGTTCTGGACTGAGCATGCGCACGACGGAGGGAGCTCCGTCGTGCGCATGCGCCAGACGCGACGAGCGAAGGAAAGTCCTTCGCTCGTTGTGTCTGATCAAAGGGGGCGTGCTGTCGATGTTGATTCACAGCACGCCCCCTTTGGTAGGCGTGCCGGGGGCGTGCCTCCCTGACGGGGGCGTTCCCACGGGAACGCCTCCCGTCAGAAGCCGGCCCACTGACATCACTAGTGATGTCAGTGGGAGTGATTTTGGCTCTGATAGAGCCAAAATCACTCCGGAGCTTGCGGTTGAAAACCTCAACCGCAGGCTCCGGCTCGCAGTTTCGATGGTCGCGATGGTCACGACCATCGCGGCCATCAAACTGCACGCTCGTATAGCCTGTGGGTGGTGACCCACAGGCTATACGAGCGTCCAGGAGGACGCTCCATTCTCATGGAGGCCAGTCCTCATTCAGAGCGTGCGCTCTGCTCAGAGCGTACGGCTCTGAATGAGGGCCTATAGACAAAGACAGAGCCTTAATTGTATTAGTATTGAATAGGCCTGCTTTCCTGCCCTAGAGGGATGAAGGACATCAGGCAATGCTGAGCGCAGAATCCGGATTATGGGGAATCTGAACGTGCGCAGGATCTGTGTAATCACACGCGGCCCCTGCTATGGCCCTGCCTGATTGACATGCAGAGGCATTTACTGGTCGGTGCCGGGCCCTGGACAGCTGTCAATTCCGGAAACGGGGGCGTGTCGTCCCCGTTTTCTGGGCGTGGCAAGTCCAGGATCTGCATCCACGGATGCAGTTTCCTGGCCTCGCAAGTCGGCCAGCCTGCGCAAGCTGCGGCTTAGTAAGCTGGCCGGCGGTCGCAGTGCTGGGATCGCAGATGCGGCAGGGGGAAGTCATACACCTCCTGCTGCATTTGAAAATTTGCCAGGAAGGAATTATGGCACAGCTGCCTGCGTACAGCTTCGCAATTCCTTCCACTACTGAATGCCCTCCATTGTCTCCAAACTTTACATACAAACGTAAAATATTCCCTGGTGTAGATCCGTGCATCTGAGTGTGCCAGGACTGAGTTGCCCACGGTCAGCTCCATACAAACTGACATCAGCAGGTGCAGTTTCTCTGTGTGAGTGTGGCCTCCTATGTGAGTGGTTCAGCGTCCTTGTACGTAAGAGCGACATGCCCATTAGATGCCACATCTCCGTGCATCTTTATAGCCACCCGCCTGTTACCTGCCAGTCAGTGCCCGGGAATGCCCCATTACATTTCTGACACTGTGCAGCCAGATCTGTACTGTAACTCTCTATACGTACAAAATCAGAACATATGCGCTGCGTCCGGCTCAGAACCAGCCCAAGTATGTTTTTAAAACTGTGTGAAGAAACCAGAGCGCCTGGAGGCATACATGGGGAGAACATACAAACTCCACATTAGTAGTGCCCGGATCAGAATCAAACTCATGGCCTCAGGGCTATGAGGCAGCGATACTAACCACTATGCCTTTGTGCTGAACACCAGTATGATTGCCCTTGTACAATATCAGCAGCAGCAGGACACTAGAGCCGGGTACACATTAGACGATGTGTACACAGCCCGACATAGCGGGACCCGGCATGCGGCAAGTGCATACACACCGATGCCGGGTCCAAAGTGGGGAGGCATGTGCCATGCTGCATTCTGCAGCATGGAATAGTTAGCGACATCCCCCGTCGGCCCTACTGCTAACAACCCGCAGGAGCGCGCATGTCATGGGTACACACTAGACGATGTACCCGGTATGTTGCTCCAATCCGCGGGATCGGACGACATATGGTCAAGTGTGTATCCAGCTTAACAACGCCTCCTCCTGTATCCCTCGCCCCAAATACCTCTCAGTTCTTCCCACTGTTGCTGTTTTACTCCCGGCCCTGGGAAATTGAGGAACGTAGACAAGTTTGTTGGTCTATAAAATGCGTATGTTGATAAAAGATAAAGGGGCATATTTATTTTAAAAAAAGTGCGGTCTGCCCCCCGAAAATTAAGATTCGTTATGGCGACAGTAAGGAATATTATTTCTGGGGCACGTATCAAGCTAAAGTTGCCAGGACACGTCATCCTATAGATTGTAAACTTGCGAGCAGGGCCTTCCTACCTATATATCTGTCTGTTATTACCCAGTTTTGTCCTATTAATGTTGACAATTGTAAGCGCAACTGAATATGCCGCGCTATATAAGAAACTGTTAATAAATAAATAAGTAATCCTATAGGAGCTCGTCACAGAGATCAGTGAGAAGCAAAGTGATCGCTTACACAATCACTTTACTACCAGGTTTAGACCACATCGTGAATGTGCGGTGCAAACAAATTTTGATGGGCACCGGGAACGCCTGTAGCCCACTGGAAAGGGATCACAAGATCGCTCTATTCAGGACAGCTGACCAACGACATCCAAAGATGGCATTAGCCAAGGCAAGCAAGTCCTGAAAAGTGATGCCTTTCAGAGCATATTACATACCATTGTCCCCATAGAAAACTACAGGAATGGCTCTTGCGAGGGAGGGCAACTGGAAAGCATGAGATATCTATCACAATATTAATAATCATTTTATTATTTTATTGCGCTTTTCTGCAATAGGACTCGAAGGGGCATATTTATAACTATCCGCATCTCAGAAGCGGATGGGATGTGATAAATTTGCCCCAAATCGCAATGCAATATTTGAATACATCGCAAGGATGTATCAAATATCGCATGCTTGCGTGAAAGCTCTGTCCCTCCCCCACACTTCTCAGGGTATCTTTCGCAAAAAATAGAGGGGTCTATTTACTAAGCAGTGTTAGGAGACAGAGTGAAAAGTGATAAGGTGCCAGCCAATCAGCTCCCAACTGTCATGTTTCAAACACAGCCTGTGAGATGGCAGTTAGGAGCTGATTGGCTGGCACCTTATCACTTTTCAATCTGTCTCCTAACACTTCTTAGTAAATAGACCCCAGAGTGAGAGTGTGCCTGCGCTTGCCTTGCTGGCTGGGAATCTGTGAAATCCCTGATTTGCTGTCAAAGATCATATTTTGGTCGGGATCAGCATATCAGAGAAATCCAACATATTGAATTTCACCGATGCCTCGACCCCGTCATCTGGGGATCGGGGAATTGCCCCAATCCATATCGCAGATGTATGGGGGGCCTTTACTTCTACCACTCATTTGATTGTTATTCAATGCAAATTAAAAAAAAACAACATGTTTGCTATGTAACTAGGGCATTGTGAGTTTTTTATGTATACCCCCACCCCCCGGTCGAAGCTGGATAATTCTCTGAGACAAGATCAGTTTAAAATTGAAGCGTGCATGACGCCATCTTGCGAATGGCAGCTAGACTCCATTTTAGAAACAAGAATCTGCAAGATGCCATTTTGCGACCAGCGTCACTTTAAGTTACAATTCACGAGCTAAGAACAGATGGCAATGTTTTTGATAATCTACCAAGGGCAACTAGAAGAACAGCCTCCTGAGAAAAAGTAAATAGAATAGACAATGCACCAGAAACTGTGAGTGTTTTACATACAAATTGGGAATCCCTGTATGTAGACAAGTATAGTTGTGGCAATTGTAATATAACCCAGGCATTGATCTAAACAATTGAATTTGTCTGAATCCTAAACAGGTTTTAGCCCCACACCCAGACAGAATGGCCCCAGCTTCACAGCTGGAGGTAACACATTTGCACTGCAGTCTGAAACTGTGAGTCAGGAATGATATGTGTGTGTGTATGTATGTACATGTATATATATATATATATATATATATATATGAATATGTTAAGTCCATCATAGATGGAATCCCATGCAGAAACACTGCACATTAAGCACAATTGAGCTGCTAACATGACGAGCATTAGCGAATGCACAATATCCTGCATGTGAATGCTGTTTATTAGCATCATGCGATTGCATCTTTCACCATTTCACATATACACATTAATACGCGCAATTGTGCTGTTAACTAATCGCATATTAGTGAATGCATAAGATCCTGTATGAGAACGCTGGTTGTTAGCTTCATGCGCACGCATCTGCCCCAAGTTAACTAGCGTCCTTATATCAAACCCCGCATACTCACACATTACATATTCACACATAAGGTTTAATAAGCTTTAAAGTATAAGATTTAAGTTGGTTCAGTTAGTTTAAATGCTGTGAAATAAAGATATTTGATAACTAAGGTTTTATACATGCTAAGAGAGCCGTGTTTGGTTTCGTACTGATGCGTACTCTTTCAACAGAATTCCGGTACTATCGGTGTGGAGATCGCATCATGCATTCTCAACTTATGGACCGCAGAGACTACAAGCAACAAAATGTATATAATATGAACAACTGTTAGGATGCAGCACGGAGTGGGAGGGCAGAGACCACCAGCTGTTAGAGGCTGGGTGAGTATATTTGAACCAGCCTGTTAAACGCTCTGTAACAGATGCTTCTCCCCTGGGAACCAATGATATCAGCAACAAACTTCTCTATTGTCCTGTCTATTCTGGGGGGGTATAAATATGTGTGCTCAAATGCTGGGTTTTTAGTCTTCTTGCTGAATGCTGATTGACGGAGGTTTTCTTTCTGAATGCCGGGATCTGGTCCAGAGCGCATGGGCATGTATACTGTACTTGGGGTCTGTATAATTCCTTTGCGTCTAATTGTGTCTGAATCAATAGCGTGTAACTGACTGTACTTTTTACTTGAATAAAACTTTGTGCTTTGGAACCACATGTTCTAAGTCTGGAGTCTCTATTTACTGTATGATTGCGTACGCAAATTAGCGTCATCCTTAGAGGTTTATAGGTAGGATTTTAGAAGGTACAGGCAGGGGTATATAAAGGTTCAAATATAGGTTCCTTAGTTGGGGGCTCATCGAGTGAAGTCACTTACCTACTCACACGGCACATACGGCTATCGATATCTCAGCAAAGGGTGGAGTGGCCTCATACAGGGTTTTCCTGTAACCGCTTTGTGATGAAACATCGCTATCCGTTTTCATGTGAGCCAAGGAGGCTGACTAGAATCCAGGGACAAGAAAGGAAAAAGTTTGTTTTCCTTTGTTGATAGAACCTAACGTTTAAAGGGGTGCCGCAGTATTGAGTATGCAGCTGAGTCGCAATTTTGCGCACAGCAAAGACGCACTTTTGCGTACACAGTTAAAAAGTCATTATACGGTTGTGTGGTAGTCGCATTATTGTGTAGGTGGCTGGTCGCACAATAGCGTATACGTACTTCCGATTCTGCTGCCACGTGTTTAAACAAAGCCGTTGAGGTTTACCTTTTTCAATTGTTATCAATATCTGGGTTAACGTGTATTTTTCTGAGCAGGAAAAACGTGTGTAACAGTGAATATTTGTTGGACAAAGTTAAGGGTATCGTATGATCCTTAAGGGCTAGGTGCAAGGGTTAGTCTAGCCGCTCGGTAAGTAGCTTTACCGTTCTATACACAGTAGCAGGTGTACATGTTGTCTTTGTTGTAGAGAGGTGCGTGGGAGCGGCCGACATATAAACTTCCATATGTGTGCAAGTTGCCTTACTTAATCTTATCCGGGTGTGGAAGTTGCCTTTTTCAAATCTTATGCAGGTGTGTGGGCGCCGCCGACATAAATCGTCCACAGGTAAGTGAAAGTATCTTGATTGTCTTTCACCAGTTTAAATCTTTATTGAAAAGCATAGGAGTTGTCTCAGAATGGGGGCCATGCAAACAATAGAGATGTTAGACAATGATGTGCTGCTAATGGAGGCGCCGATCGAATCGGCCCGTCGTATTATGCATACTAAGGCCCTCATTCAGAGCCGCTCGTAAGCGGCAGTACGCTCGTTTCGAGCGATGTTCGCACATCTGCGCATGCGTACGGTTTTTAGTACGCATGCGCGAACCAGTCAGTGCGGACGAAAATCGTTTGTTCGCTATATAGCGAGGGCCTGCAAATTTGAGTGACAGAATGAGGCGTATGTGGGTGGTAACAGGGGAAGGTGCTTGAAAACGGGGAGTGGAGATCCAAACACAGACGTGCTTAAAGGTCAAAGCGGGCGTTTTATGAGTGTGCATAATTAAAACAGCAGCGTCATTGACCACGTCACTTGGTTGATTTATAGTCAGAACTGCTCGCAAAACTGTGGTAGGAAAAGCCAACCTCAAGAATAGCGAGCAGTTCATACGCTGGTCGATGTACTCGATTAATCAAATAAATAGCGGACATGACGTATGATGCGAGCGGCCAGGGGGCGTTTTTATCAAAATTTCGACCGCAAGTTTTGCTCACTCGTTCAGACTTATAGGCGTGAACAGACCGCAAAGAGCGAACGGTTCATTTGAATAGCCACCCCTTTTTATTAAACGAACAACCGCAAATAGCGAGTGGCTCTGAATGAGGGCCTAAGTACGGTACTTATGCAATAAGGTATTGTGATGTATGGTTTAAAATGACGATGAAGAGTGTTAGACCGTTTCCCAGAATTGGTAGTTTTGATAAGGATGAATTAGATAATGTCCGGGATCACATCAGTCTGGTGCGTTCTCGAGTGAAAAAAGGTAAAATATTACAAATGTTTAAAATTATGGCAGCATGAAGGGGATGCGTGGCTTAAAGGTGTGCAAGCGACGCAAACTAGCGTCGCGAGCGCATTGCCAGAAAATACATCTGCGATGCTAAATTGCAATATGGGCGAGCCGCAAAATGGCGCGCACGTGCTGCAAGGTAGCGTTGTGGAGAGTATTGCCAGCAGTTCACGCTCACCTCCCCCACCTTATGTGGATGGAGGTGCAAGTACAGTTGCCAAAAATACCCATAAAAATGTAACGAGCAACTTGTACCCCCTCTTAAGTAACCATAAAGAAAATGTTTATGATGTGGATGATGAGCCTATTGTAATGTCTGCCATTTCCCATGCTGTGCAACTGATAGATGCTGCATCACCACAATCACGGGTGGTGCCGCCATCTCCATCGGTAACAGCAAGGGAAGTGTTAAGACACTCTGCACCCGTAGAGGAAGTTGTTCATACCTAGCAGCAGCAGATTAAACCCCCAGGCATGTAACCAGGTCAGAGGTAGCAACGCTACCGGTCTGCATCCCATTCGGACGATAACTGTTCCGAATGGAAATGCAGATGCGAACAGTGTAGTGCCCACGAGGGAAGTAGTAATGCATTGTCCCTGGACAAGAGCAGAACTAAGGCCCTCATTCAGAGCCACTCGCTAGCGGCAGTACGCTCGTTCCGAGCGATGTTCGCACATCTGCGCATGCGTACGGATTGTTATACGCATGCGCGAACCAGTCAGTGCGGCCGAAATTCATGTGCTCGCAAAATAGCGAATGCCTGATAATTTGAGTGACAGGATGAGGCGTATGTGGGTGGTAACAGGGGAAGGTGCTTGAAAACGGGGAGTGGAAATCAGAACGCAGGCGTGCTTAAAGGTCAAAACGGGCGTTTTATGGGTGTGCATATTTAAAACAGCAGCGTCATTGACCACGTCACTGGGTTTTTTTTAAGCCAGAACTGTTCGCAAAATTGTGGTAGCAAAAACCAACCACAAGAATAGCGAGCAGTTCATACGCTGGTCGATGTACTCGATTAATCTAATAAATAGCGGACATGACGTATGGTGCGAGTGGCCAGGGGGCGTTTTTATCAAATAAACGAGCGTATGTTTTGCTCGCTCGTTCAGACTTAGAGGTGGGAACAGACTGCAATTTGCGAACGGATCATTTGAATAGCCACCCCTTGTTTTTGAACGAACGACCGCAAATAGCGAACGGCTCTGAATCAGGCCCTAAATTCCATCATAAATGATTTCCCCGATCCCAAAAAGGAACTAGCCAAATGTCAAAGATTTTTGAGAAATTTGGGTAGTTCTCATGAACCAACTAATAAAGATTGGCTGATATATGTATAAGTTGTGAAGAACTAGAGTGCGCAAAGAGTGATAAAAGCAGCTAAGGTATTCTGGGGGTCATTCAGGCCTGCTCGCGAGTGCAGGACGCTCGCAAGCGGGTTGATGTTGCCCCACTGCGCATGCTCATGACGGAGGGAGCTCCGTCGTGCGCATGCGCGAGACCCGGATAGCGACGGGCTCTCCGTCGCTCCGTGTCTCGCACCAAAGGGAGCATGCTGTCGATGTTGATTGACAGCATGCCCCCTTTGGTGGGCGTACCTGCCAGATGGAGGCGTTCCCATGGGAACGCCTACCATCTGAAGCCGGTCCCACTGACATCACTAGTGATTTCAGTGGGAGTGATTTTGGCTCTGATAGAGCCAAAATCACTCCAGGGCTTGCGGCAGCGTGACCCTACCGCAGGGTCTCCATCGCAAGCCCGATGGTCGCGATGGTCTTGACCATTGCGACCATCATCATGGACGCTCGCATAAGCTGTGGGTGGTCACCCACAGCTATGCAAGCGTCCAGGAGGACGCTCCATTTTCATGGAGGAGGGCCCTGATTCAGGGCGAGCGCTCTGGTCAGAGTGTTCGGCTCTGAATCAGGCCCTCTGTGTCTAAAGGAGTTCCTCCTCACCTCCACCAAACAGAATATACAAAAAAATAGGGTAGACACAGCTCACCAGCGCAATCACATAAATTAAAATTATATAATTTCAAACCCCATTGAAAAGGTAAGTAATAATAGAATCAAATCCTTTTATGGTGGTCCTCAAAAGGAAGGGGTTCTTGGTCCGATCCTTTTCAGTAGTCAGTCATCATAAACCCCCGAGAAAAGAAAAAAAGGGGTATATATAGTGTAACACAATTTTTTAATCCAATTAAAACATGGTACAAACAACAAAGAATTGCATGGACTTATAAATCCCCTAACAGCTGAATAGGTAACAATTACCAGATCTCATAAAAAAACTGGCATCAAACAGTTCCTTGGGAACAGTAGATGGTGTATTCACCAACAGGTATCCAGGATCCACAGCCGGCTAGGAATCCTTTTCTGTCACCGGTATTCAATCAGCGGGGTCCTCCGTCCATATGGAACTGTTTGATGCCAGTTTTTTTCTGAATCAACAGCAAATTCGTACCTTCTTGGGAATGTGTGGATATTGGCGAATGTGGATCCCAGGTTTTTCTATTTTGGCCTTGCCTTTACAGGAATTAGTCTCTTCCTCAAAGTCGGATCGTGTCATACACACAGAGGAATCAGAGCAGGCTTTCCTTAATCTTAAGGATAGCCTGACAAAAGCTCCTGCATTGGGAATACCTGATTATGAAAAACCTTTTGATTTGTATTGTACGGAAGTCGATGGTTGTGCTGCAGGTGTCCTTACACAAAAACATGGTGATGCCAGTAGGCCCGTAGCATACTACAGTGCCCAATTGGACATGGTAGCAAGATCACTCCCCACTTGTTTGAGAAGTGTAGCAGCTACCGCTCTATTGGTGAGTAAAAGTGAGGACGTAGTACTGGGCCATGATATGATTGTCTACACTCCCCATGCTGTATCTGCTCTGTTGAACTCAGCTCAAACCAGACACGTCTCTTCGGCTAGGTTTACCAAATGGGAACTAGCTCTAATCGCACCCGCAAATATCACTGTTACATGTTGCAGCACGCTGAATCCAGCAACGTATTTACCATATGTACAACATGATGTATAAAGGGTGGAGGGATATCAGTTGCTGGCGGGAGGTGAGTTCAGCGGACATAATGATACGCACGATTGTATGACATATCTGAATCAGACCTTTACTGCTAGACCTGACATACATGACACACCTTTAGAGAATGTAGATGTGACTTTTTATACGGATGGGAGTTGTCATAGACAAACAGACACAGGTGAATTATGTACAGGTTATGCTGTTGTAAATGACACAGACATCATAGAAGCTAAACCTCTTGGTCCTCCTCACTCAGCCCAGGTGGCAGAGTTAGTAGCACTAACTAGAGCATGTGAACTGGCAGCAGGCAAATCTGCTAACATTTACACTGACTCGAGGTATGCGTTCGGGGTGGTGCACGATTTTGGGGCTCTATGGCGTCTGAGAAATTTTATGATAGCAGCAGGCACACCAGTTGCACACTCCCGACACATAAAACATCTTTTAGAGGCAATCCAACTGCCCAAAACAGTGGCAGTAATTAAGTGTAAAGCCCATACATGTGAGGATGACCCGGTGTCACTGAGCAACAACAGGGCCGATGAAGCTGCAAAATGGGCAGCAGGGTTGAAAATGTTTTCTCCAACTGAAA
The DNA here is from genome assembly GCA_031769625.1 of Taudactylus pleione. Taxonomy (NCBI): domain Eukaryota; kingdom Metazoa; phylum Chordata; class Amphibia; order Anura; family Myobatrachidae; genus Taudactylus; species Taudactylus pleione. The sequence continues at coordinate 940,734 of JAUIMM010000244.1, read as the reverse complement.
AAATTATGTCTTTCCAAACAATTGATATATGCTGAAATTAATTGAGATGCAAAATTTGTGTTCAATTCAGGAAAAGTCCATTTGGAAGTCCAAGGGATGTGGGCAAGAGTCCTCCGGGCTCTAGAGGGACGGACAAGGTAAACCAGTAGCCCCCAAGGCATATTACCCCAGCCTGGCTGAGGCAGCACATGGTCATCTGGGGAAACAAGGTATGTGCAAGTTGGTGAGGGCATACTGGTGCGCACCAGGTTTTTCTTCACAAGCAGAAAAGATAGCAATGTCCTGTCTGACATGCTTGAGGAAGAACATAGGGAAAGTGATCCCTACCGAACCGTCCCACATTACACCGACTGATGGACTTTCCAGGTTATACAAATTGATTTCATCCAATTACCACCCTGCAGGAACCTTAAGTATGTATTAGTGTGCACCGATGTATTTTCTAACTGGATTGAGGCCTACCCAGCGGCCACTAATACTGCTGCGTTTACTGCCAAGAAAACAGTCCAGGAATTTGTATGCAGGTACGGTATCCCTAAAATCATTGAGAGTGACAGAGGTACTCATTTCACAGGTGATGTTTTTCAAAATATGTGTAAGCTGATGGGTATTAATAGCCGACTTTATACCCCCTACCGACCGCAAGCCAGTGCCAAGGTAGAGAGGATGAACGGGACTATTAAAAATAAATTAAGTAAAATTATGGCAGAGACTGGACTAGGATGGCCAGAAGCGTTACCTTTGGTCCTACATAGCATAAGGACCACTCCTAGGTTTCCTCTGAATCTGTCCCCATTTGAAATACTGTTCGGTATACAACCTCATTTGATTATAAGTCCACAGGAAGACTTGAAGGGTAACAACGAGGTAACTGTAAAGTATCTTATAGCAATGAGTAAGCAGTTAACGCAACAGCAGCAGAAACTGAAATTGTTGTCTAATGATATGCCTGAAACTAACTGTCATGATGTTGAACCAGGAGAATATGTTATGTTCAGAAATTTCTTGCGTTCAGGTTGTTTGACTGATCGGTGGGAAGGTCCATACCAGGTGCTGCTGACGAGTACTACATCTTTGAAGGTGGCCGAGAGAGATACCTGGGTCCATTCCACTCACTGCAAAAAGGTCACTCAACCGGTGGAGAAACAAGTCGGAGACAAAGCTGATAGCGTGGACCTGTCAATCGCGAGCTTGTTCCGGGAGGATTGAACAGGTTGTAGTGAGATACCTGAACTGAGAGAAATTTGCAGATCTTGTTGTGACAATGAACGGGCCTGCTGTGTTCATTTTCATATTCTCTTTTAGAGTGTTCACCATCCTGGTCAGTTCGGGGATATCCAGTGTCTGTGATGGGGGACCGATTGAGGAAACGAGAGCTGTGCAATGCCAATCAGGGGAGTGTGACCAATCTTAGTACTGTTATTGTTAAGAGAGCTGTCATTCCGGATACTCGGGGAAGGTGTGGAGGTTTATCGTCTGAAGATTCCTGTATTTGTGAGCTTTGTGTAGCCAACGGTGCCAACCTAAATATAACCCGTACTGGGGTGGGTATCCTTTAGAGGATTATCATAGCATGGTAGGCAAAGTGTTAAATCAAACTCATTGCTGGGTATGTTCACACGTGCCACAGGGACAGCATAATGTAGGGTTGGTGCCATTTTCGCTGAATACCACGGAAATTTTAGAATTACAAAAAGGGAAAACCTTGGATGGAAAATTTCTCTCATCCAAACCACCTCATTTCAAACTCTATCAATTCCAAGTAGATAGATCACTTTTGTGTTTACACATAACCAACTCCAATAAACCCGGAGGTTGGGAAGTGACGGGGAATAATCAGACGATGACCTTCTCACAAAAAGCTGATAATGAGTCCATAAACCGTGATCTGTTACACTCAATTAAATCTAGTGGGAAACATTTTAGGTATTGGTATACACTGAGTTCCATTACTCATGAAAGGTCTAAAATACGCACCCCACACACATCTGAACAAATTTGAAGTATACCTGGACCTTCAACGATTTGTTAGGAGACTCACTCTCAAAAAATATTTCCTTTCACAACCGGCCATCCAACAACCCGCAGAGACAGACCAATTCAAACATTCCACACTCAAACCAACCTCTCAGTTTTACCCCAGCCACCTCAAGGGACACCTGGTCCACACCTTTGAGACACTAGTCATGGAAGACATCAATAAAATAGCTACACCAAACAGGAGAACCATCAAAAACCTCACCCAGAATGAACAAAAAGCATTGCAGCAACTCCAAGCTAATAATCATCAAACCAGCGGACAAGGGAGGGGGGTTAGTCATCCTCAACAAAGCAGACTATACCACAGAAGCACATAGGATACTATCGGACACACAAAAATACGAGATGCTCACACAAGACCCAACCAGGACCTATAACAAACAATTACTCACCATCCTACAATCAGGTCTCTCAGAAGGGATCTTAACTAGGAAAGAATTCGACTTCATATACAACCCACACCCCGTGATCCCGGTATTTTATTACCTCCCTAAAATACACAAAAACACTACAAACCCCCCTGGTAGACCCATAGTGTCGGGTATCAGTTCCATGACTGCAAACCTTTCCAGATACCTAGACCACTTTTTACAACCATACGTTAAAATACAGAAATCATACATACAGGACACGACACAGATACTCCAAATCCTTGACAAGATAGACTGGCAGGACGACTACTGGCTGCTAACCAGTGACGTCACATCACTGTACACGGTCATTAACCACACACAGGGCCTGGACAGCATTCAACACTTCCTTAATCAAGACACGACTTTAGACCCCTCACAAACCCAATTCATACTCCACGGAATAGACTTCATTCTACAACACAACTACTTCTGGTTTGATAACAACTTCTACAGACAGGTGACAGGGACCGCCATGGGGACCAGATTCGCCCCCAGTTATGCCAATCTATTCATGAGCAGATGGGAGGAAACTCACATCTGGTCAGGGCATAATTGGGGGAAGAATCTGGTCCTATGGACGAGGTATATAGACGACGTGTTTTGCATTTGGCAAGGATCACTCAACACTCTCACAGACTTCTTAGCTCACATCAATGACAATGACAGACATCTGAACTTCACAACACAATACAGTAAAACAGACGTCAACTTTCTGGACCTACACATCTTCATCGACGAAATAAAATACATACCAAGACATTTCACAAACCAGTAGACGTCAACAGTTTCATCCTATCAGATAGTGGACATCACCCAAACTGGCTCCAAAACATACCTAACAGCCAATTCAAACGCATCAGACGAAACTGTACCAAACTAAAAGACTACCACGAACAAGGGATACGAATGAAGGAGCAATTCATAGCCAAAAAGTACGACAACAAAACACTCCAAGATACTCTGGACAAAATAGGCAACGAGGGACGCTCACCCCTATTACAATACAAACCTGACAAACAACAACACACCAATGATATACCCTTCATAACGCAGTACAACACCAGTGCTACCAAGATAAAACAGGTAATCAAGAAACACTGGAATTTACTACTTAAGGACGACACACTGGCAACGATACTTCCCACGCACCCAAAGGTAATATACCGCAAAGCACCAAACATCAAAGACAAATTAGTTCACAACCACATACCCCCGACTTCGCTGACACAAATTACCATAGATCAAGAACCCTTGAAGAAGGGCTTCTACCATTGCGGAACATGCACTAACTGCCGAACACTAGGACATAGGAGCACCAAACCAACCACCTCATTCTCTTCATCACAAACAGGAAAAACTTACAATATCCAAGAACACATGACATGCAACACCAATCATGTGATATACATGCTACAATGTCCCTGCAACCGTCAATATATAGGACGCACTATCAGACCCCTCAAAACTAGAATCGCAGAGCACATTAGAGGCATAGTAAACAAGACAGATACCCACAACGTCCCCCTACACTTCCAAGAAAGACACGCCAGTAACACAAAAGGTATGACCTTTATAGGCATCAAGGCTCTGAGCAAGAACTGGAGAGGAGGGGACATACTAAAAAGAATAAATAAAGAAGAACTAAAGTGGATCTTCACCATGCAAACATTCGCACCAAAAGGCCTAAACATTGACAATGAAATTAAAACAGTAATAACCCATTAGGCTCAACCAACTAGGGAGGTACGGACCATGCAACACACCGACAACACAACAATCACCCGAGAGTACCCGACCATTTTACTACATATAAGGTGAACCATTATGAACCACATCGCACACAATGCTTAAACAATGCACTCCCATAATGACACTACAAGAGTAACTCACATGTTACAATCAACACTCCATCACACCAAGAGCGTGTACATACAACACAACTATGGTACCACCCCACACACACATCAATTAGCAAGTTATACATCACCTTCACATAGGACACGGACATGCACATGATGATAACAAATGCATCATGAGACAATTCCCACATCAACCAATACAAGACATTTGTCAACACTCAGTTAAACGTTATGACACGTCCCTCACAACCACCGTCTCCACATCACCGACACTGGACATCAGTGTTGACACACCCAGATTATCAGACCAACAATGCATACCTGATCAGGTCACAGAATACACAACTCTTAAGATTTAGCGCCCCCATGCACCCACCACAGTATGATGGCACCAAGTCACCCATCCCACATTCACCAGAATACGTAACTAGATATCAACCCTCAATCAAACCCCCCCCTTTCCTTACCCCTCCTTTTTCCAAACCCCCCCCCTCCGTAACCACCATGTCCCTACCGCTTGACTGTAACTCTGTCCATAACTCTGTCCATAACCATGTCCCTACCACTTAACTGTAACTCTGACGCACCCAGAATAACAGACTCCACGACACAAGCCCCTGCCCATATTACACTAACATAAGGGGTAACCTGTACACAGGGGACATAACCAGAATCTCAACATGCACACACCGCAGTTTGGCAGCATCGGGCCACCCATCCAACGATTCCCATCACGCGCACCCATACACCTATATATGAAATTGCAGACACATAATACCACTTAAATATGTATTGTATACTTTATACTTTATTCAATCCCCTCTCCATACAATATAAACCCCCATCATAGGCGCTATACGCAAGACGCCTGCCGCATACAGCACCTCTGTAGTCGGGTCCCGGCAAGCTAGCGTCACCATGGAGACCAGGACGCTGCCACCGCGAACCCCCTCCCTGATAGGCCCATGTACACCATGTGACGCTCGACGCAGGAGGATGCCTGCGTCTATGCGTCACATGACTTGCCACACCCCCGGCCAACACGGACCACATGTTAGCGACACGCACGTGGGAGGTGACGTCAGAGGGATCCCCGACGCTCCCACAGCAACGCTCACCGCCGGGCAGCCCGGCCTTTACCGCGTGGTGTATTACGCGCGCGCTGACACACACACCCCCCGCTTGCACAATATACCATTACCACCAATGATTAGTCTGTATCAATGTCAATCACTCATACTGCACCACCCCACCCAATACAGCCCACACCTGCTAACACTGCTGTCACGATAGGCTACACAACCCACAGGCCACGCCCACACACCCACCTTCCACCTATATAGCATGCTCACATTCATACTATCAGTAACTCCTTGAAGAAGGCTTAAGGCCGAAACGCGTTGGAGGCAACACACCCCTGCACAGGACTACTGCACTACCCCACCTTGTACTCCATCATCAACTCCACGGCAAGGTGGCACAGAATTACGAACGCGGACCGCCGCATCATCCCCTATCACAAAGCAGTGACGAGCGCCCGTCCGGCACACCCTGCGGGCTCGCAGGGTGCCAGTGACCACCGGACCGATACCGGAGTACACGACATCTGTACAAGGACTAGAGACTGCAACCTACCAGTAGGTAACTACAACATCAGTGCGGGACGCCGCCACTGCCACTTCACGGGACTTTATCATAGACATCATCACTATCCTGGTCCTCTAAGACTGTGACCATAGGTAAAGCAGAGGTGACGTGCAGAAGTAAGGGCCGCACGGAAAGGAGCCCCCCAAAAGGGCTCACCAACTCCCTGACCAGGAAATCACTTAACCCGCCACTCAACCCCAATCTCATTCACGATACCGCCTGGGGAGCACTGTGACTCACCAATAAACAGGTTGGATTCGATCTCAAGTGTCTGGCTTTTCATTACACACTAACAACACCCACACAGTAGACAAACACCAATACACGCCATCTATTGTTACTACATAACCACCCATATTCCGCTTTCCCACCTACCCTCCCCTGTCACCTCCCCCCCCCCCTTTCCCCCCCCCAGCCCGTTCCTCTCACCCCTCACCCCACCATCATATATACATACATTTCTCCCACAAACCCCCCCCCCCTTTTTCCTCCCCTCGCAGCATGTATCCACATACAGGAGCACACGTGTAAACCCCCCTTGTCCAACTTGCAATTAACAGGATCTGGTACTCCTGTTCCACGTGCAGCACCACCATAGCCCCACTTTTCTTGCTTTCCCCCTATCTTGCTCCCTAATCTCCCTTCCTCACACACCTTATAGACATACCCTCTAAGACCTGGAGCGCGGACCACTCTGTTCATTATACACTGAGTTCCACCAAAGAGATTATTGGTAAGGTGCCAGATGGTTATTGTGCTAAAATAATACAGCCAGAGACTTGCATGAACCAGATGGAAAACCCAGAAATAGGATTGTTTGCAAGAGAAATGTGCTTAATGATAATGATGCATACCATCCCTTATGTTCTCCCTGATACTGTATATTTTGTATGTGGAAGAAAAACGTATAAATGGCTCTCCCCGAGTTCCAAAGGTTTGTGTTACCTGGGAAGAGCAGTCCCAGAAGTTATGACCCTCACACATGTTGAAATGCTTGGTATACATAAAAACACACCATCACCATATCTTCACAAGCAATATGAACACAGAGGCAAAAGAAACATGATACCTGGTGATGTGCATAAAGCCACTCAGTTAATTAGTGAGACAACTGGCTTTCAAGTTTTAGTGGCACTGGATCCCACCAGGATCGCTCGGGGAACACTAAATTTTAGATATATTCAGGAACTTGCTAAATTGATAGATAATATCACCGAGATGTACGATGACACATTCAGGTATACAGGGATTGAATTGCAAGCGTACAAGAAAGAACTGGTGCAACACAGGCTAGTAACGTAACGTTAGCCACCCAATTTGTAGTACAATGTTGCACCTATGTCACCAATGACACCAGCGACCCCAAGGAGGTGATAGACCGGAAGATGGATGAAATTCTAAAGCTAAAGTGGGAATTTCATAAGAACCATAACGGTTCAGTGGCTGAAGTAGGGGAGAAGATAGAAGGATGGGTTTCATGGCTGAACCCAGTGAAATGGTTCTCAGGTCTAGGGGAATGGGTCCAGGAAGTGATCGCCAGCATAGGCAAATTCTTAATCCTTATACTGATTGTCATCATAATAATTGGCATATGTGTCCTGTGTGTTCCTAGTGTGGAAAATTTAAAAATAGAGTAAAACAAAAGAATGAAATCATGATGGTGGCCAGTATGAATACCGAGGTAAATACAGAACTGCATTACAAACCTGAGCTAGGAAATACCATCATTTAATGTATTATATTTAGCCATGCACAAAATGTATTACTGAAATGTTATTTTTAAAACACCTCGGATAATGTAAAGTTTAAATTCCCCTTCAAGACTGCTTTTATAAGACTGGTGCATCCCCACACCTTTCACATGATCTTCCAAGATCCGCGGTGTGCGTATAATGGTAGTTTTATGTTCCCACTCAGAGACACATTATTGATGGATTAAGAACCACCTTGTGCCATCCCATAACACTAAATAATATATAAATGTAAGCCTAAATTAAATTTTAAGATCATATTGTGATAGCATGTTGTTCGCTATCAAAGGGTGGACTGTCGAAGCTGGATAATTGGCTGAGACAAGATCAGTTTAAAATTGAAGCGTGCGCGACGCCATCTTGCGAATGGCAGCTAGACTCCATTTTAGAAACAATAATCTGCAAGATGCCATTTTGCGACCAGCGTCACTTTAAGTTACAACTCACGAGCTAAGAACAGATGGCAATGTTTTTGATAATCTACCAAGGGCAACTAGAAGAACAGCCTCCTGAGAAAAAGTAAATAGAATAGACAATGCACCAGAAACTGTGAGTGTTTTATATACAAATTGGGAATCCCTGTATGTAGACAAGTATAGTTGTGGCAATTGTAATATAACCCAGGCATTGATCTACACAATTGAATTTGTCTGAATCCTAAACAGGTTTTATCCCCACACCCAGACAGAATGGCCCCAGCTTCACAGCTGGAGGTAACACATTTGCATTGCAGTCTGAAACTGTGAGTGAGGAATGATATGTGTGTGTGTGTATGTATGTACATGTATATATATATATATATATATATATATGAATATGTTAAATCCATCATAGATGGAATCTCATGTATAAACACCGCACATTAAGCACAATTGAGCTGCTAACATGACGCACATTAGCGAATGCAAGATATCCTGCATGCGAATGCTGTTTATTAGCATCAAGCGATTGCATCTTTCACCATTTCACATATACACATTAATACGCACAATTGCGCTGTTAACTAATCGCATATTAGCAAATGCATAAGATCCTGTATAAGAACGCTGGTTGTTAGCTTCATGCGCATGCATCTGCCCCAAGTTAACTAGCGTCCTTATATCAAACCCCACATACTCACACATTACATATTCACACATAAGGTTTAATAAGCTTTAAAGTATAAGATTTAAGTTAGTTCAGTTAGTTTAAATGCTGTGAAATAAAGATATTTGATAACTAAGGTTTTATACATGCTAAGAGAGCCGTGTTTGGTTTCGTACTGATGCGTACTCTTTCAACAGAATTCCGGTACTATCGGTGTGGAGATCGCATCATGCATTCTCAACTTATGGACCGTAGAGACTACAAGCAACAAAATGTATATTTTATGAACAACTGTTAGGATGCAGCATGGAGGTGGGAGGGCAGAGACCACCAGCTGTTAGAGGCTGGGTGAGTCTATTTGAACCAGCCTGTTAAACGCTCTGTAACAGATGCTTCTCCCCTGGGAACCAATGATATCAGCAACAAACTTCTCTATTGTCCTGTCTATTCTGGGGGGTATAAATATGTGTGCTGAAACGCTGGGTTTTTAGTCTTCTTGCTGAATGCTGATTGACGGAGGTTTTCTTTCTGAATGCCGGGATCTGGTCCAGAGCGCATGGGCATGTATACTGTACTTGGGGTCTGTATAATTCCTTTGCGTCTAATTGTGTCTGAATCAATAGCGTATAACTGACTGTACTTTTTACTTGAATAATACTTTGTGCTTTGGAACCACATGTTCTAAGTCTGGAGTCTCTATTTACTGTATGATTGCGTACGCAAATTAGCGTCATCCTTAGAGGTTTATAGGTAGGATTTTAGAAGGTACAAGCAGGGGTATATAGAGGTTCAAATATAGATTCCTTACCCCTTTAAATTATCCTTGCAGGAAAGATAGTCTCTTTCTCCCATTAACTTTTTTGTAGCCTACTCTGAAAAGTTTTTCTAAAGCAGAAACTTCCCCCGTAGTAGAGCTGGTTCATTCATTAGCGCATATGTTCAAGCCTGGAACTCCAAATTGCTCAGATCATTCACAATTTTTACTTGTTGCTATGGAAACAAAAAAAAAAAAAGAGAGACCTATCTCCTACTGCTATAAAAGGGAACCGGAACAAAAATGCATGTTTAAAATGCCTCCGAAATATTAGATAACTCCTTTGTCATTCAGACTCTCGCAGCGCTGCAAGTTTTTTTTTTTTTCTTTGTTGCCAATAGCAACAATGACTTTTCAGTGAGCAGGTTACATGAAGAGCATGTGGGTGTGTGTATTGATGTAGATGGATGGATTAGGACAGCAGAACAAGCTGAAGTGAGCCGTGCTTCCCGGCCAAGCAGAATTATACGGCGCGGCACAAAGGGCGATAGTTAAATCGTGATCTTTCAAAAAAAATATTTTTCTGAAGTACAAGAAATTAAATATAGAATGTCTTAGCGGGAGAGTACACGTGGGTGTCACACAATCTGCAAAGGAAACACACTTTACTGCCTATTACATAGACATCTACTTTTAGTTTAATTATACTCATGAGAGTTAGGGACCGATAAAGTATGTCTTCATTACGTGACACATAGTTAAAGTTGCTTGCGCTCAAAGACTTTGTGGAGGTCTCCTGGATTCTCGTGGCAAAAGGTCACCCTCCCGGATCCTGCCATTTTGGTGTGGGCATTTTGCCGACTTTCACTTGCCGAGAGGAGGTAGCCAGGTTGACACAGCGGGGGGCGTGGCGAGGGGGGCGTGATGAATGATTGAGGGAGGAGCCAGGGGCATGACTGCGCAATGGCATCATCGCCGACATTTCCGGCATTGTGCAGCAGGGGACGGGGCCACGTTGACGCAATTCAGCGCAAAATGCGTCATCGGCTCCCCCGGACTGCCTACTTGTATTCTATAATACACATGTGCCCAGCCTGCATTCAGATAATGATGCCCCAGTTTTCCCAATTGCTCCCATCCAAAAATGATGCACCCCAGAACGGCTATGAAAAGGGGATGCAGTCAGGAAGCCGATGGTCGGAATGCCGACCGCCGGCTTCCCGACTGTCAAATCCCGGCAGGGTACTAATGGCAGGTGTCGAAATCCTGATGCATGTCATTAGACCTACGCCGGGAGCCCGACGCCCGGCACACCGAACGAAGGGAAGTCGGGTGGCAGGCGAAGGCAGCCGTGGGGGGAGGGAAAGGGTTAGGTGTCAGGGCTCCCAGGGGGACTTAGGGTTAGGCACTCCCCAGGAGGGTTAGGTTTAGGCTAGTGGAAGGGGGGTTAGGGTTAGGCACCCTCGGGGGGAAATTAGGGTTAGGCACCCTCGGGGGGAAGTTAGGGTTTGGCACCCCCCGGAGACTTAGGTTTAGGCTGCGGGGACAGGGGGGGTTACGTTTAGGCACTTAGGGGGGGTTAGGGTTAGGCACTAGGGGGGGAGGTTAGTGTGAGACACCCCTAAGGGAGGGTTAGGGGGGGGGGCAGGGTTAGTAGTACTTACCAAAAACCCCTGTCAGGATCTTCACCCCTGCCAGGCTTCTCGCGTCAGGATTTCAGCCGCCGGCGTAATACATACCTATTCCATGTTAAGTACATATTGAATTAAATTTATAAATGACAGAACAGAATGGGATAGGAAAGAAGTTCGGATAGCAATGACCAGGCCATTATCTGCATGTGACACTGTATTGGACAAGGCTGAAGAGGACATAATCATATGCGGATGTACATTTCTGCATTCATTCCTGCAAAAGGAGGTACCCAATCCTGCGATACTAGTCTATTGCAGTATGCATTAAAGGGACACGCACCTCAAACATATTCTGTTGTTGGCTAACATACAGCATATGCAGAGGCGAATTTACACCTCATGGGGCCCTAAGCAAGACACTGATTTGGGGCCCCCCTTCCTCAAGCAATCCATAACACTATACTTTTCGGATCCCTCTGCCCCTTTTCCGCTTCCTTCCGCCGGGCGTCGGGGCTCTTGTGCGCATGTGGGATCTGTAGGTCACGCATGCGCACTAGTCTCATTGCTCCGAAAGGAGCCGCTCGCAGAGACAGCTGATTTTCACATCAGCTGTCTCCGCGGCGGAGCAATAATGAATTCCTCCTGCGCTCGTGGCGAGTTAGAATGTTAGTTATCTGGGACCGTTCGGACCCCTATATTTAACATCATGAATAGACCTCTCAGTCTCTATACATGTACTGTAAGCTTGTGCACGTGCCTTGTGCTTGTATTCACTGCCCACATCTTCTCCAAAGTAGGAGGTGGGAGTGAGGCATTTGCTCTGTGGGATACACGTGTCATGGAGGACTCAGTAATAAATATAACACTTGCTATACTAGCTTGTCATGTGACTGAAGACCCTCAAGACCACTTGAGAAAGATGCAGATTCTTAGATTTATTCATATTTTCTTGACCTTTAAATAATCATGCAGTAACCTCACTTACCCAATTGTGAAGGCACTGGCAGGCACCTCACCTCCTTCAGCCCTTGCACTTCAGTCCTCATTGCACGTCACTTCTAGGTGCAACTATTGAAGGAAATCTGAACAATACCACTCACAATCACCTCACCTCCCTTAGGGTTCTATTTACTACAATCCGCATTGGTAATGCAGATTGTAGTGTGATACTACCGAGTGAATTCGCATTGCGAATTCAGGCAATATCACAGGGATTTACTACAAATCCCTTGCAGGGACAGAGCTTGCGAGAAAGCTCTGTCCCTGCGAATCCCCTCTGCACACTAGTCACGGTATTTTTGCCAAAAAATACAGTGACAAGTGCCCCGCGCATGCGCCGACCGGCCGCCGCTGCCACCCCCCGGCGCTAAGCCCCGCCCCCCACAATCGTGGACCCCCCGCGACCCTCCCGCAACCCCCCCTCTTCCCTAATTACACTTACCTGCATGATCCGGGCTCCGGTGATGTCCTCCTTGTCCTCCGGTCAGCTGACATCCCATACTGCACTGGGACCCTGTCAGGTGACGACCAGGCCGTAGTGCAGCATGGGAGACCAGCTGACCGGAGAGAGGACATCACCGGATCCCCAGACTCCAGTCCCTGGAGTCAGGTAAGTTTATTTTTTTTTTTACTTTTTTTTTTACAGTGATCAGCGTGTGGTCTGTTTAGACCACACAGCTGATCACTGGGGCCGGCTCCGGACTCTGCTCTCCCCGTCAAAGCAGAGCAGGAGTCTGGTAACCGGCGGAGAGCCTGGATGACGCCACCTCCAGGTGGCATTATTATCACAGGGTTTTTCCCGGTATTTTTTCACAATTTATTTTTAGTAAATTTGGCCAGATCACATTTCCCATTACAATTATGGGAAATGCGATCTGCTTACTAAAAATTAGTGATTGGAGTAGAATTACGAATTCACCCTTTTTCACTTTATTTTGGTAAAAATAATGTTACTAAATAGAGCCCCTAGTCCCCCTCCCCCTGCCCTTGCTGCAAACAGCAGAGGCACTGGCAGGGACACCTCACCTCCCCTAAGCTTGGGGGGGTCTATGAGCAAGATCGCAGGACCCGTTCTGCACATGCACAGGCACAGACCCCTAAACATCGGAGATGTGCGTTCATCCTCGGATGAAAGTACATCTCTGAATCAGGCCCATAGTCTACTATTTGTAAAGTAATCAATAGTTGCAATGATCTTCCAAAGTGTTCTAAAGGGATCAGAGCTGTACGTTGTGCTGACATTTTCTCAGTTTGATACTGCGCATGCACGAAACGCTGAGGAAAGTCTCACTGCGCACACACGAGCTGTAGTTTGAGGCGACATTCACATTGTCTCCGTGATCGCAAGGTCCTGAGTAGACAACTGCGATCCGCACAACGCAGATGGGGGAGTGGGTATAGTAACATTTGCTCAGTCTGTCGCGCACTATTACAGATGGGGACTCTGGCCCTGATTCAGCAAGGACCGCAATTGTAAAGCCGTACGTAGTCGTACACAGGCTATAGATATATGATTTATACATGCAGGCTATAGATACTGTATATGATGTATGCACGCAGGCTATAGATATGTGATGTATGCACTCAGGCTATAGATATGATGTATGCACGCAGGCTATAGATATATGATGTATACACGCAGGCTATAGAGATATGATGTATGCACACAGGCTATAGATATATGATGTATGCACGCAGGCTATAGATATGATGTATGCACGCAGGCTATAGATATGATGTATGCATGCAGGCTATAGATATATGATGTATACACGCAGGCTATAGAGATATGATGTATGCACGCAGGCTATAGATATATGATGTATGCACGCAGGCTATAGATATGATGTATGCACGCAGGCTATAGATATGATGTATGCACGCAGGCTATAGATATATGATGTATGCACGCAGGCTATAGATATGTGATGTATGCACACAGGCTATAGATAATATGATGTATGCACGCAGGCTATAGATATATGATGTATGCACGCAGGCTATAGATATATGATGTATGCACACAAGCTATAGATATATGATGTATGCACTCAGGCTATGATATGATGTATACACGCAGGCTATAGATATATGATGTATGCGCGCAGGCTATAGATATGTGATGTATACACGCAGGCTATAGATATATGATGTATACACGCAGGCTATATTATTATTATTATTTATTTATATGGCGCCACAAATGTTCCGCAGCGCCTTACAAAGTACATAAACAAATAAGTAACCAGTGACTTACAATACAATATAAAGCAGGACATGTATAATAAACATTGCTATATTAGCGACCTTTACGCCCACATAAGTAGCCAAGTGTTAGTTGCCCTAGTGGGGAGTAAGAGATAAATTAAATTACAGTAGGGAGAAGCACAAGAGGGTAGAGGGCCCTGCTCGAAAGAGCTTACATTCTTTAAGGGAGGGGCAGACAAACAGGAGTGATACAGATGGGGGAGGAAGGAAGATGTAGCAGCAAGTTAGGTTGGGAGCTGGAAGGCTTAAATGAAGTAGTGGGTCTTAAGAGCTCGTTTGAAAGATTGTAGAGAGGTGGAAAGTCTGATGGGGAAAGGGAGGGAGTTCCAAAGGTGGGGAGCAGCGCGGGCAAAATATTGGAGGCGGGAGTGGGAGGAAGTAATTAGTTGGCATGAAAGGCGGCATGTATTAAGTGAACGAAGAGAGCGAACAGAGGAGTGAAGGGAGCTGAGATCAGATATGTAAATGGGAGAGGAATGGGTGAGGGCTTTGTAAGTGAGTGTGAGAGCCTTGAATTGGGTTCTGAAAGGGAAGGGGAGCCAGTGAAGGGCTTGTAGGAGTGGGGAGGCAGATGTAGAGCGTTTGGAGAGGTAGATGAGCCGAGCAGCAGCATTGAGGACAGACTGGAGAGGGGAGAGAAGGGAGTTGGGGAGGCCAGATAGGAGAAGGTTACAGTAGTCCAATCTGGAGATGACAAGTGAGTGTATGAGGGTTTTGGTGGCATCCTGGGTGAGAAAGGGTCTGATCTTGGAAATATTCTTGAGATGGAAACGACAGGACTGCGAAAGGTTCTCAATATGTGGTTTGAAGGAGAAGGAAGAGTCCAGGATGACTCCAAGACAACGCACTTTGGGACTAGATGGTAGTTATGCCATCTATTGATAAAGATATGTCTATATCTATAGATATGTGATGTATGCACACAGGCTATAGATATATGATGTATGCACGCAGGCTATAGATATATGATGTATGCACGCAGGCTAAAGATTTATGATGTATGCACGCAGGCTATATATATATATGATGTATGCACGCAGACTATAGATATATGATGTATGCACGCAGGCTATAGATATGATGTGTACATGCAGGCTATAGATATGATGTATGCATGAAGGCTATAGATATATGATGTATGCATGCAGGCTATAGACATGATGTATACATGCAGGCTATAGATATGATGTATGCATGAAGGCTATAGATATATGATGTATGCACGCAGGCAGCTTTGAAATTGCGATCCTTGCAATTATGGTAATGCAGCCGGAGACATCACGCCTCCTGCTGCATTACGTATCCGAGCTGCGTTGTCCAATGCAGCATCGGATACTCTGTGGACCATCGGCCAACTGCTTGACCTATGGGGTCCTGCACCCGGCCGCCACAGATTAGAGTAAGACACCAGGAAATCTCCGTCAGCCAACGGAGATCCTGGCCTCTTCCCTAACCCCAACAGCGGCGACACTCCTCCATTTTATGAAACGGAGGCCACCGCCGCCCCCTCCCCGCCCGCAAACGCCAGCAGTCTCCGTGCGGCCTCGCAGACACGTTCTGCATATGTGCAGAACGGGTCTACCGTCTGTGCAGATTCTCGAACATCGGGAATTTGCGTTCAGAAGTGCACTACAGTGCACTGCTGAATGAGGCCCTCTGTTAGCATTTTACCGCGCATAAATTGCGTTCTCACCTAGAAATGCAATAGCGTACAACTGTGAATAAGGCCCTAAAAGTCGGTCATTTGATCGGTTTTCTGTCAATTTGGCCTTTAGTAAATGGAGGGATTGCAAAACCAATGGAAAATTGCCCCAAAAAGCCAAAACCGATGCTTAGTAAACTTACCCCCTAAGCCAGTGGTTCCCAAACTTTTTTGAATCACGGCGCCCTAGAGTATTAGTGTTTTTTCCATGGCACCCCTGGGGCAAAAGTTTCTTATTGAGAAATTCATCAAAAATGAAATGAAGTAAATTGTGCTTATAGGTCACCATTAGGTTCAGTTACGTGGTGGGTGACAGGGCTACGCTTCTTTTTGTCTACATATTTTTTGATTGATTGTCATTAGCACTGGTATTGCCTATCACTGACTAAAAATAATTTTATTTGGTACTGTACCACCAACCCGAGGCACCCCTGCAAGGGTCCTGAGGCACCCCAGGGTGCCACGGCACCCAGTTTGGGAACCACTGCCCTAAGCACTAATCCTATAGCAAATGTCTTATAAAGCCATAGTGAATTATGGGCCTGATACAGACCCGCTCGCGAGCGCTGAGCGCTCGCAAGCGGGTCGATGTTGGCCCAGTGCGCATACGCACGACGGAGCCGGCTCCGTCGTGCGCATGCGCGAGACCTGGACAGCGACGGACTCAAAATAATAACGACAGAGACGTATCTTGATGAAGAAAGGAATGAGGCTACGAGGGTGATATGGCGTGCAAAGGCAGAAGCTGAGGAGAAAATGGCCCAGTCAGTAGATAAAGGGAGCAAAACTTTTTTTAAGTAAATAACTGAAAGGAGGAAGTCAAATGGAGGAATAATAAGACTTAAGAAAGAGGGCCTGATTCAGACCCGATGGTGGCCCACTGCGCATGCCGGCTCCGTCGTGCGCATGCGCGAGACCCGGATTGCGACGGGCAAGCCGTTGCTCCGGGTCTCGTACCAAAAGGGGCGTGCTGTCGATGGTGAGTGACAGCACGCCCCCTTTGGTGGGCGTGGTGGGGGCGTGGCTGCCCAGACAGAGGCGTTCCCATGGGAACGCCTAACGTCTGGGGCCGGCCCCACTGACATCACAAGTGATGTCAGTGGGAGTGCTCTCGGCTCTGATAGAGCCAAAAGCACTCCAGGGCTTGCGGCAAAGAGACCCTACCACAAGGGTCTCATCGCAAGCCCGATGGTCGCAATGGTCTTGACCATTGCGACCATCTTCCTGGCCGCTCGCTATAGCTGTGGGTGGTCACCCACAGCTATACGAGCGACCAGGAGGCCACTCTAAAAATGAAGAAGGACGGCCCTGATTCAGAGCGAGCGCTCTGTCAGAGCATCCGGCTCTGAATCAGGGCCTATATTGTCAAACTCACAGCCCAAAGAAACATTTTATGTGGCCCAACCGTGTGGTCTCAAATACATACGCGATCGCGGCAGGGGTGTCTGGGCCACATAATATTTGTGTTTAAACTTGGAACACTGGTCTCTGAAGCGATCAGAGAAGCCCCTGATAGCTTCAGAGGCCAGCGTTCCCAGTAATGCAGTTGGCGGGTGCGCAGGTGACATCATGACGTCACCCGCAATGTGAGTGGCCTGCCCTGCTGGATCTAGTTAGATCTAGTCAGCGGCAGGTGTCTACGCGTGAGCGGTGCCCAGCGGCCAGCATGAAGAGAGGTAAGTACTGCACAGGGGAGTGGGGCCTGTTCTATACTGGGAGCGGGCACAGCATAAGGGGCATTACTGGGGGCACAACATAAGGGGCATTACTGGGGGTACTGCATAAGAGGCACTACTAGGGGCATTACTGGGGGCACTGCATAAGGGACATTACTGGGGGCACTGCATAAGGGGCACTGTATAATGGACACTACTGGGGGCACTACGTAAGGGGCTCTAATACAGGGGGCATTGCATTAGGAGCTCTTATAAAGGGGGCATTGCATAAGGGGCTCTTATACAGGTGGCATTGCATAATGGGCACAACTACAGTGGCATTGCATAAGGGGCTCTACTACAGGGGGCATTGCATTGGTTTTTATTAATAATAATAACCCTTTCAAAATTGCATATAGGACTTTTTCTATTCTTGCGACCCGCACACTCTTAGACCTTGAATATTCGGCCCGGTTGGTATTTTGAGTTTGACATGACTGCTGTAAAGGGAATATGTTAAATAAAATTAGACAAATAAAATAATACAGTGATAGCATTCCCTTTAAAATAACTTCTATGCCAATTATTTTTTTAGAACACAACATTTCATAGCTTTGGTGTCAGTGCAGGAACATCACCCAGAGGGGAGTCTATCGATTAAAGGCTACTACCATCCAGGGACATCAAACATAGAACATCCAAAAATAGAAAGCACGCTCCTATAAGAGTCTCAGATATACAAGAAAATGTTCCGTACACAATATAATTGTTCCACCCCCATAATTCCTCATGTGTGTATCAGACATCTCTTATGCCTTTCACAAGCAGAGGTCTTTCATACGCCTGTGACTAGAACACAGGGCCTGATTCATTACGGATCGCTATTGCGATCTCAACTCCGTAATCAAACTCAGGTCTGCTGCGAAAATATGCTAATGATTGCTATCACAATACTGTCGCACTGCCAGCATAGAGACGCCCACTGCCTCCCACTACCGCTATATCACATCCGTAACGTTCCCGCTAGGCTGTTTTAGCGGGGCGCGGCGCCCTGCCCTCCTTCTGGAGGGCAAAAAGCACCCTGCTCTCCAAGAGGAGGGCAAAAAGTGCCCTGCCCTCACAGCCTGCGGGTGCCGTTCTCACCCGCGGGACGCAGTGTCCCGCGGGTGGAGAAACATGCGGAGTCCCGGTCACCGCCCGGCATCTATTCTCCCTTTCTGCAGCGCTTGGGGGCTGCCCGGCATGTCCGTAAGCGCCGGGCACGCCCCCAAGTATGACGAAAAGGGGACGCGTCTTATAGACACGCCTCCTTTTCATGACCACGCCCCCTTTTCGATTGCCCTCTCTAGCTCCAGCGCCCTGCCTGCCGCCGGAGCTAGAGTTAACACTACATCCGTAACACCTTACAGTCCTGCCTATACATCGGTAACATCGAATACAATCGCCCGCTCACGCAGAATTACAGCAGCCCTGACCTTACTTAGAAATTGCTAACCTCGCTGCACGCAGTGAGTACACAAGCTGCGTATGCCATCACACTGGCTAATTTATGCACGCCCCTGCAACGGCGTTCAAACGGACAGACACGCCTGCGTTTCTCCAACCACCCCCCGTCTCCACCCCCCAAACGCTCACCGCCTGTCAATCACTCTGCGCGTTCTGTGTGATCGCAATGTGATCGCAGTGGCACCTTCACGCACTGTGGTGCATATGCATGCGCAGCACGCAACATTCGCCCGTCTGCGTACGCTTTAGCAATAGCGATCCTAATGAATGAGGCCCACAGTTCCTACTTTGGCTTTGTGAGTCGGATACGATCGGTTATGCAAAGTCAGGTTGTGCAGTCCAGAAATCTTTCCCGTATGGTTATGCAGACGCATTCGCAATAGCGGTTGCGGGAATATGCAAATGCTAATTTCAGCCTTCCCTTTGTGCGGGACGCTGGCATGAGGTGTGCGAGTGGCGAGACGCCCACTTTCCGACCGGTCTGTGCATTTGCGATGGAGATTTAAATACTCTAACAATGACACCTCATCAGTCGCAACATCGAAATTTGGGTAACTTTGGGTCTACACCAGCTAATCTCCTCTAATCCAAGTGAACATGGGCTCTGGAGCATTGTATTTGCGATTGGGATGCAGCAACGTTCCCAGACACGCCTGTGACATTCCAATAACACGCCCATGAAACTGCACCCTTTGCTTTCACTTTAGGTCACCTCCCAGTCTCCACCCCAATCATACATGCCTAGCCCCCCGGAAGTCGCGGGAGGCTCCCGATATTTCGGGTAACCCCCCCCCACGCAGCCCCGGAAGGGTAGGCACTTCTCCCGCATTCTGCCCACTTCCTAGTGGAAGGAACAGGGATTGGCTGAAGAACGTATCTAACAACCATGATAGCGCTCTGATTGGCTGGTAAGCGCTTTATAAGAACTTGCAGCCCGGGATACGGGTTGATCCTATGAATAAGCAGTTGATGGGAAGCGTCAGGAGACAAGCAGCACATGCTCATCAGTGTGGGCTTTTCCTTTTTAAATGTGTTGAAACCACTATGAGTCTGAAATTTTAATGCATATTGGGAGTGTCTGGTAGACGCTGGGACTTTGTTAGCGGGCACCAGGGCCGTAGCTAGGGTAGTGCGGCCGGTGCCATCACACAAGGCACCACAGTTCAGGGGGCGCTGTTTGGGCCTGTCATATTTCTGTTTATTATCATTCTTACTTGTAGCTTCCTCTTATTTCATCCCCAGCATCTCCTGGCCTCTCATATCTCTTCCCTGGCCCTTCCCCATGAAGCCAAGCCCTTTTCTGGGTGCATTATGTCCCTTTGAAAAATGAGGGGGGCGCCAATGCTCTTTCTGGCACAGGGCACCAAAATGTCTAGTTACGGCTCTGGCGAGCACATGTGACCCGGAGTAATCAGGAGATCACTAGATACTTTGTATCACGATCGCTGTATCAAAAACGTTACTGATACTTTGAGTAGGGTCATACACAGAGCCCGATCAAACTGTTCAGAGAAAGCAGTATTGCCTGGCCTGCATACCTAACATTCTTACTTACATATAGAGTTCACTGTCTCTATTTTCACGTGGAAGTATTACAGGAACAAGTTACTTTTTGAACTCAGGGCCTGATTCAGAGCTGGACGCTCTGACCAGAGCGCTCGCTCTGAATCAGGGCCCTCCTACCTAAAAATGGAGCGGCCTCCTGGCCGCTCGCATAGCTGTGGGGGACCACCCACAGCTATAGCGAGCGGCCAAAAAGATGGTCGCGATGGTCAAGACCATCGCGACCATCGGGCTTGCGACGAGACCCTTGTGGTAGGGTCTCTTTGCCGCAAGCCCAGGAGTGCTTTTGGCTCTCTCAGAGCCAAAAGCACTCCCACTGACATCACTAGTGATGTCAGTGGGGCCAGATCCAGACGGTAGGCGTTCCCATGGGAACGCTTTCGTCTGGGCTGCAATGCCCCCGGCACGCCCACCAAAGGGGGCGTGCTGTCAGTCACCATCGACAGCACGCCCCCTTTGGTGCGAGACCCACAGCGCCAGCTTGGCTGTCGCTATGCGGGTCTCGCTCATGCGCACAACGGAGCTCCCTCTGTCGTGCGCATGCGCATTAGGGCACCATCGACCCGCTTACGAGAGCTCAGCGCTCGCGAGCGGGTCTGAATTAGGCCCTCAATGTATTAAGCTGCAACAGATTTGCGAGTTCTTATCTCCTTTAGCGTAAGAGAGATCTTATTATATGAATAGCTATATCCCACGATAATGCAGGTTACCTATAACATCTCTTAACCCTACGTGATACAGTAGCAAAGCAACAAAGTACTGGCCACTTATATTTGTACACATTTTACCGCACATATGGGACCTTGAATAATTCCTAATTGATGGCATAAGACACACAATGGACGGGAATCATTACAGTGGTGACTTCACTGGGGATGTCTGGTAGCCGTTGGGACTTAGCGGGCACACGTGACCCGGAGAAATCAGGAGATTATTAGATACTTTGTATCACGAACGTTGTATCTAAGACGCTTATGGCGCGTACACACCTAAAGATTTTCTGTCCAATCATCCAACTAGTTGATTGGTTGGAATGAAAATCTGGTAACTTATGGGAGTAAATGTGCCCATACACGTTGCGATGCACTGTGTAGGGCGACTGCCGATACGTCAGCAGACAGATCGTGCTGCCACCGCCGGCAATCGTGCGGTCCCCACAGACCGCACGATATGCCGGCTTCCCCCTCCTTCATCTGAATGGGATCGTACATCGCATCCCAGATCAGATGGTTTTGCAGGAAGACCGGGGGATGCGATGTACAACCTCGCAGGAGCGTGCAGCATGATATCAGGTATGATCGGCACGTATCGGCACGTATATTGTGCCGTGTATGAGGGCCTTTAATGATGATCAGCAATTTGCTCCTAAATGCCAGAAAACAGATGAAAATGGTTGTCAGACAAGTTTGTTAAAGATTGATCTAAACAATTTGTTCAAACAACAGTTTTTGTCCATTTTCCAGTGTTTGGGAGCAAAGTGTTGGTTGTCATTTGCTTTCATACCTTACCAGATTTTCATTCCAACCAATCAACTAGTTGGATGGTTGGACAGATAATCTTTACGTGTGTACCCATCTTTACTGATACATTGAGTAGGGTCATATATAGAGCCCGGTTAAACTGTTCAGAGAAAGCAGTATTGCCTGGCCTCCATACTTAACATTCTTAGGGCCTGATTCAGAGCCGGACGCTATTTGCGGACGGTCGTTCCAAAAAAGGGGGCTGGCTATTTAAATTGAGCGCTCGCTCTTTGTGGTTTGTTGACGCCTCTATGTCTGAGCGAACGAGCGAATGAAAAATGCGCTCGCTATTTTGTAAAGACGCCTCTTTGCCGTTCTCATCACACGTCATCTCCGGTATTTATTAGATTAATCGGGTACATCGAAAGGCATCTGAACTGCTCGCAGTGCTTGTGGTAGGTTTTTCTTACCGCTATCACTGCGAGCAGTTCAGACTAAAAGACAACCAAGTGACGTGGTCGATGACGCTCCTTTACTAATTATGCACTCCCATTAAACGCCCTTTTGACCGTTAGGCACGCCCCGTTTTCAAGCACCTTCCCCTGTTACCACCCACAAACGGTACATTCTGTCAATCAAATTAGCAGCCCCTCGCTGTTTTGCGAGCGCACGATTTCCGACCGCAGTGACTGGTTTGCGCATGCACATTACGACCCATACGCATGCCCAGTTGTGTGAACATTGCTCATAGCGAACGAGCGGCCGCTTACGAGCAGCTCTGAATCAGGCCCTTACTTCCATATTGAGTTCACTGTCTCTATCTGCACCTGAAAGTATCATAGGAACTGTAAGTTATTTGGTGAACTCGTGGTAGTTGCAATGTACTAAGCTGCAACAGTTTAGCACAGTTGTTCCAAAACTTTTTTGAATCACGGCGCCCTAGAGTATCAGCATTGTGTTCACACACCCCTAAGTTTCAGTTTGTTATTGCGAAATTCAGAACAAAATCTAGTAAATAGTAAAGTGAAGTAAATTGTGCTGACCTGTCATCCTTAGGTTCAGTTATGTGGTGGTGGACAGGTTTGCTCTTCGGTTTGTTTACATATTTACATTATATTGACCATAAATAATTTGATTTGGTGCTGTACCACGTATATGAGGCACCCCTGCAAGTGACCCCAGCAGTGGCGTAACTAGGGCAGGGCGAGCGGGGTGTGTGCCCTGAGCGCCGTTGGACCGGCGGCGCGGGGGGGCGCCGCCGGCCACGGTACCGGCCCGCCCGCCCTAGTTAGCCAGTGTAGCTCCGACCGCAATGAGTGCAGTCAGCGCTACACATTTACACAGGACTGGCGCTAGGCTTCCAGCGCCGGTCCTGTGCTGCACAGCTGAGCCCCTTCCCTCCCCCTGAGCGCTTGCCCAATAGCGCTAGGAGGCGGGCTCAGGCTGTGCATAACACACGCATCGCCGCCAGCGCTGACGGCGATGCGTGTGTTAAACAGCAGCCAATGAGAGTCAGATAGACTCTCATTGACTGCTGCAGCACCCACTGCAAGAGCCGGACTTCTGTCCGGCTCCTGCAGTGGCTAATGGGACTGACGTCATGACGTCTGGCCCATAATGCTGAGCGCGCCAGCCCGGGCGGGAGCGGCATCGCGAGCAGGACCAGGACCAGGAGCAGAGATTCAGGTAAGTATATTTTTATATGTGTATATATATATATATATATATATATATATATATATATTTTTTTTTTTACCTATCTGCACAACGGGGGAGGGGGGGTGGCTACTACTGGGGGGACCTCTACTGGGGGAGGGGTGGCTACTACTGGGGGCGCCATTGGGAGGACCTCTACTGGGGGGGGGCTACTCTACTGGGGACTACTACTTGGGGGGAACTACCACTGGGGGCATTATAAAAGGGGCCTACTACAAGAGGCACTGCACTCGGGGGACCACTACTGGGGGCAATAATAGGAAGGGCCACTACAGGGGGCACTGGATAGGGGGGATCACTACAGGGTGCCTGCATAAGGGGACCACTACTGGGAAAACTGCATGGGGGGGGGGACTACTGCTGGGGGCACTATATAAAGGGCACTGCATAGGGGGGGACTACTACTGGGGGCACCATATAAAGGGCACTGCATAAGGGGATACCGCTACTGGGCGCACTGCATTGTGTGGACTGCTACTGGGACTACTGAGTAAGGGGAACTAATTGGGGGCTGTATAAGGGGGACCACTACTGGGGATACTGTATAAGGGGCACTACTATGGGCCTGCATAAGAGGGACCACAACTGCATACTGGGGGTACTGTATAAGGGGTACTACTGGGGTTAAGGTGCATATGGATAGGAATGTTCAGCCTGAAAATAAAGGGGTGTGTCATGTTGACACGACCCATTTTTAAGTGACCATGCCCATTTTTTTCGCACATCTCGGGGTATTGGGGGTAGGGGGGCTCCCATTTCAAATTTGCCCTGGGCTCTAAATACTCTAGTTACGCCACTGGACCCCAGGGTGCCACGGTACACAGTTTGGGAACCACTGGTATAGTAAGTTCCTATCTCCTTTAACGTAAGCAAGAGGTTATTATCTGAATAACTATATCCCACGATAATGCAGGGTACCTACAACATCTCTTAACCCTATGTTATACAGTAATAAAGCAAAAGAATATTGGCTACTTATATTTGTCCACATTAATTGTATGTATGGGACTTTGTATAATTCCTAATTGATGGTATAAGACACACAGGACCTGATTCAGAGCCGCTCGCTAGCGTTGTGCGCTCGCAAGTGGCCTGATGGTTTGAGAACGCGCATGCTTCGTTCTGTGCGTGCGCGAACTACTCTGTGCGATCGCAGGCCGCTCGCTCGCCGAGCAAAGACAGCCCAGTGAAATGAGTGACAGAAGAGGCCGTTTGTGGGTGGTAACAGGGGCAGGACACTAATAATGGGGGAGTGGAGGTGCGAACGCAGGCGTGCCTGGGTGTTTCAACGCCGTTTTTAAGGCGTGCATAATTAACAGGCAGCATCACAGTACACGTCACATGCCTGTTTTTTACACTGAAGTCCTCGCAGTGCTTGCGGTAGGGTAAGGCAACCACAAGCGCTGCGATCACTACCGATGGTGTTCGATGTACCAATGTTTTAATAAACTTCCTGGAGATGACGTGCGCTAGTGGGTGTCTCTACATAGGCGAATGGGTGCCAGCATACACAGAGCGATTGCTCGCACAGCCAAAGTGGGTGTGCTTATGCCTTGGCGAGCGATCGCTTCCCATGGCGTTACTTTGACAAATTTCAATACGCTGGATGCGAGCGATCGCATCTAGCGAGCGGCTCTGAATTAGGCCCATGGTGTATGGGAATCATTGCAGTGGTGACTGTACTATCAGATAAATAACTACTGAGCTATTAATAGGACCCTGTCCCTGAGATAGTGGCACTCAGTTATTCAGCTACAATTAAAGGAATAGAGGGCCTGATTCAGACCCGGTCGCAAGCTCTGAGCGCTCGCAACCGGGTCGATGGTGGCCCAGAGCGCATGCGCACGATGGAGCCGGCTCCATCGTGCACATGCGCGAGACCCGGATAGCGACGGGTCTCGCACCAAAGGGGGCGAGCTGTCGATGTTGAGTGACAGCTCGCCCCCTTTGGTGGGCGGGCCGGGGGCATGGCTGCCCAAACGGAGACATTCCCATGAGAACACCTGTTAGAGCCAAAATCTCTCTGGGGCTTGCGGTCATGAGACCCTACCACAAGGGTCTCATCGCAAGCCTGATGGTCGCGATGGTCTTGACCATTGCGACATCATCATTGCGGCTCGCAATGGCTGTGAGTGGTCACCCACAGCTATGCGAGCGGCCAAGAGGCCGATCCCCCCCAAAAAAAGCCCGGCCCTGATTCAGAGCCCAGAGTCAGTAGTTTAGGTCAGACAATAGAACCCGTGAGAGCTATATAACACAATACTTTACAAAGTGAAATAAAAAAAACAACACTACGTGTCCCTCATTCTACAGACACCCGTCTGATAAATGTATAACAAACAATTGAGCTATATGATGCCTATGGACATACAGACAAAGCAGTAATACAGTAAACAAGTAGTGGTCACACAATTTTATTTTTATTTATTTTTTTACATTTCGCATACTGTATCACAATTTTATATAGGAAAAATAAGTTATATCTTAGTTTAGTATACAGTATATGAATGTTTCCCCGATTTAATTGACGATTAATTGTCAAATTGTATAGTCCAGATCCGTGAGTGCCCCACAAAGGAATTACATGTTCTTCTTTCTGTGTTTATACTGTTGGTTTTATTCCAGGGTGCACCGCCTTAAAAAGTATTATAAATCACTGTACTTTTGATATACCTACAATAAGAAAGGATCCATGGTGAATTTCGTGGCCGGTTTAACCATCAGGATTCTGCCATCGATCTACACCATCATTGGTCTCGCATCAATAGTTAAACTAGTTAACATTGCCATCAGACCATTTATTGTTGCCAGTCTTTGATAGTAGATGCCCAACCCTAGTTCTGGGTGCAGGGGGTGTGGCATGGAGCCCGCTTAGACCCATGGACCCGTATGATTGCACAGCCTACACCCATTATAAAATATAAATACAACATTTTTCCATATACAAAACATATAGGACTGCCAAGACAGATGGCAGGCTCAGGTGATACAGGAAACGTGGCCAAATCTGGGTGGCATGGCCACACCCACTATGAAAAATAAATGAAAAATACTATGTGCTCTGCTTTGAAGACAACCATGTATTTGTAGGGGTGCCGAGAGAGGGGTAGACACGTACTAATTACCTGAGCACTGACTTGAACCATTTCTCATCTTCCTCAGCTGGCCTAGGCCCCCACTGGGCCCCTCAGACAAGTCAGTGCTCATGTAATTAGTACCTGTCTCCCCCTCTCTCGGCACCCCTAAAACATGTAATTAGTACCTGTCTCCCCCTCTCTCGGCACCCCTAAAAACATGTAATTAAACAGAGGTTCCAAAATTAAAAAGAATGCAAAACTCAGTGACACCAATTGTGGTGCAACAATTTGTGAGGAAACACATGGGTTTACCAGTCAAGATGGCACTGTGTGTGGTTTTACCAAAATTTGCGTCTTAAGATGGAGCTGACTGCTGGGTTACACACATGAATGAACCTTTTATGCACCTACACACATATAAGATTTCATTTTGCAAGACAACATTTTTGAATAAGGTTAATGGGCGAATAAGTCACATTTAAAGTAAGCATACCCGGCTCTGCTGAGGGCCAGAAATGTTTTCTACCCCACCAGTAATACAGAAGGAGCAGGTAATTAGGAGTCAACCTTCAATAATGTTACTCTTTATGCATAAAAGTGTCTTAAAAAAAAAAAAGATTGTTTTATACCAGGGGTCTTCAAACTTGGCCCTCCAGCTGCTGTGGAACTACACATCCCAGCATGCACTGCCACCTTTTTGATATAACAGCATGCTAAAACTATGTGCAGTGCATGCTGGGATGTGTAGTTCCACAGCATCTGGAGGGCCAAGTTTGAAGACCCCTGTTTTATACTGTTGTTATTCTTTACTAATAAATTGGTGTTTTGCTGATATTTAACTGACTGAAGAACAACGGAGGAACCTGAATAGGCCCGGATGACTTTTAAACCCCAAGTGAGGATCAGATCGTGTTAATGTTAAAGGGGAAGTGTTGTTTAGTGTGGTGTGTTAAGCTACAGTAGGTACACAGTGGAGCCACGAGCATCCATTCCGACATCGGAACAAATGCCCGTGAAAAGTGATTGTGCGTCCACACTGGATGACTTTAATAAATGGCCCTTGCAAGGTATGGTTGCCATTGTTGCATAAGTCCGGTAATCATTAAATAGCTTCCTGTTCTTTCTTCTGCCACCAAAGTTTTATGATTTAATAAAAGTTGACCAAAATTTTCACATTCCACATTGTTGTCTGTGTCTTTATTTTTTACTATATAAGTCTATTGAAAGGTTTATATGGTGGTTTGTGTCATCTGACGATAAAGGCGTTTAACATCCCATACACCCGCGCCATGGCTTGATGATCTAGACCTTAGACGGACAATTAGGTGCATCTGCACACATAGACAGACTCCGAGCTTTCCCACATAGTAACCGACCTTTCATGAGTAGAACTGGTATAAAACCAGCAATACCTGACTCAATAAGAGACAAGTAATAGTTGCTGCAGCAATTTGCAATTTTAAAAATTTGCACCTAGGAGATTTCACAACACAAGGACGGAGAAAAAGGCATCGCAGAAGATCAAACACTTATTAAATTAATATTTCATGAGAAACAGGTTTTGCTCATCACAGAATTAACAGGCTAATCTGGAGCTGGAATCCTTAAAACATTATAAATATATCCTACAATTCAACGATGATAGCTGCTTAGGAAACCTAAGACTTAAGTTTATAATAATACAGTATCACTGTTCAGAAGAACCGGTACTTGGGTGCCACCAGCATGGAACCTCTATAAAATTGCAAATTTAAAACCGTGTTACATCTAAAAGTACAAATGACTGGAAAAGTATCCAGGAACACTTATTTGTAGTCTAATAATGGAGAACAGTACATGGCATAATGGTTTACATGAGAACTCAATCAGAGCTGTATGTTAATCCCGTAGCGGCTGAGACTTTTTACGCAGCTGCCATGCGAAAAATATTAATTTGCCGCCGACATCGGGAAATGTATTGAGACACCCAACTGCGGCTCTGCAAATACAAGCATCTGCATACAAAGGGCCTGGGGGACGTACAGGAGAGAACGCACGCACTCAGCCGATGTTTAGCTCTGCGTATGCTTCGCAGTGCGCGTGCGCGAACTAGCTATTGCGATGGGCACTGCATGTGCAGAGGCAACGCAGACCCAGAGAAAGATTGACAGGAAGTGCCGTTTTGTGGGGGTGGACGGGCAAACGCAGGCGTGTCTGTGTATTTGGACGGCGTTTTAGAGGCGTGCATAATTAAGCCCTTGCGGCAGTGGCCGAAGCCTGAGGTCTAGTTGCACGCAGGAAGCGGCACACATCCTGCGTGGAGTCAGGTCAACCACTAATATGCTAATGTGTTCGATGGTTCTCGATGTTACCGATGTTTCCGCTGTTTTGCGTGGTATAACAGAACACACGTTAAGGGAAGTGGGAGGTATTGTGTTTTGCTAGGCGTCTGCTTATTCTGCGTGCGTATGCATTTATTAGCATATACTCGCAGCAGACGGGTGCGTGCGTCTGCATCCGTGCGTTCCTTGCTGAATCAGACCCAAAGTTGCAGCACTGGTCACATATCAGTCGATCATCGGACTTCTGTGTGACCCAATTGGCTACTCACGCCCATGACACGCCCATGTTTTTCCAACCACTCCTCCGTTGCCACCCACAAACAGCCCATAACTGTCAATCAATCTGCGTCTAAATCCTCATCGCAGAGGCTCCGGGATGCAGGCGCCGTGCGACTTAGACGCTTGCGTTGTAGCATGTAATTCTGAATCAGGCCCTATCTATGGTTCTAAAGAACGGCCAATAAATGTATAGAAAATAAAACAAAAAAACCCCACAAAATTATACCTCGTGATTGTATCTAAAAACAAATTAATTTTTATGTTCAATAGCTACTATCTGAAATAACATGATTATCCCAAACAACAGTATTATAATCAATGATACTAATTAGCATAATCACTTTGAAAATATGAGCCAATGTGCCAGGACAATAGTGTCCAAATAATGAAAAGCATAGTAAAAACGTGCGTAACGCCAGAAACATAAATCCGTGTCCAAAAAAATTTAATTTGTGCAATGAATAAATTATTATACAAGAAATAAAGCACGTGGTTGATGAAAAATCTCTCAAAAAGTTCAAAAGCATGTCTTATACCTTTTCACTGATGGGATTATAAGCACCAATAAGTCTTAATTATACATCATCCCAAATCTGAGATCCAAATTCATCGTATATAGGGGGCGATGTATCCAGCAGTGGAGAAGTGAACTAGTGGAGACGTTGTCCATAGCAACCAAACAGCTTCTACCTATCGTTTTGTGGAATGTACTTGATAAATGCTACCTCAAAGCTGATTGGTTGCTATTGGCAGGGGCGCCGAGAGGGGGAGGGGGGAGGCGGGTACTAATTACCCGGGCCCAGGCTTGCTGGAGGGGCCCGGCAGGGGCCCGGGTCCGGCACCGATCCCCCTCCCTTTTACGTCACAGCAGCCCAGCACACGGGCAGCTGGAGCAGTCTCCTATGCCTGAGGGGCACACAGCGCCACCCTCCCCAGCGCGCTGAGGGGGTGTGGCCACTCCTCCCATAATTAGGCCACGCCCCCGTCACCTGGGCCTGGCGCAGCTGTCGGCGGCCCTGGCTATTGGCAACTTCTCCACTGGTCCCACTTCTCCACACTTTTTACTGCTTGATACATAAACCCCTATAGGCAGGGGCTGGCTGGCAACTTTTAGCCTGGGGGGCAAACACAAGCAAGTGGCCCCGGCTTTTCAACCAGCACATTGTGGAGCTTGGCCCCCGATAGGGTAACGCCATCTCCAGATGGCATTACCCTATAGAAGCCTATGGGCTACTAGTCTCCTGGAGAGGGGTGCTCCGGATCCCTTTCTGTTGGCCCTTGAGAGCTGCTCATGCACAGTGTGTGCTGAGGACCCGAACCAGAAAGCACTGTGATAGCATTACACTATCACACTGCTTCCAGCTCTTCCCCAGGGCAGGATCTTATCGGAGCCCGTCTCCTGGCAAGAAGATTTTAGTAAATTTGCATGAAAATATTAATTAACACATTGCGAAGTTGGGCATAAAATATTTATCACATCTACATTAAAAATGTGGATTGTGATAACAGACTTGCCATCCTTAGGTTCAGTTTTATGGTGCTGAACGCGAAGAGTGGATGTGTATGGGGGAGGAGGGTAGATGTGTATGGGAGAGGAGGTGTGGGGGGGGGGAGAAGGTGGATTTGTAGTGGGGAGGAGGGTAAAAGTGTAGTGGGGCGAAGGGAGCATGTGTGGGGTGGAGGAAGGGGATTTGTAGGGGGGAGGTAGAAAATGTGTAAGGGAGGATTGCGGTATGTAGTGGGGGAATAGATGTGGCAGGGAAGAGATATGGTTGAAGGGAGAGGAGGAGGTAAGAAGGGGAAAATAGAGGAGCAAGGAAAAGGAGGGACATTGACAGAAGGTGGGAGAGGAGAGTGGGTCAGATGGGACAAGAGTAGCAGATAGATCCTCCTCCGTATATGTACCCCGATGTCATCAGTTACTGTCCAACGTCATTCCCTACTATCCACGTGGACATAGAGGGGGAATATAATTCTGTGGTGAGCGAATTGAGCCCACAAGGGGACAAGTATATATACACACACAATATATATATATATATATATATATATATACATACACACAGTGTATGTGTATATATATATATATAGTGTGTATATGTATATAAGTATATATATACACACATGTGTGTATATATATATATATATATATATACACACAGTATATATATATATTATATATATATATATATAATATATGCATGTGTGTATGTATATATATATATATATATATATATATGTATATAATGTAGACTGTGTATAAACAGGTAAAGGCAATGGTGAATAAATAGGCCCCTAGGTGCAGTGAGCAGGGGGTTAGGTGTGAGGCAGTCATGTGGGAGGTGAGTACATGGTATCACCAGCAGTGTTGGGCAGCAATCACTCCTCCTCCCCCTCCCAGAGAGAGCCACCGGCTCTACTTACCAGCACTGAGGTCACTTCTCCGGATGGGGGGATATAGCAGCCACCAGTCCAACTACCGCTAGCGCCGCCCGGCTGCCGCTGCACCTGTCCCCGGCGGCTCCTTCTGGCACCCGGAAGTGCCCGCTATTCGGAGCATACCACAGAAGTCCTGGAAGCGCACAGTCGGCGGATGTGACCCCGTTCTGTCAGCTAATGTGAGCCGGCCAGACAGGCAGCCTGGCAGAGGACCAGCCGGCCCTAATGCTGCACAGTTGTACCGGCCTGGGGGGCAGGTGGCACCCTGCCCCCCGGCCCAGCCCACCTCTGCCTATAGGACCTCATTAACAGTTGGCAGCAAATAATGTGGTCTGTACATACCAGTAACCAGTGCTATTTTGCAGTTGGTACTCAACTTTACGATCTGCCTACACTTCCGGGGGTGTGGGGAGCTACCCGAAAAAATCGAGAGCCTCCCGCGACTTACGGGAGTATAGGCAAATATGGGCTACTCCCAGTTGCTTTGTAAACCAGGCCGATAGTTACCTGGCCACAGGGCCTGCAGCAGTTTTGGTGAGTACCAATACTGTTGTCCATAGTACCGGTACCTTTTTAATAGAAAAAAAGCACTACAAGTAACAATATGTCATAATTTGCGGTTGTACGTGTGTATTTAGAATTGCATGTCATTTACAACAATTTATAATCTGCTGTTTGAATACGTCCATCACAATGATGCAGAGAATGACACCGTGCCTATGGAATGTGCAGACACACCATCCTAAGAGGCGTTTCTTAAGGAGATGTCAGTCATAATTAGATGCATCTCTAAGGGGCGTTGCACAAAGAGCCACAAGCGTAGGATACGCTCATATGTAAATGCTGTTGCATTATTGATACTTCAAACCAGGCTGGGTTATCTAGTGGAAGGAGCAGGGTCCCCCAGCAGTACAGAGTATATCAGGAGATGAGTGATGTGTTAGTGAGGACAGGGCTGCATGTGACAGGGGCAGTGACATGATGTGAGGAGGGGAATAGTGACAGCAGGAAGCCATAGACTGAGAGTTATATAGTGGAAGGAGCAGGGTCTCCCAGCAGTACAGAGTATATCAGGAGATAAGTGATGTGTTAGTGAGGACAGGGCTGCATGTGACAGGGGTAGTGACTTGATGTGAGGAGGGGTATGGAGGCATCAGGAAGCCAAAGACTGTGAGTTATATAGTGGAGGAGGCAGGGTCCCCCAGCAGCACAGAGTATATCAGGAGATGAGTGATGTGTTAGTGAGGACAGGGCTGCATGTGACAGGGGCAGTGACATGATGTGAGGAGGGAAATGGAGGCAGCAGGAAGCCACAGACTGAGGGTTATATACTGTAAGGAGCAGGGTATTCAGCAGCACAGAGCATATCAGGAGATGAGTAATGATGTGAGTCTCCTATCATCGGTATGAAATAAAGTCCACACATCCAGCTTGTTAAACCACAATTATAAGTATTGTTATCCTTTATTTATATGGCGCCACAAGGAGCTCTGCAGCGCATTACAAAGTAGATACAGAAAAAGCGTGAGCAATACAAGAAAAAGTTACTTACAGTAGAGAACACTGCAGAACATGGAGAAGGTGTATAAACATTGCTGTACCAGCAGTCACAATACCCAAATAAGCAGCGCTGGCTGAACCCAAAGGTTTGGTGCCATTGTACAGTGGGGAGGAGATGGTATAAGTGAGGGAAGGAAAATTACATGAGAGAAGAAGGCCCTGCTCATGAGAGCTTGCAATCTAAAGGGGAGTGTCAAAGAGACAGGGAAGAGA
This sequence comes from Taudactylus pleione, assembly GCA_031769625.1. Lineage (NCBI taxonomy): Eukaryota > Metazoa > Chordata > Amphibia > Anura > Myobatrachidae > Taudactylus > Taudactylus pleione. The sequence goes on along the minus strand of JAUIMM010000244.1, from coordinate 906,792 downwards.
CAGTGACAAGAAGCATATAGCAGTGGGTTAGGATGATAGGATGATTAAGAAGTGGGTCTTCTGAGCCTATTTGAAGTTTTGTAGAGAGGTGGAGAGTCTGATAGGGAGAGGGAGAGACAGGGCCGGCTCCAGGGTCAGAGCACCCTGTACCGGCCCTTGAGAAGGCGACCTTACATCGCGCGCGGCTTTGGGGGAATTTTGGGGCGCGACCTAATTACCATAGAACACGCCCCCATGGGACGTTATTTGGAGGCATGCCTGCATGGCACGCCTCCAAATAACATCAGGCTGGGGGTAAAGCCCAGCACTCTGTCACTGACTGGGCTTCCCCCAGCACTCTCCCGTCAGTGAATGGTTGCCGCGTGCATGCGCACGGCATCCATTCACACTACGGGGGTCCGGCACCACCGCACAGCTGCAGCGGTGGGGGTCCCCAGCCTCCCGATTTGACCACCCACAGGCTACTTCGGCCCGCGGGTGGAACAGCGGGACAGTACTGTCCCGCTGAAATCGGGATGCTGGGGAGGGGTGCGCCCTCTACAGGTGGCACCCCTGTGCGACCGCACTGGTCGAACAACCCTAGAGCCGGCCCTGGGGAGAGGTAAGGTGCAGGACGGGCAAAATCTTGCAGGTGGGAGTGGGAGGAAGTAATCAGTTGGAATGAGAGGTGGCAATAATTTGTGAAGTGAAGTGGGGGGGGGGGAGCTCAGGAGTGTGAAGGGAAATGAGGTCATACTTACCTACATTGCTGAGCAGCTTTCCGGGAACAGCAGGAGGGGGACCTGCTGCTCTCCTCTTCGGGGGGCGGGGCCAGACAATAGACGGCATTAGGCCCCGCCCCCTTTACAGAAACCCCCGTGATTCGCGGGTCCGTGAGGAGGGGGCGGGGCTAAATGACGCAATTTGCCTAATTTAGCCCCGCCCCTTCCCGACGGGCCCGATAATTTCAGGTAAAATCTCCCCATCCTGCCCACTTCACTAGGAAGTGGGCGGGATGCGGGAGATATGCCTACTCTTCCGGGATCGCGGGGGGTTACCCGAAAAATCGGGAGCCTCCCGCGATTCCCGGGAGAGTAGGCATGTATGAATGAGGTCAGAGATGTAAATAGAACATTGGGTGAGGTGTTTGGAAGTGATGGAGAGGAGTTTGAATTGGGTTCTGTAGAGAAAGGGGAGCCAGTTCAGGGCTGGTAGGGGATGGAGAACGTTTGGAGAGGAAGATGAGCCGGGCAGCAGCATTGGACGGATTGTGAGCTTGGTACATATGGAAAATGCGGTCAAATTCATTTTTGGCTTTTTGTACACATTTTCCTTTTAGTACATCCCGCCCTGAATGTGTGGTTTGAAGGAGAGGGAGGAGCCAAGGATAACTTCAAGACAGCGCACTTGCTGGCTAGAGAAGATGAAAGTGAGGGGAGTGAGGTGACGCGGGAGGGTGAGAAGGTGACCGCTCTATATTAAGTTTAAGAAAGCGCTGGAACATCCAGGAGGAAATAGCAGAGTAAGAAAGTCATAAGAAACCATTGTCATAACAACTGTATTTCTTTCTATTTCTCAGAACACAGCTGCTGCTTGAGGAGATCGTTAAGTTTGGCGGCTCCCAGAACTGGTATTTTAGGACTCAAATACACTAAGTTAGTATAAGGGACCACTTTATAACTATGAAGAGACGTCTCATAAATGGTGCCTGAAACAAAGTATTTTAAGTTTCTCGGGTTTAGCGCTAGTAAAATATCAGAATCAGTGGACAGAATAAAATGACATTACAGTAGCCAGCTTGAGCCACAGTCAGGAAGAGAGCCTTTACCTTACCGTTCTCTTTGCGTTAGTTGCGTCAGACACATGGTTTTCTGTATTGGGATCCTCGCTGGTTGTATATCCATCAGATCCACTGAGGGCTTTCAGCTACAAGAAGACATTTACAATTAATCATTATTAACACGGTCATAATACATATTTAAGCACAATTAATATTGACACTTAGGGGTATATTTGCTAAAGTGCAGGATTTTAAAAGAGATGTTGCCCATAGAAACCAATTAGATTCTACTTAACATGTATCTAGCACCTAATAGCAAATAGCAAGAATCTGATGGGTTGCTATGGGCAACATCTTCACTTCTAAAAACCTGCACTTTAGTAAATATACCCCTTATACTGCATTGACCAGTGAAACTGCAGAAATGGTCCTCTGTGATCAGGACAGCAAAAAGCAATAAACCAAGCAGATACAAATAATGCTTATATATGTAGATGTTCCCTGGGGGAAATGTATTGAACCTTTGAGAGAGATATGTGGAGAAGTTGCTCACAGCAACCAATCATATTCTAACTAGGGATGTGCAACGGAACATTTTTGCCGTATTTGGATTTGGTTCTAATTCGTCGTCCGGCTTTGGATTTGGATTTGCCAAACTGAGGTGACTGGCTTTGTATTTGGATTTGGATTTTTTTACAAAAATTGTCAAAAAAAGCTAAAATCACATAAATTTGTCTTTTTTTCTTCCTAGAGTATTATTAACCTCAATAGCATTAATTTCCAGTCAATTTAGACCACCTCACAGCTTATAATATTGTTTTCAACATTATTGGCCAAAGGTTGCAGTGAGCTGACTGGTTACCAAGCGACAAGGCAGCGGCACAGACACCACAATTTAAAGCACATCTTTAACACATTGCCACACAGCAGTGGCAGAAATGAAAAGTAGTGCACCCACCCAGTGGGGTACGGCCAGCAGAGTCACAGTACTTGATTACAAAGTGGGCTACAGCCCTAGGAGTCACAGTGCACAAGCTTATTCACATTACACCGCACATAGTGCCCCTGATTCACATTACACCATAAAGTAGTGTCTCTTATTTATGTTACGACACACAGTAGTGCCCCTTTTACACAATGCCCACAGTAGTGCCCCTTTTACAATGCCCACAGCAATAGTGTCCCTTACACAATGCCCCCAGCAATGGTATCCCTTACACAATGCCCCCAGCAGTGGTATCCCTTACACAATGCCCCCAGCAGTGGTGTCCCTTACACAATGCCCCCAGTAGTGGTGCCCCCTATGCAGTCCCCATAGTAGTAGGGCCCCCTATGCAGTGCCCCCAGTAGTAGTATGCCCCCCAGTAGTATGCCCCCATTAGTATGCCCCCCATTAGCAGGCCCCTAGTAGTGTGCCCCCCCAGTAGTATGCCCCCCATTAGCAGGCCCCCAGTAGTATGCCCCCATAAGCAGGCCCCCAGTAATATTCCCCCCATTAGCTGGTCCCCAGTAGTATGCCCCCCATTAGCTGGCCCCTAGTAGTATGCCCCCCCAGTAGTATGCCCCCATAAGCAGGCCCCCAGTAGTATGCCCCCCCAGTAGTATGCCCCCATAAGCAGGCCCCCAGTAGTATGCCCCCCCAGTAGTATGCCCCCCCAGTAGCTGGCCCCCAGTAGCAGGCCCCCGCAGTAGTATGCCCCCCATTAGCAAGCCCCCAGTAATATGCCCCCCCCAGTAGCAGGCCCCCTGTAGTATGCCCCCCCAGTAGTAGGCTCTCCAGTAGCAGGCCCTCTGTAGTATGCCCACCCAGTAGTAGGCCCCTATACACACATAAAAAAACAACAACTTACCTGTATCCCTGTTCCAGCCGGCGTCCGCTCTGCTGTCACGCGATGAGGAGGGAGCCAGAAGGCGGAGTTCATGAGTGAGCTCCAGCCGTGCAGCAGCCAATGAGAGTCTGTGTGACTCTCTATGGCTGCTGTAGCAAACACACAGCTGCCGCTGGCGGCTGTGTGTTTGCTCTGTGTAGGGCAGAGCGCTATCACAGCGGTCTTCCCTACACTCGAGGAGCCCTGATGTCAGATTCTCTAGTGAGAATCCGACATCAGGCGGCCGCCGTTCGGCCCCGAACGGGGATCCGAGTCAGGCGGGGAACACCCGAACAGACTTCGGGTGGACTCGGATCCTCTATGTTCGGAGCGGTTCGGATTCCACAGAATCCGAACCGCTCATCTCTAATTCTAACTGTCATTTTACATACTCTACTAGATAAATGACAGTAAGGGGTAAACTTACTAACAATCGTATCTGGTCCAAGATTGCCCAAGTTTAAATACGCACAGCATGGCAGGAACATGGGTGACTTTTGTTAGCTGAAACACTCACACTTACCAAGAATCGTGTTTTGCTGAATCATGTTTTTCGATGGTCTATGTCAGGGATGGGGAACCTCAGGCCCGGGGGCCGTATAAAGCCCACGGAATCATTTAACCTGGCCCTCTGAGCTTTTTTCTGATAGCCTCATCTGGCTACCAGGGTGCCTAGAATGCCACCCTGCAGCCAGAATCTATGCATTAGTGCCATCTGGAGCATGGTTAGGACATTTCAGACGGTCACACCGCTGCCCTTACAGCTCCCTGGAGCATCCTGGGGATGCTCTGGGCATTGCAGTAATCACTGGCGATTGTGGCCCCGCCCCCATGTGATGTCACACAGAAGGGGGAATGGCCTGCATCAGGCCCGTAAATGTTATATATATCACAATGGCCCTCGGCAGAAAAAAGGTTCCCCACCCCTGGTCTATGCGATCGTGTTTCCTACCCGTGTTCCCTGTGATCCCTGCAGTCAAACACACCCGAACATGCGATATCAATGCGATACGTGCAGGTTGCATGTTTCTATACTGTTAGGCAAAGAAAGTGTCAAAATAAAAATAAAAAACAGCGTGGGGTCCCCGAACCAGCACCGGGCTCTTTGAGCCACCGCTGGTTCACAAAGTACGTTGGACAAAAAATGTAGGGGTCCCCCGTATTTCATGATCCAGCACTGGGCTCTGGGCCCCGAAAAATTGGTGTTGAGGTCCCCGTATTTTTATTACCAGCACCGAGCTCCACTAGCCAGAATGTAATGCCGCAGCCAGGAAACTTCTTCACTGGGTACCCTGGCCAAAGCATTATCACCCAAACTAGTGCGGAATTCATGGGGTATATAATGTTGTTAAAACTAATATTGTATTTTACTGGGTGGGTAGTGGTGCCATCAAGCCTCCCCCGCATACCGGTACTTGTGAAACTACAAGTACCAGGATGTGGGGCATTAAAGGCCTGCAGGTGCCGCTGAGCCTCCTGTAAAAGAACATTAAACAAAAGACAGGACACACACACCGTAGGATTTAGTCTTTCATTACACATTCACTCACTGATTTACTCACTCATACTACATACTTACCTTGTCCCTAGCGCCAGTCTGTCCCTTTGTCCAGAAGAATCTAATAGCGCTACATGTAAAAAAAAAAAAAACATACTCACCAACCCCTTGGTTCAGGTCCATTTCTTTCCACATAGGCATCCACGGTCTTCAGAAAACAAAAAAATCTGACACCGGACCCCACGGGCAGAGCACCATTGTCTAAGGACGGTACTTCGTGAATGGAGCTCCAGCCGCAGCATTTCCCATAGAAATGAATTGCCTGAACGTTCATTGGCTGAGAGAGGCGAGCTTCTCTCAGTGGTGGGAACCGTGGGGTTATTCAAGTTATTTCCCACCACTTAAGTCAAGGGGGTAACGGCTTATTGGCTGAGAGCCGGAGGTCCCCTGGCTGTGGCATTACACCCCAGCTAGTAGAGCCTAGTGCTGGTTGTAAAAATATGGGGACCCCAGCGCCATTTTTTTCCTGCCAGAAGCCCGGTGATGATTCATGAAATACAGGGCACCCCTATGTTTTTTGTCCCCCGTATTTTGTGAACCAGCGCCGGCTGCTGCTTAAACTCAGGAGTTCACCAGTGTTTTGAAGAGAAAATCATGAAATCACACCCGTGTTTGCCTTTAGTAAATTTGCGACAAAAAAAAATGGCTAAACACACCAGTAAATGCAATCTTGGACCAACACCATTCTTGGTAAATTTACCTCTAAACAAATCTGATTGGTTGCTAAGCTCAACTTTCTCCACTCTATCTCTCTCAAAGGTTGATCAGGGGCGTCAAGAGAGGGGGTGGGGTTACTCTTTACCCAAACCCGGGCTTCTTAGAGTCCGTGCCCGTAATAGTCAGCTTCACATCAGGCAGGGAGAGAGAGGACTGGCAGCTCTCTTGCAGTGGGTTCTGGGAGGCGAAGGTAGTAGAAGTCAGTCCTCTCTCTCCCGCGGAGGAAAACGCTCACACTGTTTTTTGCGTATGTCTGTTCTATTCTAAGTCAGACGGAACTTGGCTGGCTCTGTCTTTCTGTTAAATTAAGTGTTTTGCGGGTAGGAACTGGGTGGCAACGATGCGATCGCACAGAAACCTTCCCGATTAGTAGTAGTAGTATCATGGAAGTGTAGTGGGCGCGTATCTAGTGTGATTCTCATATTACTGGTTTTTGGAAAACTTTTCCAGTCATTTTCCCTTTTAACCAGCTTAAGCTGGGTACAACCCCTATACATCGTCAGGCCGTGGCTACGCACCTTCCATCATGTTTTGTCAGATGAAAACTGGATCACATCTTATGTGCACTTTAATATTCATCCGATTTGACAAGGACAGATTGGACCAAAAGTGCAGAGTGTACGCAGTACGCACCTTTCATACACCAGCAGCGCCGCCCCCGGGGGTGGTACAATCACTTTCTTTCGATTTTATACTTGCTAAAAAATACACACTTGTATTGTCAGTACTTGAATAAAAGAACACACATTTGGAGGTATATTAAGTATTAACTAATGTTCGATTTATATTTTAGTGTGATTTGACCTTCGATTTTTCATTAGATTTTCATTTGATTTAGCATTTGGAGATTTACTAAAGGCAAAAATCGAATGAACATAAAACCGAATTTCACTCAAATCCCACTCAAAATCAATCATTGGAAAAACATTGGTACTTTTACATAGCCCAACACACAAATCCCTTATTTACTAACATTCGATTTGAAATCGAACACAAAATCGAACTTCAAATCAAACTTCAAATCCCCAAATGAATAGACCTGCTTTATGCTTTCGATTTTAGCATGAGCAGGTCTGATTGACACAGATATGCATACAGACATCAGTGAGATGCATGCGTGTATCTTAGTGTAAAATGCTTGTTAAGTGTTTATATTTTTAACAAAATGATGTGGGGTCCCCCTCTTAAAGCACAACCAGCTCTGGCCTTTTCATAGCCTTTCTAGTGGGAGTGTAATGTCACAGCCAGGGAAACCCTATCACCGGGTTCCCCAGTCGAAACATTACCCCTGACCGCTAGTCAGCCCAGGCCGGGGATCCCTGGGGAGTTGGGGACCCCCCCAATGAAGGGATCCTCCTCTCCAGGGCACCCCAGGCCTAGGCTGATAGCCTGGGCGGTGGGTGCCGGGTTGATAGTGTAAAAGTGTAGTGTAAAAGAAGTGTAAACATTGGCCCTCATTCAGAGCCGTACGCTCTGAGCAGAGCGCATGCTCTGAAAGAGGGCCGCCCTCCATAAAAATGGAGCATCCTCCTGGACGCTCGTATAGCTGTGGGTCACCACCCACAGCCTATATGAGCGTGCAGTTTGATGGCCGCGATGGTCGTGACCATCGCGACCATCGAAACTGCGAGCCGGAGCCTGCGGTTGAGGTTTTCAACCGCAAGGCCCGGAGTGATTTTGGCTCTATCAGAGCCAAAATCACTCCCACTGACATCACTAGTGATGTCAGTGGGCCGGCTTCTGACGGGAGGCGTTCCCTTGGGAACGCCCCCGTCAGGGAGGCACGCCCACCAAAGGGGGCGTGCTGTCAATCAACATCGACAGCACGCCCCCTTTGATCAGACACAACGAGCGAAGGACTTTCCTTCGCTCGTCGCGTCTGGCGCATGCGCACGACGGAGCTCTCTCCGTCGTGCGCATGCTCAGTGCAGACCATCGACCCACTTGCGAGCGGACAGCCGCTTGCGAGTGGGTCTGAATCAGGGCCATTGTCTTTATGAGTAGAACTGCAGGTATCAGCAAGCCTTCCCTGCATGCTGGTACTTGGAGAACCACAAGTACCAGCATGCGGGGCATTAAGGGCCCGCTGGTACCTGTAGTTCACCTGTTTAGAAATGCTTAAATAAAGATAATACACACACATCATGACAGTATAGGTTTAAGACATACATACACACTCACTCACAGATAGGCACCTACAGGGAGAAGGGGACAGGTCCAGGTAATGTAGGTATGTGTGTGTATGTATGTATGTATTAAATGTATGGTGTGTGTGAGTGTTGTCTTTCTTTTAACATTTCTTTACAGGTGAACTACAGGTACCAGCGGGCCCTTAATGCCCCGCATGCTGGTACTTGTGGTTCTCCAAGTACCAGCATACGGGGAAGGCTTGCTGGGACCTGCAGTTCTACTGGCAAAAACAATGTTTACACTTCTCTTTTTACACTACACTTTTACACTATCAACCCGGCATCCAGTGCCTACGGGTGCTGGGATAGCCCCGGGCTATCAGCCTAGGCCAGGGTTGCCCTGGAGAGGAGTCTCCCTTTATTGGGGGAGGTCCCCAACTCCCCAGGGATCCCCGGCCTGGGCTGACTAACGGTCAGGGGTAATGTTTCGACTGAGGAACCTGATGATTGGGTTTCCCTGGCTGTGATATTACCCCCCCCCTCGTAACCGTCATCTCGCTGCCTACACGCAACGCACCCCAGCACGCATCAGCAGCGGGGCCTCCTGCGCCAGGAGGAAAGGGACAACATTGTTTACCACCTTGCTGCCTGCTGCTTCGCCCTGGGCCACTCCACCTATCCAACCACCTGTGGTCCTTCCCTCCAGCTATCAGCTGAGTCCAACAACGGCCGCATCTGACACCACAGGATATAGAGGCTTCTTAGCTCCTCACCAACGGACCAGCAGCCTCCTCCTTGGGGCCGCAGCAACACTTCAGCTCCCTACAGTGGCTATTGTATCTTCTTTTTAAATTGTTTTATTTTAACTTCTTTTTACCCCATACTTACCTCCTATTGTGCCTACCCCCTTTACATCCCTGCTCTTCCTACGCCTTTATCATTTTAGCAAGTCTGCTGCCACTGTTTAATCCTGGACTCTACCGGTTATTTCTCCATTGCTGATACCACTGAGTTATGGACTCCATACTCTACCAGCTTGTATGTCTCCCTTCTGTGAGTTGCTCATCCTGCCCTGTAAACTATGAAGCGTGCCCTGGATGGTTTCCTGGCACTATCAAGGGCAGGATAAGCAACTCATTGATTTACTCATGCATCGGGTGTCTGGTTAGTTCACTGGTTCTACTTCTTATCCCTGTATATCTTATTTTCTATATATTGCTTATTCGCACATTATAACCAACGTAGTGCGCCCAACATGACTTCCTCGCCTGGTGCCCTGTGTACAATGCATGGTTCTGCTGAACTTGCAAATATACCGCCTAGTATTTTTTATCTCTCCTATTATGTACCATCGGTCCCCATTATTACCTATTCTGCCCAAGGTAATCCCTTGTAGTGCGCCTAAAATGGCTGCCTCACCTAGATCCCTCGTGGGTATGACGACTAATCCCTGCAACTGATAACCCACAGTTTGTATTTCCTTCATGGTCTCTGTATTTCATGCAAAACTGTATTATGCTCATACAATATATATTTCAGGCAAAACTGAATCATTCACACATCTGTTAAGCGCCTTGAGTCCTATTGGAGGAGTGCTATATAAATAAAATGATTACTATTATTATTATTTTGGCAGTCTGGGATCGATGGTGGCAAGTATGATTGCATAGGTGTGTATGCGCGCATCAGCACTGTGGTCGGGACTTCAGATCGGAAGTGAAGTCAATCAAAACATCACATCGAAAGTGTGATCGCAAAAGTGCGTACCCTGCTTTACACACTTCATTACTTGGGCGCAGGGATCAATCTTCATGCCATTTGCATGCTGTTCTTGAACTAGTACTCTAATTTCTGTGCCTTAGACGACGGTGCCATAGATGAATACAGTTATTATGCTCCTGGTTCTGCTTAACAGGACTAAAAGCTTCATTACAATTTAACTAATACAGTTACCCTTTGTAATAATGCATTTATCACCTTTAAATGCCCCAACTTATCTGTGCTTGGCAAACTTTTTCACAGACAACAGACTGGTGTCAAGATGAGGCACATACTGTATAAGACATTCTTCATAAATATCTATATGGTAAATGCTGCAGAGACTGGACAGTAAATATAATCTCCTATTTCTTCTGAGACCAAATAATGACCATTAGCTGTGGATATTCTTTCTGAGTTACTTTGGTCTAGCTGAATAAATAAATTCTTATCATTTGTTATATGACTTGTAGCTCCTGAGTCAATACTCCAAGCATTTATCACTCTCCCTGTATTTGTGTTGAAAGCACATTCAGCATCAGAAGTATTTTCCAGCTCCTTTATAGCACTCTTTGAATTTTTATCTTGTTTCTTTAGCTGATTCATTCTGGCTTTCCAGACTCTGTTATCTAACTTGGTGTCCAAGTTTCTTGCACACAAAACATTCAAATGTTTCTGGTCTCTGGCTAGTGCTTATAATAGTACAGTCCCAAACTCTCAATGCTGTATCATGCTTATTTGCACTTTCTATCTTGCGATTGAAGTCATCCACAAGTTTTCCCTTCACATATGTCAGTTCATTATCTGGTCGGGCATTAAGTGCTGTTACAAGTGTCTCAGAGCTGTCTGGTAGACCACTGAGTAGCAGGGATGCTATTTGAAAGTCCATTATTTCTTCTCCTATGTAGCACAAACACGCAACATTTCTATGTACATCTTATATAATCTGCATATGTTTGCGTTTAAGCAGTTTAGTCTGGTGCAACCTTCTTATTAAATACAGCTTGTTGCTTAATTTAGCTCTCTCATGCACTTTCTGCAGCACATCACAGTGTCACAATTACATATATACACAATCTGATCATCATCTACACTGAGAGATATTGCACTCCGGGCTTTCTAGTCTTTCTAAGTCAATTCGTCTGTGAAAGGGTCAGGCTTGGCCTCTTCTATACATTTCTACATAATTTCTTAGATGAGCAGCATATTTACTTAAAATTTTCATGTCTGATAGTTCTGGTTAGTCAGACTCATGACTGTGAATATGTCTGAAATCCTAGTAGTAGCAGCCATTTCCTCTAGGCTCTGTCTTTACTTTCATTGAGGTTCTGACTTTTATAACTTTTCTTTCTGTAGTACTGGATCCATGACCTGTGCGGAGGTATACGTGATATAGGAGCAGCAGATGGTATGATCAAATATGAACTCAAATATGAACTCTTTATTTCTGTATAAACATAATGAAACACATGCTGCAAACTTAACATGTTGCTTTCATAATGGAAGGAAGGGGAGAAGAAACACAAACTCCTTCTTCTTATATATCCTTACATGAAGAATTCTCCTTTACCAATATGGCAAACGTTTAGATTTTTGTGTGTGGTGCCATCTTGTCACTGTGTATGAGTGCCACAGTAGGACACTGACATGATCCAGGTAACGGGGCAGGGAGAGTGATGTTGCAGTGGGAGTGTGGCCACATCACGTGACATGTGAGACTGCCCGTTAGGCTCCTCCGCTATCAACACCACGTGCACCAGCTGTGCACTAAATCTCTGCTATACAAAGCAGTGGTGAACAGAAGAATACCTCATGCCCTTCAGCTCCACGGGAGGTTTCTGTCATAACTTTCAATGGAAGTAAGGGGAGATGTATCAAATCTTAGAGAGAAATAACGTGGAAAAGTTACCAATAGCAACCAATCAGCATCTAGCTATCATTTATCTAGCACAGTCTATGAAATGGTTAGAAGCTTATTGGTTGTTATAGGCAACTTCTCCACTTTATCTCTCTCAAAGCCTTAGAGAGATATAAAGTACCAACCAATCAGCTCCTGTCACTTTACAGGTTGTGTTTCAAAAATGACAGGAGCTGATTGGTTGGTACTTTATCTCTATCCACTTTATCACTTGCTAAGGCTCAGTACATCTATCCCCCTTAGTGAACTGAGCTGAATGCGGGTCAATCTACAAAATGACTGCCTCCGCTATATATAGACACTAGGTTCACGGGGCCTGATTCAGACCCGGTCGCAAGGCTGCGTTTGCACTCAGCCATCCACAGCCAAAGTTTGCAAATCCCATGATTGCTAGCAAGACATCAGCACGCCCCTCTATGTTTTGCCGTGCGATCGCGGTATGAAATTAGATACCCACCAGCCTGATACAAGAAGCCCACTTTCCCTTAGTAACATACGTCATCTCCAGGAAGTGTATAAAACAATCGGTAACATCGACTCATATCCATATGCACCACTATTAGACCCATACGCACCACTTGTGGCTGACCATACCCTACCGCAAGCACTGCGCGTGCTGCTGTGTTTAATTCAGCCATGTGACGTGTACGCTGATGATGCGTCTTAATTATGCACACCCCTGAAAATGGCGTTCCAATATACAGAAACGCCTGCGTTCGCACCATCACACCCCCATTACCATCGACCACCCCCTGTCACCAACCACAAACGGCACATCCTGTCACTCATACCTGCGGTGTGTCTGTGTACAGGCTGCGAGCGCTTCCCGATCACATTGACTGGTTCGCACACGCGCACTGCATCTTATACGCATGTGCGGATTGCAAACGTCGGCAGGCTGCGTGAATGCAGCCTTGCGACCGGGTCTGAATCAGGCCCTCTATACACTGTCAGGGATAGTTTGTTCATAGTGAACTGATAGATTCAGAATAGCTGAAGGCTACAAAATGGCTGCCTCCTCAATGAAAAGGCAACAAACCACTATTTTTTTTATCCGCCTGCTGATTTTTAATGTCTCTGTTTTGAAATATGCCATATTAGCATTTAAAAGAACAAATAATGTTGTTTCACACATATCTGCTGGATCTTTACTAATGAAATTAGCTTTGCTAACCCGACGGACATATTTGCATTCATCCATCTGAAGACAGCACAATGTCAGTAACAATACTACTTATTAGCACATTTAATGATGTCGTCACCTCTGAAGGTGAAAATAATTGAGTCGGAGGAAGATGCTAGTTGAAATCAAATCACGTGGGAGCCTTCGTGCGCGGTTCCTGTTCTCTATGGGGTTCTCTGTAATAACACAGTAGAAACAAATAATTTGTACTTGAGATAAGTGTGTCAGCTTCCAAATTGTCTAATAGCCAGAAATTCCCACGGTTACCGTGGTAACAGGATCTTGTTCCACTACCGTCTTGAAATGTAGGATGTGTTAAAACGTAGCTTTAAAAAGTTACTAGTTACTAATCATTCAGTAAAATGCATATGGTTTTCAAAATAAGGGGTCTATTTACTAAGCAGTGTTAGGAGACAGAGTGAAAAGTGATAAGGTGCCAGCCAATCAGCTCCTAACTGTCATTTTTCAAACACAGCCTGTAAGATGGCAGTTGGGAGCTGATTGGCTGGCACCTTATCACTTTTCACTCTGTCTCCTAACACTGCTTAGTAAATAGACCGCTAAGAGTTGTATGCTAAACTATTCCTATTATTATGAGGGTTTTGTATTACGTGGGAGCAGCGGCGAAACTATTTAATGTAAATTACATGCAGGGGCGTATCTACCCATTGGCCAGGATGGCACTCGCCAGGGGCGCCGACCAAAGGGCCAAGGGGTGGACAAGTCCCCCGGCCCCACAAGTGTAGAGCAGACCGCAGTGAGAGCGGTCTGCCCTACACCATTTACAAACACACAGCCGCGCGGCGGCTGTGTGTTTGTAATAGCAGCCAGCCAATGAGAGTCAGACAGACTCTTATTTGCTGCTGCGTCGTCCACGGAGGGAGCCGGCTGGAGCTCACTAATGAGCTCAGTCTTCCGGCTCCCCCCGCAGCATCTGATGGGAGAGACGTCATACGTCATGATGTCTCTCCCATCCAGGAGAAGAGCGGCCGGGACTCGGAAGTGGAAGTCGCGTCAGGAGCGGGGATCAGGTAAGTTGAATTTTTTTTTGTTCTTTGTGTGTGTGTAAGCCTTGCACAACAAGGCTGGCACTGAAATAGGGGGTGGCCGCTACTGGGGGCACTTTATGGGGGGGTGGCCACTACTGGGAGCACTGTATAGGGGTGGCCGCTACTGTGGGCAATTTAGGGGGTGGGTGGCCACTATTGGGGGCACTGTATGGGGTGGCCAATACTGGGGGCAATTTAGGGGGGGTGCCCACTACTGTGGGCACTGTATAGGGGGGACTACTACTGGGGGCACTGTATAGGCGGGGACTACTACTGGTGTCTACTACTGGGGGGCACTGTATGGGAGGACTACTACTGGGGGCACTGTATATGGGGACTACTACTGGGGGCACTGTATAGGGGTGGACTACTACTGGGGGGCACTGTATGGGAGGACTACTACTGGGGGCACTGTATAGGGGGGCTACTACTGGGGGCACTGTACAGGGGGGCTACTACTGGTGGCACTGTATAGGGGGGGCTACTACTGGGGGCAATGCAGCATAGGGGGGATTACTACTGGGGGATTACTATTGGGGGCACTGCATAGGGGGGGGACCAGTCCATTACATTGCCAGGGGCGCTTGGATCACTAGATATACCCCTGATTACATGAACGGATATTGCAATGCAATAACGGCAAATATCAAGTCTCTAGGAGCAAGTGTCTCATTAATGTTAGTTATTAGTCCCTCAGTTATGTTCCTGGTTCTGATCAAGTTGGTACAGTAGGTTGCTGACTGGTGTTCTACAATGAAGGAAAATATGCAGAGAATTTAGAGACCTTCTTTACAGAATAACTTATCTCCTATGTTCTACTATATGCTGTATTTAGGGATAATCAAAAGATAATCAGATTCCATTAGATTGTAAACTCTCACGAGCAGGGCTCTCTACCCTCTTGTGCTTCCCTTACTTATACCTTTATCTGGTCCTCACTCCCCACTTGGGCACCTAACACTTGGTTGCTTACGTCCTGTTGCTTATTTGAGTGATATGATCGCTAATGCAGCAATCTGTATAATCCTTTTCCTGCATTGTACTGTACTGTAAGTCGCTGGTTTCCAGGGTTGCCTACCCTCCCGATAAACGGGTGCAGCTCCCGCCCCCCCGGAAAGGCAGGCAAGCCTCCTGCCTGCCGCCGATCCCCCGACCCCCCCTCCCCATTACCTGATAAACCCCCGCAGCGGGGGGGGGGAGGGGGGGCTGACGCGATTCGCAATGCCTTTTTTCCTGCATTGTGTAGCGGGGCTGGGCTAAAATGACACGATCGTGTGGCCCCGCCCCTGTCACGCCCGCAAACCGACCTCCGCTCGTTCGGACCCGCCCCCTTTTGCTGGCCACGCCCCTGTTCTGCCGATCTGGCTGCTCCCTCCCAGAAGGAGCAGCCAGATTGTCGGCAAGTATGCTGGTTTCTTGTTCGCTTATTTATGTACTTTGTGAGACGCTGCAGAACATTTGTATAAATAAAGGATAATAATAATAATAATCAGTGTGAACCAGCGGCAGCGCCTAACCTCTTTGATGAGGGGGGCTGCCACAGCTGGAAACGACAGGGTCACTCACCGGCTCCTGCGGTCCTGCCTCCTCCTACTGGCCGGGTCTCGGCACCTGCGCAATTGATCTGTCAGGCGCTGGAACCGGCACATGCGCACTAGCGGTGGAGAGCTGCGCATGCGAATGTCATCCGGCTTCCAATGGGCTGCATTGTCTACAGCCCCAAGGAGCCGGTTAGGGCTGGCTGAAAGGCAGAGTAACGGCTTCCTCCTGGAAGCCGTTCTCTGCTAATAGCAGCCCAGACTGGCAGTGCCAGGTTTACGAGACACCTCCCCCTGGGGCTGCCTGTTGTATATGTGAGTGGCAGGTGGTGCTTCCAATAGGAAGCCACTGCCAGCCACAGTGTGGCCAGTGCAGTCCGTGACTGCACTGACTGCACTGACTACTCTGAGGTGGTGGATTTTGCTGGGGGGGGGCTGCACTGCCACTGCCCTGCACCCATTATAGATACGCTCCTGGTCCTAGTATTTGCAGTGGGGCCTAGAACCAGAGCCTGATCTGCTGAGGGATTTCTGTGTAGGTTTTTTTTACATTTCCAAACACAATTGAGTGACAGATGTAATAGACAATTACAGCAGATTAAGACAAAGATGCCCCAAATAGAGAACCCCTTCTTTGATTGACCTCTTCAGTGTCACTGCACATGACTGCACCAGTGGCAAACGCAGGATTTTGAAAGGGGGGTTTCCAAATCCTTGTTCACTGAACCAGTGAAAAAACATCTAGCCACAAATATATATATCAGGGGAGTATCTATAATGGGTGCAGGGTGTGCGGGGAACACGGGCCCCTGGGTCCAGGGGGGCCCCGCACCACACACTCTGCACCCATAATATTACTTACATCTCCAGAGTCCCACGTTGGCGCGGGCGTCTGACGCTGTAAAACGACTGGAAAATGGCCACGGCGACCATTATCCCGTCGTTTGCGCATGTGCAGCACAGGGAAAATGGACGCCGCAGCCATTTTCCCGGTGACCTGTGCAGACACTATAGATTCTGGGCACACTCTAGTGCCCAGAGTCTATAACTCCGGCGCTGGCTGCGCAAAGCTCAGTGCGCTGCCGCCCGCCGGCGGAGAGGAGGGTGCCCGTGTCGGAGACTGCACACGGGCCCCTCCTCTCTAGAAATGCCCCATATATATATATATATATATATACACATATATATATATAGAAACAGCTCACACAGGATTTTTGGACCACTAAAGTAAAATGTACCACTCAGCCCATGACGGGGTACACACACACTGACTGACACACACCTCTATCACTAAGAAACATGAATGCAGCAGGCAAATAAATACAGCCAGCATGATTTATTAAAGATCCCCCAGTAGTGGCCCCAGTAGTAAAACTTATACAGTGCCCCCAGTAGTGCCTCTTATGTAGTGTCCCCCTAAGCAGTGCCCCCATTAGTGCTCCTTTATCCAGTGCCCCCAGTAGTAGTGCCAGTGCCCCCAGTAGTGCCCCTTATGCAGTGCCCCCAGTAGTGGCCCATATACAGTGCATCCCTATACAATGCCCCAGTAGTAGTCCCCCCTATGTAGTGCCCCTAGTAGTGCACCTTATACAGTGCCCCCAATAGTGCTTTTTATACAGTGCCTCCCTATGTAGTGCCCCCAGGGGGTCCCCCTATGCAGTGCCCTCAGTAGTGCCCCTTAAACAGTGCCCCCAGTAGTGGCCCCCCTATACAGTTCCCCCAGTAGTGGTCCTCCCTATGTAGTGCCCCCAGTAGCGGCCCAGCTATGCAGTGCCCCCAGTGGTGCCCCATATACAGTGCCCCCAGTAGTGGTCCCCCCTATGCAGTGCCCCTTATACAGTGTCCCCAGTAGTGACTACTGTAGTACCCCCTATGCAGTGCCCCCAGTAGTGGACCCCCCTATGCAGTGCCCCTTATTCAGTGCTCCCAGTAGTAGTCCCACCTATACAGTGCCCCCAGTAGTGCCCCCCCTATGCAGTGCCCCTTATACAGTGCCCCCAGTAGTAGTCCCCCCTATGCAGTGCCCCCAGTACTGCCCCCAGTAGTAGTGCTCCTTATACAGTGCCCCAGGGGCTGGTTGGCAACTTTTAGCCTGGGGGGCAAATGCATGCAGGCGGCCCTGGCAGAGGAGTAGCGTGTAGCCAGGGTGAAGAATATGCGTGCTACAGCGCCCCCCCCTCAAGTGTTCCAGGGAGGAGGCGGGTCCATATGGGATTAATGTAAGGTAAAAATAAAGATTAGGGCAGCCCCCTGTCGTAGTGCCCATATGCAGTGCCCCCGTGTGCCACAGGAGAGAACACCCTTATGCAGGCCTCCAGTAGTGCCCCCAGTAGTAGTCCCCAGCCTTGTAGTGCCCCCAGTAGTAGTAGTCCCCCCCCCTTTGTAGTGCCCCCAGTAGTAGTAGTCCTCCCTTTGTAGTGTCCCCAGTAGTAGTAGCCCCCCCTTGTAGTGTCCCCAGTAGTAGTAGTCCCCAGTAGTAGTAGTCCCCCACCCCCCTTGTAGTGCCCCCAGTAGTAGTAGTAGTAGTCCCCTTATAGTGCCCCCAGTAGTAGTAGTCCCCAATAGTAGTAGTCCCCTCCCCCTTGTAGTGCCCCCAGTAGTAGTAGTCCCCCCCCTTTGTAGTGCCCCCAGTAGTGCCAGACCCCCCCCCCAGTAGACACATAATATAAAAAACAAAATAAAAATAAACACTTACCTGAATCCCCGCTCACACCGCCGCCATCTGCTCCTCCGTCTGTCCTCCCGGGCCGGGCCGCTCTTCATTATGGGAGAGACGTCATATGACATCATGACGTCTCTCCCATTGCCCACTGCGGGAGCCGGAAGATGGAGTGGCTCCCGCAGTGGGCGCAGCAGCAGCAGCTAATGAGAGTCTGACAGACTCTCATTGGCTATTGCTTACAACAAACACACAGCTGTCGGAGCCGGCGGCTGTGTGTTTGTCAGTGTAGCGCTGACCGAACTCCATCCGGTCAGCGCTACACACGCGGTGCAGTCTGTGTCACAGTGACACAGACTGCACCGGCCCGCGGCCCGCATGACGCTGCGGCCCGGGGGGCACATGGCACCCTGCCCCCCGGCCCAGCCCGCCACTGCAGTGCCCCCACCCCTATGCATATAGGACAAAGACACAAAAAAAAAAAAAAAAAATACCCCACTTACATGAATCCCTGCGCCTGCCGCTGTCCGCTCCTCCGTCCTCCCGGCCCGCTCTGCACTATGGGAGAGATGTTATGACGTCTCTCCCATTACCCACTGTGGGAGCCGGAAGGTGAAGCTCATGAGTGAGCTCCAGCCTGGCCCTGGCAGTGGGCGCAGTAGCCAATGAAAGTCTGTGTGACTCTCATTGGCTGCCAAAACAAACACACCGCTGCTATCCGGCTCTGGCGGGGTTGTGCTTATTACTGTGTAGTGCGGAGACCGCACTCACTGCGGTCCGCACTACACTTACTGATTGGTGGGCAGGGGGTGTTTCTGGGTACTCAGAAACCCCCCCTGTGTGCGCGTATGTGCAAAGCTACGGTCGCTACATACCTCGTTACATCACCACGGTGTCCCCATGATTATTTCTTACAGTCACTTTACTTCAACCACATTGCCAGCCAAACTGCACAACTTAGGCTCTATGGCCCTGTCTGCCTGCCTACTGTATGTTCCCTTTCTCGTAATTCAGAGTAGCTCCCTAAAGGTATGTACTGCACACTGGGCCACATACAGAGATGTACGCTATGAAGATGTCCTTGCAGTTAAGCGATTATCGTCTGTCTGAGCAAGCGTGAGTCATGTGGCACATGCGTCAAGGTTCATTACCGTACTCACTAGCGCACGCAGGGGGGGTTTCTCAGTACCTAGAAACCCCCCCTGCCCGCCAATTACTCATCACAGCTGACAGTCTTTTTTGACTGTCGGAGGAGCGCAGTAACGCGGCAGCGGGCTCCGACTTCATAGCCACACTGTCACTGAGAGAGGCTGGAGGAATCTAGGGGGAATGCAGCTAGCTCCTCCCAGGCATTGCAGCAGTTCCCGTGGGTTGCTGGTCGAGTGACTCACGCAAGCGACTTCAGCTGTCTCCTGCTGTACCTTGATCTAGCAGCAGGTATGTGTGCACTGTGAATGCGTGGCTTATGTGCGGTGGTGCTGGCGGGGAGGGGGCAAGGGGGCTTGTGGTTGTGTGTAATTATGTATGCTGTGTGTAAGTATACTTACGCGTGTGTGTGCGCATGTATGTGTATGCTGTAAGTTGGCTTATGTGTGTGTATCCTGTGAGTCAGTATGCTTATGTGTATGTATGCATGTATGTATGCTGTGCAGAAGTATACTTATGTGCGTACATGATTGAATGCTTGCGTGTATATGCAATCTGCGTGTATATATATATATATATATATATATACACACATGTATATATATATATATATATATTAGGGATGTGCGCCGGACCATTTTTGCCGGATTTGGATTTGGTTCTAATTCGTCATCCGGCTTTGGATTAGGATTTGGATTTGCCAAACTGCGGTGACTGGCTTTGGATTTGGATTTGGATTTGGACTTTTTGCCAAAATTGGCAAAAAAAGCTAAAATTACATAAATTGGGCTTTTTTTTCTTCCTAGAGTGTTATTTACCTCAATAACATTAATTTCCAGTCATTTACAGTCAATTTAGACCACCTCACAGCTTAAATTATTGTTTTCACCATTATTGGCCAAAGGTTGCAGTGAGCTAACTGGTGACCAAGCGTCAGAGCAGCGGCGCAGTGGCACAGACACCACAGTTTAAAGCACATCTATGAAACTATGCCACACAGCAGTGGCAGAAATGAAAGGTAGTGCTAGATGGAATTGTCCTTGGGCCCTCCCACCCACCCTTTATGTTGGATCTTAAAAAGGACATGCACACTTTAACAAACGAAGCATTTCAGCGACAGGTACTGCCACTTTGTGGCTGAAGTGCTTGGTTTGTTTGGGCCCCCACAAAAAAATCTTCCAATCTACTAAAGGCAACAGGTCTACAGTGGCATGATGTCACCATCATTGCCATCCTCACCCTCATCAGTGTGTACATCATCCGATTCCTCACACAATATCAGTTCATCCCCGCTGGAATCTACCATTACAGAAGTATCTGTACTGTGACGTGATTGGTGGGAAAGGTTTTCCTCGTGAAATTTCCAGTTCATTTTAATGAACATCATTTTTTCTACATTTTGTGGAAGTAGCCTCCTTCGTCGTTCACTCACAAGGTTCCCGGCTGTACTGAAAACTCTCTCCGAGTACACACTGGAGGGTGGGCAGCTTAAATAATGCAAAGCCAGTTTATACAAGGGTCTCCAAATTGCCTTTTTTTTCTTCCAATATTCTTAGTGACATGTCTACGTGTATGGTGTCCTGAAAATAATCCTCCACCATTCTTTGGATGGTAATCGTATTAGATGGAGTTGCGGTAGAGGTGTCACTGGTGTTGGGCAAATCTTTTAGACCCGACCAGATGTCAAAATGTTGACTTGACTTATCTGCATCACCACTGGGTCTTTTGGAAAAGGTGCATTTTTTTCTGGCTGCTGCTGGAGAAATTGAAGGAGGAGACGTCATCGTAGTGCCATGTGTCACTTCAGCTGCCAACTTGCTCACCAGGAGCGCTTTGGTTCTTTTAAGATCTGGGTCAGTTGTAAAGAAAGACACAGCATATGACTTGAACCTAGGATCAAGAATGGTTGCTAAAATATAATGATCAGATTTCAAGATCTTGGCCACCCGTGGATCCTGGCGAAGCGAACAAAGGACTTGATCTATCAGTCCAGCATACTTTGCGGAATCACTTTGTTTAATATCATCCTTCAATTTCTCCAGCTGCTTTTCCAAAAGCGAAATCAGGGGAATCACCTTACTCAAGCTAGCAGTGTCAGCACTCACTTCACAAGTGGCAACTTCAAATGGTTTGAGCACCTTGCACAAGACAGAAAGTACTCTCCACTGTGCTGGGGTAAGGTACATTCCCCCTCCTCTCCCAATGTCATGGCTTGTCGTATAGCTATGGATGGCTTTTTGCTGCTCCTCCATCCGCTGAAGCATATACAGGGTTGAGTTCCACCTCGTTACCACTTCTTGCTTCAGTTGATGGCAGGGCAAATTAAACTGCTCTTGCAGGTGCTGCAATCTCCTGCACGCTGTTGTTGAATGCCGAAAATGTCCCGAAATTTTTCGGGCCACAGACAGCATCTCCTGAACGCCCCTGTCGTTTTTTAAAAAACCCTGCACCACTAAGTTTATTGTGTGCGCAAAACAGGGGATGTGTTGGAATTCACCCAGCTGTAATGCTTTCACTATATTTGTAGCATTGTCAGAAATCACAAATCCTGAGGAGAGTCCAAGTGGGGTAAGCCATGTTTCTATGACATCTCTTAGTTTTTCTAAGAGGTTGTCAGCGGTATGCCTCTTATTGAATCCGGTGATGCACAGAGTTGCCTGCCTCTGATTGAGCTGGTGTTGTTTGTTAGATACTGCTGCTGCTGAAGGCGATTCACCCACCCAGTGGGCTGTCACAGTCATGTAATCTTTAGTTTGTCCACTACCGCTTGTCCACATATCTGTGGTTAAGTGGACAGTGGGTACAATAGCATTTTGCAGACCAATAATTAGGTTCTGTTTAACGTCCTGGTACAGCCGAGGAATGGCTTTTCGGGTAAAATGAAACCGAGATGGAATTTGGTACCGGGGACACATGACCTCAACTAGCTGTGTAAATCCCACTGCATTAATTGAGGATATTGGACGCAGATCTAATATTAGCATAGCTGTCATGGCGTCAGTGATCCGCTGTGCGACAGGGTGAGAGCTGTCATACTTGCTTCCCCTTGCAAGAGATTCTTTAACAGTCAATTGTTTTTTTGGTATACTACTAGTAGTCTTCTTTGTCCACTTCTGGGATGAAGATCCACCAGCAGCAGCAGCAGCAGCAGCAGGCCTAGCGCTCAAAGATTCAGTTTCTTCTGAGGTGTCCTGGAAATTGGAGGAGTCACCGTGACTTAGCACTAATAAATTGGATGTTGTACTACCACTGATCATTCCTGAGGATATTGAGGAGGAAGGTGTTGTCGGCGGAGATTGCAGGTGCTGGGATTTAGTAGAGAAAAGGCATCTAGCTAATGCTGGACTGCTTGTTGTTATTTTTTTTGCAGTAGTTTCTGTTATCAAACACCTGTCATGAGCTCGCTGCAGATGACGTAATAGCGTAGAGGTTCCTAGATGTTTAACGTCCCTACCTCTACTAACTGTGGTCTCACAGAGGCTACAAATGGCTTGACAAACATTGTCAGGGTTTGGGTAAAAGTAATTCCACACAAAAGATGTAGATTTGTTGGTTCTATGCCCAGGCATGGCAATGGCCTTCTTATCTTGGCCAAGAGCTGCTTCCACTGGTGCCTGACTTATACAAATAATATCCTCATCCTCAACATCCTCATTAGTGCCAGCATCAGCTGCACATATATTCCTCTCATCCTCTTGCAATTCCACGGTGGCATCCTCAATTTCTATGTCCTCGGCAATACTGCTCATCCCCACAACTACAGATGGAAAAGAAACTGTGGAGGGCGGCTTCTCTGAAAGGTCAGGCTTACACATAGAAATGCCACTTGTGGACCCACTTAGACTCTCTTCAGGGATTTCTGACATTTGTGTTTCAAAAAACACAGTTTGTTCGACTGCCTTATTGGTTTTAAATTTTTTCACACTTCTATAGTCTGATTGAAAAGGTCTTTTATCATCACGAGAGGCACAAGATGCCTCACTGACAGCTGCAGAACCACCACTCAGAAATAAAGGGCAAAGCCTGAGTCTTTCCTTGCCGCTACGTGTGGTGAATGGTATGTTGCCAATTTTCTGTTTCTCTGCAATAGTAGTAGTCTTTAGAGGTTTTTGTTTTGTCTTTACCCCTGTAAAATCTAAATTTTTTGATTTCAGGTTCCCTAAGGTTTTAAAGCCTCTATGCCCTTGAGCATCAGCTTTAGATAAAAGTGATGGACTTCCAGCCGCTGCAATGCTAGCATTTACATGTTGTTTCTGCTCTCCTCTCAGTTCATTCTCGTGATCCATATTACTTTATCACTATGAACTGGAGTCACAGAGCTTGTATACACACAGTGGGCTATGCCCTTTCACGGAGCTTGTATAATAGACACAGTGGGCTATGCCCTGTCACGGAGCTTGTATAATACACTCAGTGGGCTATGCCCTGTCACGGAGCTTGTATAATAGACACAGTGGGCTATGCCCTGTCACGGAGCTTGTATAATACTCAGTGGGCTTATGCCCTGTCACGGAGCTTGTATAATAGACACAGTGGGCTATGCCCTGTCACGGAGCTTGTATAATACACTCAGTGGGCTATGCCCTGTCACAGAGCTTGTATAATAGACACAGTGGGCTGTGCCCTGTCACGGAGCTTGTATAATAGACACAGTGGGCTGTGCCCTGTCACGGAGCTTGTATAATACACTCAGTGGGCTTATGCCCTGTCACGGAGCTTGTATAATACTCAGTGGGCTTATGCCCTGTCACGGAGCTTGTATAATACTCAGTGGGCTTATGCCCTGTCACGGAGCTTGTATAATAGACACAGTGGGCTATGCCCTGTCACGGAGCTTGTATAATACACTCAGTGGGCTAGCTATGCCCTGTCACGGAGCTTGTATAATAGACCCAGTGGGCTATGCCCTGTCACGGAGCTTGTATAATAGACACAGTGGGCTATGCCCTGTCACGGAGCTTGTATAATACTCAGTGGGCTTATGCCCTGTTACGGAGCTTGTATAATAGACACAGTGGGCTATGCCCTGTCACGGAGCTTGTATAATACACTCAGTGGGCTATGCCCTGTCACGGAGCTTGTATAATAGACCCAGTGGGCTATGCCCTGTCACGGAGCTTGTATAATAGTGACAGTGGGCTATGCCCTGTCACGGAGCTTGTATAATACTCAGTGGGCTTATGCCCTGTCACGGAGCTTGTATAATAGACACAGTGGGCTATGCCCTGTCACGGAGCTTGTATAATACACTCAGTGGGCTATGCCCTGTCACGGAGCTTGTATAATACTCAGTGGGCTTATGCCCTGTCACGGAGCTTGTATAATAGACACAGTGGGCTATGCCCTGTCACGAAGCTTGTATAATACACTCAGTGGGCTATGCCCTGTCACGAAGCTTGTATAATACTCAGTGGGCTTATGCCCTGTCACGGAGCTTGTATAATAGACTCAGTGGGCTATGCCCTGTCACGGAGCTTGTATAATAGACACAGTGGGCTTATGCCCTGTCACAGAGCTTGTATAATAGACACAGTGGGCTTATGCCCTGTCACGGAGCTTGTATAATACTCAGTGGGCTTATGCCCTGTCACGGAGCTTGTATAATACACTCAGTGGGCTATGCCCTGTCACGGAGCTTGTATAATAGACACAGTGGGCTATGCCCTGTCACGGAGCTTGTATAATACTCAGTGGGCTTATGCCCTGTCACGGAGCTTGTATAATACTCAGTGGGCTTATGCCCTGTCACGGAGCTTGTATAATACACTCAGTGGGCTATGCCCTGTCACGGAGCTTGTATAATATACACAGTAGGCTATGCCCTGTCACGGAGCTTGTATAATACTCAGTGGGCTTATGCCCTGTCACGGAGCTTGTATAATAGACACAGTGGGCTATGCCCTGTCACGGAGCTTGTATAATACACTCAGTGGGCTATGCCCTGTCACGGAGCTTGTATAATAGACCCAGTGGGCTATGCCCTGTCACGGAGCTTGTATAATACTCAGTGGGCTTATGCCCTGTCACGGAGCTTGTATAATACACTCAATGGGCTTATGCCCTGTCACGGAGCTTGTATAATAGACACAGTGGGCTATGCCCTGTCACAGAGCTTGTATAATAGACACAGTGGGCTATGCCCTGTCAAGGAGCTTGTATAATACTCAGTGGGCTATGCCCTGTCACGGAGCTTGTATAATACACTCAGTGGGCTATGCCCTGTCAGTTGTCACGGAGATTGTATAATACAGTGAGTAGTAGAGTACACATACACACAGTGGGCTTATTATGCCCAGTCACGGAGCACACACAAGGGCTTATGCCCAGTAAAGTCACAGAGCACTGCCTACTCTAATCTATCTAACACTAGAACAGACAGTGCACTAGCTAACTACCTAACTACGCGTCACGCGAGAAATGGCGCCGACTGCCGGGCGCCGCGCCTTTTTATAGAGGCCGAACGTCACTCGGCTCTCGCGAGAATCCGACGCCGGACGGGTGACGTTCGGCCTCGAGGTGGAATCTGAGTCAGGCGGGAACACCCGAACTTGCATTCGGGTGGACTCGGATTCCACCTGTTCGGAGCGGTTCGGATTCCTCAGAATCCGAACCGCTCATCACTAATATATATATATATATATATACACATGTAATCCTTCTGGCTAGGGTATGCTCCCAGCACAATGACAAAGGAAGGTGGCACTCCAATTGGTGAATCAAGTCAATATATATTATTAATGTCACATATCCATGTGTGTAATTATGTTGACGCATTAATAATATATATTGACTTGATTCACCAATTGGAGTGCCACCTTCCTTTGTCATTGTGCTGGGAGCATACCCTAGCCAGAAGGATTACATGTATACATTTTCTTAGGATGCCACCCGCTTTCTCATGTTTATTGTCCTGAGTGCCAGGCTTATTCCACTATATATATATATATATATATATATATATATATATATGTATATATATATATATATATATATATATAGTATGGAAACCCCCCCTTGAATATCCTGCGTTTGCCCCTGGTACTCAATCGCATTGATTATTTATTCACGGTGTGACAGACTGTCGGGGAGCATTTGGGGGAGGTAACAGAAAGCGTCAGCTAAAAAGTCAGGCGTTTTGGGGGCGCATCATAGCCTGCGTTAGCGATCCTGTATGCAAGAAATATGGCAGCGACGTCTCAGTTCCGTGGTCGTTCTGCATAACATACGGCTTACATCGCAAAGATCAGCAACCGATGCTGCGTCTTTCTACGCAGATGCTTAGATTCGCAAAGACGCCGGTAGCCAACTCAATACATTTTCCGGCGCTGCGACATATTTTCGCACAGTAGCTGCGTACAGGATCGCGCTGCGGCGGCGTTGGCGTACATCTGAATCAGGCCCAACAACTTTACTGCTTCTGCCTCTCCTCAGTCCCTATTCTCCATTACCCTGTGTGCACAACCTCCGGATCCTTAGTTATTTAGTGATAGCCGGTCCATTGCGCAGTGGTCTGCACACTTTATCATAGTTAGTAAACACCATGGACAAAATAAAACCAGAATTCATTAAATGCATATTTTGCAATGTAGACACTTTTCCCTTAAAGAGCGGAACAACCATAAAAAACAGCTTATGTGGCGATTTCTTTGCCAAGTAAACGTTATTCGCCCCTGGGTTATACATTATAAACATAATGGACTCATTATGTCCACTCTTACTTTAAATATCCTATATGTAATGTGTCATCTGGGTGGTGTGTGCGCTTCTGGGCAGGCGTCCTTTCCTTGAAATGTTTGTGTTTGCTAATTATTGCACATTAACATACCAATGTCTTCCTATCTGCAACATCTCTATAGGTTACACAGAAAGTCTGGAAAAAGTTAAAACTGGATTTAGTAGCGTACGGTTTTTTTTAGATGGTTACAAATGACGTATTAGGGGTAACTGACCACCAAGGAGCGCTGCACAGCGGAGCGTATCAGCCACTGTTCTGCTCGGGAAAGGCATTTGAATGAGTTTCCCAGTTCAGTATACACTGCGGGGTCCAGGGGCGTTTCTAGAGAGGAGGGGGCCCGTGTGCAGTCTCCGACATGGGTCCCCTTCTCTCCGCTAGGCGGCCAGCAGCGCACTTAGCTGTGCGCGGTCAGCGCCGGAGTTATAGACTCTGGGCACTGGAGTGTGCCCAGAGTCTATAGTGTATGCACAGATCACTGGGAAAATGGCTGCGGCGGCCATTTTCCCTGTACTGCGCATGCGCAAACGACGGGAGAATGGCCACCGCGGCCATTTTCCAGTCGTTTCACAGCACCGGTCCCCCGTGCCGACGTGGGACTCCGGAAAGGTAAGTAATATTATGGGTGCAGGGTGTGCGGTGCGGGGCCCCCATGGACCCAGAGGTCCATGTTCCCTGCACACCCTGCACCCATTATAGATACGCCCCTGGCGGGGTCCCTGATCCCACTGGAGGGATATAGTGATCGCCATAGGAGTGGCCAGGCTCACAGAAGGGCGTATCTAGTTCAGGCTTGGTGGCAAAATGGATGTAAAATACTACTAAAAAAAAAAACGCATGCAAAAACAAGTGTATTTCTGCCCATGTACAGAGATGGCAATGCGTTCCAGTTAGTATCATCAGCGCATGTTTTATGTACACGTCACAGACACTTACCTTTTTACTGGCACCCATGTCATCATAAACCATCTCTTTTACTGTAAGACATCAATCAAATTGCTAAAAACCCCTCTAATGCATATATAAGGCCTGATTCAGAGATGTACACTATTTACATTGCTGCTGCGTCTTTGGATGCGTCTGAAGGTGTACTCAGTTGCGGGCAGCTGCCAGGGCTCCGGCGGGCATTTCAATACAAATCTCCCTGGTAGATGCATTAGCATATTTCATCAATTGCTAAGTAGCAAAAATCGCGAATGCATTTGCATTAGTGTACTTCTCTAAATCAGGCCTAATAAACACAGTCTTGGAAATATTGAGTTAAAGAAAGAGCTGGGACATCCAGGAAAGATGGAACAGATAAGAGACAGGGGAGAGTTTGGGGGGGGGGGGAGAAGGTCCACTTGAGTATCATCATCACTAAGATGGTATTGGAGGCAGAAGGAGCTTTTGAGATCACTATGGGAGCAGGTGTAGCGAGAGAAGAGGAGAGGTCCAAATACAGAGCTTTGGGGAATGCCAACAGGAAGAGGCAGAGGTAGAGTTTGAAGCAGATATAGAGAAGGAGGTTATCAAAAGGGGATGTAGTCAGCATCCCGGCGTGCGGGATGCCGACAGTGCCAAATACCAGCGCCGAAATCCTGACAGCGTCGGGATCTCAGCTTCAGAATCCTGACCGCCGGAATCCTGAAGGTAAGTATTGGGTGTTAGGGGGAGGGTTAGGGTGCCGGGTTAAGGTTAGGCATTAGGGGGAGGGTTAGGCACTATGGGCGAGGGTTAGGTAGGGGGTGCAGGGAGGGGGATGTTAGATTTAGGCACTAGGGAGGAGGTTAGGTTTAGGCACCGGGGAGGGGGTGTTAGGTTTAGGGTGCGGGGAGGGGAGGTTAGGTTTAGGCACTAGGGGGGAGGTTAGGTTTAGGCACCGGGGAGGGAGTGTTAGGTTTAGGGTGCGGGGAGGGGAGGTTAGGTTTAGGCACTAGGGGGAGGTTAGGTTTAGGCACCGGGGAGGGAGGGTTAAGGGTAAGGGTTAGACTTACCTTCTGTCCTTATGGGTGTCGGGATTCTGACTGTCGGGATGCCACTGTCTGTATTGTGACCAGCTGCATCCCGTCTGCCGGGATCTCATACCCAACCCAATCAAAAGTTAGAAGGACAGCGGTTGGAGGGTAGTGTCACGGAGGCCCAGGGGATGGAGGGTCAACTGTATCAAAAGCAATTGACAAGTCAAGGAGGATAAGAATGGCGAAGTGACCCTTATGTTTAGCAGTGAGAAGGTCATTAGTGACCTTAGTAAGGACAATTTCAGTGGAGTGAAGGGAGCAAAACCAGATTGAAGCAGGCCAAGGAGGTATGGGAGGAAAAGATAGTGGGTAGGTGTTGGAAGATGAGTCATTCCCACAGTTTGAGGTCAAAGGGGGGGAGAAAGATGGGGCGGTGTTAGAGACGGAGCCTTGATGGAGAGAGGATTTTTTTATTAGACTGGGAGAAATGAGGGCAAGTTAAAAGAAGGGTACAGTGCCAGTGGAGAGAGAGGGTCCAAAGAGGTAAGAAAGGTGTGAGCAAGCAGTAAGAAAGAGTGAATGAGGTGGAAGGGAATGGGGTCAATGGGGGAAGATGTAGGTGGAACAGGATGAGAGGATGGAGTGGACATTTACTAAGGGGCAGATGTACAAGCTCTGGAAAGTGATAAATTGGAGAGTGATAAACTACCAACCAACCAGCTCCTAACTGTCATTTTTCAAACACAGCATGTGACATGGCAGTTAGGAGCTGATTGTATAGGGGGGCGCCAGCGGCGGCTGCATGTTTGTTATAGCAGCCGATGAGAGTCTATCAGACTCTCATTGGCTGCTGCGTCGGCCACAGACTGAGCCGGCTGGCGCTCACTCATGAGCTCAGCCTTCCGGCTCACCCCGCAGCAGGTTGGGAGAGACGTCATAGTGCAGAGCGGCCAGGAGTGGCAGCGGCGGTCGTCGGCAGGAGCGTGGATCAGGTAAGTTGCGTTTTCTCTTTTTTTAAGGAGCACTGCATAGGGGGGGTGGCCGCTACTGGGGACACTGTGGGGGCACTGCCTAGTTTGGGTGGCATCTACTGTGGGGGCATTGCATAGGTGGGGGTGGCCGCTACTGGGGACACTGTATGGGGGGTTGTGGCCACTACTGGGGCACTGTATAAGGTGGGATGTGTTACTAGGGCACTGCTAAGGGCAATGCATAGTGGGGACTACTACTGGGGGTACTGCTTGGGACTACTACGGGGGGCACTGCAGAGGAGGGGACTACTACTGGGGGCACTGCATAGGGGGGACTACTACTGGGGGCACTGCATAGGGGGGACTACTACTGGGGGAACTGCATAGGGGTGCCCAAAGCATATTCTTGCAGCTGGGCCCACCACTCTCTAATTCGGCCACTGCCGGCGGTGGCTTTGATTTGTCAAGCCCTGCAGTACTGTAATATTTTACCATAGGAAAAGTTTGGGGGAGCAGGTTATTCATATGTACAGCGCCTACGAATTGCAAACACTGACTTAGATATCTCTTATTACTTTAGTTATTTAGCAAAGTAACTACCTGGATAGAGCTATTTCAGTGACCGGCATTTACAAGTAATGTGTTACTGGGATAATTATTACTTGTAGAATTGGAAGAAATCTAACGTTAACTAGTGAAACTTATAACTAGAATGCTGGAGCCATAGTTTTTACAGCAGCCAAACTAGAGACTCTTGTGCTGCTAATTACAAGAGATACTTCTTATAAGAAAAGGATGAGCAGTAACTCATTGCACTTGTACATCAGTGGTATAACCACTTTAATACTTATATACTGAGGTTTGGGAGTGTGATTATCCATTATAACTTCAGTAAAGTGATTCATCTGAAATATAGAGTTACAACACTTATTGAGACTATAATATCTATTGGAAATGATATAATTGCACACATCATAGAGGGAAGTGACATTGTTCATTTATATTCTGGAAAATAATATACAAGGAAGTGCAATCAATTAACCCTTCTAGAGGATAACTGTTCTAAGAGTCTGAGACTCAGTGGTGTAACTAGGGTATTTGGAGCCCAGGGCAAATTTGAAAAGGGAGCCCCCCCCATGTGTGCGCGCAGCAAAAAATAGGCGTGGTCACTTAAAAATGGGGCGTGTCAACATGACACACCCCTTTATTTTCAAACTGAACATTCCTATCCATATGCACCTTAACCCCAGTAGTACCCCTTATACAGTACCCCCAGTATGCAGTTGTGGTCCCTCTCATGCAGGCCCATAGTAGTGCCCCTTATACAGTATCCCCAGTAGTGGTCCCTCTTATATAGCCCCCAATTAGTTCCCCTTACTCAGTACCCCCAGTAGTGGCCCCCCAAATGCAGTGCCCCACGTAGTGTTCCCCCTTATGCAGTGCCCCCAGTAGCAGTCCCCACAATGCAGTGCGCCCAGTAGCGGTATCCCCTTATGCAGTGCCCTTTATATGGTGCCCCCAGTAGTAGTCCCCCCCCTATGCAGTGCCCTTTTATATAGTGCCCCAGCAGTAGTCCCCCCCATGCAGTTTTCCCAGTAGTGGTCCCCTTATGCAGGCACCCTGTAGTGATCCCCCCTATCTAGTGCCCCCTGTAGTGGTCCCCGCAGTGCCCCTAGCAGTAAGCCCCTTATATAGTGCCCCCAGCAGTAGTGTCCCCCCCTCCCATGCAGTGCCCCCAGTAGTGGTCCCCCTGATGTAGGCTCCCAGTAGTGACCCCCCCCCCTATCCAGTGGTCCCTGTAGTGGCCCTTCCTATTATTGCCCCCAGTAGTGGTCCACCGAGTGCAGTGCCTCTAGTAATAGGCCCCTTTTAGAATGCCCCCAGTGGTAGTCCCCCCCCCCAGTAGTAGTCCCCAGTAGAGTAGCCCCCCCCCCAGTAGAGGTCCTCCCAATGGCACCCCCAGTAGTAGCCACACCTCCCCCAGTAGAGGTCCCCCCAGTAGTAGCCAACCACTCCCCCGTTGTGCAGATAGGTTTAAACATAAATAAATATATATAAAAATATACTTACCTGATTCCACGCTGCTCCTGCTCCTGTCCGCGATGCCGCTCCCGCCCGCCAGTCCACCCGGACTGGCGCGCTCAGCATTATGGGACTGACGTCATGACGTCATGACATCAGTCCCATTACCCACTGCAGGAGCCGGACGGAAGTCCGGCTCTTGCAGTGGGTGCTGCAGCAGTCAATGAGAGTCTATCTGACTCTCATTGGCTGCTGTTTAACACATGCATCGCCGCCAGCGCTGGCGGCGTTGCGTGTGTTATGCACAGCCTGAGCCCGCCTCCTAGCGCTATTGGGCAAGCGCTCAGGGGGAGGGAACGGGCTCAGGCGTGCAGCACAGGACCGGCGCTGGAAGCCTAGCGCCGGTCCTGTGCAAATGTGTAGCGCTGACCGCACTCATTGCGGTCGGCGCTACACTGGCTATCTAGGGTGGGCGGGCCGGTACCGTGGCCGGCGGCGCCCGCCCACGCCGCCGGTCCAACGGCGCCCAGGGCACGAACCCCGCTCGCCCTGCCCTAGTTACGCCACTCCTGAGACTTCTCACTTTGTTAGCAGTATAAGACATCTGGACTTTATAATAGGTAAAAGTGAGGGATAAGGTGCATACACACTGTCAGATTTGACAGATGAACGACTGAACGCCAGAAAGATTGAACGATTTGCAAACGATTTAACGATTTTTGACTTAATTAAAATGAATGGAAATCGTCCAAAACTGACTGCAGTGCAAACACATCAGATGTCAGATATCGTTATCTGACAAACGGGAAAGTGCATCGTTCATCGTTCAGATATGTCAGATCTTCCTTCAGATATGAACGATTGAACAATTTTTTAAATCGTTATCGTTCAGATCTGACCGTGTGTATGCACCATTACACTTTGATGTGAAGCACTGTGTGACACAGTTGGGATAGGGGTCCCTCTCCGGGGGTAGATGGACTCCCTCTTTACACACAGCAACCGTAGAAATAGGAGACAAGTCTGGGAATCTCATACAATCTGGTTGGCGCCAGTCTTTATTGTGCCACACACAAAAGTATAAACAAAAGCATAAACATAAATCCTAGCCCGGCTAGCCTATTCCCTTGCTATAACAATGGTAGAGCCTATTGCCCTCATCATCAACAAAACACGTGCACAGTACTTACAGGGTTTTAACCAAATGTCTCGGAACAGGCTAGACTGCCAGCTCCCCCAGGTATGAGACACTCAGTCACAAACAAACCCAGCTTAAATTAGCCAGTTACAGGTGGAAGCCCTAATGAGGCTGCTACCAAGCTGAAAGGCCCAAGACCTGGAGTGGCCTGTGGATGGAGCCCTCCCTCTCCTCACATCCACACCCCCAGGACCCATTTCGGCTTTTCACAGAAGCCGACATTACTAGTCTGCTTTCCTAACAGACTTCTCCTGGGGGTTTTAAAAGACATAAGACAGCAATCTGGGACAAATATAGAAGCCTTTCCACACTTCTCCAGTGCTTCTATCACAACTGTTATTGTATAAGTTGTGGAGGGTGAATCAGAACTAACATAGTAATATCCATATACAGGTAGTTCTCATCACTAAGAGAATTACAATGGTCTCACCCTCATTCATCCCATTTGCATATAAGCATAGCAAATGTTATGGTCATTGATGTAAAGTCTTGGGATAATACACTGTTATTATATTTACCATTTGCTATAACTTTAATGTACTGTATGTAACTTTAAAATTGTTTAGCATATTTATGCATACTTTGTTGTATTGCTATGTATGTGTAAAGCATTAACCATTATATTTGCTTGTCAGTTTATGATAACTTAGTAGATATATAAAGTGTTAAAATGTATCTATTCATGTGTTTACTTACCTCGGAGAGAGTGTGGAGAATATTATATGTCAAATGATTTTAGGAAAGGTAAAGAAACATACTTACCTTAGGCTTATCCAGGCAAGCCTTAATACTACATACTGTCCAAGCCAATACATAATAGGGTTTTCCCAAGTAGGCCCAGACTACTATTGATACTTGGGTGGAGGCACTGACCTGATAAAGAAAAGGTACACCACTTATCATGAGTTTAAGGGTGGGTAAAACAAGATTACATAGGAGTTAGTAACCTGGTGTCCCTCTGAGCGTAAAGGGGGGTTACACCTACACATGAATATTCAGCGGTGGCTGAGATAAAATGCTTTAAACTATTGTTGAGATTTGAGAGCTCTTGGTGGCTCCCTTTATTTCACATCCCACCCACTTCATCACCTTCAAGGTCGTATGTTCACGCAATTGCGATACAATTATCCATTTAGGGGGCATATTCCTTTGAAGAACAGCAGGGCTGGTGCAATGATACTTAAAATTCGCTTCCGATTGAGTTCTGGCCTATCCAGTTGATAGTACGCAAATCATTAGAATTGCGTCTATATTATATGAAGTCACTGCCGTGTTTTCTCAATACTTAATTTCCATTTAGACTACTGTAGAAAAGAAGATTCACATTTTTAAAAGGTGGGGGATGGAGCAGCTCTATGTCTTAAATTTAATTATATATTATTTAATTAAAGTTCATTTCATTTGTATCTGTTTTTCGTATATAGTTTTATTTTATTTTAAAATTTGAGTCTCAGTACAAATCCTGAAAGCGGCATAATCACTGGTGGCAGTATATATTAATACTTATGGAAGTATATCACATCTTTAGACATTTTACATCAGTATTTAACACAAAAAAACTGTTGCTGGGACAGTGGCTCTGATAGCAGCCTGTCCGGGGAATTATTATCTTCTAGTTAACGGCAGTGTACAGGGAAATTACAAAAATACACACATTCAATACAATATAAAATGTTAAGACAGTCAATGGGAAAATCAAACAGTGAGATATTAAGACAATGAAATGAGTGACAGTTATAAGAAGTAGCACTCAGAGTATCTGACTGTAAGTAGGGGCGTAGTGGGAAAAAATGGTCATGTCCTGATAGCTATTAAAATTGGGTATGACAGAGTTTGCTGGGACCTGTAGTTATAGCAATAAAACACATGCATTGTATTATTAACATTATTGTTTATTAAGCAATAGTGAATAGCCCTAGTGCTATCAGCCCAGGGCTCTTCTTTGCTGGCCCAAACCCCCAAGGGAATGCAGCCCCTTGCTGACTGCTGTAGGGCTGGTTGGTACGATGATAGGGGAGTGAGCCCATGATGCATGTCCCTCAGTTATAGGGGTCAATCCAATTAGGTGCGAATTGCGACTTGCTATTTGCTCTTCGAATTTGCATAGCGAATTCATTTTGCAATTCAATTAGCAACTCGCACTGAACCAGTCAGACTGAATTTGCATGTTTAAATTTGCACCTCCCTGAGGGTGAGAGATAGAAAGGAAAATGTTTATTGTAAGGTTAAAATGTCGGGACACCGTGCTGAACTCTTGGACACCCCCTAATGACTAATTAGGCAATTGGAAGTTTCCAATTAGCTTAATTAGTCCAGTAATGACATGTTATTTTTGGGGGGTAAAAAAAAAAAATTGTCCTGAAATTAACCCAAAATCAACTTTTTCGTTAGTTCAGGCACCCCAAATTTAATTACAATATTTTTTTAATTTGAAAAATAATATATATTTTTTTTAAATCAAATTTTTCCAATTTTTCAAGATGCCCTTAAAGTACCCCAAAATCTTTCTTTTGCATTTTCGTTTAATTCATTTGCGATTAAACAAAAAAAAGCTTTTTCTTTTGCAATTATTAAAAAAAAGCACAAATCAGCCATTTGACAGAATGGTCTCCCCACTTTTTCATGCAATTCTCTCACATCGCATTTGGCAGTCAATTCGCAAACCACTGCTGCGAGTACCGTGAACAGGCATTTTAATTGGATTGGAGAATTCTTGGGAGCGCGCTTTCGTGCGAAGTCTGTGAGTATAAAAAGAAACAAACTCACTACTCACGATTCGCACTTAATTGGATTGTGTGCAGTCGGGAAGCCGGCGGACCTAATCCCGACAGCCGGCTTCCCGTCTGTCATATCCCGGCGAGGGTCTAAAGATAGGTATCGATATGCCGACGCCTGTCATTAGACATATGCCGGGAGCCGACGCCCGTCATCCCGATCGAAGGGACGCCGGGCGCCGAGCGCGGATAGCCGCGGGGGGGGGAGGGTTAGGTTTAGGGTTCCCGGGGGGGACTTAGGGTTAGGCACCCCTCCAGGAGGTTAGGTTTAGGCTAGGGGAAGGGGGGGTTAGTGTTAGGCACCCCCGGGAAGGGGACAGGGTTTAGGCACCCCCCCGGGGGACCTAGGCTTAGGCGGCAGGGAATGGGGGATTAGGTTTAGGCACTTAGAGGAGGGATTAGGGTTAGGCACTGGGGGGGGGGAGGTTAGGGATAGGCACTCCTAAGGGAGGGTTAGGGTTAGGGGGTAGAAATAGGTTAGTATATACTTACCTTTGACGATCGGGATTTCCTCCTCTACCAGGATGCCGCTGTCGGGATTCCAACCGCTGGGCATGGGTTCAGCGGTAAATCATACCGATTCCAATTGGATTGACCCCATAGAATCATATATTCGGGATTTGCAATTACCAGTCTGGGCTGGAAGCACTAGTGCTAGATACACTTAGTGGGGGATGAACACGCTTTCGTTTTATAGTTTCATGCATTTTTTTTAAATAGTTGCCGCAAATAAACCGGAATAGGCCACCAGTGATGTGTGCAGCTTATAAATCGCTGTCATTTCGCAGTCTATTACATGCCGCTCCAGGTGTTCAACCTACAATCCAAGCAACTAGTTCTCTCAGGTATAATGAACCAAAGTGTGTGTACCTTAAACATTTTTGGTCCTTTGTTTTTCGTTCCCTTAACAACATGGGTGTACTATAATGGGTGCACCCTGCTCCCTTACGTTATAAATACCTCTCTGGAATCCAGCGCTGCAAAAAATCAATGGGAAAATGGCTGGGGCGCCATTTTCTCGATGATTTGTGCATGCACAGTAGAGAAATCATGTTCCCGGCGACCTAAGCTGTAGAAACAGGGCAAGGATCTATTCTGCAACTGCGTCTGCGAGAGGGGGGGAATGGCCCGTACGCAGGCAGCACACAGACAACCTCCTCTCTTAAACCGTCCCTGCTTAACAATATAACACCCCTGCAAAAGTCTTCACACATAACATTGAATCCAAGTATCGCGGATGTTATGCTCTATTGTAATGTGCGTATATCCCAGTTCTCCTTTGGACATACGCATTGCCCTGAACAGGCTCCCCTTGTCCACTTGATTAGAGAGCACATCGCGAGGAGCATTATGGACCAGCAGGGACCTTCAGCAACACAGCAAATAGAGGTAATTTTAATTTAATGCTGCAGCCAACATTTATATTCAGTAGCCTAAACTTATTTAAGGAATATTATAATGATAGCAAAGAAATGGTAACATAATTCGTGGGCAATAAAGAGGTCGCTGACTTGGAAGGGTTAATGGTGGTGAACCTGCATGAATGGTGAATTATGAATTGTCTACATTCAGATAAATAGTATACATTAATGTGGATGGAGAAGAAGAGACACAGGGGAAGGATCACAAAAGATAATTCGCTGCTGGTAATCTGGAACGCCAGCAAAAGCTTCCATTAAACATTACAAGCACCTAGAAAAAAGTAATACGGTACATACACTGAAGTGCCAAAAGTCATGGGATAGATGCCTAGTATCATTTAGGACCCCCTCTAGCCTCTAGCCCGGCGAAGTGCAGTCTTTTCCACAAGTGGACGGAAAACTTCTGGTGAGATGTTGACCCATGCCGTCTAGATAGCTTTCCACAGCTCCCTGATATTTGTAGGTGCAAAACAGTGGCGTCACTATGGGGGTGCGAGCTGCACCGGGTGTCACCCTTGAAGGGGGTGACACCAAAATGGAGGTTCCCCCTAAGTGACAGGAGCCGGGTGCTGCAGTGTGACATCCTCCTGTAGTACTCGGCCCCTGTCACAGAGGAGGAGCTGACAGTGCAGGCACTAGCCTTCGGTAGCCCAGCATCCCCGGGGATGCTGGGCACGCCCCTGAAGTGATGCTCTTGGGATTTCCCACAAGGCCATGTCTCCTTTATGTTAGGCCACACCCCCTCCACCGTGCGGGGATGAAATGGAGTGCGCATTGGGTGTCACCAGACCCAGTGATGCCTCTGGTGCAGGATATTGGGTGCAAATGGACTCTTCCACCACGTTCCATAAATGCTCAAGTGGGTTCTTGTTGGGCGAATATGGTGGCTCCTGGAACCAATTCTGGACATGGTGCATTATCCTGCTGGAATATTCCATCGTTGTGGGAGTGCATGGAGTCCATGAAGGGCTGCAAATTGTTAGGAGTAGTAGTGGATCATCTTGGGTAGTTCATCATCTTGGTGGCAGGTCCCAGCCATAGTTGCGACTGGGTCAATGCATCATGTCCTGTCCTTGTTACGGCTGTTGCAGGTAAACAGAAATCCTGTCTACCTACTATGTTTAGCTCATTTCCTGTCTGTTTGTGTGTTTTGTCTCAGGTGCTCACTAATCTTCATCTGTCTGTGTGCAGCTCAGGTGCACACTAACCTGTGATTAGGAAAGGCTCTCTGCAGGGAATTTGCTCTGATTGGACCATGCATCTCATAAATTACAGCCAGCCCTGCACTCTGTGCTGGTTATACTTTCTGTCGTCCTGAGAGTATGTTTGTCTGTGCTCAGAAAACTAAGTCTTAGCTGGTCTTGCCTTTGCCTCAGTTACCTGGTGCCTCCCCTGTCCTCGTTATCAAGGTATAACGTATAGTCACAGGTGTAACAGGTGTGCGGAACCCTGATAACGAGGACAGGGGAGGCACCAGGTAACTGAGGTACAAATCTGTTAACGAGGTCAGATTGTACATGAGAGGTGTTGACCTGATAACGAAAGACCGGTAACACGAGGGTAGAGTTTTTTGGGTTTTCATTTTGACAGACGTGTCACAATTTTAAAGTGAAAGAAACAGTTAATCTCATTTGTTTTTTTAAAAGGCAACATTATATAAGTACTTGTATGAGATTGGAGGTGGTTTTTGTAAGTGATAAGAGGGTAAGAGTAAGTGATTTGAGGGTGAAGAGGTTGATTGCAGCTTGATAAGCTACAGAGTATGGGGAGAATGGCGCGTGACGCACCTGGATGGTAAGAGTTGTTTGAATGAAGGTGAGAAGGAATTGGTTTGGTGAAACGGAAATCTGAAACCAGGGTAGTTTACCATGAAATTGTAAAGGTATCCCACTAACAAAACTTGTACTTAAAAAAGAATTAATGATTCTCATTGCTAGTGTAAAAGCTTATTTGAGGAGCTGGAAGAGTGTTCCCGTTTGAAGGTCATAGAGATTAGCTATTTGAGAAAAAAAAATGCAGTTTTATTTTTGCAGCAGAGCGAGAGAAAGACATTTTTTTAATATGGCTTCGAGTGAGTTGCCAAAAGTTACGAGGGTAGTCATTTAAAAAAAAAAATATGTTTAAAGAAATGCAACAGAAGATGGGGAATGAGGGTAGTGTAATGCGGGATCTAGGAATAATAATAAAACAAAAGCATATGTGATTAGGAATGACCAGTATGTATGCAGTTATGAAAGACAAGTACGGAGATGAGAGTGTGGAGTTTGTTGCAGGGTGAAGTGAGATGACCGGATGGACCTCTGGTCATTTCCCCATGGCTGGCACATTTAACCAATCTGTTCTGGAGGCAACAATTATTTTGTCTAAGTTGGTGAAGAATAGGGTTAAGTATTTGCAATGTCTGGCAATATGGCAACAGGAGGTGGAACAAGGTGGCAGTCAGCCAACAGCACCGGCAGCGCCCCCGGCTCTCACAGCTGGCCCAACTGACCCCCCTTTTGTTTTTTATTTTTTTTCAAGATTTGAACCCCAGAGAATCCTGTCTCTGGTGATGACAATGTTGATGAAACGCTTAAGCTTATTGCTTTCTCTATGCTTGCTTATTTTAATCAATAATACCAAGATTTGTATCTCACAGACTATTGTCTTTGAAGCTAACTTAAATGTCTAAGCTTACTGCTATATTTATGCCTGTTTATTCTAATCAACAATTTGTTTATGACTATTCCCCAGAAGTGAACTGTTAGATCTGATTCAGCTGAATCAATTGATGATTATTACTGATATTCGTGTCCTTTCTGCAACTAATCTCACTATCATTGGCAGGTTCAATGTGTCCTGGATACCTTGTGTTTATCTGACCATTTATTATTTGTGAGTACTTCACAGTTTCCGGATGTTGTCACAGAAATCTGTCATCATGTGCAGCATCATTCACAGCTAAGAAATTGTGCATTTATTTATGTTTCCAGATATAATATAGTATCCCATGTGTTGTTGAAGCTGACAGAGGTACACATTTTAAAGGTATTACAAACAATATGTCAATATATGGGTTCAGGGCCGCCATCAGGGGGGGACTGCCGGGCCTAAAGTCCCGGGCCCGGATGGAAAGGGGGCACAGAAGGCAGCACAGTTGATAAGCGCCAGCGGCATATTGTAGGATGTGCCGCAAGCCAATCAGGAGCCTCCGCCGCGGCGGCTGGCTTCAAATGCAAAATAGTACTGTTACCCGGGCCCCTCTATCCGGGAGAGTGTTAGCGGCAGCAGCGTGCTTGGAGCAGAAGCCGCAGTCTGCAACCGTCAGCCAGCTGGAAGAGGGCAGCCTGCCGAGAAGACAACAGCCAGGGGAGAGGGAGGAAGAGCAGCAGCGGCGGGGGTGATAGCAAAAGGGAGAAGAATAAGTCTGCATCCGCTGCTGCGCGATGGTGAAGACCTCAGAGGAGCAGGAGATGGTGCGGGGGATCCAGCTTCCTTTCCAGCTTTTCCAGTGGTACAGACAGACCAGGTACAGTGCCTTCTGCTTTCCCACCCTCTCTCCCACCTGCTCTCCCACCTTCACCCTGCTCTCACCCTCTCTCCCACCTGCTCTTCCACCTTCACCCTGCTTTCCCACCCTCTCTCCCACCCTCACCCTGCTCTCCCACCCTCTCTCCCACCTTCACCCTGCTTTCCCACCCTGCCCTCCCACCCTCTCTCCCACCTTCACCCTGCTCTCCCACCCTCTCTCCCACCTTCACCCTGCTCTCCCACCTGCTCTCCCACCCACACCCTTCTCTCCCACCCGCTCTCCCACATTCACCCCTCTCTTCCACCCTCTCTCCCACATTCACCCCTCTCTCCCACCCTGCTTTCCCACCCTCACCCCGTCCCACACCCTCACCCTGCTCTATCACCATCACTTCTACTGTATATTATAGATTGACATGTGGGGGCCCTGCTTATTTTGTGAGTCCCGGGCCCAACAATCTCTGATGGCAGCCCTGTATGGGTTTATAAAAAGCAAAATTGAATGTGTAAACACTAACATTGAGTACAAGTTAGATGAGGTGGGTATGGAGACTACCATGAGTTGACTGGGGGCTTTTACCTCTGGTTTTGTATAGCATTCACACTACTCCAAAGCAGCCACTTAACCTGTGCCTTGTGAGCTACTTTTTGGAAAACTGCCTATCCTTATTGTAAGTCCAGCAACAGACTTGTCACTGGTATATGATTTAACAACAGACAATGTTATACAATTCTCACAGCATCTGAAGAAAAGCAAGGAAAGCTTATGAAGAGACTCCCAGAAGAACCTTGTCATGGAGTCCAGTCTGGAGACTATGTAATGGTGAGAAATTTCTTATGTTCTGGTTGTCTCATAGATCGATGGCAAGGCCGTTCCAGGTTCTGCTAACAACCTCGATGTGGCTGAAAAGGACAATTGGATTCACAAAATCTCACTGCAAGAAGGTTGCCGACTCGGCGGTGAGGTCAGTTAAAGCCAAAGAAGACGCAGATAAAGACAATGGCCCTCATTCAGAGCCGCACGTTAACAACAGTACGCTCGTTGCGTTCCGATGTTGACTAACCGCGCATGCGTCGGTGTTACACTGCGCATGTGCGTACGGCAGATTGCGAGCTTTTTTTCTCTCGTTCCTAAAATAGCGTACAGGAAGTGACATGTCAAATGTGATTGACAGAACAGGGCGTTTTTGGGTGTTGACGGGGGTGGAGATGAAAAAATGCAGGCGTGGCGAGGCGTTTTTGGGGCGTACATACATTAGCATATGCGAACGTCAAATGTGTTCGGACCGTCTCATACGTCACTGAAACATCCGCTTTCCCTTCAAAATGCTCGCACAGCTTAGGGTCAGGATTACTCGACCACATTGGCGATGGCCTTCTCCTCCGTCCCGGGACTCCACGATGGTGCAGCGATTAATCGCGGCTGGTCAGTAAAGTAATTAGTGTTGGATTGAAATCCGGCTTGGTATGTGTTTGGAAAGCAGTTTATTGGGATAGCACAAAAGCGTACGCAGGTGGAAATCAGAGCTGCTAATGTCATGATTACACAATCAATTAGCGTACATTTTTGGGGTTTTATTTTGGCCACAATTTGGTGGTTATGGCCTATTGTAACAATAATGTCATCATCTTTTAATTAGCTCCCCTTTTTTTTGGTTGACTGTGGAATTTGCATCGCTATGTGATTTTTTAAACGTTCCTTAAAGAGGCCTTTTTTTTTTTTAAAGAGGGTCAGTTTTTGCCTTTAAGGCCAGGATTAAATGTAACCCATTTGTACAATAATGTCACAATACAATGTCAGTGTTTTGTTTTTAATTTATTGTTTACACACAAACAAATTGGCCTAATATTGTATTGCCTTTTTTTGTGGCCAAGATATTTGATCCAAAAAAAAATATAACATAACTACTAACATAAGCGTAAATACAAAATTTAAAAACATTTCACAAGAAAGGAGAGGGAAGTTTTGACCAGAAAGGAATATGAGCCAAGCACAGAAGGAGTGTGGGAAAAGTCGCCATTGCTGTCACCGTTTTCTCGCCCATTTGGCTGGGTGAGGGTGGGCGCCAGACCGGGTCCGGGATGCCATCGGGCTGGCCTGTCCAGAGGCAGATGTTGTGGCCTCTGGACTAGGCACAGGGCTAGGCACATTTGGAGGATTGGCTGATGTTGTGCCAGAGGTGGAGGATCCGGATGTTCCGGCAGGAAGGGAGGTTGGCTCCACCATGTGCTGGCGAACGAGCTGCTCCAGGGCATCGGCGATGCGGATGTTGGCCCTGGTATTTTCCGCCAGGGCCTGACCAATGGTCACGTTGGCCGCAGCATTTTGCTCCAGGGCCTCAGCCACCCGTATCAGACTGGCGTCCATCCTCTGCAGAATCTCCGTATGGAAATCCGATTTAAAATTGAGTTCTGTGAGGAGGCCCACTGCCTGCGAGGGGGCACGTCCTGGACTGGCTTCTGCAGGGTCCTCAGCCGGATGTACTGGTTCCTCCCCTGCAGAGCCAGCAGAAATTCTGCGCCCAAGGCTCCCCTCTGGAGCAGACTCATCCGCCTCTGTCTCTGTTAGGAAATTGGAGAAAAGACTCACATTAGAATCTACATATTGGCACAATAGCATTTCTGAGTTGGTGACATCACAAGACTTACCTTGGCCAACATGAGGAGCCGCAAAGTCTGGCATGTCCGTATCCATGTTGGACACGCCAAACACCTCCACAGCCTGCACACACCCCTGTGCCATCTCTTCTAAGTCTGTCAACTCCAATGACACAGGGGTGGGACCCCCACCTGTCCCCCTTGCATGCCTAGCCCTGTCGGCAAGTATTTGTTTGAGACGATATTTGAAGTCTGCCCATCTGTGGAATGAATTTGGAACCATTATCCTTTTTTTTACAATGGGGTTTGTTTATAGGATGGGAAAGTGTTTACTTACCGCCGTTTGACATCCCGGGCTAGACGGACATAATCACCCACCCTATTGACAGCAACGGCGACCTCCTCCCACATTCTCCACTTCTGGCTTTGGCTCATATTCCTGGCTGCCTGGGGCAGGATGTCAACGCACTTCTGGATCAAAACCTCCATCTCCTTGCTTGTGAAATGTGGCTGCCTTTTTTTTTTGCCAGCTTTGGCGGGTTGACTGGGGCCAGCAGTCTCTTCCATGTCATCCTCCTCACCTATTTGGGTAAATATGCAGATTTAGCCACTTCACAACTTGCACAATATTATGTTTTAAAAGAATCATTGACACAAAATGCATGAAGGCCTTACCGCCGCAATTTTGACCATTGTTTCCCTGGTTTGAAGCCATGTCTCTGCTTCCAGCATGAAATCATCCAGAAATTCTATGTGATTTCGTGACGTATTTATACATGCGTCCTTAGTTTGCGGCCGCATCATTGATTGTGCGTCCCTATGATTCATCCTTAATTTGTGCGGGAAAATAAACACTATTTATGGCTTGGTGTGTGTGGAGTCGAGGTGGGGTTGTTGGAGTGTTGTCGGTTAAGTGGTTTGGATTTGGTTGTTTGCGGTTGGAGGATTTGGCAGAGTTGGTTTTTTGTTTGTTTTTGCTACATTTCTTTGGTTTTTCCGTTCGCATTTTTTTCATTTTTTCCACATCCTTTCCTGATTTGGTAAGTTTTGTGCATTCAAATTTGTGGCCAATTGGTGTATTCTTCTGTTTTGTGGTTCGTTAATTTGTTTAACACTCATTTAATCTTTTTTAGTTTTTTTTGGTTTTCGGACCCAAAGAAGTTTTTTGTGGAAATCTTATATATTCGAGTTGGGTAAGTCCATTTTTTGTCTTGCATTTGCGAATTAATTACCGCATTTTTGACGGCTTATTCATCATATAATCCAGTTTTGCTTTTCCCTTTTCCATTTTTTGGGTCCATTTGAACCCTATTTGACGTACGGTGTGCAATGTCGTTTTCATCGATGGCCAAATGTTTTTTTCCGCTATTTTCTGTGTTGGCTTGCAACAATTTTTAAACAAAAGAAACACCCTCTAAATTTTTGAAGTCTCATTGTTGGCTTTTTTACAGTTTATACGTATCATGACAATACCCCGGCATGTAAGCAGCTATGGATGGTATCAGAAAGCTAAGTTGTTTTTTC
The DNA here is from genome assembly GCA_031769625.1 of Taudactylus pleione. NCBI lineage: Eukaryota > Metazoa > Chordata > Amphibia > Anura > Myobatrachidae > Taudactylus > Taudactylus pleione. Next base: position 861,820 of record JAUIMM010000244.1, on the reverse strand, counting down.
TTACTTTTGGGGTGGGTCAAAAGCCTTACATTGTAAACTTTGAATTTCAGGTAGATCTGGGGCGAATTGTTCTGGCCCTGCTCCCGGAAGACGACCAACCTCAAACTCGTCCCAGGCGTAGGCATCGTAGGCATGCAAGGCCCCAGATATTTCGAACACGTGTCACCCTTTTTGGAATGCCCGATGATGAGGTTTTAAGACGCTACCGTCTACCTCCCAAAATCATCATAGACACTCTCTCATTAATAGAAAGTGATCTTGAGCGGCAAATTGACAGTCCAACAGCAATACCACCACTGACGCAATTTATGGCGGTGTTACATTTCTGTGCCTCAGGATCGTTTCAAACAACGGTGGGAATAGTGGCGGGCATCTCCCAATCCTCCTTTTCCAGGATCCTGAGGGCAGTGATGGAGGCACTTTTCAAGCACCTCCATCATTTTATTAAAATGCCTTTGGATATGGGTGCCCTTAGTGTGGCCAAGGCCAATTTTTACCAAATAGCTGGCTTCCCACACATCATAGGGGTTGTGGATGGTACTCACATACCACTTCAGCCTCCAGCACGGCTGGAGGCAATATTTAGAAACAGGAAACACTATCACTCCCTGAATGTAATGGTGGTATGTGATGCCTCCCTCCAGATCCTGTCCCTGAATGCTAAATTACCCGGAAGTGCTCATGACTCCTTCGTCATCCGGCAATCAGGGATATGGCAGAAATTAACCAACCTACAAGCTGGTGATGCGTGGCTTCTGGGTAAGTGGAGACCTTTAGTACATAACAATGTTAAGCTTGATACACAGTGTTCCTGATGTGGTCTATTTTTGTTCACAGGAGACAGTGGATACCCTTGCATGTCCTGGCTGCTCACTCCTTATTTGGCTCCCACACCAGGGCCACAAAGTGCATATAATTCCGCACTTACAGCCACCAGGCAAGTGGTGGAGCGCTGTATCGGCCTTTTAAAAGGCCGATTCAGATGCCTCCACCGCTCTGGTGGCGAGCTCATGTATGTGCCGGATATGGTGTCGAAAATTGTGGTCCTGTGTGGGATATTTCACAACATTGCCATAAGGAGTGGTGTCCCAATGCAGCCAGAGGATGCCTTACCTGAGGATGGCCCCCCCGAGGTTGGTCGAAGGTCAGTATGTGGGGGGGCCATACGCGATGATGTGGTGGCCAGATTTTTTAGGTAAGTTTGAACAAAACTCCAGTGTTTATACCTAATGTGTTTGTGTTTTTTGGCGAACATCTAATTTATTTTTATTTTTCTCACTATCTTCTGTTTGTTCACATAATCTTTGGCACTCCAACGCTCACTACTTCCTGCTACCCTTACCAAACCTGGATCTGGTCCTTTTGGGCATATATTCTGGAACCCATATCACAACGCCATGTTTGTGGAATCATGTTGGCATGGTCCTTCGTCAACCAGTTCTTGATTTTGTGTTTTTATTTAATTATTTCTTGGTATGTGTTGTATTTGAATTTATCACTGTGTATTTTTTTTGGGAGTGACCACTTTGTTTTCTCTGTTATGTTGTGAATAAATGTTTGAAGAGTGAAATGGTCTTCCTTTTTTGGGACGTTAACAGCAAGTGTAACCAGGTTAACACAAGTTACATTTGACTAAGGGGTAAACCAGTACTGACGCCAGTTGAGCAAAACTGAAATATGTTTTCAGCTTCCCAATCCACACCAAAAGGAAGCCTGGCCCAACCTTGGGATTTGTAAGATTGGCCTAAGCAGCTTGCGCACCAAGTAGGAACCTGGAAAATGTAGAAATCTGTAATTGACACTACACCCAAAAAGGGAAATGACATTGTTACTGTTATGTGTTTCTGGTGTCTGTTTGACATACAAAGACAAAACACAATCTAACTTTTAAAAAAGGGAAATCCTTGCAGGAACAGTCTACTTATGTCAGGCTAAACTATCTTGGTTTTGGTTTTTAAAAATGAGCCACAACGTATATTTGTCTTAATAAATTTATTTGGAAAATAGAACAAAAAAAAAAAATCTAATGCCGAAGGAGGCCAGACAGCCGGTCGAGGGCCACCAGAAGGCCGATTACATGTTGGCGCATGTGCCCCACAACATCCGCCACCTCTTGCCGACGCCTCTGTTCCTCTGTGGGTGAGAAAAGTGTGTGGGTTAATACAACAATAGGGAATCCACAGAAAAATATAAAAAAAAAACCAAATCACTCCTAAACCCAAAAACAGAAATAAAAAGGGTGGGCTGGCAAAAATACAAGGCCTAGGTAGAAATTCCCACAGGTATGATATGTGTATGCTTAAATCACCAGGAAGAGGTAAAGGCAAACCTTCACAATCAACAAAAGTCAAGCCACAAAAACACGAAGAAAGGCACGACACATGATTACATACAAACAGTTTGTGCTTTAAAAAAAAAATTAAAAAAACATACCGGGAGACAAATCGGGAGCTCCGGCCAAACCTCCATGATCCTCCTCGGAGGATCCGTCATTCCCCAAAGAATGGGGCGGAGTTATGCTGGACTCCGGGGAGGGGGTAATTGGAAGAGGGGTGGGTGGAGGAGAGGGGGAAGTGGGACGGAGGGGAAGGAGGCCCGACATTTCCGGGAGAGGGTCTGGGAAGGATGGGGAGGAGTGGGGAATAGGGGAAAGATTTGGGGTGGAGTGTTGGCTGGGGGTTGGGGAGAGTGGGCGGGAACGCCGTCTGGAAGGACGTTGACGGCGGAGTCTTGGCTGTCCCCCTAAAATATGTCAAAGAAATTGCGTTTAGTTTATGGACAAATCCGGGCAACAAAACTACAAAAAAAAAAAATAGCAGTAGAATTAAAAAATCAGAAATAGAGGGGAAACATGCAGACGCAGATATGAGTACCAATAATACATAGAACAGACAGGAAAACATGCAGACGCAGATATGAGTACAAATAATAAATAGAACAGACAGGAAAACATGCAGACGCAGATATGAGTACAAATAATAAATAGAACAGACAGGAAAACATGCAGACGCAGATATGAGTACAAATAATAAATAGAACAGACAGGAAAACATGCAGACGCAGATATGAGTACAAATAATAAATAGAACAGACAGGAAAACATACAGACGCAGATATGAGTACAAATAATAAATAGAACAGACAGGAAAACATGCACACGCAGTTTGCCACACAAACACAAACATTAAAACCACAATACATAACACTTACTTGCCAGGATCTGCATGCGAAAGCATGCCAGCAAGCGGGGCGTTCGCCGTTGCAGGTCGGACCACCTGCGCTCCAGCTGCCCGATGTTGCGGCGTGAGCCGAAGGACCGCAGGCGGGACCGTACCTCCGCATACGCGGAGCGCTTCTGCCGGTTGGTCATGGGTTGAGGCTGGCTGGTGATCCGGCGATCCATGACCTCCGTAAGCACCAGCAGCTCACGCCTGGTGAATGCGGAGGCTCTCATGATGGCAATGGTGTTTTTCTTAAAAATCATTTTTGATAAAGTGTGTAAAAATTTTCTGATTGGCTAATGTATTTTGGAAATTAACAGGAGCAATTTTATTGGTTAGTGTATGAGTCATGTGTTCGACAGGGCCAGAAATCTCTGGAGAGTTAGGATAGGCTTGATGCAGTGACATGCGTAAGCAAATTTAAATAAAGAAATGAACCCAGGGAAATATGCGGGGATCCACAGCAATAGTACAATTGTTTAATTGTGGTTCACATGTTTTTTGAACAATAAAAGCGAATGTTTCATCCGTACGTATTCTGCGGGTAAACACAAACACGGACAAGAGTAAAGTTTCTTGCATTGTGTTGAAAAAAAACAAACAATTAAGCTAATTGATACATTGATTGGCATGATACGATTGATGGAGGTAGGCAGAATAAAGGAGCAGGTAATCGACATCTGACAAGGCCACTTCCTGTTTATACGTGTGCGTGCGTTCCTTTCAAGCCATTTCGGGGATGTACGCTCGCTATTTCGTCCGCTCGTTAGTTAGAGGAGGGGTCGTCAGAGTTTAGGGAGGAATTTTAGATGCGAACGAAAATACGAGCGAGCCATTGAATTTAAATATTTTTGTACGTACGCCTAACGTACGTGCGCCCGCTTGCGAGTGGGTCTGAATGAGGGCCAATGACTGTGATTTAAATTTAATAAACTTATTTGATGACGGACCTGAACAGAGCCACAGTTCAGGCCAAGATAAGGTTCACAGAATCGGGGACATTATTAGTAGTGTTCTGCGGGTTGTGAACAAAGAAAAGGAAAGATGGCTATTGGTGATCAAGTCTCTATGTATCCATTGATTGGGAAAAATATTTTTTTTCCATTTTTACATTTTTTATTTTTTATAGTAATTAGGAGCTGACAAGGGCCCTCATTCAGAGCCACTCGCTAGCGGCAGTACGCTCATTCCGAGCGATGTTCGCACATCTGCGCATGCGTACGGTTTTTAGTACGCATGCGCGAACCAGTCAGTGCGGCCGAAAATCGTTGGTACGCAATATAGCGAGGGCCTGCTATTTTGAGTGACAGAATGAGGCGTATGTGGGTGGTAACAGGGGAAGGTGCTTGAAAACGGGGAGTGGAGATCCGAATGCAGGCGTGCTTAAAGGTCAAAACGGGCGTTTTAAGGGAGTGCATAATTAATACAGCAGCGTCATTGACCACCTCACTTGGTTTTTTTTAACTCAGAACTGCTCGCAAAATAGCGGTTGAAAACACCAACCACAAGAATAGCGAGCAGTTCATACGCTGTACGATGTACTCGATTAATCTAATAAATAGCGGACATGACGTATGGTGCGTGCGGCCAGGGGGCGTTTTTATCAAATAAACGAGCGTATGTTTTGCTCGCTCGTTCAGACTTAGAGGTGGGAACAGACTGCAATTTGCGAACGGATCATTTGAATAGCCACCCCTTGTTTTTGAACGAACGACCACAAATAGCGAACGGCTCTGAATCAGGCCCAAGGACTGGTGACTGATGAGAGTTATCCTAGTGGTGACTGCTGAGGACGGTGTGGAGAGTTAGCCTAGGGGGTACTGCCGGGGTCATATTGGTAGACTCCACTCCTATTTTAAAACTCATGATCATAAGGGATATGGTTTTAATCACATTAAGAGTCATAAAAGACGCACACACTCATTTTACTACTGATACTCCCAGGTATAGGTACGCATCAGAGGATGGTCAAAAGACCAAGGTGGAAAATTCTTAATAACTCATATATAAAAATAATTAAAATTTTGAAAAATAAATACATTACAGGTAAATAAGGTCTCATACTGATACTAGGTGCACGATACATCTGATGAAGTATCGGGAAAAAAAGAGCCATTACTGTAAGGCAAAGGTGTGAAGGGTTTGTCTCACAATTCCAAGGTGTATATGTAAATACTGTGGTTTAAATCAGAGAAAAAGGGTATACAATGGTGCAAAGACAGCACCTCTATATACACTGACACTTCTTCCCTGGACACTTACCAAGAGCTTATAGAAAGAACAATAAAGTTGATTGTTGGGTATGTAGTCACCATGTCATTCAGGGAATGTTGTGCTAATGTTTATTTCATTGCACTTAAATCAAACAACACTTCACTCGCTATGTGGAACTCACACACTTGAACCTTATAATGTCACAGGTTCCCTACGTTTAAAATTAACAAGGTATCCAAGGTATGATCAGGACAACATCATGTGTATTAACAAAATGGTACAGGAGCTGAAGGTATTTATTTGGGAACCAGTGTTTGTAACACAATCTTACAAGGAGGATCTTACAGAATTAAACTTGTTTGGGGATCTTTTAGAAATTATTAAATACACAAAACATAATAATAATAAAAAAAAAAAATGATATGTGAGTGCATTAATAAACTGTGTAATAACAGAAGGAATGTTGGGGTACAATAAAACATACAGTCATCATATCGCAGAATGGAACAAGCAAGAAGAAAGCGTGGATGAAAAGCGTGCACGTTGTAATGTTCCTTATAATGCTTTTTCTAACACATTGTCTAATAAACCATGACACTACCACAGGGGTTATGTTATATGTGTGGGCATAAGGCTTATAGATGGTTACCGGTGAATTCTTTTGAAATAGGTCTTATAAGAACATTGCTACTTGATGCAAAGATAATACAACAGAAAAATCGAAAAGAAACATATGAAATAATTACTGGGTAAGAACGGTAAATGGAAATACAAATGGTATATGGAAAAGTACAAGCACTGTCCCAAAGTTATAAGGTGGGTTTAGGATTTGGTAACATAACAACATTTGGTACATAGGGAATTAATAAACAATATCGCAGACATTGTGGTAAGAGAGTTTCAAGCAATAAAACACTGAATTAAAATGCAGCACACACTACCTTACAGCTGTAACTTTGGATATTGTGTCACATTACAAACAGTATATGAGTTAAAGTGTTGTACATACTTCACAAATTCTTATGAAGAAATAAAATAAAGGTTAAACTAAATTACTCAGGTTAAAAATGAATTTGCTGAATAAATAAACATGATGGTACGATTCCTGACAGCTGGTTCACCTGGTCGAACCCCAGTACCTAGTTCGCATGGGTTGGAAATTGGTTAAGCAATGTTATGTACACATTGGGAAGATTAATATTTTTTGTCATGATAATGTTGTTGATTTTCTATACATTAGTGAAATGCTTCAAGAAGATTTTCCAATGGATTAAAAAGAAATCGGATGATGCAATCTATGAGAGATATGAACTTTTTTCGGAGTTGTGACCCCTCAAATTTCATGAGGATGGAACTGATAACGCCGGAATATGTGACCGTACATATTCCTTCAGCAATTCACGAATATATGCATGCTTATGTCTTTCATTATTATTTTGATTGCAATTAAGAGTACATAGAAATGATTCAGGATATATATTAGTTGTAAGTTGCGGAGGACCGACATGTGTCGAATGGCCTCAGGCCTAGAAATGAGGTTTATCCTCTCTCTAAAGTAGGCAGGTATGTGTCTGAAGCAACAGTTATTATTGTTTAATATTGTATAATCTAAAGGTATAAGTGTTATTACAGAAATAGGTATAAATTAGAACTGATCAAAACCATTTTCTTCTCTAGCAAGACAGAATAATGGGTTAGTTGAGTATGAACAGACTAGGAGACAGTAGGTCCCAGATCCGTATAAACAAGAAGGGAGTTAATCAGGATAGCCTTGGCCTATAAGCGGTCACCAGTATTTTGAGAACATAGAAAGGAGATTATAGGTTTTGTTATGATTAAAACATATTATCAGTGAAATATTTAGTGCGCATGAATATTGACTTAATTAATTAATATTCGCCATTTTAGAATATGTCAGTAGCAGACAGGAAAAAACTATAAAAGATTGATCAAAAAGGGGAGGAGTGGGTCAGTCGGGCTGAGCAGGAGAGATCGTAGGTCGAGAGAGTCGCGGGGCGCTGGGCTGTAAGTATAAACAGCGCTGGCTGTCACCTTGTGAGTCTAGGCTAGGTATTGCAAATACTTAACCCTATTCTTCACCAACTTAGACAAAATAATTGTTGCTTTCAAAGCCTCCAGAACAGATTGGTTAACTGTGCCAGTCATTGGGAAATGACCAGAGGTCCATCCGGTCATCTCACCTCACCCTACAACAAACTCCACACTCATCTCCGTACCTGTCTTTCATAACTGCATACATACTTGTCATTCCTAATCACATATGCTTTTGTTTTATTATTATTCCTAGATCCCGCATTACACTACCCTCATTCCCCATCCTCTGTTGCATTTCTTTAAACATTTTTTTTTTTTTAAATAACTATCCTGGTAACTCTTGGCAACTCACTCGATGCCATATTAAAAATATGTCTTTCTCTCGCTGGGGCCTCCATGATTGATATCGCGAGGTGTTTTGGATATTATTTTTAAACGTTACTTATTATAAGAAATGAAATAATTCACACCAATACCAACTCTAAAATAAATGACAATGGCCCTCATTCAGACCCACTCGCAAGCGGGCGCACGTACGTTAGGCGTACGTACAAAAATATTTAAATTCAAGGGCTCGCTCGTATTTTCGATCGCATCTAAAAATCCTCCCCAAACTCAGACGACCCCTCCTCTAACTAACGAGCGTGCGAAATAGCGAGCGTACATCCCCGAAATGGCTTGAAGGGAACGCACGCACAAGTATAAACCGGAAGTGGCCATGTCAGATGTCGATTACCTGCTCCTTTATTCTGCCTACCTCCATCAATCGTATCATGCCAATCAATGTATCAATTAGCTTTATGGTTTTTTTTTTTCAACACAATGCAAGAAACTTTACTCTTGTCCGTGTTTGTGTTTACCCGCAGAATACGTATGGCTTAAACATTCGCTTTTATTGCTCAAAAAACATGTTAGCCACAATGAAACAATTGTTCTATTGCTGTGGATCCCCGCATATTTTCCGGGGTTCATTTCTTTATTTAAATTTGCTTACGCATGTCACTGCATCAAGCCTATCATAACTCTCCAGAGATTTCTGGCCCTGTCGAACACATGACTCATACACTAACCAATCAAATTGCTCCTGTTAATTTCCAAGATACATTAGCCAATCAGAAATTTTTGGCACACTTTATCAAAAATGAATTTTAAGAAAAACACCATTGCCATCATGAGAGCCTCTGCATTCACCAGGCGCGAGCTGCTGGCGCTAACGGAGGTGATGGATCGGCGTATCACCAGCCAGCCTCCACCCATCACCAACCGGCAGAAGCGTTCCGCGTATGCGGAGGCACGGGCCCGCCTGCGCTCCTTCGGCTCACGCCGCAACATCGGCCAGCTGGAGCGCAGGTGGTCTGACCTGCAACGGCGAACGCCCCGCTTGCTGGCATGCTTTCGCATGCAGATAGTGGAAAGTAAGTGTTATGTATTGTGGTTTTCATGTTTGTCTTTGTGGGGCAAACTGCGTGTGCATGTTTTCATGTCTGTCCTATTTTTTCATTCTCATCATATCTGCGTGTGCATGTTTTTATGTCTGTCCTATTTATTCATTCTCCTCATATCTGCATGACCATGTTTTCCCTCTATTTCTGATATATTCATTCTACTCATATTTGCATGTTTTTTGTTGGTGGTGGGTGATTTTAAAATGTTATTTGGCCAGGATTTGGCCAGAAACTAACCACAATTTGTTTGACATCTTTTAGGGGGACAGGCAAGACTACGCCGTCACCGTCCGGCCAGACGGCGGTCCCGCCCACTCTCACCCACCCCCAGCCAACACTCCACCCCAAATAATTCCCCTATTACCCCCTCCTCCCAAGCCTTCCAAGACCCTCTCCCGGAACTGTCGGGCCTCCTTCCCCTCCGTCCCCCTTCCCCCTCTCCTCCAACCACCCCTCTTCCAATTACCCCCTCCCCGGAGTCCGTGATAACCCCGCCCCATTCTTTGGGGAATGAAGGCTCCTCCGAGGATGAAGATGGAGGGACTTCGGGATCTGCCGTTTTGGCTACCGGTATGTTTTTCTTTTGCGTTTGTTTTAACCACAAACTGTTTGTATGTAATCATGTGTCGTTCCTTTATTCGTGATTTTTGGGTTGTTTTTTGGTGATTTAGCAGTTTGCCTTTACCTCTTCCTGCTGATTTCAACATACACATATCACACCTGTGGGTATTTCTACATAGGCCTTGTAATTTTTGCAGCACCCCTTTTTTTTTAATTTTGGTTTTGGAGTGATTTCGTTGTGTTTTTGTTATTTTAATGTGGATTCCCTATTGTTTGATTAATCCACACACTTTTCTCACCCACAGAGGAACAGAGGCGTCGGCAAGAGGTCGAAGATTGTGTGGCACACATGCGCCAAAATGTAATTTGGCATCCTTCGGCAGTAGTTTTTTTTGGTTTTTATCTTTTTCAAAATAAATTGTTTATTTCTAATATACGTTCTGCCTCATTCGTTTTTTCAAAACCAAAGATAGTTAACCCTGACATAAGTAGACTGTTCCTGCAAGGTTTTGCATTTTTTAAAAATTAGATTGGGTTTTGTATTTGTATGTAAAACACCCTCAAGAAACACATAACAGTAACAATGTCATTTCCCTTTTTGTGTGTAGTGTCAATTAGATATTTCTACATTTTACAGGTTCCTAGTTGGTGGGCAAGCTGCTTAGGCGAATCTTACAAAGCCAAATGATTGGACAGGCTTCCTTTTGGTGTGGGTTGGGAACCTGAAAACATATTTCATTTTTGCTCAACTGGCGTCAGTACTGGATTAACCCTTAGTCAAATGTAAGGTGTGTTAACCTGGTTAAACTTGCTGGTAACGTCCAAAAAAAGGAAGAACATTTAACTCTCCAAACATTTATTCACAACATAACTGAGAAATCAAAGTGGTCACTCACAAAAAAAACACACAGTGATAATCTCAAATACAACACATACCCAATAAAAAAAAACAAAAAAAAAACAAATCAAGAACTGGTTGAGGAAGGACCATGCCAAAATGATTCCACAAACATGGCGTTGCGATATGGGTTCCAGAATATATTCCCAAAATGACCAGATCCAGGTTTGGTAAGGGTAGCATGAAGTAGTGAGCGTTGTAGTGCCAAAGATTATGTGAACAAACCGAAGATGTTGAAAAAAAGAAAACAAAATTAGATGTTCGCAAACAAACACAAACACATTAGGTTTAAACACTGTTTTGTTAAAACTTACCTAAAAAATCTGGCCACCACATCATCGCGTATGGCCCCCCCACATACTGACCTCCGACCAACCTCGGGGGGGCCATCCTCAGGTAAGGCATCCTCTGGCTGCATTGGGACACCACTCCTTATGGCGATGTTGTGAAATATCCCACACAGGACCACAATTTTCGACACCATATCCGGCAAATACATGAGCTCGCCACCAGAGCGGTGGAGGCATCTGAATCGGCCTTTTAAAAGGCCGATACAGCGCTCCACCACTTGCCTGGTGGCTGTAAGTGCGGAATTAAATGCACTTTGTGGGCCTGGTGTGGGAGCCAAATAAGGAGTGAGCAGCCAGGACATGCAAGGATATCCACTGTCTCCTATGGAAAAGAATTGACAACATCAGGAACACTGTGTATCAAGCTTAACATTGTTATGTACTAAAGGTCTCCACTTACCCAGAAGCCACGCATCACCAGCTTGTAGGTTGGTTAATTTGTGCCATATCCCTGATTGCCGGATGACGAAGGAGTCATGTGCACTTCCGGGTAATTTAGCATTCAGGGACAGGATCTGGAGGGAGGCATCACATACCACCATTACATTCAGGGAGTGATAGTGTTTCCTGTTTCGAAATATGGCCTCCAGCCGGGCTGGAGGCTGAAGTGGTATGTGAGTACCATCCACAACCCCTATGATGTGTGGGAAGGCAGCTATTTGGTAAAAATTGGCCTTGGCCACACTAAGGGCACCCATATCCAAAGGCATTTGAATAAAATGATGGAGGTGCTTGAAAAGTGCCTCCATCACTGCCCTCAGGATCCGGGAAAAGGAGGATTGGGAGATGCCCGCCACTATTCCCACCGTTGTTTGAAACGATCCTGAGGCACAGAAATGTAACACCGCCATAAATTGCGTAAGTGGTGGTATTGCTGTTGGACTGTCAATTTGCCGCTCAAGATCACTTTCTATTAATGAGAGAGTGTCTGTGATGATTTTGGGAGGTAGACGGTAGCGTCTTAAAACCTCATCATCGGGCATTCCAAAAAGGGTGACACGTGTTCGAAATATCTGGGGCCTTGCATGCCTACGATGCCTACGCCTGGGACGAGATTGAGGTTGGTCGGCTTCCGGGAGCAGGGCCAGAACAATCCGCCCCAGATCAACCTGAAATTCAAAGATTTCAAAGTAAGGCTTTTGACCCACCCCAAAACTATATTAATACAACTTAGCTTGATGATACCATCCATTGCTGCTTACATGCCGGGGTATTGTCATGATACGTCCAAACTGAAAATAAACACCAAAATTACTTGACACATTTCACTCTGTGCATTTTTGTTTACAAATTTTGTGCTAGACCAAAGTTAAAATATGCCAAACACCCATTTAGCAAAACAGCAAAGCGACATTTAACACAGTACATCAAAATGGGTCAAAATGTTGGCACAAAAAGCGAAAGAGAAACCACCAAAAAGTTAGAATGATTATTAAGCTGTTAAAAATGCGCTAATTAGTTCGCTAATACAAGTCACAAGAGTAACTACTAAAAATGTGCTAATTAGTTCGCTAATACAAGTCACAAGAGTAACTACTAAAAATGCGCTAATTAGTTCGCTAATACAAGTCACAAGAGTAACTACTAAAAATGCGCTAATTAGTTCGCTAATACAAGTCACAAGAGTAACTACTAAAAATGCGCTAATTAGTTCGCTAATACAAGTCACAAGAGTAACTACTAAAAATGCGCTAATTAGTTCGCTAATACAAGTCACAAGAGTAACTACTAAAAATGCGCTAATTAGTTCGCTAATACAAGTCACAAGAGTAACTACTAAAAATGCGCTAATTAGTTTGCAAATACAAGATAAAAAATGGCCTTACCAAGAGCAAATATATAAGAGTCAAAATCAAAAGGTCTTTTGGGTCGAAAATAAACAAAATCTAAAATAGAAGAAATTATGGATCCAAAAATTACAAAAAATAAGAAACACAATGAAACAACAATTGAACAAAAGTTAGACTTCACAAAACTTACCAAATCAAGAAACGAGGTCCCAAAAATATAAACCAACAAAGATAACGGAAAAAAAAAACGCAAATCTAACCAACAAACGAATCTCCAACCGCCAACTCCTTTCTACGCAATCAATAAACTCCAGCCAAGATAACCTCCAACAATCCAAAAACGCCACCTCGACTTGAGACACACCAAGCCATAAATAGTGTTTCGTTTCCCGCACAAATTAAGGAGGGATCATAGGGCCGCACAATCAATGATGCACCCGCAAAATAAGGACGCATGTATAAATACGTCACGAAAACACATTCAAATTCTGGTGTATTTCTTGTTTGGACCTCAGACATGGCGACAGACCAGGGAAAAAATGCCCAAGAGTCAGGCGGTAAGTCTTTCATGCATTTTGTATCAATGATTAATTTGAAACATAAGATTAGGCAAGTTGTGATTTTGTGAATTCTGTAAATTTACACAAATAGGTGAGGAGAATGACATGGAAGAGGCTGCTGGGCCCAGTATTCCGGCCAAAGCGGCCAAAAAAAAAAGGCAGCCACATTTCACAAGAAAGGAGATGGAGGTTTTGATCCAGAAGTGTGTGGACATCCTGCCACAGGCAGACAGGAATATGAGTCTAAGCCAGAAGTGGAGAATGTGGGAAGAGGTAGCCGTTGCTGTCAATAGGGTGGGTGATTATGTCCGTCTAGCCCGGGATGTCAAACGGCGGTAAGTAAACCCTTGCCCCCCCTAAAAACAAACCCCATTTTAAACCAAAGGATAATGGCTTCCATTTTTTCCCACAGATGGGGCGACTTCAAATATCGCTTAAAACAAAAACTCGCGGACAGGGCTAGGCATGCAAGGGGGACAGGTGGGGGTCCCACCCCTGTGTCATTGGAGTTGACGGATTTAGAAGAGCTGGCACAGGGGTGTGTGCAGCCTGTGGAGGTGTTTGGCGTGTCCAACATGGATACGGACATGCCAGACTTTGCGGCTCCTCATGTTGTCCCAGGTAAATCTTTGGATGTCATCAACTCTGAAATGTTATTGTGCCAATATGTAGATTGTAATGTGAGGCTTTTCTCTTTTTTCCTAACAGAGACACAGGCGGATGAGTCTGCTCCAGAGGGGAGCCTTGGCCGCCGAATTTCTGCTGGCTCTGCAGGGGAGGAACCAGTACATCCGGCTGAGGACCCTGCAGAAGCCAGTCCATGACAATCCCCCTCGCAGGCAGTGGCCCTCCTCACAGAACTCAATTTCAAATCGGATTCCCATACGGAGATTCTGCAGAGGATGGACGCCAGTCTGCTACGGGTGGCTGAGGCCCTGGAGCAAAATGCTGCGGCCAACGAGACCATTGGTCAGGCCCTGGCGGAAAATACCAGGGCCAACATCCGCATCGCCAATGCCCTGGAGCAGCTCGTTCGCCAGCACATGGTGGAGCCGACCTCCCTTCCTGCCGGAACATCAGGATCCTCCACCTCTGGCACAACATCAGCCAATCCTCCAAATGTGCCTAGCCCTGTGCCTAGTCCAGAGGCCACAACATCTGCCTCTGGACAGGCCAGCCCGATGGCATCCCGGACCTGGTCTGGCGCCCTCCCTCCCCCATCCAAACGGGTGAAAAAACGGTGACAGCAATGGTGACTTTTCCCACAATCCTTCTGTGCTTGGCTCATATTCCTTTCGGGTCAAAACTTCCCTTTCCTTTCTTGTGAAATGTTTTTATTTTTTTGATGTATGTTTATGTCAACAGTTATGTTGGGCCAATTTGTTTGATTTGGGAACATATCTTTGAGCAAAAAAGATGTCCCCAAAATTTTTAAAATAAGTTTTTTTGTTTGAGCAATAAATTGGAAATTAAACAATGACATTGGATTGTGAAATTATTGTACAAATGGGTTACATTTAATCCTGGGCCAAAAGACAAAAACTCGGCCAAAAAAAAAAAAAAGGGCTCTTTAAGGAACGTTTAAAAATTCATATAATTCGGCAAATTCAAGAGGCACAAATAAAATGGTGCGAAACTGAAAACATGATGAAATTATTGTTACAATAGGCCCTAACCACCAAATTGCTGCCCAAATAAACCCCCCCAAATGTACGCAAATTGACTGTGTCATCCTGACATTAGCAGCTCTGAGTTCCACCTACGTACGTTTTGTGCTATCCCAAAAAACTGATTTCAAAACACATACCAAGCCGGTTCTCAATCCAACACTAATTGCTTTTCTGCCCTCCCGCGATTAATCGCAACAACATCGTGGAGTCCCGGGACGGAGGAGAAGGCCATCGCCAATGTGGTTGAGTAATCCAGACCCTAAACTGTGCGAGCATTTGGAAGGGAAAGAGGATCATCCAGTGATGTAGGAGTCGGTCCGTACACATTTTACGCTCGCATCTGCTAATGTATGTACGCCCCAAAAACGCCTCGCCACGCCTGCGTTTTTCCATCTCCACCCTCGTCAACACCCTAAAACGCCCTGTTCTGTCAATCACATTTGACATGTCACTTCCTGTACGCTATTTTAGGAACGAGTCCAGAAAATCTCTCGCAATCTGCAGTACGCACATGCGCAGTGTTACACCGACGCATGCGCGGTTATTCAACATCGGAACGCAACGAGCGTACTGCTGTTACCGAGCGGCTCTGAATGAGGGCCAATGTTTTACTTAAAAGCAAATTAATTATACATGTATTATTAATTTGCTTATAAGTAAAACATTGTCATTTATTTTAGAGTTGGTATTGGTGTGAATTATTTAATTTCTTCTTATAATAAGGTTTAAAAATCATATCCAAAACACCTCGCGATATCACCTTGTACCACAGTTCCTGTTTATGGAGTCATGTCCCCAGTGTCCATTACGTCTGTTGTTCTGCAGCACCCGTGCATCATACCTTGGTACTGCCTGTGGCAGCTTTATACCTCAGTCCTGCTAAGCTGTGACTTTTTGTGTCCACCGGAGTCAAGTCTTACCTCAGTCCTGCCTAGCTGTGTCTGTTGGTGTCCACTAGAGTCTATTTTCAGCGTTCTCTTCATTGCTGCTTCCAGTCTATATTCCTGCCGTGTCTAGTTCACCTGTTTGCTGTATTGTTCCGGAAGCACCTCGTCTACTAGGCCGCATCACCTAGTTTCAGTCACGCCAC
The DNA here is from genome assembly GCA_031769625.1 of Taudactylus pleione. Classification (NCBI taxonomy): domain Eukaryota; kingdom Metazoa; phylum Chordata; class Amphibia; order Anura; family Myobatrachidae; genus Taudactylus; species Taudactylus pleione. Next base: position 845,966 of record JAUIMM010000244.1, on the reverse strand, counting down.
GGTCCTTAAGCCTGCATCATCCAGTTTCAGATGAACCTTGGCCGCAAAGGCCACATTTCCTGGTTCCAGTCACGCCATGGGCCTCAAGTCCGCATCGTCCAGCTCAAGTCGCACCTCAGCACTCAAGGCTGCACCGTCCTGTCTCAAGTCACATCTCTGTCTTCAAGTCCTGTCTCAAGTTGTACCTCAGCCCTCAAGGCTGCACCATCCTATCTCAAGTCGCACCTCAGCCCTCAAGGCTGCACCATCCTGTCTCAAGTCATACTACTGCCTTCAAGTCGCACCTCAGCATTCAAGGCTGCACCATCCTGTCTCAAGTCGCACCTCAGCCCTCAAGGCTACATAGTTCTGTCTCAAGTCACACCTCAGCCCTCTAGTCCTGTTTTGCCTGTCTTGTCCTTGTTAGTCCAGTTTTGCCTGTATTGTCCTTGTCAGTCCAGTCTTGCCTGTCTTTTCTTGTATCCTGCATACCATAGTCATTGTCCAGTCTCTATTTGTCTGGTGACCCACCTGCTATATAGTCCTGAGACACTCCTCTGACCATAGTGAACCGGCGCTGTTTCTACCGTCTCTCTGCAGCATCACTCCACTAGTCCTCGTAGCAATCCCATCATCATGTGGGAATCATAACACAAATGGTCATCAAGCAATGTAACGTAGCAGGCACTGGTCAATGATGTGTTCATATGGACCAGCGGACCCAACCCATGCCACGTGAACACACCCCACACGATTATGGAAACACCACCAGCCTGCACGGTGCCTTGTTGATGGAATCGGTATGAAATACTGACAGTCGGAATCCGGGCAGTCAGAATCCAGGATCCCGGTAGGCTAACCCTCCCTGGTGCCTGAACCTAACCTCCCCCTAAGTGCCTAAACCGAGCCCTCCCCCTAATTCCTAACCCTAACCCTCCCCCCCAAAACCAGTCACTTACCTTCCGCATCCCTGCGACCGGGATGCCGGCACCGGGATTCTGACCGGCGTCGGTATTCTGGCACCGGTAAAGTAAGCATCGACATCCTGACTGCCGGGATGCCGAATGCATACCTTGTTGACAACTGGGGGCAGGGCCGGATTAAGGGGGGTGACAGGGGCGATCGTCCCTGGGCCCCCACACCTGAAGGGCCCCCACACCTATCGGGGTTAATGTGAACCGGAGGAGACGGAACCAGTTTCACCTCCTCCGGCCAATCTAACCCCGGCGCCGCAGGGAGGATCTATTTGCCAGACGCCCGCTGATTGTAACAAGTGGGCGCCCGGCCCCCTCCCTGCAGTGTCAGCCGGAGCCGGAGACAGGAGCTCATTCGTGAGTTCCGGCTTCCGGCTCATGCAGTGCACTATGGGAGATACGTCATGACGTGTCTCCCATAGTGCAGAGGAGCAGCCAGGCGGAATGGACGTGGACGGCAGCGGGAGCGGGGCTTAAGGTAAGTATTAGCTGTTTTTTTTTTTTAAGTGCAATTGGCTTTTCTACTGGAGGCATTACTCGGGGGGGGATTACTACTGGGGGCATTACTCGGGCGGGATTACTACTGGGGGCATTACTCAGGGGGGGCATTACTACTGGGGGCATTACTCTGGGGGGCATTACTATTGGGGGCACCACTTCTGGGGACATTACTCAGGGGGCATTAAAATTGGGGGCCTCTACTCTTGGGGGCTTTACTACTTGAAGGCGGGGCATTACTACTGGGGCACTACTACAGGGGGCACTACTACTGGGGCCACTACAACAGGGGGCATTACTACTGGGGGCACAACTACATGGGTATTACTACTGAGGGAATTTATACAGGGGCATTACTACTAGGGCATTACTATTGGGCACACACAGGGGGCATGACTACTGGGGGGCATTACTATTGGGGGCACAACTACAGGGGTATTACTACTGGGGGTAGTTATACAGGGGGCATTACTATTGGGGACACAACCACAGGGGGCATTACTACAGGGTGCATAACTACAGAGGGCATGACTACTGGGGGCACTACTAATGGGAATATTGCATAGGGGCACTGCATAAGGGGCACCAGTCCTGGGGGCACTGCATACGGGGCACTACCACTGTGGGCACTGACACTACTGGGGTCCCCATTGCGCATACCCCCAGTTTGTCACATTTAATAGGGGCCCCCACATGTTTGTTGCCCAGGGGCCCCCACAGACCTTAATCCGGCCCTGACTGGGGTCCATGGTCTCATGGAGTCTGCGCCACACCTGAACCCTACCATCAGTCCGAAACAAGACTCATCGGACCACACCACATCTTCCAGGATCCAAATAGCGATGTCACAATCCCAGGTGAGGCGCTGTGTCCATATCCCATGGAAGCTAAAGAACGATGCACTGACCTGTGGGATATGCGTCTGGTAGTTCCTGCATTGAATGTGGATGTGATATGAGCCAGTGTCGCTTGTCTGTTACCACGAACAATTCTGGCCAGATGCTGCTGGTCACGATCATTAAGCACCTGTGTTGTCCATGGTGGGGGGTAATGGCTTCCATGAGGTATTCCTGTTACACATGCGACACCATAGTTCGAGGATGTTGAATGTTCGCACAACTTTGGAAATGGGATGTCCCATTCATCAGGCACCCACTATCATGCCCCGTTCGAACTCCAAGAATTCACGTCATCTTGCCATGAGCATCTTAGTCAGATTACAACTGATGCAGGTCTGGGCATTTCCAAAACATCACAGTACAGCGGCGCCACCTACCATGACCTTTACAAAGTCATGCTATCCCATGACTTTTGGCACTTCAATGTACTGTAACATAACCTCACCGTTAGCAGACACGGGGAGAGGATAATTATGTTGAAAAATAAGGAATGCAGGAGATATTTGCGATGCCTCCTGGTTACCTCTGTATAAATGACGACGATAATTAAAAACTGTGAAAATATAGTGAAAAGAGCCCTTTCCAAATTTTGTTTGCAATAAAAATGTAGCTAAATATAACCTTTAACCTTCTGCAATGAATGGAAGAGCCTCAGTGCCCAGTACAGATATCTTTACTTGAATTTTTCATGTTCAGATGTGTCCTCCTTAAGCCATCTTGAATTGAGACAAGGACCCATCTGCTGTGCGAGACAGAGATTGATATGCTCTTGCACGGAGCTGTCACTAGCCTGACAATCGTCAGTATGTCCGCCATAGTTTCATGCCTTGTTAGCAATCTTAGCTTCCTGATGACTGATGTGCTTACATAAGTTCAAGACAGAGGAAAGTAGAAAGTAACATTTTATTTCTGGTTTGGATGACAATTGATACAGGGGCCTATTCATCACACGATAAATGGCCCGGTAACCATGTGGAAACACTAGTTTCCGCATATTTTAGTTACCGGGCCATTCATCATCAGGGGTCCGATAGGACCCCCTGATATTCAGCAAACTCTGAAAACTGAAAGTTTCGTAGAGTGTGCTCACGAGAACAAGCGGCATCTTGAGGCGGCGCTTGCTCTCGAAGACCCGCTCCTTTCTATGGGAAGGAGTTCTGGAGTTGTGAAGAGAGATCCGAGCGGATCCCTCCGCCGCTTTCTCACGGACTCCCCAGCGGCTGTGCGCATGCGTAGCCGGGCTGACGGGGTCACGCATGCGTAGCCGGGCTGACGGGGAGGAGGTAAGAAACGCAACTACTTCTGTAGCTGCAATACTAACCGAGTGGACAGCTGGTTTTCGGAACAGCTGTCTCCGCACCGGAGCAATGATGAATTGTTCCGGTGAAAACTTTCCCCTGCGGCGAGTTGGATACTTAAGTATCCCTCGCAGCGAGACCATTACCATATGGCCTCCGATGATGAATAGGCCCCATAGAGAGATGATTTTACTTTATACGTAAAGTGGTGAATAAGGTTTTGCGGTGGGTGAAGTTCATTCAAGGAAAGTTTATTTCCAGTCGATGTGTGCACTATTTTTACTCTTTTGGTATAATGAAATAGACCCGTTACTGTAACGGGAAGCTGGCACTTCACTGGGCCCAATCTTCTTAATTGCTCATAAACTAAAGCCGCCCACTTATATAGCACAAGGTGGTCCGGGGAGGTGGGAGAACGCGATTTGCGGTGAATTGCATTATTGTAGCCCTGCCCCTGCTTACGATGCCTGACTTCTCGGAACTGTATAGCAGGGGGCGGGGACACGATTATGCGATCGTGCCGACACACCCTGTGCACCGCCCACTTTCTGGGCCGCCACACCCCCTCTCTGCTGACCTGGCTGCCCTCTCCCGAAGGAGGGGGCAGCAAAGTAGGCAAGTATGACTAATGGGCGATACACACAAGATGATATGTCGGCAACATTGTCTAGTGTGTACACTCAGGGGTAAATTTACTAAGATTCGTTTTGGTCCCGAATTTTCCCATTTATCAACTCTATTAGGATCGATCAAAAACGGCCGTTTTTTTCACTAAAAAAATCGGGAATTTGCCATGCTCCAGGTTTTAACAGGATCGTTTTGATTGATGGTGTATTTGGTCGATCCTGTCCGTTTGAAGCCCCGATTTCCCTGCCCAAATTTCTCTCCCGAACAAGCAGGCTGCACATATCAGTGAAATATGTGCAGACTGCTTGTTTTTTGTATATTTTAGTTTAATGGTTAATTATTTATAAAAAAATTGACGTGGGGTAACCCCTCCAAAAGGCTAACCAGCCCCGGACTGGTCAGCCAATCCTGGTTTCTAAAATTACGGGGAACAAAATAAGTAGGGTTCCACCGTAATTTAAGAACCAGCAAGGCCAGTTCTGGTTTTAAATATAGGGGAGAAAAAAATTTGCAGGGCTTCCCCTATATTTAAAACCAGTACCGGACCCAAACCGACCGAGTTGTAATGGCATAGCCCGGAGACCCTATTACCGGGTCTCCAGGGCCAAAGCATTCGCACCCCAAGCCGGTCAGGCCAAGCCGGAGATCTCAGGGGAGGTGGGGACTCTCCAAATCAGGGGTCCCCCTCACCTGAATCCCACACTTGGTCTGAAGCCTGGGGCTTTTCCCCGCACCCCTGGAGCAGTGGTTACAGGGGTAATAAAGTGTTAAAAAGTCTACTGTACTTTACACAGGAACTACAGGTGCCAGCATGCTGCCCTTTGGCACTTGTGGAACTACAAGTGCCAGCAGGCGGCTGGCACCCATACTCCCACTGTAAAATAAATAGTTAAATAAAGACAGAACACACACACCGTTTACAGTACAAGTTTTTTACAAATACCTATCCCCTGCAGCCAGGTGCTGGTTCTTAAATTACGGTGGAACCCTACTCGTTTTGTTCCCCGTAATTTTAGGAACCAGGACTGGCTGACCAGTCCGGGGCCGTTTAGCCTTTTGGGGGGGGATCCCACGTAAATTTTTTCTGAAAATTAACCCTAAAAACACACGTATCAGTAGTAAACATACACAAATCACGATGATTTCTGTTTGTTAGATGGCAACTCGCAGATCAGGAGGTGGTGCATTTGAAACTTCTATTGACTCCCCAATTTGGCTGTAAAACGAGCGAATATAGCAGATTGAATAATGGTAAATTCCCGATTTAGGCAGAAATTAATGGAAAGTACTTCTGATTTGAGCCGATGGTGAATTAACTTCTATTGAAAAAAACGGCATTAAATCACCTGATTTCAACCCCAAAAGATGAACAAATCAACCGACTTTAATGATAGTAAATACCTGATTTGCAAAAAAGTGATTCTTTTTTTTTCACCCGAGATAGCAATCTCGGATCAACACGAATCTTAGTAAATTTACCCCTCAGTGTCGCTGACGATGCGCGCTTCCGCACTTCGTCACCAATATCGCCCATCCGACGTGCATGCAGGTCCGATGGGCGACATCGTCAACGTCGAATGCAGCATGGCCCCCGCTGTTGTGATGTCGCTCCCGACATCGGCAAGTGTGTATGCACTTGCTGATGCTTTAAACTGAATATAAACTTCCCAAACCCTCCTCATCACTATGTTACATTATATCAGACAGAGGACCTCATTCAGACCCGGTCACAAGCGCTGAGCGCTCGCAACCGGGTCGATGTTTTGGTCCTGCTCACGCGCAGCGGCCGCACTGCGCGTGCGCAAGCCCGGAGCGAGAAAGAAACTCTCTCGCTCCGGAGCTCACTACAAAAGGGGCAGCTGTCAATGTTGATTGACAGCTCGGCCCGCTTTGTAGGCGTGGCGAGGGGGTGGTTTCACAAACGGAGGCGTTCCTTAAGGAACGCCTACCGTTTTTATGGGCGGCCGCACTGACATCAGCAGTGATGTCAGTGGGGAGCTTCCTGCTCGATCAGAGCAGGAAGCTCCCTGGGGCTTATGGTTGCCGAGACCCAACCTTAGGGTCTCGTCGCAAGCCCCGATGGTCTTGACCATCGCGACCATCAACCTGGTCGGTCGCTAAGCTGTGGGTGGTAACCCACAGCTTAGCTAGCGACCAGGAGGCCGCACTAGAAAAAGCAAGCGGCCGCCCTCATTCAGAGCGAGCGCCTCTGAATGAGGGCCAGTATCCTTCTTCTTCCTTATTACAACATTTTGTTTTAATTAACACTGCATTACATTACTGGTCAAAACTATTGATTAATTTGAGAAATTCAAGCCCAGTAAATAACCTGGAATGGAAAGGTAATCGACAGAGATTAAATAAAAAAGTTTAGGTTATCAAACAATACAGAATAATATCAATGACAGAGTTATAAATAAAGGCCTTTTACTGTGCACAAGTAATGAGGAACTTACAGCAATGATAAAGAAGCTTGCCTGGGCCATGAATCACCACCAGTCTTCTGCTGAAGGCTGGAAGAAGGTTTTAAGGACCGATTAATTAAAATCTTTGGTTCATCATGCAGGGTTTTGTACGTCATTGAGTAGGTAAAAGGATTGCTCCGTAGTGTGTGGGGTTTATTTACTTAAGATCTGCATTGGTTTACTGCTTCAAATATATCTTAACACCTTGATATCTTACTTAACCAATATATAAATAAATAAAGACACGGACACCAGAGCTTGGCTAAAAAGGTCACAGCTTTTTATTTATAAATTATTAATCAACCTAACGAGGGTGGCTAAGAGACCCTGCAAACTCAGTTCTAGCTTTCACGCTGATCAGAATACTCGGAGGACTACTTAAAAGTCCCCCCTCTAGACGTACTAACGATGTGAGAGTCTCACTTCCCTCTAGGGCCAATCCAAGGTGCTACCGTACGGCCAGCACCCGGGTCCCCCGTACAGAGCAGGACAAATTTGCAAGGGGCAACGAGGGTCAGTGCCCCCACAAAGTTGTCTTACGCCCTCTAAAGCCACTGAGTTGCAGCGTACTCTCGCCTTGCTGTGCCTCACCTGAAGTAGAAAGCAAAAGTTAGTACACACAACTTAAAAACGTGGGTGGGATGGTGGGTAAGAAGATCAACTAAAAGAGACTGATCTGAGTTCTGGCAGCCCTTTAAATAGACAACCCTAGCTCCTCCTACTAACAATCCTATAGGATAATCCACTAAATCTGACACAAACAGTTTAACCCAGCAACAAGGCTGTCATCAACACCCACACACAGCAGAAAACCAGCAATCTTACCTTTTCCTCAATTCTATTCAAATTTCATCCTCCAAAATAGCGGCTTGTAAAAGAAGCTACTTCCCAGAATGTTTAAGCCCAAAATTTAAAGGGACAATGCTTTTAATAGAAAATGACAGGAAGTTCCGGCACATGGAGGTGCTGCCCCCTGAACACACAACGTCATGATGTCACGTTGAGGGTGCGGGGCACTACGCAGAGTGTCCTTAGATCACTGTGAGCGTCTGTACAGGCTGCAGGGTGCATGCCTGAAGTGTCCAGCGCTACTGGCTGCAGGGTGCCGTTCCAGGCAACAGGGTTGTATCTAGGGGTTAACAGGGGTGTATCTAGGGGTCCGAACTCCCTTGGCAAAGTAGGGGACTGGTGCCTCCCCCCGTTGGCAGTTAGTAGACGCCGGACACCGTGGTGGCTTTACGAGCGGCGATCACTCCCCCCCCCCACTCCCTTGTTGTCCGGCGCTGATGCTTCTGACTTAGAGATCAGTAGCACCAGCAGGCGTCCCTGGCGATTGCCATCCTGGCCAATAGGAAAATATGCCCCTGTGGGTAAGCATAAACCGGCTTTCTGCGCTCCCAGTTCCACATTTACTAAAATAAATGAAACAAATATACAGTATACTGTGTATGTGTATATAATATATATATATATATATTATATATATATAAATCGATACAAAATATTTTAATATCTTTATTGAATAAAAAAAATAAATTGTCCTGTTTGGGCCTCCGGTCCCAAGCATTTTGGATATGGGAGACTCAACCTGTATACGTAAATAACTCCCACGTATTGAAAAATGTTTCTACTTTAGTTTATTTTCTAATCCATTCGAAAGATGTTAAATAATTTTGCCTTGAATAACGCAAAAGATGGGGCAGCATTTGAGATCCATTCCTGCAGTATTGTCTTGCGTGCTGCCGCACTGATTGCTAAAAGCAGTCTTCTACTCCCTTTACTAGCCCTCATGTCTGTAGGAATAATGCCAAAAATTGCCCACTCTGCTATGAAAGGAACAAGGGACAATGCTTTTAATAGAAAATGACAGGCAGTTCCGGGACATGGAACGTCCCCCTTAACACACAACGTCATGAAGTCACGTTGAGGGGGCGGGGCACTACCCGGAGTGTCCTTAGGTCACTCTGAGCGTCTGTACAGACTGCAGGGTGCATGCCTGAAGTGTCCAGCGCTACTGGCTGCAGGGTACCGTTCCAGGCAACCTGCAAGCAAAATGCTGGGGCCTTTGGAAAGGGGATGTAGTCAGGGTGGCGGCGGATGGGATGCCAGCCGTCGATATCCTGACACCGGAATTCCGAACAGGACGAAGATCCCGACGGTAAGTAACCGGCTTACCTTTAGTGTTAGCCCGGGGATGGGGAGGTTAGGTTTAGGACCCCCCGGGGGAGATTAGGGTTAGACGCCCCCCTGGGAGGGTTATGGTTAAGCTGCTTAAGGCACCCACAGGGGGTGGTTAGGGTTGGTTTAGGGCTCGGGAAGGGGGGGGGGGTTAGAGTTAGGCACCACCGGGGGGAGCTTAGGGTTAGGCATCCCTGAGGAGAGGTTAGGGTTAGGTACCACCGGAGGGAGGTTAGGGTTAGGCACCACCGGAGGAAGTATAGGTTAGGCACCCCCAAGGAGGTTAGAGTTAGGCACCACCAAGGGAGGGTTAGGGGGGGAGGGAGGGTTAGGGTACTTACCAGCCATAGTCTGGATTTTCAACAGTCGGGCTTCCGGCGTCGGTATTTGAATATTCAGCCGCTGGTATATCAAACCCAACCCATTGGAGAGCGATGGTGCTACTCCCAGGGCCCTCCGTCTTGGGCAACATTCCCTCTTGCACACCCCTAGTTACGGCTCTGATTTCAGGCTTAAACATACCAAGAAACTTAGGCTTTTAGAAACATGGAGGAGAAAGTGTGATGTCTGTGGCTCTATTTCTGCATTCCGGCACTTTGCACCGAGTGACTCGTACCCTGAACCAAAAGAGTTACCGAATGACACCGAAGCCACCGCAATACCCTCTGGTCTGCGCTTAGTGCACAGTCTCCAGACTTAAGCCCCATAGGGGCCTATTTATCAAATAATATTAGCAGGAAAACACCCATTTTCTGGGCGAAAGTATGTAGTTAATCCGTTGTAGCCTATGGGCAAAAGTACTGGGAGAGGGATCAACAGTGCGTGGTCAACAATTCGCCCAAAGATTGCAAAGGCGATCCCATCACTGCTTACACACCACAGGGAATGGCTCCTTCCGGGTCTCCTGTCCCTGCGTCTGTATTTTAATATATTCAGGCGAATCTTAATTTCGTATTGCCGTGAATAGTGGCGATAAGAAATCATAATTATCGGGTCTAAGACCTGATAATGAATAAATATGATCCATAGAGCTGATTGGGGATGAACTGAACAGATGGATGGAAGCAAAGCCACCTACAAGCGCAGCACAGCCGTGGGAACTTCTGCTGTATTTCCATTGTAGAGTGACACCTGTTCTGCGGTTATATCCGCCAAAGTTACATAGATTTTGTTATACAAAATGATTCCATGATATCTTAAAGGAATCGATCCCAGAGGCGTGATCTATCAGGATCAACCCATGAATCACAATACTAGCAGCAATGTTCTCACCTGTTACCCAGCATATGGTGCTCTACTGTGTATGGGTGACCAATTCTTTTTATAACTGCGCATGTGCAACCTTTCCCCAACTACGCACCATGCGAAAATAATATTGATCCTGGGGAATATCGATATTATTTTCACGATTACTCTCTATTATATATATATATATATATATATATATATATATATATGTACAAAAATGTCGCTCTCCATATTGATGCAAAAGATCACTACGAGACCACCGATTCAGCACCCCAGAGTGGGATTTAGGATTAGGATAGTTTTGGCCTTGACAGCAGAATATCACTCAGCTTATTGTTAAATTGCATTCATATAAAAAAATACAGTTCTCTCTGTAATAATCGGTCCATTTAATACACAGTGGCAATAACAATGGTTTTCTATTCCTGTTGATCCCAGCGATAGAAAATCGAATTTTCCCAGAACATGTTGCCAGGACAGCTGAGTGAGTTAACAGGGGTGTATCTAGGGGACTGGTGCCTCCCCCCGTTGGCAGTTAGTAGACGCCGGACACCGTGGTGGCTTTGCGAGCGGCGATCACTCCCCCCCCCACTCCCTTGTTGTCCAGCGCTGATACTTCTGACTTGAGATCAGTAGCACCAGCAGGCGTCCCTGATTGGGCCCCCTCATGGCATCACCACTTAATACACATAGTTGCTTTTGACATCACATATTATGTTTGTATTTTTTTCATGTAATAATTCACATATATTTTAACTAGGGGTGAGCGGGTTCGGATTTCTGAAATCCGAACCCCCCCGAGCCCCCCCGATCCGAGTCCGATCCGAGTCAGGCTCGACTTTTCCCGCCTGACTCGGATCTGACATCGAGGCAAAACGTCATCATCCCGCCTTCCGAGTCTCGCGGGTTTTGGATCCTATATAAGGTACCCGCGTCGGCGCCATTTTCTCACTCGGCTGTGGACAGTGAAGAGGGAGGGTGGGAGTTAGTGCTGTGTAGTGTAGTGTAGTGTAGTGCTGCTGTTGTCCACTACTTCAAAGTCCATAGGGGCTGGCTGTGTTGTGCTGTGCTGCTGTTGTTAATAGGGGCTGTGTCCACTACTTCAAAGTCCATAGGGGCTGGCTGGACTGTGTTGTGCAGTCAGTTCCAAAGTCCTGTGCAGTGTCCCAGTCCTAAAGGGGTGCTGTAGTGTTGTCCAGGGGGTGCTCTGTCCATCAGGGGTGCTCCCCCCAAGTGCTAAAAAAATAATATATTTTCTGTGTTTGTGAATTGTGTGCGCAGTAGCCGCACGTGCATCAACAAAGTAGTGCCAAGCGTGCGCCTGTGTCATAAGTAAAGGGCCGGCTGGCTTGACCGTTAAGGGTGCTGTAACCCCCGAAAGTACACTCCAGTCCAAACCAAAAAAAAAATTATTTTCTGTGTTTGTGAATTGTGTGCGCAGTAGCCGCACGTGCATCAACAAAGTAGTGCCAAGCGTGCGCCTGTGTCATAAGTAAAGGGCCGGCTGGCTTGACCGTTAAGGGTGCTGTAACCCCCGAAAGTACACTCCAGTCCAAACCAAAAAAAAAATTATTTTCTGTGTTTGTGAATTGTGTGCGCAGTAGCCGCACGTGCATCAACAAAGTAGTGCCAAGCGTGCGCCTGTGTCATAAGTAAAGGGCCGGCTGGCTTGACCGTTAAGGGTGCTGTAACCCCCGAAAGTACACTCCAGTCCAAACCAAAAAAAAAATTATTTTCTGTGTTTGTGAATTGTGTGCGCAGTAGCCGCACGTGCATCAACAAAGTAGTGCCAAGCGTGCGCCTGTGTCATAAGTAAAGGGCCGGCTGGCTTGACCGTTAAGGGTGCTGTAACCCCCGAAAGTACACTCCAGTCCAAACCAAAAAAAAATTATTTTCTGTGTTTGTGAATTGTGTGCGCAGTAGCCGCACGTGCATCAACAAAGTAGTGCCAAGCGTGCGCCTGTGTCATAAGTAAAGGGCCGGCTGGCTTGACCGTTAAAGGGTGCTGTAACCCCTGAAAGTACACTCCAGTCCAAACCAAAAAAAAATTATTTTCTGTGTTTGTGAATTGTGTGCGCAGTAGCCGCACGTGCATCAACAAAGTAGTGCCAAGCGTGCGCCTGTGTCATAAGTAAAGGGCCGGCTGGCTTGACCGTTAAGGGTGCTGTAACTCCCGAAAGTACACTCCAGTCCAAACCAAAAAAAAAATTATTTTCTGTGTTTGTGAATTGTGTGCGCAGTAGCCGCACGTGCATCAACAAAGTAGTGCCAAGCGTGCGCCTGTGTCATAAGTAAAGGGCCGGCTGGCTTGACCGTTAAGGGTGCTGTAACCCCCGAAAGTACACTCCAGTCCAAACCAAAAAAAAAATTATTTTCTGTGTTTGTGAATTGTGTGCGCAGTAGCCGCACGTGCATCAACAAAGTAGTGCCAAGCGTGCGCCTGTGTCATAAGTAAAGGGCCGGCTGGCTTGACCGTTAAGGGTGCTGTAACCCCCGAAAGTACACTCCAGTCCAAACCTAAAAAAAAATTATTTTCTGTGTTTGTGAATTGTGTGCGCAGTAGCCGCACGTGCATCAACAAAGTAGTGCCAAGCGTGCGCCTGTGTCATAAGTAAAGGGCCGGCTGGCTTGACCGTTAAAGGGTGCTGTAACCCCCGAAAGTACACTCCAGTCCAAACCAAAAAAAAATTATTTTCTGTGTTTGTGAATTGTGTGCGCAGTAGCCGCACGTGCATCAACAAAGTAGTGCCAAGCGTGCGCCTGTGTCATAAGTAAAGGGCCGGCTGGCTTGACCGTTAAAGGGTGCTGTAACCCCCAAAGTACACTCCAGTCCAAACCAAAAAAAAATTATTTTCTGTGTTTGTGAATTGTGTGCGCAGTAGCCGCACGTGCATCAACAAAGTAGTGCCAAGAGTGCGCCTGTGTCATAAGTAAAGGGCCGGCTGGCTTGACCGTTAAAGGGTGCTGTAACCCACAAAGTACACTCCAGTCCGAACCAAAAAAAAATTTATTTTCTGTGTTTAGCCGCACGTATATATCAAATCGATATAACATAAATGGAGGACCAAACTTTCTCCGATAAAAATAAAATAGAGAAAGATCAAGAACCACTTCCTCCTAGTGCTGAAGCTGCTGCCACTAGTCATGACATAGACGATAACATGCCATCAACGTCGTCTGCCAAGGCCGATGCCCAATGTCATAGTAGAGGGCACATACAATCCCAAATGGCAAAGTTCAGGAAAATGACCTTGAAAAAGACATTTAAATCAGCTGAAGAGAAACGTAAACTTGCCAATATGCCATTTACGACACGGAGTGGCAAGGAACGGCTAAGGTCGATCCCTAGTATGTTCATGACTAGTGGTTCAGCTTCACATGACGATGGAAGCACTCCTCCCACTAAAAAAATCAAAAGAGTTAAGCTGGCAAAAGCACAGCGAAGAACTGTGCTTTCTAAGAAGATATCACAAATCCCCAAAGAGAGTCCAAGTGTGGTGGTGGTTGCGATGCCTGACCTTCCCAGCACTGGACGGGAAGAGGTGGCTCTTTCCACCATTTGCACGCCCCCTGCAAGTGCTGAAAGGAGCACCCACAGTCCACTTGCTGATATGCAAATTGAAGATGTCACTGTTGAAGTACAACAGGATGAGGATACTGGTGTAGCTGGCGCTGAGGAGGAAGTTGGCGAGGAGGATTCTGATGGTGATGTGGTTTGTTTAAATCAGGCTCCGGGGGAGACAGTTGTTGTCCGTGGGATGAAAAAGCCCATCACGGTCATGCCTGGGCAGAAGACCAAACATTCCACCTCTTTGGTCTGGCAATATTTCTATCCAAATCCGGACAACAACTGTCTTGCCATATGTACCATATGTAAAGGTGAAATAAGTAGGGGTAGGGACGTCAACCACCTAGGAACATCCTCCCTTATACGGCACCTGCAGCGCGTTCATAAAAAGTTACTGTCAAGTTCAGAAACTTTGGCTCAGACCGTAAGCAGTCCAGGGACACCTAAATCCCGTTGTCCTGTTGTATCCAAGCGCCTGCAAACCACACCGTCAACTCCCTCCTCGTCAATTTCCTCCTTAGTCAGGATCGGAAGTAGTCCTGCAGGCCATATCACTGGCATGACTGACTCTCCTATCCGGGATTCCTCCGGAGGATCCTGCATTGCTACGCCTACTGCTGCCGCTGCTGCTGTTGCTGCTGCTGCTGGGAGTCGTTCATCATCCCAGAGAGGAAGTAGGAACACCACTACTTTTACTAAACAATTGACCCTCCAACAGTCCTTAGCGAGGAGGATGAAGTACGACAGCAGTCATCCTGAAGCAAAACGTATAACTGAGGCCTTGACTGCTATGTTGGTGTTAGACGTGCGTCCGGTATCCGCCATTAGTGCAGTGGGATTTAGACAATTGATGGAGGTAGTGTGTCCCCGGTTCCAAATCCCGTCTAGATTCCACTTCACTAGGCAGGCGATACCGAGACTGTACAGAAACGTCAGAAAAAGTGTCCTCAGTGTCCTGAAAAATGCCGTTGTACACAATGTCCACTTAACCACGGACATGTGGACAAGTGGAACAGGGCAGACTAAGGACTATATGACTGTGACAGCCCACTGGGTAGATGTATCACCTTACGCAGCAACAGCAGCAGCGTCACCAGTAGCAGCATCTCAGAAACGCCAGCTCGTTACAAGGCAGGCTACGCTGTGTATCACCGGTTTCAGTAAGAGGCACACCGCCGACAACCTCTTAGAGAAACTGAGGGAAATCATCGCCCAGTGGCTTACCCCACTTAGACTCTCCTGGGGATTTGTGATATCTGACAACGCCACCAATATTGTGCGGGCATTACATCTGGGCAAATTCCAGCACGTCCCATGTTTTGCTCACACAATAAACTTGGTGGTGCAGAATTTTCTGAAAAGCGACAGGGGCGTGCAGGAGACGCTTTGGGTGGCCCGAAAAATTTCTGGCCACTTTCGCCATTCAGCGACTGCGTGCCGAAGACTGGAGCGCCAGCAAACACTCTTGAACCTGCCCCGCCATCACCTGAAGCAAGAGGTTGTGACGCGGTGGAACTCAACCCTCTATATGCTTCAGAGGATGGAGGAGCAGCAAAAGGCCATACAAGCCTATACATCCACCTATGACATAGGCAAAGGAGGGGGTATGCACCTGACTCAAGCGCAGTGGAGAATGATTTCCGTGTTGTGCAAGGTTCTTCAGCCCTTCGAACTTGCCACACGTGAAGTCAGTTCAGACACTGCCAGCTTGAGTCAGGTCATTCCCCTCATCAGGCTTTTGCAGAAGCAGCTGGAGAAAGTGAAGGAGGAGCTAAGACGGAGCGATTCCGCTCGGCATGTGGGACTTGTGGATGAAGCCCTTCATTCGCTTTGCCAGGATTCCAGGGTGGTCAATCTGTTGAAATCAGACCACTACATTTTGGCCACCGTGCTCGATCCTAGGTTTAAAGCCTATGTGGTGTCTCTCTTTCCGGCCGACACAAGCCTGCAGAGGTGCAAAGACCTGCTGGTGAACACACTGTCAGCTGAAGCGGAACGTGACACGTCAACGGCTCCTTCTTCATTTTCTCCCGCAACTGGGGCTGCCAGGAAAAAACTTAGGTATCCTAAGCAACCCGCTGGCGGTGATGCAGGGCAGGCAGGACCAAGTTTGGACATCTGGTCCGGACTGAAGGACCTGGCAACAATTTCTGACATGTCTACTGTCACTGCATATGATACTGTCACCATTGACAGAATGGTGGAGGATTACATCGGTGACAGCATCCAAGTAGGCATGTCAGACAGTCCATACCTGTACTGGCAGGAAAAAGAGGCAATTTGGAGGCCCCTGTACAAACTGGCTCTATTTTACCTGAGTTGCCCCCCCTCCAGTGTGTACTCCGAAAGAGTGTTTAGTGCAGCCGGGAACCTTGTCAGCGAAAGGCGTAGGAGGTTGCTTCCACAGAATGTGGAGAAGATGATGTTCATCAAAATGAATTATCAGCTCTTCCAGGGAGACCAGCCTCCAGAAGGTACAGAGGGACCTGTGGTGGTGGATTCAAGTGGGGACGAGTTAATACTTTGTGAGGATGAGGATGTACACACTGAAGAGGGTGAGGAATCGGTGGATGAGGAGGATGAGGATGACATCTTGCCTCCGTAGAGCCAGTTTGTGCAGGGACACATTAATTGCCAGCTTGTTTTGTGGGGGCCCAAACGAACCAATCATTTTAGCCACAGTTGTGTGGCAGACCCTGGCGCTGAAATGATTGATTTGTTAAAGTGTGCATGTCCTGTTTATACAACATAAGGGTGGGTGGGAGGGCCCAAGGACAATTCCATCTTGCACCTCTTTTTTTCTTTGCATTATGTACAGTTTGGGGCCTAGTTTTTCTAACTGCCATCCTGCCTGCCACTGCAGTGTCACTCCTAGATGGGTCACGTGTTTGTGCCGCCCACTCGTGTCGCTTAGCATAGTCATCCAGCTACCTCGGTGCAACCTTTTGGACATAAAAACACTATTGTGAGGTGTGAGGTGTTCAGAATAGACTGGAAATGAGTGGAAATTAAGGTTATTGAGGTTAATAATAGCATAGGAGCAGAAAAACCTACAAATTCTGTGATTTTAGCTGTTTTTATGCTTTTTTTCAAAAAAATACAGATCCAAAACACAAAACCCAGAACCCAAAACACGGAAGGGTGGTTTTGGCAAAACCAATCCAGATCCAAAACACGAAGAAAGATCCAGATCCAAAACCAAAACACAAAACACGAAAAGTGGCCGGTGCACACCCCTAATTTTAACCCCTTTTTCCAACACTCATTAATTAATCTTACACACCTATACTTTACACTGCACTGTCACTCTTTTTCCATTTTGAGTGTGATGCCCTGGGGGAGTCCAGGGCTGGACGTTTTTCGGGATGCACTGCACCCCGGATGTGAACCCCTTAGTGTTAGGGACTGCTAGAGACAGAGAAGCCGTGATGTGGCCTAGCAGCTTCCCATGTATTTGCAAATGCATGCAACTAATATCTCTGATTTCTATGACCATATAGTCTTCATATATTGTTGCAGGTATTATTCAGTGTGCTGAGGAACAATAGGGGGTTAAACCTCCCTCCTTTTTCTACTTAGTATGACCCCTCCCTTTCATGCACCTGATTAGTACTGCTAGATTGATTGAGCAGCTGCCATTTTTTGTTTGTTTGGTATGAGTGGCATGAAGGAGCCAGCATTAGTAGGGCATGCTGGTTCTAGTAGTGCTAGTTGGAGTTCCCAGGGGTGACTCCCAGGTAAGCTGGCTCTCAATGTGGATGCATTTATGTATGTGCTTACATTTGACATAATTTATATGTGCCTTTATCATGAGGCCTTATAATTGGTATAATTTACATTTGGGGTGAGCGTTCGGGCGTAAGACCCCCGGGGCTGGTCTGGCTGGGCCCTCTCATGGCATCACCACTTAATACACATAGTTGCTTTTGACATCACATATTATGTTTGTATTTTTTTCATGTAATAATTCACATATATTTTAACCCCTTTTTCCAACACTCATTAATTAGTCTTACACAGCTATACTTTACACTGCACTGTCATTCTTTTTCCATTTTTCGTGTGATGCCCTGGGGGGGTCCAGGGCTGGATGTTTTTCGGGGTGCACTGCGCCCCAGATGTGAACCCCTTAGTGTTAGGGACTGCTAGAGACAGAGAAGCCGTGACGCGGCCTAGCAGCTTCCCATGTATTTGCAAATGCATGCAACTAATATCTCTGATTTCTATGACCATATAGTCTTCATATATTGTTGCAGGTACTATTCAGTGTGCTGAGGAACAATAGGGGGTTAAACCCCCCTCTTTTTTCTACTTTGTCCCTGACGATTGCCATCCTGGCCAATAGGAAAATATGCCCCTGTGGGTAAGCATCAACCGGTTTTCTGCGCTTCCAGTTCCACATTTACTAAAATAAATAAAACAAATATACAGTATACTGTGTATGTATATATATATATATATATATATATATATATACATATATATATAAATCGATACAAAATATTTTAATATCTTTATTGTATAAAAAAAAATTGTCCTGTTTGGGACCTATAGGTGGACAGAAATAGTGCAATTGTTAAATAAGCTTCCGCATGGGATAGCCCTCAACCGGAAAGACCAGCCGAAATGTAAATGGCTTTAATAGAGAGAGAATTTTTTTTTTTTCTCCACATAATAAATAAGCCTGCAATTATTATTTTAATTTATAGGTACTTAAAATTTGTTTGTGGGTATGACCAGCTTTACTCTCAACAAGAAAGAGCGAAAAAGTTAAAGTATGATTCTGTAACAGGGCAAAAAAAAAACAAGCACGTTAAATAAAAGGGCAAAGCTGCTAACCTTTTCCCGTGCTAGTGTTTTCCTGACAGCCTGATCTTTAATTTACAGAAGCATTCCAGCCCTGATTGGACATCTGAGTTCCGGCAAGCCTCAATAGCCAAATACTTATATCCTTACTGCCACTGAAATACGGTATAACATTACACGATTGGCAGGGGGGATAGTTTTGCATACCAAATTAGCAGCTTTGCGCTACAATATAAAAAAAAAAAAAAAAAAAAACGCAATGAAAATGTACAAGTTGTTTGACTTAATTACAGCTTACATGTGTCTGACTTTTTTGTGACCCGTTACTCAAATAGGCGGCTGATGTCCTGCTATTACGGTTATCGCTGTTGTCATGGATACAGATAGTCAAGCATTTGCTTCTGAAGGGTGAAGAAGAGATCCTGAGAGATACAAAAGAAGATGCTACCCACAGCTAACAGCAGTATCTGCTTTATGAATAGGTATCCATGAATAATTCATGCGCACAAATGTCGGGGAAGGAAGGTGTTTTTTCCGACGCTTGGAGAATAAAGATCTGTCATTAATGGCTTAATTGGTAAACCGGAATATCATACGCAGGTCTTGTGTCTTTTTCCTCTTTGTACTTTGCATGAACCTTTTAACAGCGTCAATAAATAAAAATGCACACTGAGGAACAGACGCTACAAAAAATAGATATATTATTGAAGGTAATAAGACTCATTTACTGGCATGCAAAAATGTTCCCGCAGACCATTAGCGTTCTGTCATATCATATACTGTATCTATGTTCTTTTGTACAAATGATTCCATTGATATTGGCTGAGGGTGGAAACTGTTAGAACTTTTAATGCAAATAGCTCAATAGAGTTGGGCGCTACTAGCTAAAGGGCGGCTGTGCGCACTGATGCACCAGGTTGGGTACGGGATGCAGGCGTTCAAAAATCCTGACTCCGGCATCCCGACTGGTGTTACAGAACTGACAGCTACTTAGTAAGTAGCCTAACCCTACCCCTAAAGCTAACACTCCCTCCCGGCAGCATATGCCTAAAAGCAGCCTGAGCCTAACCCTCCCCCTAGTGCCTAACTCTGGCCCTCCCCCTAACCCCAACACTTACCGTTGGGATGTCAGCGTTCGAGATGTTGGCGCCGGGATTCTGACTGGTGGGATTTCAGCGTCTGCATTCTGCATTCCGGAGCTTCATCCCGATGGGTAACGCCACCTTAAGGTGACGTTACCCAATAGAAGCCTATGGGCTTCTTTTCGGGACGCTCCCCATTGGAAGGGATCCGATCGGATCTCGCGTAGGACGCAAGAGGGACTTGTGGGTGTTAAAATCGGCAGTCCCTCTGCCCGGCAGCTCTTATTGGGAGAGCTGTCCTTTGCGAAATTCTGAGTACATAGGGCCTGATTCAGAGCCGCTCATAAGCGGACGCTCGTTCGCTCCGAGCGATGTTCGCACAACTGCGCATGCGTATGGGTCGTAATGCGCATGCGCCAACCAGTCAGTGCGGTCGGAAATCGAGCGCCCGTAAAATAGCGAGTGCCTGCTAATTTGAGTGACAGGATGAGGCGTTTGTGGGTGGTAACAGGAGAAGGTGCTTGAAAACGGGGAGTGAAGATCCGAACGCAGGCGAGCCAAACGGTCAAAACGGGCGTTTTAAGGGTGTGCATAATTAACAAAGCAGCGACATCGGCCACGTCACTTGGTTGTTTCTTAGCCTGAACTGTTCGCATGATTGCGGTAGGAAAATCCTACTACAAGCACTGCGAGCAGTTCAGATGCCTTTCGATGTACTCGATTAATCAAATAAATAGCGGAGATGACGTAGGATGCGAGCGGCCAGGGGGCGTCTTTACAAAATAGTGAACGCATGTTTCGTTCGCCCGCTCAGACATAGAGGCGTCAACAGACCGCAAAGAGCGAGCGCTCAATTTAAATAGCCGGCCCCTTTTTCTGAACGAGCGAGCGCAAATAGCGTCCGGCTCTGAATCAGGCCCATACTGCGGTAATGAATTCACGGGGGATGTACAGCCCTAAGTTCTATCCGCCTGTTGTGCCCGGCATTATATTATTTCCGCTGGTGTCTACTATTTATAAACTGTGTCCCACACAAAAATGTAGAAGCGATTCAACAGTATACTTATGGATGCTCACACGTATACTTTCTGGAACAGTCATAAACCGTGAATGGGACGGCTTTTGTACGTTCCAGAGCGCGTTTCTTGTGGGTAACCACTTTCGTATGCACTGTTATGAAATAAGGAGTCTGTCCTGCACTGGGGATTGAGGAGCTCCCCAAGATGCAACAGTTGGTTTTGTGTTATCCTGCAGCGCAGGAGCGGGTACCCCTATTTTAATATAGCTGAGTATTTACCCAAATATGCATTAGGGTCTATGAATGAGGGCAATAAAATTCCTTAAAGGAGAAACAGTGTATAGTCTCACTTGTTTTGTGAGGCAGAAAATACTGAAACAACCAAAAAGATCAATTTAAAATAGTATTTATTTTTCACAAAATAAATCCATTAACTCCGGTGGTCAATCCTTCACCTTAGTATTTAAAAAATAATTGGAGAGGGCTTCCACACTTAGTTGCCCCGCCCCCCCCCCCCCCAAGGCTTAATCCCTCCCTGATTATAGGGTTCGCATAATTGGGTAAATATTAAGCTACTTTACAATAGAAGTTCCCTCTCCAGTGCCGGAGAATAACACAAAATGTTAAGACTGTCCACTTATAGAAAAAGGGTCAGATGCAGGCAAAACGGTTGTAGATGCTCCTGCATTGAGTACACAGAACAATGTGTATTTATTATCCGCATACAGAGTTGTACGCGCATTCTCGATCTATACACTTGCTTGTGGTCATGTACACTATTTAGACCAAAGTTATTTATACATCCCCACACAAGCAAAATGCACACCATGCATACCATTGCACACGAGTTCCAAATGGCTACTAATGTGGCGGTTTCGACAAGAACACTTGGTAAGGCGGCCCAAGCACTTACTGTTCTACAGAAACAACAAATGTTTTTATCAGGACAATGCCACCTGTCATGTTTCCAGGGCAACGCTGGACTGGTATACAGAAAATCCGGTAACCTGGATGGACTGGCCAAGCTCAGAGTCCAGATCTTAACCCCACTGAGAACCTCTGGGATGAATTGGAGCAACGGGTGCGTTCTAGGCCAACTCTACCTTCTTCAGTGTCACAGTTGGTCACTATACTTATGGCGGAATAATGGCAAAGCATACCGTCTGCTGCTGTCCAGGAACTTGGAGTTTGCCAAGAAGGGCGTCTGCATCACTGCACGGCAGCCGGCTTCCCGACTGTCATATCCCGGCGAGGGTGAAATCCCAAGAGATGCCGCGGGGGGGAGGGTTAGGTTTAGGGCACCTGGGGGGGACTTAGGGTTAGGCACCCCCCAGGAGGGTTAGGGTTAGGCTAGGGGGAGGGAGGGTTAGGCACCCCCGGGGGGACTTAGGGTTAGGCACCCCCCAGGGGACTTAGGTTTAGGCAGCGGGGAAGGGGGGGTTAGGGTTAGGCACTTAGAGGGGGGATTAGGGTTAGGCACTTGGGGGGGAGGTTAGGGTTAGGCACCCCTAAGGAGGGTTAGGGTTCAGCGGGGAAGGGGGGATTAGGGTTAGGCATTTGGGGGGGAGGTTAGGGTTAGGCACCCCTAAGGAGGGTTAGGGTTAGGGGGTTAGGTTAGAACATACTTACCTATCGACGATCGGGATTTCCAGCGCTGTCGGGCTTCCGCTGCCGGGAACTCTGCTGTGGTCGGCCAGGTGCTGCCGGGAATCGAACCATACCGATTCCACTGCACGTGGTGGACCTACAAAGTACTGATGTCAATAACATCTCGTTGATCTATTTGCTGTCTGTGTCCAACCACTTTTGTCTACATAGTGTATATGCTGCATTTTTTCTTTTTTTATTGTAAATTTTAGCAATTTTTATTTATTTCATCAAGGTATCCTGGTTTTCTGTTCCATGGAGTCCTACACAAAGTTTTGACCAAAGATGGTTGTATGTAATTAGAAAGTGAAGTAGGAGCTGACCACTGGAATGTAGACCACTGAACAATAGTCATGTACTCACCCCAATCTGGAAATCAGCAGCGATAACAGAGTAAACTAACAACGTGGGCGAGAATCCCCTGCCGTTGCCATTTCTTTCTGAAATGTTATCAAAATTCAGTTTCTCGTTACACTCTCCTGCTATGGGTTTTTAGCGCTGGTCAGACCTTCGCCAATACATTATTAATGTAAACACAAGTTTTATTGTAATTTTATTTGTACAGTACCTCCGAAGATTTCTGTAAACTCTCTGGACCGCAGGAAGAAAACTTATTTCTCTCACACAATTCTGCTACGTGGTTCAATTCAGAGATCTTCTCTTCACGGCTGATGTGGGAACTGAGCAACGTGACTTCATAAAATTCTTGTATATCTGCCAGGGAAGAGATGTAAGATATTATTAACGCCTATCTCCACTTTTATATGCTATACTGCATGTGCTGCTTGAATGGTCTGTCGCCCCCTGTGGTGGCTGTAATGAGTAGACCTGGATGGATTGAATTTGTCCATACAGTGACAACGGTTACATATTTACGGGTATGGAGGGATATTTACGGGGATAGGGACCCCTTCCTGTTAATTAGAGGTAGGCTATACTGAGGTTTGCCCAAAAATGGACAGAGAGCCTAATTCAGAGTCACACGCAGGTCATTAACCGGCAGCATCTAGCGAATGTTAGCTCATTGCGAATGCGGTACATCCTGCTTCTTATCGGGTACACACCGCGGTTGACTACCGCCGTATGTACTTAGAAACGCGATTTAAATCGCAAAGGACATCTCTCCCAATAAGAACTGTCCTTTGCGATACTCTCGGAGGGACTTAACATATGCGCAGAAGGATGCTCGCACCGTGGGGTGAATATGAAAGGGATCCGAGGGGATCCCTCTCAGGGGGGCATCCCAAAAAGAATTCCATAGGCTTCTATTGGGTAACGCCACCTGAAGATGGAGTTACCCACCGCCGGGACAAAGCACCGGAATGCATCGTGTTCCGCTTCTTAGTACATATGGGGAATGCACATTTTTCACTTTAGCGCATCCCGCCCTGTGTGTGAGATGGGAGCTGGGTGTCAACTGGCTGTGTGCATTCCATTAGCACAATATCCGCATTATAAATGTGGCCGCATACGGACCTGTGTGCGACTTTTCGCGGCTGGTATAAAGGGCACAGAGCAAAGAGCGGCTATACAAAGACCACAGGGAGCGTGAGTACAGTAACTTATTACAGAGAGCGGTTACAATTATAAAGATACCTCATCCATTAAGTATACCTCTCCACAACAAACATCTGATGGGGTCGCCTAGAACAAGAGCGTCCCACGCTAAAAGAACTCCGCTAATTTGGATCGGAAGGATGCCAAGGCTATTCATATTACTAAAAGCCCTAAATTGAGAGGACATTCAACTCCTATACATACAGACATACGGTAAATTCAGCCAGTAATTCTCTGACTACCAGACAATCAGCCGATGCCGTCATATATTGATCTTAAACATTTGAGTAATGTGAATACTCCAATTCACAGAAAGTCATGTGCATCAAAGCAACTGATAAATCACCGGCATTATAGGTTATTCTCTCTTTCAACCTATTACGGAAAGTTGACAGTACAAACACAGGGCTGTTCAAATTAAAGTATCCCTATTTAAAGCACTCTGGAGCGGGTTTCTAAGGCTCGTAATGAAGAGAAATTTAGACAAGAGGTACTTCAAGGCATGCCCTAGCCACTTATTTACAGACAAAAAATAGTTACAATTTTTTTCACCAGCGATATGAAAATAAAAAAATCACTTGAACAGCGCTACAATTGTTCAATGTGTCCTCCACTGCTGTTTTGGTAGATCGAGGGGGACCTTCACAATATTGGGCAGGTGAATTTAATGTTATGACGGTCTTCCATACTTGTCAACTTTTCCAACAAGCCAAGTAAGAGGTGTGCAGAGGTGCTGGGAGGGTGGACGTCCATTGCTTTCGCTGCATTGTACAGTGGGGCGGGGCCACAATAATGCAAATCACATTGTAAAAAAAAAACACACAAAAAAAACAGGCCTCCACTTTACTTGGACTGGCCGGCTCTCTCGGCAGTCCGGTAGAACCACCAAAATTGTGGGAGTTGGTAAGTTTGCTTTCTGCTGATTAAGGGCCTGATTCAGAGCCGCTCGCTATTTGCGGTCGTTCATTCTAAACCAAGGGGTGGCTATTCAAATGAACTGTTCGCTAATTGCGGTCTGTTCACGCCTCTAAGTCTGAACGAGCGAGCAAAACTTGCAGTTGTAATTTTGAAAAATACGCCCCCTGGCCGCTCGCATCCTACGTCATGTCCGCTATTTATTAGATTAATCGAGCACATCGAACAGCGTATGAACTGCTCGCTATTCTTGTGGCTGGTTTTTTCAACCGCTATTTTGCGAGCAGTTCGGGGTAAAAAAAACGTGGTCAATGACGCTGCTGTATTAATTATGCACACCCATAAAACGCCCGTTTTGACCTTTAAGCACGCCTGCGAATTAATTCCACACCCCCGTTTTCAAGCACCTTCCCCTGTTACCACCCACATACGCCTCCTTCTGTCACTCAAAATAGCAGGCATTCGCTATATAGCGAACAAACGATTTTTGGCAGCACTGACTGGTTCGCGCATGCGTATTACAATCCGTACGCATGCGCAGATGTGCGAACATCGGTCAGAACAAACGAGCGGCCGCTTACGAGCGGCTCTGAATCAGGCCCTAAGACAGCTTCTTTTATTTATTTCAAACCTTACTAGACTAGGGCTTTCATTGTTGCAGAGAGGGAAAAATATAAATTAGCCTAGAGCTCACAAACTGGAGTTCAAGAAAGGTCCTGGGCTCAGGTCCAGTTAATATCACTGCTGCCTATAGCTATTCCAATGTTCCCTATCCCATTACTACAATGCTGATTGAGGGGTGTACATCGCTCCACTCCCTACTCTCCGCCTTCCTTCTGTCCCGCCACTGAGTTTCTGCCACCTCCAGTTATTACTCTGCAGTAACCTTTATTCTATACGTTTCTGCAACAAGGCATTGAGAAAGCATTACATTCTCCTGCTGACAGTCATGCCTCTCTGAGCATTGACGAGGTGCTGCTATAAGGTTAAGGGGCAAATACATCAGCAATCAATTTCGGCAATTCTGCGTTTTGCAGGTGATTGTGTAAAATAACCCAGCAATGTATGTAGCTCACTCAATGCCAAATCAGAGCAAAAAGTGATCGGAATCAGGTTGTCCAACATGTTGGATTTCTCTGACCAGTTGGGGCTGTAGATTATGGTACCGATCACCCGTTTTGCAGACCATTTTGCCAATAGAACATGGGGTGAAAATAGATCTGCAAATCACTGAAAAATATCGGTGCACATTGGTGGATTGGAGATTGGAGGTAAAAACGCAGAATCAGTGAATTGGAGGTTTTTTATGCTTACTAATGTGTGGGCCTCATTCGTTCTCTATTACATGAACCTGAACTTTTGCCCGGGCAAGTGTACCTCATATACAGTAGCAGTCTCCCAACCATATACTGTACTCACTCCCCTCCTCTGCTTTTTACATTATAGTTCACAAAACCCCTAACGGTATCCACATATGAGTTATATCAGCAACATGATAATGTTCTTCGGCATCTGTTTGCCACCTTCTGTCTGGAGGGTTTTTGCTTCATGCCGATAAACAGAGTGATTGGATGAGAACGGAGTGAGTTAAACCTCAAGTCTGGGGGCTGGCTTGGGTAACACCATGTGACGGAATTTGCCCTATTAGGATAGGTGTGTGTTTTGCTTAGGTATGTGAGACTGTGTGGGCTGAGACAAAGCCTCTTTTGTTCCTGTCTTCTGTCGAATCTGGTTTAGTGGCTGAGACAGAATCAGTGTAAAATTAGCTTGGAACGACGCCATCTTAAAAATAAGATTTGCACGATGCCATTTTGCGAATGGCCGCCCAGCACCATTTTAAGTTACAACTCACGAGCTCAGTACATATGGCAATGTTTTAATAATCCTTTCAGAAACCATACCCTGATGTATCTTAGGACAACCTTGCATAAAAAAAATACCATAACAAACACAGCATTCACGCAGAGTTTAGTAAAACAGCTTCCTGAGAAAAGTAATTAGAAAAACAATATACCAGGATACTGTGGGTGTTTTCGCATGTAAATGGAAAGACCCCACATTTGGACAGGTGTAGCTGTGGCAATTGAAATCTGAATGAACAATGGTAAGAAATCTGCTTGAAAAGAACTGACACAGGTATCCTAAAATAGACAGAAGAGAACTTTTGAATTCACTGTCAGACGGGATGGCACCAGCATTCAGTTGGGGGTCTCCACCCTGTTTGAGTGTGAAGCTCACTGCTCATAACCAACCCTTGCATAGTAGTTTTAAAATAAACATGTGTTGGAAGGGTATGGTATGTGTATATATACTGTATATATATATATATATACATATATATATATATATATATATATATATATGTTATCCATCATAGATAGACTTACACACTGCACACTCACATAAAAGGTTCCATAGCTTCAAAGTGTAATATTCAAAGTTTATTCATTTATTACTAATGTTGTGAAATAAAGACTATTTAATATCTAAGGTTTAGTACATAATAAGCAAACCGTGTTTGGTGTTGTACTGATCTACTCTGTCTCAACAGCTTTCCGGTATCATCGGTGAGAAGATCGCAACATGCATTCTCAACTTAAGGACTGTAGAGTGTTAAAACACTAAAATGTACTTTGTAATGTTAGCATCTTAGATTTGCATGCAGGGGGAAAAAGGAGACAAAAGGCTGTCGGAGGCTGGGCTGTGTCCATTTGAATCGACCTGTTAAATGTCCTGTAACAGATACACCGTGATGGAGAACCAACGGGATCACAACAAACATCCCTATTGTATTGCCTATTTCTGTAAGGGTATAAATGTGTGTTCTGACCCCAATCTGTAGTCTTCTTGCTGATGCTTGCTGTGTCCATTTGAATCGACCTGTTAAATGTCCTGTAACAGATACACCGTGATGGAGAACCAACGGGATCACAACAAACATCCCTATTGTATTGCCTATTTCTGTAAGGGTATAAATGTGTGTTCTGACCCCAATCTGTAGTCTTCTTGCTGATGCTGTTAATGGAGGTTTCTTGTTGATGCCGGTAACTGATCCCAGTGCACGTGCGTATGTATAACTTTGCACTAAATTGTCTTTAGATCACAGCGTGTAACCTACTGTTTTTATGTTGAATAATATCCTTTGTGCGTTAGAAACACTTTTCAAGGTCTGAAGGCTTTTATTTACTGTATGACTGCGTACGCAAATAGCGTCAATTCTAGAAGGTATAGGCAGGATTTAGAAGGTATAGGCAGGAGGGTATAAAGGTTTAGAAGCTATAGGAAGGATTGTACCAAGGTTTAAATACTGTTATAACAGTTGGGGGCTCATCGAGTGAGGTCACTTACCAATTCACACGATAAACATACGGTTATCGATCTCTCACCAACGGGTGGAGTGGCCACAAGCAGGGCTTACCTGCAACCACTTGATGCTGAGAGATCGCTATCCGTTATCGGGTGAGTCAAGGTACGCTGACTAGAATCCAGGAACAAGAAAGGAAAAAGTTTGTTTTCCTTTGTTGATAGAATTGCATGCTAAAAGGGGTGCCGCAGTATTGCGTACACGGCTGGGTCGCATTTTTGCGTATGCAGCAGAGACGCATTTTTGCATATGCAGCTAAGGGTAAGAGTCATACGGTTGTGTAGGAGTCGCATTATTGTGTATGCGACTAGTCGCACAATAGCGTATACATATTTCCGGTCTTGCTGCCACATGTTTTAAACAAAGCCGTTGAGATTACTTTATCAATCGTTGCCAATAACTGGGTTAACGTGTATTTTTCTGCGCAGGAAAAAAGTGTGCAACTTTGAGTAATTGTTTAGGGTGTAACACGGGTCCTAAATGTTAATTGTATTGTATGATCCTTAAGGGCTAGGTGCAGGAGTTAGCCTAGCTGCTCGGTAGTAGCTACCGTGCTATACACATTAGCAGGTGTACATGTTGTCTTTGTTGTAGGGAACGGCTCTCAATGTGATTACAGTGTTTAGTAATTAGGTTGGGTTATTTGAGCATTGTAATTGAGCCGCACTGGAAACTTGTGATTGTAAACTGAGAGATAATAGGTGAGTGGAGGCATCTAGAAATTTCTTCCATAGGTGAGTGGAGGCATCTAGAAATTTCTTGCATAGGTGAGTGGAGGCATCTAGAAATGTCTTCCATAGGTGAGTGGGAGCATCTAGAAATTTGTTCCATTGGTAAGTGAGAGTACCTAGACTGTCTTTCACCAGTAAATCTTTATTGAAAAATAGGGTTCTCCCAGGATGGGGGCCAAGCAAACAGTAGAGATGTTAGATGATTTGCTGCTGTTGGAAGTGCCGCTTGGGTCGGCACGACATATTATGCATACTAAGTACAGTGCCAATGCAACCAGGTATTGTGATTTATGGTTTAATATGACGAAGAAGAGTGTTAGACCGTTTCCTAGAATTGGTAGCTTTGATAAGGAGATATTGAACAATGTCCGAGCTCACATCTGTCTGGTGCGTTCTCGAGTGAAAAAAGGTAAAATATTACAAATGTTTAAAATTATGGCAGCATGAAGGGGATGCATGGCTTAAAGGTGTGCAAGCGACGCAAAATTAGCCTATTGTTATGTCTGCCATTTCCCATGCTGTACACATGTTAGATGCTCTGCCACGACAATCACGAGTGGTGCCGCCATCTCCATCAGTGATAGTACAGGAAGTGTTAACATCCACTGCACCCATAGAGGAAGTTGTTAACCCTATACGCAGCAGTAGTAGACTAAACCCTCAGCCAGGTATTAAGGTCAAAAGTAGCAGTGCGGCCGGTCTGCATCCCATCCGGACAATAACTGTTCCGAATGGGAATGCGGATGCGAACGGAGTAGTGCCCACAAGGGAAGTAGTAATGCATTGTCCTTGGACACGAGCGGAGATAAATTCTATAATAAATGATTTCCCTGATTCCGAAAAGGAATTAGCCAAATGTCAAAGATTTTTGAGAAATTTGGGTAGTTCTCACGAGCCAACCAACAAAGATTGGCGAGTGGTGTTAAGGGCCTGTCTGCCACGCAATATCGACGTGACAAAATTTATCACGGATTGTGTATTGGATGGAGATGTTCCCTTAACAGATGAAATTAATCAAGGAAAAATTTCCCGCATTGTAACTCAATTGGGGGTATATTTTCCAGTAGTAGTTAACTGGAACAAAATTTTCACCATAAAACAAAAAGAGAGTGAATCTGCAGAAGATTATTGTGACCGGGTTCTGCAGGCTATCACCCAGTACACTGGGTTAGAAGATATTAAAGATAGCACTCACCACAGGGGAATGATTGTCACTATGCTCATGGATGGTCTTAAAGAGAACCTAAAGACCCGGGTTCAGACCTCACAGCCTGGCTGGAGGGGAGTCACAATAGACACCCTCATAGAATCCGCAATTGAACATGACAAGAACATCTCTAAAAAGAGAGAGACCCAGAGCGAGAAACTGATGGCTGTCAGTATTCAAGCTCTAGAAGGAATGACGGTAACATCACAGCCAGCAGACACACCTGCATCCACACCTGCACCTGAACAGTTACATGTCCTCACTAGTCCCACACCACCGCAAACACAGCCCTACCCCACTTATCCTACACAACCACAAAACCCATACTATCCACCACCGCAATATCCGCCACCACAATATCTTCAACCACCATACTACCCTCAAAATCTTTATCCTTACCCTCACCCTTTCCCCACTGCTCAACCCACACAACAACCTTATCACCCACCCCGCTCACAAAAATGTTTAACTGCAACCAAGTGGGACACCGAAGTAAGTACTGCAAAGTGAAGAATGTAGGACTCCCAAACCAGACAGTACCTGTATACCCTCATAAGGGATATACACAGAATACAGGAAACCCCCAACAGGCACCAGCTCCAATTATGGCTGTTAATGCTTTATTGTAGAGTGGGAGCCAATGCTAGGAGTCGGGTCATACCTGTGGTCTACAGGTAGACAGGTTAACGGGAAGTACTAGGGAAAAACCGGTAATGGTAATTGATGTAACTGATACCCAATCTCTGTTCTGCTTTTTTCCCCTGTGTCCTAACACCCTGACTGTCAGTATCTCTTTGCTTTCACATAGGGGGAGGTGTACACTACACATGGACACGAGTGTCGCATGGGTTCATAGACAACCCCAGTATCTTCTCCCAGGCTTTATACAACTGTTTACAATCTTTGCAACCTGCCAATGGATCTGTTCTGATACAATATATGGACGATTTATTGTTGTGCCCTGTTTCATTTATGCCATTTTTAAATGATACTAAACTGTTGTAATTCATCTCTCACACACAGGACACAAGGTTGCTATGGACAAATTGCAGCCATGCCAGGCTAAGGTCAAGCACTTGGGAAACTGTCCAAACCCAGGGGCTAAGACACTACCTAGAGCAGTAGCTTTTAATAACAGGGTTTAATTGTACAGAAGGTTGTATGCAAATACAGTATCCCTAGAGTATAGGGATACTCATTTCACAGGTGATGTCTTTAAAAACAAGTATGTGTAAGTTGGTGGATAATAAAACTGGCAGAGAATGGACTGAGATGGCCAGAAGCACTACCGTTAGTCCTTCACAGTATCAGGCCAACTCCTAGACTTCCCCATAACGTGTCCCCCTTTGAAATTCTGGTTGGTCGACAACCTCATTTGATTATAAGTCCGCAGGAAGATTCGAAAGGTAACAACGAGGTAACTGTAAAATATCTTATATCAATGAGTAAGCAGTTAAAACAGTAGCAGCAGAAACTGAAATTGTTGTCACCTGATATCCCAGAAGCAAACTGTCATGATGTCAAGCCTGGAGAATTTGTTATGATCCAAAATTTCTTCCGCTCAGGTTGTCCAGTAGATCGGTGGGAAGGTCCGTACCAGGTGTTGCTGAAGGTGGCCGAGAGAGAGACCTGTGTCCATTCCACTCACTGTAGAAAGGTCAACCAACCAGTGCAGATAAAGGGTGGAGTCGAGGCAGATAACGTGAACCTGTCGATTGCGAGCCTGTTCCGGGAGGGTTAAAAGGTGCGGTGAGATACCTGAGCTAAAGGAATGTGTAGATCAGTGCTTCCAGCAATGGAGTGGTCTGCTGTGGTCATCCTATTTCTTTCTTCCAGAGTTTCTAGCGTGATGATCTTTTTGAGGATATCCAGTTTCTGTGATGGAGGACAGAGAGGGGAGCTGATGGTGATATCAATGAAGTCGAGTCAAGAGGAGTGTGCTATGCCAATCAGGGGATTGTCTGACCAATCTTAGTACTGTAACTGTTAAGAGATATGACCCTCACATATGTTGAAATGCTTGGTTTTCATTAAAAAAAAAACCACACCATCACCATATCTTTACACGCAGTATGAACACAGAGGCAAAAGAAATATGATACCTGGTGATGTGCATAAAGCCACTCAGTTAATTTGTGAGACAACTGGCTTTCAAGTTTTAGTAGCATTGGATCCCACCAGGATCGCTCGGGGTACATTACATTTTAGATATATCCAAGATATTTCTAAATTGATAGATAATATCACCGAGATGTATGATGACACCTTCAGGTATACAGGTAGGGAATTGCAGGAGTACAAGAATGAACTGGTGCAACACAGGCTAGTGTTAAATTATTTAACAGCTGTCACTGGGGGGTACTGCATAACTTTGGCCACCCAATTTGGAGTGAAGTGTTGCACTTATGTCACAAATTATACCAGCGACCCCAAGGAGGTGATAGACTGACAGATGGATGAAATTCTGTAGCTAAAACGGGAATTTCGAAAGAACCATGATGCTTCTGTGGCTGAAGTAGAGAGAAAGTAGAAGAATAGGTTTCATGGTTGAACCCAGCAAAATGGTTCTCAGGTCTAGGAGAGTGGGTCCAGGAAATGATCGCAAGCATAGGTAAACTCCTGATCCTCATACTGGTTGTCATCATAATAATTGGCAGATGTGTCAGGTGTGTTCCTACTGTGTTGCAATGTGGAAAATGTAAAAATAAGGTAAACCGGAAGAACGAAATTATGATGGTGGTTAGTAGTGACCATATGAATACCGGGGTAAATGTAGAACTGCATTACAACCCTGAACTAGGAAATACCATCATATAATGTATTATATTTAGAAATGCGTAAAATGTATTATTAAAATGTTATTTTTTTTTCTTATTTAAACATCTTAAATGATGTAAGTCTCTATTTCCCTTCAAAACTCCCTTTATAGGACTGGTGCATCCCCACATCTTTCCCATGATCTCCCAAGATCCGCGGTGTGCGTATAATGGTAGTTTTATGTCCCCTCCTAGAGACCCATTATAGATGGATTGCAACCACCTTGTGCCAAACCATAAAAATAACATTAAATAATATCCCATATGCAAGCCTAAAATTTATTTTAAAATCAGAGTATGATACCATGTTGTTTGCTATCAAAGGGTGGACTGTCGAAACTGGTTTAGTGGCTGAGACAGAATCAGTGTAAAATTAGCTTGGAACGATGCCATCTTGCAAATTGCGACAAGACTCCATCTTGAAAATGAGATTTGCACGACGCCATTATGCGAATGGCCGCCCAGCGCCATTTTAAGTTACAACTCACGAGCTCAGTACATATGGCAATATTTTAATAATCCTTTCAGAAACCATACCCTGATGTATCTTAGGACAACCTTGTATAAAAAAAATACGATAACAAACACAGTATTCACTCAGAGTTTAGTAAAACAGCTTCCTGAGAAAAGTAATTAGAAAAACAATATACCAGGATACTGTGGGTGTTTTCGCATGTAAATGGAGAGACCCCACATGTGGACAAGTGTAGCTGTGGCAATTGAAATCTGAATGAACAATGGTAAGAAATCTGCTTGAAAAGAACTGAGACAGGTATCCTAAAATAGGCAGAAGAGAACTTTTGAATTCACTGTCAGACGGGATGGCACCAGCATTCAGTTGGGGGTCTCCACCCTGTTTGAGTGTGAAGCTCACTGCTCATAACCAACCCTTGCATAGTAGTTTTAAAATAAACATGTGTTGGAAGGGTATGGTATGTGTATATATGTGTGTATATATACTGTATATATATATATATATATATATGTTATCCATCATAGATAGACTTACGCACTGCACACTCACATAAAAGGTTCCATAGCTTCAAAGTGTAATATTCAAAGTTTATTCATTTATTACTAATGTTGTGAAATAAAGACTATTTAATATCTAAGGTTTAGTACATAATAAGCAAACCGTGTTTGGTGTTGTACTGATCTACTCTGTCTCAACAGCTTTCCGGTATCATCGGTGAGAAGATCGCAACATGCATTCTCAACTTATGGACTGTAGAGAGTTAAAACACTAAATGTACTTTGTAATGTTAGCAGCTTAGATTTGCATGCAGGGGGAAAAAGGAGACAAAAGGCGGTCGGAGGCTGAGCTGTGTCCATTTGAATCGACCTGTTAAATGTCCTGTAACAGATACACCGTGATGGAGAACCAATGGGATCACAACAAACCTCCCTATTGTATTGCCTATTTCTGTAAGGGTATAAATGTGTGTTCTGACCCCAATCTGGAGTGTTATTGCTGATGCTGTTGATGGAGGTTTCTTGTTGATGCCGGTAACTGATCCCAGTGCGCGTGCGTATATATAACTGTACCTTGGGTCTGTATAATTTCTTTGTACTAAATTGTCTTTAGATCACAGCGTGTAACCTACTGTTTTTATGTTGAATAATATCCTTTGTGCGTTAGAAACACTTTTCAAGGTCTGAAGGCTTCTATTTACTGTATGACTGCGTACGCAAATAGCGTCAATTCTAGAAGGTATAGGCAGGATTTAGAAGGCATAGGCAGGAGCGTATAAAGGTTTAGAAGGTATAGGAAGGATTGTACCAAGGTTTAAATACTGTTATAACACTTCCCACCCTCCCTCCCTATGCTTTTAAGTGGGATTTTTCGTAGTTAGCTGTTTTTTTGTGGCGGGATAGAACGGTAGGTTGCCACTTAGGGTGCAAATCTCATTCCGTTTTTAGGATTATAGTCTTTGGGTACGGTCACCTTCGTTGACTTGTTAGTTCGCTGGATCACCCTGCTGGGGACAGCGTCATCACCCTACCTATTGTTGACAGTTGTTTAGTTCTAGGTTGCTCTGCACCTTGGGCGGTGTCCGCTGCTATGCATGCATGTGTGCTGCAGGTTAGGAGTAAGCTGAATTTTGACGTCCTTTCTTTGCCACCATACTTTCGATCAGTTAAGATTAATTTAATATTCCGTAGCTGCTACTACATTCAAGCCGGGCAGATCCGGGAGATAGGCAGGGAATGCAGGCAGGGAAAAGTATAGATTTTCAGAAAAGTTGTCGTCGCAAAAATGACAGCTTTTCGGAATAGATAGTTATGGAGAGGAGGAATGATGAATTCCTCCAGTAATTAGGTAGAACTCCATG
The DNA here is from genome assembly GCA_031769625.1 of Taudactylus pleione. Lineage (NCBI taxonomy): Eukaryota > Metazoa > Chordata > Amphibia > Anura > Myobatrachidae > Taudactylus > Taudactylus pleione. The sequence goes on along the minus strand of JAUIMM010000244.1, from coordinate 810,756 downwards.
CGAGTTCTAAACCTAATTGTCTCCATACATTTTTTAGTAATAATAAATAGGCCCTTTAGTGATTGAAGATTGCTATACATGGACTGCCTGCCTGCTGCTATATTTCTTATTAAATATTTGTCTAAATAAAAGTTTTGGTGTGTGTCTTTGTTCAATACAAATAGGGTATCACTGGCCAAACTCCTACGGGGAGTGGACTACCCAAATATAGTTCTAGAGATGTTGATTAAATGATAGGGAAGTTAGAACTTCCTCCTATTAATACTCAACAGTGTTGTTAAATGTTAATACAATTTGTAGTGGGTTTTAACCAGTAGTTGAAGTGGAAATTTTAAAGTGGGTTTATGGAAATATCAGGGGGGCTTTACTTAGGCATGCCCAAATCCTGAGCCCCCCTGATATTTCCATACCCTCACTTACTCCCCTCACAGCACACCTCACACACCACCCCACCCACCACACCTCACCTTGCTGTGCTGTACTTTCTCCTCACTCCTCGGTGGCATTTTGAATTTAATGCCGACTGCGAACCAATGACAGCTCACGGACCAGGCAGCCAATCAGAGGCGGATGCGTGGCCGCTCCTGATTGGCTGGCGGTCCGCGAGCCGTGATTGGCTCGCAGCTGGCACCAAATTCAGTATGCTGCCGGCCGCCCCTGACTGGCTGCTGGTCCACGAGCTGGCTCGGGGCTGGAGCCAAATTTAACAGACAGCAGCCAATTGTTGACCGGCGCTGGGACAGTGACAGCCCCAGCCGAGTGCCGAAGTGAAGTACCGTTTCATACCGGCACACTTCGAGCACTGGTTTTAACTGAAAAGGTAAATGACTCAGTAATTGATATAATTTCACGTGCATGAATAGCTCTTTTATTTTATATACCCAGATATGTGAAGGAAATTCATAGAATTGAACAGATATACACCATACTTGCCGACATTCATCTCCCTCCTTCTGGGAGGGAGCTGAATGCCTGTATGCAGCGGAGGGCGTGTTCGGACATTGACACTGTATTGGGACGGGGCTGCGCGATCGCGTCATCGTGGCCCTGCTCCCTCTTCACAATGCCAAAATGAAAGTAATTGTGAAGCAGGGTGCAGGGCCACGACGACGAGACACCCCCCCCCCCGCGGGGGTTTCTATCATTAGTGTGGGGGGAGAGGGGGGGTCAACAGCCACCTGGGAGGCTTGCCTGCCTTTCCGGGGGGGCTGGGAGCGGCACATGATATTCTGGAGGCTCCCGGCCAAGTCGGGAGGGTAGGGAAGCCTGATATACACTGTGTAGACAAAAGTGATTGGACACAAATAGATAACAAGATTTTATTGACGTCACTACTTTGTATGTCCACCGCGCAGGGCCGCCATCAAGGGGGGACTGCCAGGTCTGGAGTCCTGGGCCCGGGAAGGGAGGGGGCCCGTCCGCCCAGGGACAGACCCACCAGTAATATAACAGGTGCCCGCCCCTTGAGAATAATGGGCCAGCTGGTATCCAGCGCATAGAGGATTATTATAACTGCGGAATTGATCCGCACTGCAGCGCTGGGCAGGCATCACACTGACAGTGACTATGTAGCTGCATTGCTTCCTGTTGGCTGGCGGCTGGCCCCTCCCCCGGACCAGCCACCTGATAAAGAGAATAGAGCACAGAGCAGCTGGATCAGCCCAGCATATGCTGAGCAGCAGACCCCTGTCTAAAGTAGCGCAGACTCCTCCCAACAGGCAGCAGTGAGGGCCCCAAAGCAGCACACTTTTGCAGAGGTAAATGGGGAGGGGGGCAGGAGGCACCACTGACAGACAGAAGGGAGGATGTTGCTGACATGTGTGAGTGTGGGAGGTGGCACTGACAGACAGGAGAGGGGATGTTACTGACATGTGTGAGTGGCACTGACAGACAGAAGAGGGGATGTTACTGACATGTGTGAGTGTGGGGGGTGGCACTGACAGACAGAAGAGGGGATGTTACTGACATGTGTGAGTGTGGGGGGTGGCACTGACAGACAGAAGGGAGGATGTTGCTGACATGTGTGAGTGTGGGGGGGTGGCACTGACAGACAGAAGAGGGGATGTTACTGACATGTGTGAGTGTGGGGGGGTGGCACTGACAGACAGAAGGGGGTGTTACTGACATGTGTGAGTGTGTGGGGTGGCACTGACAGACAGAAGAGGGGGTGTTACTGACATGTGTGAGTGTGTGGGGTGGCACTGACAGACAGAAGAGGGGATGTTACTGACATGTGTGAGTGTGGGGGGTGGCACTGACAGACAGTAGAGGGGAAGTGACTGACATGTGTGTGTGGTGGATGGCACTGACAGACAGAAGGGGGATGTTAGTGACATGTGTGAGTGTGCGGGGTGGCACTGATAGACAATAGAGGGGATGTTACTTACATGTGTGAGTGTGGGGGGATGGCACTGACAGACAATAGAGGGGATGTTACTGACATGTGTGAGTGTGCGGGGTGGCACTGATAGACAGAAGAGGGGATGTTATTTTTTTGCAACACCAAATCCTTGTACACTGTACCATGTTTTCTAATGTCTGTAAAGCAACTTTGAGTCCTATGGGAGAAAAGCACTATATAAATAAAATTATTATTATTATTATTATTATTATCCAGGGTCTCTCCTGGTTCCCCAACTCCTGCTCAGGCAGAGCAGAGCCGGGAGCCGGCTCCAGTGATCAGCTGTGTGGTCTAAACAGACCACAAGCTTATCACTGTTAAAAAAAAACAAATAGTAAAAAAAACCTTACCTGAGTCCAGGGCCGATGATCGGTGCTCCGGTGATGTCCTCTGGCGCTCCAATCAGTGCTCCTGCACTGTGACCCTGGTCAGCTGCTGCATAGAACAGCTGACCGGGTCACGGTGCAGGATGGGAGACCAGCTGACCAGAGACCCAGAGGGAGGACATCACCGAAGCACCGATCACCGGCCCTGGACTCAGGTAAGGTTTTTTTTACTATTTGTTTTTTTTTAACAGTGATAAGCTTGTGGTCTGTTTAGACCACACAACCAGGGAGAACATCACTGGAGCAGCAATAACCAGAGGTAAATTAATTAAGGGTGGGGGCGCAGGTGGCGGAACCCGCGGGGGGAAGAGGAGTAGCGGCACCTTGTCACTGTATTTTTTTTCTGAAAAATATAGTGATAAGGCTGCGGAGAGGATTCGCAGGGACAGAGCTTTATCACAAGCTCTGTCCCTGCAAGGGATTTTTAATAAATCCCTGTGATATGGCCTGAATTCACAATGCGAATTTAGTTGGAAATATCACACTACAATCTGCATTCTAACGCAGATTGTAGTAAATAGGGCCCTTAGTGTTTTAAATGGCCTGTCATACACACACACAGACAGACAGGGGCATACAAACATTATGTCCCCCTGTGGTCCCTCCCCACTCTCCCCTTTATGTGAAGCCTCCAGCAGCTTCCTCCTCCTCCTTCATGCAGCCTGACCTGCCGTTGTAGCCCTGACCCACTGGTTGGGTCAGAGGAGTATGTGTGTTGGCCTCCTCCAATCAGGACTCAGCACATTCTGGGTGTCTCTCGCCATAGAGGAAACTGTTAGCACAAGTAATTTTTGAATTAGTTGTTAGAATATTTTCAATAATGCCAAGAAAGTGTTTAAATCACACATGACAATTTCTGTTATGTGTGTGGAGAAGTAACCATCAAATCTCAGAGGAGAAATTTCACACTACTTGTAAAAAAGTGTTATGAACTTTACTTTGGGCGTAAAGTTGGTGATCTGGCTAAGAAATAGGCCCCCCATATATGCTGTGTATCATGTATTAGGCTTCTCACTGGCTGGAAAAATGGTTGACATCATATGCCATTCGCAATTCCTATGATCTGGAGGGAACCGAAGGACCATTCAACTGATTTATATTTCTGCTTAACTAAAATTAGAGGAATTACATCTAAACAAAATATACAGTTAACTATCCTAACTTGCCATCTGCAATGAGGCCTGTCCTACATAGCGAAGAGTTTCCTGTACCAAAGAGGTACCAAGGCAGATGGAGTTCCAGTATGCTGGCTGACTATTGCCGGACCACGAAGAGAGACATCCCAAAGGCAAAATATGCCCGAAAATCATCATCTACAACTTTTTAGGTCAGCCAGAATGAGGTGTATATTTATCATTTAGACTTATGTATGCAGTCATTTTAAAAAACTTGAAACGTACAGTACTGTCCAAAAGATTTAGGCAGGTGTAGAAAAAATGCGGCTTTCAAAAATAGAAGTGTTAATAGTTTATTATCAATTAACAAATTGCAATGTGAATGAACAGAAGAGAAATCTAAATCAAATCAATATTTGGTGTGACCACCCTTTGCCTTCAAAACAGCATCAATTCTTCTAGGTACACTTGCACATAGTTTTTGAAAGAATGTGGCAGGGAGGTTGTTCCAAACATCTCGGAGAACTAACCACAGATCTTCTGTGGATGTAGGCTTGCTCAAATCCTTCTGTCTCTTCATGTAATCCCAGACAGACCCGATGATGTTGAGATCAGGGCTCGGTGGGGGCCATATCATCACTTCCAGGGCTCCAGGGCTGGAGAGCGGTATAATAATGAGTATATGCAGACAACAGTGAAGCATGGTGGAGGTTCCTTGAAAGTTTGGAGCTGCATTTCAGCAAATGGAGTTGGGATTTGGTCAGAATTAATGGTGTCCTGAGAATTACAGGCAGGTACTTATCCATCATGCAATACTATCAGGATAGGCGTCTGATTGGCTCCAAATTTATTCTGCAGCAGGACAACAACCCCAAACATACAGCCAATGACATTAAGAACTATCTTCAGCATAAAGTAGAACAAGGAGTCCTGGAAGTGATGATATGGCCCCCACAGAGCCCTGATCTCAACATCATCGGGTCTGTCTGGGATTACATGAAGAGACAGAAGGATTTGAGCAAGCCGACATCCACTGAAGATCTGTGGTTAGGTCTCTAATACCCCTTTTACACCAGAGCTAAAATCCGGGTTATTGCAGGGTTAACCCGGGTAGCTCCTTAGTGTAAAAGGGGAGAGGGTTGGATTCAACCCAGCAATCCAACCCAGGTAACTTGCAGGGTTTAACACGGGAATAACCCGTGAAACCCTGCAGTGTAAACGGCGCGATCCGGGTCACGATGTCGAGCCGCATCACGGCCGATTGGCCGGCTTCAGTGGTGCTTGGAAATTACGTCATCTCCAAGCGTCCACTTCCACGCCCGAAGAACCGGGTCACTGCAGACCCGGCTCTGGTGTGAACGGTGCCGACTGGGGAATTTCCTGGTTCGGCACCGGCTAAATTCCGGGACTGATCCGGTGTGGAACCCTGTTCCAACATCCGGGTCAGACCCGGAATTTAGGTATAAAAGCGGTATAAGATGTTTGGAACAACCTCCCTGCCGAGTTCCTTCAAAAACTGTCTGCAAGTGTACCTAGAAGAATTGATGCTATTTTGAAGGCAAAAGGTGGTCACACCAAATATTGATTTGATTTTCTGTTCATTCACTTTGCAATTTGTCAATTGATAAAAATAAACTATTAACACTTCCATTTTTGAAAGAATTCTAACTTTGCAGGATGTTTTTCCACACCTGCCTAAAGCTTTTGCAGAGTACTGTATGTCACAAAAACAACCCTGCCCGATGGAAAAAATCTGAATGCATATTTGATTTCAGCACAACAAATACATTTAGATTCAGTTTATTTAGTTCTTGTGAAAGAAAAAAAAAGTTGATTGTTTAGACCAGTGTAATTAGCCACTAGATAACTGGTCTTTTATACATAGAGGGGTATTCAATATGAAACGTTAACTTCACTGTCGAAGTTAACGTTTCATATCGGAGTTTTTACCTGCGTTAAAGTATCGGGCGCGCTCCCGCTTATACCTGTATTCAATATAAAATGAATGAAAAACGGGAAACTCCGAAGTTGGATTTGCGTAAAGTTACGAATTTTTCCTTAAAAAAATTGTAAGACCCCCCTCAAGTAGTAAAAACATGGGGGAACACTATGGGTACCCCCGTTTTAGCCTTTAATTGAAAGTCGGGGATTTAAATAGCCGCAGCAGGTGTTTTTTTCCCTACATTGAAGAAGTGATGCAGAAGAGCACTTAGGTTATTTTTTTCGTTTTTTTAAGTGGTCCCATCAAATTTGGGGTACATGAAAATGGGTACTAGCATATTTTGATGTCCCTAAAGTAAGTTTTTAAAAATTCTGCATTTGTGCACCTGCCGCTATAATTCTATTCTAGAAAACACCTGCCGCATACTTGCAGAATAGCCCTGAACCTATTTCCCTATTGTTAAACAATTTTTTCCCATTTTTTTTTTCCACCCCAATTTTTAAATTAATCTTTTGGGGTGTCCCTATTTTTTTTAAAAAACTTTTTTTGACACAGTTCTTTTTTAAATGTCATTCCCAGGGGTGCAGGCTATTTTTTTAAGCCTGCACCCCTAAACCCCAATTCTGCACTTTTTTTTCGACACCTATTCAATGGTGAAAAGTTATCCCCGTTTTTTATCAAAGACTTTTCAAAACTGCGATAAGTCTTTGAAATTGAATACGGTGTAAAATTAAAACCTGCGATAATGACGTCATAACTCCGAAATTAACGCAAAAACGATGTTATCGCTCCCATATTGAATACCCCTGACAGTGTCTGGTTTATTTATTCAGGCAGATAAAGCTGCTGTTAGCAGTATTAATTAGCACAAAACACTGAATACATTGTGGTTTATATTAATGCGGAACTACAATAATTAGCCACTAGAAACTTCATCAGTTATACATCATTTTCCACATTGTCCGGTTAGTTTAGATAGAGTAGCTATTAGCAGTGTTAATTAACTACTAATTATAGCACTAGGTAGCACTGTCTCAGCTGCTGGTACTAATAATAGTCCTTCCAGGTGTAACAAGTATACATTAATTGACTAAAACAGAGACAGTATCCTGTTATTGCAGCTGTTTGTATAAATCACAGATCAAACTTAAGACCCCCATACATCAGCAATCTGAAAACCACAATTGAACAATTTGAAGATTTATTGCCCTATTTTAGGATTTCCCAATCTAGCAATCTGCGCCCATACACTACAGATCTTTTTCAGTGATTTGCAGATCGATTGCAGCAAACACAGATCTGGCAATCTTGAAAGGCCCATCATTTTGCTAGAAATGGTCTGCAAATCTGCTGATCATGTCCATACACTAGCAATCTACAGCCCCAATCGATCTGTGAAATCCAACATGTTGGACAATCTGATTAAACAATTCCAATCATTTTTTGGTTGCGATCTGTGAAGCCCATACATTGCAGATTTTTATACACAATCGATTGCAAATTGCACGATTGCTGCAATCCATCTCTGATGTATGGGGGCCTTTATTGGTAACGGTCTACTATATACACCTACCCTCCAACATGACCTCTTCCACCTGGTACAAAATGCTCTGCTCCTGGGCTTCCCACCTACTTAATGATTGCAGACACCTGTGTTGAACTAGTTAATAGGTGAGGCAGGTGTTTCACCGCAGGTGGCTGCAATCATCAATTAAGGGAGAAATCCAGGAGCAGAGCATTTTGTACCGGATGGAAGGGGTCATGTTGGGGGGTCTGTAGCCATGTACGCCTAGCTGAGGTCCCTCGCAGGTCAAAGCCCACTTTCTCCTATCTGTTAGCAAGATCACACACGCATTTTCGCCATCTCGGGTCACTTTAGCACTAGTATATAAAGTGTATTTTAGCCAGAAAGAGCAGGCATCGCCTCGCATAGCAGGAACTCCAACGCACATTTCACTGCTAGCGGCTTTGTCAAGAGCACACCGTATTTTGCTTTGAACAGTATCGCCATTTTAAATTTCATGCTTAAATACGAGAGGTGGCACCTTAGCAAATTTACCCCTTCTGCCAGGTACACACTTGTGAGACTGGCAAGCGTGCCGATGTCCGGGGATACCCTGGACATCACTTGATTGCCGGTGACTGCAAAGTTTAATGAAGGACGGAATGATCACTCGCATGCGACTGCGTGATCGCGCATATCGTGCATACACACTGCACAATACGCACGATTTTACGGAACGACATCGCTCCAGTGTGTACCCAGCTTTAGACTGCATGCCGGGCACTATCTCACTGCTTGGCCCCTCTCTAACCACTAACCAGGCCACGTACCACTCTTTTCTAGTTGCTGAACACCTTTTGTATTTGTATGTAATACCGCATTTATACCTAAATTCCGGGTCTGACCTAGAGGTTGGGACTGGTTTCTAAACCAGATCAGACCCGGAATTTAGCCAGCGCCAACCCAGGATATTCCCGAGTCAGCGCCGTTCACACCGGAGCCGGATCTACAGTGACCCGGCTCTTCGGGCATGGAAGTGGACGCTTGGAGATGATGTCATCTCCAAGCACCACTAGCATGTGGCGCGCTCCAGGTCATCGTGACCCGGATCGCGCCGTTTACACTGCAGGGTTTCACGGGCCATTCTCGTGTTAAACCCTGCAAGTTATCTGGGTTGGATTGCCAGGTCATTCGACACGGGAATCCAATCCTGTCCCCTTTTACACCAAGGAGCTACCCGGGTTAACCCTGCAATAACCCGGGTTTTAGCTCTGGTGTAAAAGGGATATAAGTTACCCTCAACAGCCAATCACTGCAGTCACTTTCTTTCTCCTCAGGGATAGGGCGCCATCTTGTCTTCACCTGCTCCTCAGACCTCCCTGTGTTTTGCAGGACATATCATGACCTCACACTGGGCCCTCTGCTAAGCTCCTCACTGAGGACCCGATTTACAGGTGGACACAGTGTCGATGTTGGACACAAGCGGGCGATGTTTTCTGTCCAGGTTGCACTGAGCATGTGTCCCGATGGCTACTGCCTGGGGGCGCAGAGCGAATTTGGACACGTAGAGAGGGGGTGATTTCAGTGGGTGTTTCTGGGTGGTAACAAGGAGGTGGATAGCGAGACGCGACCTGTCTCGGGCATGTCATGGTCAGCCACTGCGACTTTTTACGCAGTTGCACGGATTTCGGAAGCCAATTCCAGACAGACATTCTGTGTCTCCACAGGGTTGGTGTAATGTTCAATGAAGCGACCAAGGTGCGAATGATGGTGCGTATTTATTATACGCAAAGCGGCGGATTAGCAGACTTCAGCAGCCTCCCTATCTGTGCCGGGCATGGGTATATACCCTCACTCCAGTCCCTGCAGCACAGCGTGCCAGTGCTACACTACAGTGAGCACGCACACAAAATGTAAAATGTTGCTCTGGGCCCCGCCCCTGATCCCACCCCCAGTCACGCATTGAATTCCGCCCCTTGCAAACAGGGGTTTCTGCGCATGCAACCACCATATAAACAGTTTTACCATCAAATTCTTTTGATGTGATGGTGAGTTACTATTGGTGGTGGGCTTCCGATGTCCATCCCTACTTCTCCAGGAGCAGCCCAGAGGAGAGCCGCAGATGACTTGAGGTGGGGGCGGAGCCCGGTGCTACTCGTCACTAAGCCCCACCCCCTCACAGGAAATGCTGCGGATTGCGAGTTAATTGAGAGGGGGCGGGCCAGTATGATGTATTTTGCTTAGAAACACGTCATATTGGTTCCGCCCCTTCACTGTTTACCCACAATCGTAGGATTATCCTTCCCATAGTGCCCACTTCACTGGAAAGTGGGCAAGATGCGAGAGGGCTACCTACTCTTCCAGGGGCACGGGAGAATGCGTGCAAATTCAGGAGATTCCCGCAACTTTCGGCAGGTATGCCATAGCAAGATGGCGTATCATAAACTCAGAGCCGTAACAGGGCTCTCTGGTGCCCTGTGCTTGCCGCACCTGACGTCATGCCAGAATGCTGTACAGGCTGCCAGCTGCATGTACAAGTGACACTGGATGCGGCACCCTGCTAGCTAGATGCAGAGTCTGTGGGGCAGCATCAGTGCCGCAAACAGAGCCCTGCGCTGTGTGCGGCGGCACTGCTTGCGCACCCCCCCTAGTTTTGGCCCTTGTGATAGAAGCACTGGAGAAGTGTGGAATGGCTTCTATATCTGTCCCAGATTCCTGTCCTATGTATTTTAAAACCCCCAGGAGAAGTCTGTTGTACAAAGCAGACTAGAAATGTCCTGGGGGTGTGGATGTGAGGAGAGGGAGGGCTCCATCCACAGGCCACTCCGGGTGTTGGGCCTTTCAGCCTGGTAGCAGGTCATTAGGGCTTGCACCTGGAAATGGCTGTGATAAGATAGGTTTACTTGTGGCTGAGTGTCTCATACCTGAGAGAGAAGGCCCGCAGGTTAGCTTGCTCTGAGACACTGTTTGCTACAAACCAGAAGTTACTGTGGACGTGAACTTATTTTAGTGTTCGGTTAGTGAGGGAACTTACTTTCTAGTTAGTCTAGAGCTAGGATTTATTTTATGCGCTATTTCCTGGCTGCTGTGTGTAAGAAGGTGTCCATCTACCCAGGAGAGGGACCCCCTACCCCGATCATATCACACCCTGCATAAACTAAGTGCAATAAAAGCGTGTTCATTTAAATGTTACATACCCACTGGAGGGGTATTATAATTAGGATACGTATCTCTTGCAGGCACTGAAGAGCTGGAGTAAAATTGCGCAATGATGTTGAAGACTGTTATCTAGCGGTTGTAATTGCCAATTTGCATTCTAACCTCTCTAGTATTACTCTAATTGGCATCTGGGCTATATATATATATGAAGGTGCAGACATCTATACGCATTTCTTATTTGTCATCTCCATTTGGACGACTGCAGGTACGGTAAGAAGATGAATTGTGACGGGGTAAACAGCAGATGTGAAGGTGGGTGTATTTAATTGAATTTTATGCGAAAAATGGAACTTTAACTGTCAAGACACTTCTTTTTTGTAAATAAATAAAATCTAGGCGCTATAATATATTGTATAAAATGACAGTGTTGTACCGGAAGGGATTGATTGTAATAAGATCTGGCGTGTGCGTTTTATAATTGAATTTTAGCTTGTCACATGTTAGTTTTCTACCCCTTAGCAAGACAATAACTATAACATGCAGAATAATCCCTTTACTATTCCTAAGTGCAATCAGATACTATAATATTTTATATGTAAAATCGCTGACAATAAATGAAACAAGAAAAAGACTGTGGCTTTAATGGTTATAATCTAGAATTTCCAATCTATATTTTTAACGGACATTTAGGTGCTTTAATTTTAGCGCCAAACTCGCTGAAATCCTGCCAGTTCTGTAGTCTCAGAACATAATATATATCCCCCTTTTAGAAAACTGTAGTGAGGTAATAGGTGTTTAAAGCCCCATTAATTCTGGATTCTATTTCCTCTATTTAAAGAGGGTCCAGGAGATTGATTAAGAAAGTCTGCTCTTTACACACACTAGTGTTATTAGGACAGCGTGTTCAATGGCGTACGTCCTGGAGGCAACAGGGGCATTGGGAGTGGGGTAGGCGTCAACAGGGGGTAAGGACACCGTAGCGTAGGGCGCTCAGTCTTTGTAGTTCTGGCCTCACCCTGCCTGTAGCATTAGTAAGACAGGGCGCAAACGCTTACACAGCCCCCTCCTACAGAGGCACGATCAGGTGAGAAACTTTTGGGGGACAGGAATAACATTATTGTCAGAGATCTTTCTGTGGTCTGAGTGTGTCTGTGATCAGGATAAGTCTTACTCACTGAGTGGGAAAGGAGCTCCAGCTCCCTCTGAATCTTTGGCAGGTTTGTTGTAATTGCAGGTAGCGTTACCAAACCTTCCAGTCAGCTTTGTAATTCAAGGTGTGGGCTCCTTCTCTGAAGGTCCATCCGGTTTGTACCAGTCAGCTAGGTGACGGGAAAACTTCCCAGATATGTAGTTTGCACTTGAGGCATTATACTGCAAGATGTTGGGATGCTTTGATGACATACAAGCCAATTATGGGTCTCTGAGAAGTAAAGTGATATAGTGTCTGCAGACAAAGTGACTACAAATAGGACCAATGCATTGTGAACATCTCATGGTGAAACACCTCAACTGCTAAGAGATACCTCCAGAAAAGCAGAGCAATTAGGAGAGGGTCACTTCATTATCATCAGTATGAGGCCAAAGACAAAGTTTATCTGGACAGAAGTTCCCAGATGCTAACTGACAATGCAAGTGTAATTGATTCAAGAAGCCTCTGCAAGATTTTTGGTCCCCTTCATACAATTGTGGATTAGGAATGTGGAGTTGGGAATATGCGATCACAAAGCCTGGCATCTCTGTTCATGCATGGGGTCCATTCAACTAAGTTATGGTGAAGAGTATCCAGGTGATGGGAGAGGCCCTGCAGGCATTGGCCGGACTTTGGCTTCTCAGCCCCTGCCACAAGATGCTGAGGAGGATCTATTGGGGAAGTAGAACCAGCTGAATCCATGGCCAATGTATACTGTCATGCCTACCAAGATTGCCACTGGCAACATAGAGAAGCAAAGCCTAACATACCCCCTGGTTTTCACAAGTGACCCCCCACAAGGACGTTTGGGCCTCACTGCAAGGAGTCCGTAGGTCACAGATCTCAGGTCTGTCTCTCGGTAGTCTAACAAGCCCTGGTCCGAAACATAGGAAGACACATAATACAGGAAGACAAAGAATAAGAAATCTGGAGCATGAAAAACAAAAATCTTATATTCTGGCACTGAGAAGTGATCATAGTGCTGTTGAAATAGGTTTGCCTTGTCTGAATTAGATATGCCAATGAAATCAATAGTTACCTGTTACATTACAGAGTGGAGCAGTACGGTGGCATTGAAGAGAGAACAGCGGACAGAGGACCTGATTCAGACCCAGACGCTATGCTGCGCTCGCTCGCATCGTGCGATTTTACGCAATCTGCCCATGCATATGAGTCGCAATGCGCGTGCACGAACCAGTCATTGCGATGGGAAAATGCCCACCCGTAGCCCGCAGTCGGGCCGCTATTTTGAGTGACAGATAGTGCAGTTTGTGGGTGGTAACAGGGGAAGGTGCTTGTAAACGGGGGTGTGGATGTGCGAACGCAGGCGTGCCCAACCGTCAGAACGGCGTTTAATGGGTATGCATAATTAGCAAAGTAGCATCATTACACACGTGACTGGGTTGTATTTTAGCCAGAACTGCTCGCAATGTTGTGGTGGAAAAAGGCTACCACAAGCGCTGCGAGCAGCTCCGATGGCTCTCCATGTTCCCGTTTAATCCTACAACTACCGGAGATGACGTGTGTTACTAAGTGTGGCAAAGGAGCGTCTTTATACAGGTACGAGTGCATAGTGTGGCCGCTCGCTATTACTTAGTGGACGGCTTTACGCGACGCAGTGCGAGCACATGATTTAAATAGCCGGCCCCTTTTAACCAGCGAGCGGACGCACATAGCGTCCGGGTCTGAATCAGGCCCAGAGGGTCCCGTATGCAACATGGAAACTTTAAATTTATTTAGGGCAATTCAATTCCAGGTGATGTCACATCACTTTAATTTCACCTCTACTTCACCTTGACTTCACCTCACACCTTCACAGGGTTGCGCAGGTGTCGAGGTGCAGCTGAACTGATTTAACATCAAATGGAAATGAATTGCCCCCCCCCCCTAGACTCAACTCAACTCCCACACGTCCAGAGACCACAGGAGGTATCATGTCCTAGGATTATTCAATTCGGTCAATATGTGGTTTTATTTACAGTATGTCTTGTCCGAGACACTGTTGTCTCCTGTCTTGTTTCTTTTTCTTGAAAACTTAAGCTTAGATATATAAACACCGGCTGGCATCAACGTCTGCCTTTCTGCAAGCAATTTTCATGTCTCCTGTAAGTATTAATGCGAGTTTCATATTTCTTTAAAAATAAAAAAATAACAGAGATTTGAGGATATCTCCTAGTGAAATTGATAGAATACCTTTCCACAAAATGGCTGCATCCACGTCACACCTCTGAACATCTAGACAAATTGGTTAATTGATTTTGACAATAAATTTGGCAATCACCAACCTAACCCACCCAATATCATCAACCATCAGCAATGTCTGGCAACTTTATGGCAAAGCTTCACCCACTTTTGTGTAAGCCTTGTTCCTTTCAAGGTCCGTGAGTTGGGACTGTCCCTTATATACACGGATATCAACAGGTCGTCCACAATTTAACCCCTAGTGGGCCTGTGGCCACCCAATGATGGGGAGGGCTCCCTTAAAATGACCCCAGTCTAGATTTTTGCTCTGACTAACTGGCTCCATCACTGAGCGGCCATGATGTTGTGGCCTGTGGCCCAGTAGTGCAGTGTGTGTACAACAAATGACCTCCTGTGACTAAGTAGAAACAACACAGGCAAATGGGAAGGAAGGGTACAGGATGCCGGTGCACGAGATTCCGGTCAGAATCCTGATGCTGGCATCCCGATAGGGTTAGGATACCGACACCTGTCGGTAGGTATTCAAATCCTCCTCCTCTCCCTACCCTAACACTACCTCCCTGGTGCCGAAACCTAACCCTCCCCCATTAGTGCCTAACCATAACCCTCCCCCTGTCCCCGCTACTTACCTTCGGGAATCCAGCGGTCAGGAATCCGACAGGTGTCGGGATTCGGCGCTGGCATTCTAACCTGGAATCCCCGTAGTTGGGATATTGAAATAATAATGAGATAGTCATTTTCATTTAACCTAGCGTTTCTTTCTCACGTATAAAACACACAATCTGTTTTGTTGTTACAGCACCAGACAATGTTCCAGTGTGTTAGGATAATAAAAGATGCAACTTGCCAGTGGCTCACTATAGAAGGAACAGAAAGCATCAGGGATAAGTCCCTGTACGACTCTCCATGTTAATATGCAGGCCATACATCTGCCTGGCAGACGAGCATAAAGCAGAGACCGCTGCTGCCTAGTGATGCCAGTGACCAGCGTTCTCCTGTTCAGGATAATCAGAATCACTACAAGAACACTGAATATTCATTAGCCGCACACTCAGAGTCAGAGATGTTCCGCAATGCCGATATTTACGTGGTTGAGCGATTATCAGCTGACTGCGCATGCATCACGGTCGTACTGCGCACGCACCAAGGTACCTTAGCGATGCCGCTCGCAGCGAGGATCTCTTTGTGAAATGAATGACATTCAGCGACAGCTTGGGGGCGGTTTACGGGCACTGGAGGCGAAAATGTCGGGGTGTCGCAATCGTTTTTGGGGCGTATTTACAACTGCGATCCCATATGCAAATAAAGTGGTTACGACGTCTCGGTTCAGGCGGCATTTCTACGCGATCGTTAGGCCACTCAGATGGCCGATTAGCACATGATCTGCGGCTGCGGATGTGTACGCATTTCATTGGATCTGCAACGTCACCGGTGGACGTCTCGATACATTTCTAGGCATCTATATCATTAGCGTATTTTCACACAGCAGCTGCGATGGCATTAGTGCCCGTCTCTGAATCAGGCCCTCAGTACACTGCATATAAGCACATTGGGGCTGATTCTGAGTCGCCTAACCACGCAGTGTTTTAGTTTAATATTTTGACATGTGTAATTGTCTCTCTGCGTCCAAATACGTTCTGCTCCCCCGGTCGGTAACCATCAGGAAGAATGCGCCGCGTGACTTGGAGGCATGCGCAGACTGAAAACATCAGCCTCTTGCGACCGAAATAGACGCTGCGTCCACCTCTGAATCATGCCCATGAGTGACATACCTCTATCCAACAGATTACTGTAAGTGCTATAACCCTTACCCTAAGCCTCCCCCTAGCCATCCCTCCCACAGCCTAACCCTAACCCACCCCCTAGTGCCTAACCTTCCCCCTAAAACTAACTGTAACCCACCTGTCCGGTATGCAATTGGGAAGCCGGCGGACGTAAGCCTGACAGCCGGCTTGCCGACTGCTTTATCCCAGTGAGGGTTAAATGACAGGCGTCTAATTTTATACACCTGTCATTTTACAGACGCCGGGAGACCGGCGCCCGGCATCCCGATCGAAGGGATGCCAGACGCCGCTGCGGACAGCCGCGGGGGGGGGTTTAGATTTAGGGCTCCCGGGGGGAATTTAGGGTTAGGCACCCTCACGGGAGGTTAGGGTTAGGCTAGGGGGAGTAAGGTTTAGGGTTAGGCACCCCCGGGGGGCACTTAGGGTTAGGCGGTGGGAAAGGGGGGGGTTAGGTTTAGGCACTTAGAAGGGGGGTTAGGGTTAGGCACTGGGGGGAAGGGAGGGATTTTCAGCCGTATCGGCCTGCCGCTGTCGTAATTCGTATGTATTCCTCCTGTCCTGTAGCCTAACCATAACCCGCCCTTTCAGCAGCCTAACCCTGACCAGTGGCATAACTAAGGGGGCTCGGGTGTCATGGGTGCCGTTGGACATGGGCGGGGATTCCAGTAAGTATAAAATTGTCTGTCTGTGTGTGTCTGTATGTTTTATGTGTAAATGGCACTACTACTGGAGGCACTGCATAGGGGGCACTATATAAGTGGCACTACTGGGGGCACTATATAAGGGGCACTACTGGGGGAACTGTATATGGGACACTACAGGGGGCACTGTATAATGGGCACTACATAATGTGCACTATTACAGGGGGCATTGTATAAGGGGCACTACTACTGTGGACATTGCATAAGGAGCACTACTACAGTGGGAATTGTATGAGGGGCACTACTACTAGGGGCATTGCATAATGGCACTGCATAAGAGGCACTACTACTGGGGGCATTAAGGTGCATATAGAATGGAAAGCTCCCAGATTGGTGGTGTGTCATGTTGACATGCCCCCATGTTCAGTGGCCACGCCCCTTGTGGCATGTGGCCACACCCACTTTTCCGGCACTCGTACATAGGAGGGGGGGCGGGTCCATTTTTAATCTTGCCATGGCTCCAAATACCCTAGTTACGCCACTGACACTAACCCTCCTCCATGTGCCTTACCCTAACCCTCCCCCTAAAACTAACCCTAACCCTCCCATCCCATAGCCTAACCCTAACTCTCCTGTCCCGCAGACAAACCCTAACCCTCCCATCCCAAAGCATAACGCTCCCCTCCTGCAGCCAAACCCTAACCCTCCCCCTAGTGCCTAACCATAAATCTCCCGTCCTGTGCTCTAAACCCTAACCCAGCCTTCCAACAGCCTAACCCTCCCCCTCATGCCTTATCCTAACCCTCCTTTCCCGCAGCCCATGGGTGGGGAACCTTTTTTCTGCCGAGGGCCATTTTGATATATAACATTATTCGCAGGCCCCGTGCAGGCCACGCCCCCTCTGCGTGATATCACATGGGGGTGGGGCCACAATCGCCGGTGATTCCAGCAATGTCCAGAGCATCCTGAGGATGCTCCAGGGAGCTGTATGAGCAGCTCTGTGACCGTCTGAAGCGTCCTTAGTACGCCCAAGGCGGCACTGCTGCATAGATTCTCTCTGCAGTGGGCCATTATAGGCACCCTGCTAGCCAGATGAGGCTAGCAGAAAAAAGCTCTGAGGCCCAGACCAAATGATACCGAGGGCCTTATACAGCCCCCGGGTAGGAGGTTCCCCATTCCTGCCGTAGCCTAACCCTAACCCGCCCCTCCTGCAGCCTAACCCTAAGCCTACCCTCCCGCAGCCTTACCATAACTCTCCCCCTAGTGCCTAACCCTAACTCTCCCCTCCCACAGCCTAACCCTCACCCTAAAAGTAACCCTAACCCTCCCCCCCTGCAGCCTAACCCTCCCCTAATGTCTAACCCTACCCCCTAAACCTAACCCTAAGCCTCCCCCTAACCCTAATACTTACCCTCCTTATCTGACTGTATTCTGACAGTCAGGATGCCACCGTCGGTATTGTGACCGCCGGCATCCTGACTGTCTGGATGCTGACTACATCCCCCCTTCATACATGACATTATAATATAACACTGGACCATAATAACTTTCTCTTTTGAATACACAGTAATGTAATGGCTGTGTGCTCTCCATAAGCTGGAATTGATAAGTGGTGCTACAGAGTAATCTAATTTCCTTTGGTTATGACCAGTTTATAATGGATGCTAATTGTTAGCAAAACTAAACGTATCTCTGTGTTCTGAACTCTCCACTGTACAATTCAAGCCGCTTCTTTATCTTAGCAGATAAGTAATTATATCCCCACAGTACAACTTTTAATTAAGCGTGTGGCACTCAGTAATATAAGAGTGAGACAGCTTCCTGCATCCCAAAATGGCTCCCAAAAGAAAACCGAGTAGATCTCGTCGTTAACACAATAGGAGCCATTAGTATTATACTGTGGGTGTAAAATCAAAAAGTTTGATTCAGTGAAGGGGGTGGACCTACTGTGGTGGTATGACCCAGCAATGATGCATTAATATAAGTGGATAGAAAAACCAAGCGATATTCTGGTCCCCAGTGCTTAAGTTAGGCATGGGCACTTCCAGTTGTGAATGCCGGAGCCCTCTGCACACGGTGCACCTCCGCCTGGCCACATCATCTTGGGAGGCTGGGCCTCCCTGGCAGACCCGGGCCCATTTAATGCCCCCCTCTCTCGCTGCCCCTGGTAGTGGACACGTATGTAAAAGGTTGATAAATAGCCTGATTGGTACATATACAGCCGTATTCAATTTGAGCCGAGATACTTTTTCGCGTCACGGACTTTTCGCCTACTTCGCCTGTTTTGTAGGCAGAAAATTATTGCTCATGTGCCCGCTTTACCCCGTATTCAATTTGAAAGTACACGAAAACGGGACCCAGCAAAACTTGAACAGGCAGAAAGTACTGTCAGATTTGGGGAAATCAGCCTGACACCCCCCAAAAGATGCTCTGACATGGGGGTTCACTATGGTACCCCACGATTTGACTTGCTGAAGGTAATTGATCTTTTTTAACGGCCTTAATAGCTTCTAAATAGTGTTTTTCTATAAGTGATGCAGAATAGTATTCAGAAGTATTTTTCCCAGAAAATAACTTATCCCAGCAAATTTGGGGTACTTGAAAATGGGGGTCAGCATATTTAAAAGTTGCTAAAGTGAAGTTGAAAAAATCGTGAAAAATCCACCTGCCGCAAGCCCCTGCAATCAAAAAACACCTGGGGCATACTTGGGGACCCCCCCCAGATCAATTTCGCTAGTTTTTAACTTTGTACCCCAACATTTTTGTTTTCCGCACCCTTTTTCAAAGTAATTTTTTGGGGTGTCCTTAAGTGTTTTTGAATTTTTTTTGACACAGTTTACCTTTGGGGCACTGTCTGAAGGCTGCACAGGGGTTCTGGCAACGTTGCACCCCAAAACCCCAATTCTGCACTTTTTTCCACCTGCTATTCATAGGCAAAACTTTTTTGCCTACTACATTGCATTGACTTTCCGTCTAGGCGTAAAGCCTTTCAAATTGAATACGGGGTAAATCCAAAACAGGCGAAAATGATGTCATCGGTGACAAAGTATCGCAGATCCGGACTTTTCGCCTCAAATTGAATACGGGTCATAGTCGTGTATTCAAGGGTAGCAGTCTTACACATTTTTACAGTATCCTTCAGAGGGTTATTTAGGAAGCTTTATGCTAAAATAAAAGGTCTCATTGGATAATGTCTCATTGGGGGGGAATTAAAATACTGCCTGGTCGGTCTATCTATTGAATAACCAGATTTGCCAAAATTAGGCTTCTGTGTATGCAGCTACAGGTACGGTCAACCAGCAGTCATGTGATAGGAGGTCATCTGTAACCGCTAATTCTATAGGCTCTGTATGGCCCACATATTTTATAGAAATTGTAGAAGGTAGGCTATATTGTTATGTAACATTCCAGTATTAGCACAACTCCTTAAATAACGACCCCCTAATTGCAGCATAATCAAGGTTTTTTTGCAACCCAGGTGCATACCGAGGGTTCCATGATAATTTAGTACATTAGCCGTGATGAATAAGTATGGGTTCCATACAAAAGGTCAACAATGAAAAGGTCGACAATGATTTGGTCAACACCAGAAGGTCGACATGACAAAAGGTGGACAGTATAGAAAGTCAACAGGTACAAAAAGTCGACACATTAATGGTCAACGCATTTTAGGGTTATGGTTAGGCACTTACTCCGACGGTTAGGGTTAGGCACAAGGAGGGACAGTTAGGGTTAGGCACTTACTCCGACGGTTAGGGTTAGGCACAAGGAGGGACAGTTAGGTTTAGGCACCAAGGGGAGGGTTAGGGTAAAGATTACGGTTATAAAAAAAAAAAAGTGCCGACTATTATCATGTTGGCCTTTTGAACCTGTTAACCTTTTGTACCTATGGATCTTCTATACTATCTAACTTTTGTTATGTTGACCTTTTTCCATGTCGTTCTTTTGGTGTCGACCAAATTACTGTTTTTGTCGACCTTTTGTGTCACACCCATTAGTACATATCACTTTTACCCCCCTGCCGCCTGCGCTAGGTGCCAGTGACAGAGTAAAAGCCCTCAGTGAGGAGCGGCGTTGTCGTTTGGCGGTCCCAGAGCAACCCCGGCATCCTAACTAGCTGCGGGATATCATTAATATGGCTGCAATAAGGAATGTTAATTACCATAGCCGTATAATAAATAGACCCTCAAGTCACCAGATTTAGGGCCTGCAAGCGTGGAAGTCCGCTGCAGCCAGGATAACTACCTTATGCATGAGTACCCGTCCTTCTATGCGATTATCCATGCGCCTCATAGAGGGGTCTATTTACTAACACTCCACATACCGTGGAGTTAATGCCGCTCCTGCTTCCCCTGCTACCGCAGCTATTACTAAAAATAGACCTGCCGAGGAGAGTGGCCGCTAAGTCACCCCCTCGGTTGTAACAGCTGAGACGCCTTTCCTCTGACAGCCAGGTGTGACTCGCCATCGCCCGGCCGGCAGCTGCAGCAGTGACTTTTTTTTTTTTTAAATCTTTATCAACAAACTGTAAAATGACAACAAGCACTTCCGGATTCTCCAGTAAGGAGGCAGCTACAGAAGGCGGTATCAGCGCTGGAGAAGACCTCTCTCCTTAGTAACACCTGGGAAACTTAGCGCCATACTTGCCGACATTTACTCGCCATACTTGCCGACCTTTTCCTTTTCGGGAGAAAACACAGATGGGAGGTGTTGGGGCCGGAACCAGACAGGTCACGTCATAAAGCCCCGCCCCGTCACGGTAATTTCCTGCGAACGCCGCATATTAAAATAAGGGGCGGGGCCAAATGAGGTGAATCTCATAGAATCGCGTCATTAGGTCACGTCCCCTACTCGCGGACCTGCCGATCTGCAAGAAAATTCTCCCCATTCAGGGATGCGGGAGAAGTGCCTACCTTTCCTGGGGAGCGGGGGGTTACCCGAAAAATCAGGAGTCTCCCGCGACTTCCAGGAGTCCACTGTTTTTCCAGCCATCATCATTAGTATCTGGAGTTGTACCCAGATGGTTGCAAAAGATTTGTCTGAAATAGATGTCTCGCATCTGCACGCCTCAAGCAGATGTCATGCTGCCTGGTCACTACCATAAGACAGATCTGATCCGTGCATCAGCACAGTAACCGCCCAGCAATGGTCATTTTATGGACAGAACAATTAGGCCCCGCTCAGAGCAAACCTTCCGCTCTCATATCCTCTGTGAAGGTGGTGTTGCGCAGTCTGCATTTGATTCTCGCAGAAGGGACGTGCAGTCATGTTAGGCAGAGCCTCCCCGTCATACTCCTGAGATTTGATATAAATATGATTAGATAATACAAAGAAGATATTTATAACTTATAAACATCTTCATTTATTGTAATCATTTTTATAGTTAACACTCAGCAGCTTCGTGGAGCTCCCTGGGACTGCACCCTGGGAAGAGATGAGGCAGCAACAGCTCAGCCTCGCTTCTGTATAGTCAGACATTGCTTGCAGAGCTGGGGGCGGGGCCACACCAGGGGCAGTAAGCTGCACAGAAAGAGAGCTAATAGAGGCATGCCTCTGAGTATGGGAGACATGCCTTGAGCACAGATGGACACCTTGTATGTGCCATGTGACCAGGAAGTGCACTGCAGTGTTTAGAGATCGGAGCTCAGCAGCAGCATGAGAAGACACAGTGATGCAGGTAGCAAAATCAATGGACACTGAAGCTTAGTGTAGTGAGGGGAGAGTTATAGTGAGTAGGGCGTGAGACAGGCTCCCAGCACACAGTCCCATCTTCCATGTGTGCCTCCCCAGCCATTGACCTCACCGCACATCACTGTCTCACAGTGCATGCGCAGTCTGCTGATAAACGCGAGAAGCAGCTGCTTTTGGACTTGGCCCTTGATGTCAACATAGTAGTATATTTACTAAACTGCAGGTTTATAGAAGTGGAGTTGTTGCCCATAGCAACCAATCAGATTCTAGCTATTATCTTCTGGGTGATACATAAATGATAAGTAGAATCTGATTGGTTGCTATGGGCAACAACTCCAGCCCACACTTTAGAAAATATGCCCCTTTAATGTCAGACTTTGGGTTTAGTTCAGATATATTCATACATGGCTAGTGTCAAACTTAAATGTCTGTGAGGAAAGGTATTTACTATGAAGTCCCCGCTGGCTGCCCACCCCGCCTGTGTAATTACAATTCTTGTGCATCGCTCACGTCTAATGACCCTTTTCATCGTTTGGTAGCTATAAATGTGCAATATGTATGTATCAGGCCCTGGCTGGATCCCCAGCGTTGGTAATAGGAAGCCGATCAATAATTCTTTATCCTGCCGGTTTTTAAACAGTACAAAGATATTGCCCGGAAAATAAACCATCTGAGGCACCAGCTGACAAAGACGGGGCCGACATCTGTGAATATGGATTATAAAAATCAATCTGTAATGCAGCTCACTAAAAGCTGGAGACAAGAAGGAAAACGGTCCTATTTAAGCAAAAGACAGATAGTGTAACGTCACAGGGCCTGATTCAGCAAGGAACGCACAGGAGAGAACGCTCGCACGCGGCCGATGTTTTTGCTCTGCGTACGCACCGCACTGAGCATGCGCGAACTTGCCAGTGCGAGTAGATTATGGTACGCAGACTACATGCAGTGTGTACGCAGACTATTACGAAAATGATTGACAGGAAGTGCCGTTTGTGGGTGGTGACAGGGGGGTGTGTGGTCAGGCGAACCCAGGCGTTATAACGCCGTTATAGGGGCATGCATAATTAAGGCATTTCAGCGGCATACGCAGCCATACCATTAGCTGTACACAGGAAGCGGCCAAATTCCTGCGGCAGGTCAGAATAACCACTAATGCTAATGTGTCCGATGTTTCTCAACGTTACCGATATTTACGCTATCTTATGTGCCGATCAGGCTGTGAGTAAAGGGAGATGGGCGGCTTAATATGGGGCTGGGCGTCTGCATCTCGTGCTGCGGTCTCTGTCTATGCAATGATTAGCATATTTTCGCAGCGGACGGGTGCGTGCGTCTGTTTGCGTGCGTTCCTAATTCATAACAATACTGGGGAGTAGCGCGTCCCTTTCTATCACTACCCTGGTAATGTATCCAGAATAATTTCTTAGAAATAGTATATTATTATTATTTAATACAGCGCACGCTCAAAATATTTAAAAAAATATACAGTATATGCACAGCATGGCTAATACCTACTTGCCTACTTTTGAAAAAGCTTTTCAGGGAGATTGTGAAAGTGACACCTGTGAGCGCGTCGGCAAAGTGGGCGTGTACTGTTACATCTGAGGGGCGTGTCATAATACTGACTTACCTCCAAATGTATATGAGCCCCAAAGCAGTTAGTAAGATTTCTTTGTTGATGTAAACACACTGAAGGTGGGTACACACTGCAAAGTTATATCTGTATATGATGGTGCGCTAAAAGTCGCGCTATACATAACGTGGGAGCTCTCTGTGACTTGGTATTGCCATACATCTTTTTGAACGATTTTTTACCTTCAGATGCATCTTATTCACAGAGTGATGTGAAAATTTAGCACAAGCAGCTTCTGCTGATTAAAATGATATGCGGCATGCCTATGTTCTGTGTGTGACGGATGTATCTGCATGCGTAACGCTACGTTACAGCCACTGACACTGTAACGTAGTGTTTCGCATGCAGATACACCCACAGTCGCTCACAGACCATAGGCATGCTGTATATCTTTTTAATCAGCAGAAGCTGCTTGTGCTATTTGCATCTCTGGGCCTGATTCAGAGCCGGACGCTCTGACAAGAGCGCTCCCTCTGAATCAGGGTCCTCATACCTAAAATTGTAGCGGCCTCCTGGCCGCTCGCATAGCTGTGGGTGACCACCCACAGCTTATGTGAGCGGCCAAAAAGATGGTCGCGATGGTCAAGACCATCGCGACCATCGGGCTTGCGACGAGACCCTGCGGTAGGGTCTCGCTGCCGCAAGCCCAGGAGTGCTTTTGGCTCTATCAGAGCCAAAAGCACTCCCACTGACATCACTAGTGATGTCAGTGGGGCCGGCTCCAGACGGAAGGCGTTCCCATGGGAACGCCTCCGTCTGGGCAGCAACGCCCCCGGCACGCCCACCAAAGGGGGGCGTGCTGTCCTCACCATCGACAGCACGCCCCCTTTGGTGCGAGACCCATAGCGACAGCTTGGCTGTCGCTATGCGGGTCTCGCGCATGCGCATGACGAATGTCCCTCCGACGCTCGCATGCGCACTAGGGCACCATTGACCCGCTTGCGAGCGCTCAGCGCTCGCGAGCGGGTCTGAATTAGGCCCTCTGTACGAATAGGACGCATTTGAAGGTAAAAAGTTGCACGAAAAGACGCTCGGCAGTACCGAATCACGCCACGGTATGGCGCGACTAGGACTGTTTAGCGTGCAAAAGAAGCTAGATGTACGATGACACATCTGTATACACTGAACGAGCATCATCTTCCAGGCAGCCGCTATCCCCTCTCCGTGGCTGCAGCTGCATATGTACGGGTGATCGGCTGATCGCCCGTACACACTTGCCGATGGACAGGTACAGTAGGTCTGCAGACATATCTGTCCATTGGCTGTGCAGCAGAGCCAACGCGATATGTCTATGAACGACGTTGTTCACAGGCATATCGCTGGTACACACTGGCCGACGGGCACCAGATATATTGGCAGATCAATTGATTGGCCAATATATCTGTCAGTGTGTACCCAGCTTGACACTTTTAAGAGCCATAGGGATCGCTGTGCCTTATAATCAATGCACAGAAATCATACTAATGATCCCATTTGAATGTAAATATCTCTGTTTATTTATATATATGTATATATATATATATATATATATATATATTGTGATAGAAGCACTGGAGAAGTTAGGGGTGGCATGTATGTGTGTCCCCGATTTTTGTCATATGTGTTTTAAACCCCCAGGAAAAGTCTGTTTTACCAAACAGATTTGAGTGTCGGCTTTTGGCAAAAGCCGGATAATGGGTCCTGGGGGTGTGGATGTGAGAGAGTTGGGAGGGCTCCATCCACAGGGCCGCTTTGTGTGTTGGGTCTTTCAGCCTGAGAGCAGGCTAATGAGTGATTACACACCTGGAAGTGGCTCATAAGACCTGTGTAATGTCTTGGTGCAGGGTCTCACACCTGGGAGAGCAGGCCCGCAGGTTAGATTGCTCTGAGACACTGTTTGATACAAACCTGAAGGTATTGTGGACGTGAACTTGTTTTAATGTTCTGTTAGTGAGGGAACCTACTGTCTAGTTAGAGCCCAGACGGGCTAGGATTTATTTTATGTTTTGTTTATTTGATTATTGGTGTTGCACAATAAAAACTGGCACCGACCAGCTTACACGAAAACCCACGACTGGAGTGCTGCTTCCCGGCTGCTGTGTGTAAGGAGGTGTCCATTTACCCCAGGAGAGGGATCCCCTACCCCGATCATATCACAATATATATATATATATATATAGTATATATAACATCTTTATAATGGGGGTAAGGTGTAATCAGGGAGATTGCTGGACTCTTCAGGGAGTGAGGGAGATTGCTACTATTTCAGGGAATCTCCCTGACAATCAGGGAGGGTTGGCAAATATGGGCTAATGTCTTGTTAATATTCTATTCCCAGTAAAATACAAAATGCTAAATATTCAGATCGTTTAACATTTATCAAAAATACAATCATTGCAATACTACACATACAGTACAACCACTTAGTATGCAGACAAAAACAAATTAAAATACAAAGATTTACTGGTGCATGAGGAAAGCGGTCATTTGGCATCTTAGCCGATGACTGTCACGCTACGGGCAGGAGACCCCTCTCCCTACGCCGGGAAGTTTGTTTTGGTTTGTCAAAACGCCCAGCCTCGAGAAAGTCTCATTGTTTAAAGTGGGGCAGTCATCTACACACAGCTTATTAATAAACTACTTACAGCAGAAGCCATCTTGTACACCTTACAAAACACCTATGGCGACCATACTGACATACGGCTTCCTTATTCTGATACATAAAAACACAGACAATTGCAATTGCTGTTAAACTGCTCATCAATGTATTGATAAACAATAAAATCAGGAAAAATGGCGAATAGAAGGGGGGCAAGCAGAATAATAATAACCAGTTAGTGTTACGTCTCTGGGGTTTTGTTGACCCGGATCAGGAACCCTGGCCTCTGTAATAGGAGAAGCTGGACGGCTTGATAAAGCTCCTTCTCATGCAGATCGGCCACCGTGGCATAGATGAGAGGAAGATGCAGAGCAGGTTGGGAAGCTGCCTTGTGGCCTGGAGATAGTGGAGTGAGTAACATTACTATGGTGACAACACCTCATCAGTAGGGTAAAACTAACCTGTCTCACAACAGTCTAAACCCAGCTCACGTTCCCTATTAATGGGTAAACAATCCAACGGTTGGTGAATTCTGCTTCACAATGATAGGAAGAGCCAACATCGAAGGTTCAAAAAAGTCTCTGGTAGTTGAAGACCCTAGTTGAGATAAAGACTGACTGATGAGGCTGAGAGGATTGAGCACAGACTGAGTCGGACAGATGAATGTTGGGTGCGCTGGGTGTGGCAGGTGGATGCTGGGTGCACTGGAGGAAACTGAGTCTGAGGTACAACATGGGTGGATAGCAGAGGCTTTGCTAAGTATTGCGCATAGCCTGAGACATATGACAGAGGGCCTGACTCACTACGGATCGCAACTGCGAATGCAATAGCATTTTGAACACAGTTCAACTGTGATAGTATGCTAATCCATTGCGACCGCAAAGCCGTCGCAGCACTATACGGGGACGCCCACCTTACCTTACACACATATCCGTTATGTTTAGCAAGACTGCAAAACCATCGGTACAATCGAGCACCATCGTAGCCTCACGCGTACTTGCACAAGCTCTGGGCCTGATTCAGAGCCACTTGCTCACGCTGTGCGTTCACAAGCGTCCCGATGTTCTGCGTACGCGCATGTGCACGCTTTGTTCTGTGCGTGCGAGAACTACACACTGCGATCGCAACCCATTCGCTCGCCAAGCAAAGGCAGCCCAGGGTAATGAGTGACAGGAGAGGCCGTTTGTGGGTGGTAACAGGGGCAGGACACTAATAACGGGGGGTTGGAGATGCGAACGCAGGCGTGCCTGAGTGTTTCAACGCCGTTTTAGAGGTGTGCATAATTAACAGGCTGCGTCATAGTACACATCACTTGCCTTTTAATTACACTGATTTCCTCGCAATGCTTGCGGTAGGGTAAAGCTACCTCAAGCACTGCGTTAGCATCCGATGGTGCTCGATGTACCAATGTTTTAATACACTTCCTGGAGATGACGTGTTGCTGGTGGGCGGCTCTGCCTGTGCGATTGGGCGTACGCATACACAAAGTGGCCGCTCGCTAAGACATGGTGGGCGTGCTTATGCCTTGGCGAGCGATCGCTTCCCGTGGGGTCACCTTGACAAATTTGCATACGCATCCAGCGAGCGTACGCAGATAGCGAACGGGTATGAATCAGGCCCTCTGACCTTACTCAGAAATTGCTAACTTCCACGCATGCTATGAGACCTCAGGCTGCGCAGGCCATCGCCGTGGCTAATTTATGCACACCCTGTAACGGTATTAAAACGCACTGGCACGCCAGCATTTCGTCGACCTCCCCCCTGTCACCACTTACAAACGTCACTTCCTGTGTACCATCACTGCAGCCATTGGATTCCCACTGTATTTGGCAGTGACACCTGGATAACAGTGGTAGAAAGGGACCGTTATCCCTTTATCATCGTATGGGACAAATCAGATTGGACATTGCCCTTCCTCATTAGGCTACTCCTCCGTTTCATGTGCACGACATATGTCCCTGTTTGAGCCCTGATGAAGCTGCCCCTGCAGCAGGATTTGTCCATCAGAACAGCCTTGCACAAGCCTGGAGCCAGCACTGTAGATCACCGAAGGACTAGTGTAACCCTCTAAAGGGACACCAGGTTACTAACTCCTATGTAATCTTGTTTTACCCACCCTTAAACTCATGATAAGTGGTGTACCTTTTCTTTATCAGTTCAGTGCCTCGCCCAAGTATCAATAGTAGTCTGGGCCTACTTGGGAAAACCCTATTATGTATTGGCTTGGACAGTATGTAGTATTAAGGCTTGCCTGGATAAGTCTGAGGTAAGTATGTTTCTTTACCTTACCTAAAATCATTTGACATATAATATTCTCCACACTCTCTCCAAGGTAAGTAAACACATGAATAGATACATTTTATCACTTTATATATCTACTAAGTTATCATAAACCGACAAGCAAATATAATGGTTAATGCTTTACACATACATAGCAATACAACATAGTATGCACAAATATGCTAAACAATTTTAAAGTTACATACAGTACATTAAAGTTATAGCAAATGGTAAATATAATAACAGTGTATTATCCCAAGACTTTACATCAATGACCATAACATTTGCTATGCTTATATGCAAATGGGATGAATGAGGGCGAGACCATTGTAACTATATGGATATTACTATGTTAGTTCTGATCCACCCTCCACAACTTATACAATAACAGTGTTTTACATCAAAGTGTAACCCTCACTTTTACCTATCATAAAGTCCAGATGTCTTATACTGCTAACAAATTGAGAAGTCTCAGTTATCCTCTAGAAGGGTTTAATTGATTGCACTTCCTTGTATATTATTTTCCAGAATATAAATGAACAAAGGGCCTGATTCAGAGCCGCTCGTAAGCGGCCGCTCGTTCGTTCCGAGCGATGTTCGCACATCTGCGCATGTGTACGGTTTGTAATACACATGCGCGAACCGGGCGTTTTATGGGTGTGCATAATTAATACAGCAGCGTCATCGACCACGTCACCTGGTTGTTTTATAGTCAGAACTGCTCGCAATATAGTGGTAGGAAAAACCAACCACAAGAATAGCGAGCAGTTCATACGCTGTTCGATGTACTCGATTAATCAAATAAATAGCGGACATGACGTATGGTGCGAGCGGCAAGGGGGCGTATTTTTCAAAATTTCGACCGCAAGTTTTGCTCGCTCGTTCAGACATAGAGGCGTGAACAGACCGCAAAGAGCGAACGGTTCATTTGAATAGCCAGCCCCTTTTTTTTGAACGAACGACTGCAAATAGCGAGGGGCTCTGAATGAGGTCCAATGTCACTTCCTTCTCTGATGTGTGCAATTATATCATTTCCAATAGATATTATAGTCTCAATAAGTGTTGTAACTCTATATTTCAGATGAATCACTTTACTGAAGTTATAATTTATAATCACACTCCCAAACCTCAGTATATAAGTATTAAAGTGGTTATACCACTGATGTACAAGTGCAATGAGTTACTGCTCATCCTTTTCTTATAAGAAGTATCTCTTGTAATTAGCAGCACAAGAGTCTCTAGTTTGGCTGCTGTAAAAACTATGGCTCCAGCATTCTAGTTATAAGTTTCACTAGTTAACGTTAGATTTCTTCCAATTCTACAAGTAATAATTATCCCAGTAACACATTACTTGTAAATGCCGGTCACTGAAATAGCTCTATCCAGGTAGTTACTTTGCTAAATAACTAAAGTAATAAGAGATGTCTAAGTCCGTGTTTGCAATCCTTAGTCGCTGTACATATGAGTAACCTGCTCCCCCAAACTTTTCCTATGGTAAAATATTACAGTACTGTATATGGGAGGTAGTAGGTCTTATGCTCCAGCTGCTCCATAGTCAGTTCTACTCTGATGAGATGCCCCTCTTGTCTCTTATGTATCACTTCTGCATCTATTATTTCCTATAACTACTGTATGTATGATATCTGTGAGACTAGAGAGCTTCCAAGTGAGTGTAGTGTAACTACTCTACTCACTATGGGCTCAGCGCTACTGCCGCTGCCCACATGCATGAGATGCTCTTCCAGGAGCTATGTTTGAAGGGGGGAAGTCCGGCTCTTTAGAAACATCTGACTGCTGCCTGTGAGTGCATGACGTCAGCCTCCTCTATGCTGTACAGCAGGACCCTGCAAGGCCTCACTGCCTCACCACTACAGCTGCTGTGTCTCTGGGCATGCCTCTGCTCCTCCCACACAGTCTCCATGCTCACGGACAATGGCCGCCACAGAGCACTTTGCCCTGCACCAGCAGCACCAGCTGCCATCTCAAAGAGCAGGGTGACTACTCCTGCCCACCGGCCTCCACAGCTCCTTCTCTGGCTGTGCCCTGAGCTGTGGCGATGTGTGCTCAGGTGAGTGCAGTGCAAGTGGTTCTACTCCCTGCAGAAAGTTCCCTGCAACTGCTGACACAGACTGTCAGAGACTCCATTCCCACCAGCCAATCTCCTTCCTCCCACTGCCACATCTCCCAGTGGCAGCCCGTGAGCGGTCAGGCTAGGCACCGCTGAGCCGCTCACTGCCACATGTCCTCTGCCGACAGGTCTTCCGCTGCCACCTCGGATGGCTGCATCTGGGAACACCACTGACAGGTGAGCTGGGAACTCTGCTGGCACCCACTGCTGCTCACCATCTTCACAGCTCCTGCTGTGACAGGCTCCCTCTCCAACGCCACCCCCTGTTCCCGGCAACCTGTCATAGCTCAGCTGCCATTTAGGACACAGGGGGTGAGCACTCAAGAAAAGGATTTAGCAGACCCCCTCTCAGTCAGCCGGCAGCTCCTTTTATCTCTCTCTCTCTTCTTGGGTTGGGTTAGGGTTAGGCACTAGGGGGTAGGTTAGGTTTAGGGTGCGGGGAGGGTGAGGTTAGGGTTAGGCACTGGGGGGTAGGTTAGGTTTAGGGTGCGGGGAGGGTGAGGTAAGGGGTAGGCCCTGGGGGGCAGGTTAGGTTAAGGGTGCAGGGAGGGTGAGGTTAGGGTTAGGCCCTGGGGGTAGGTTAGGTTTAGGGTGTGGGGAGGGTGAGGTTAGGGTTAGGCCCTGGGGGGTAGGTTAGGTTTAGGGTGCGGGGAGGGTGAGGTTAGGGTTAGGCCCTGGGGGGTAGGTTAGGTTTAGGGTGCGGGGAGGGTGAGGTTAGGCCCTGGGGGTAGGTTTGGTTTAGGGTGCGGGGAGGGTGAGGTTAGGGTTATCACTGGGGGGTAGGTTAGGTTTAGGGTGCGGGGAGGGTGAGGTTAGGGTTAGGCACTGGGGGGTAGGTTAGGTTTAGGGTGCGGAAAGGGTGAGGTTAGGGTTTGGCACTGGGGGATAGGTTAGGTTTAGGGTGCGGGGAGGGTGAGGTTATGGTTAGGCACTGGGGGGTAGGTTCGGTTTAGGGTGCGGGAAAAGTGATGTTAGGGTTAGGCACTGGGGGGTAGGTTAGGTTTAGGGTGTGGGGAGGGTGAGGTTAGGGTTAGGCACTGGGGGGTAGGTTAGGTTTAGGGTGCGGGGAGGGTGAGGTAAGGGTTAGGCCCTGGGGGGCAGGTTAGGTTAAGGGTGCAGGGAGGGTGAGGTTAGGGTTAGGCCCTGGGGGGTAATTTAGATTTAGGTTGCGGGGAGGGTGAGGTTAGGGTTAGGCACTGGGGGGTAGGTTAAGTTTAGGGTGCGGGGAGGGTGAGGTTAGGGTTAGGCACTGGGGGTAGGTTAGGTTTAGGGTGCGGGGAGGGTGAGGTTAGGTTTAGGCACTGGGGATAGGTTAGGCTTAGGGTGCGGGGAGGGTGAAGTTAGGGTTAGGCACTGGGGGGTTTAGGGTGCGGGGAGGGTGAGGGTGAGGTTATGGTTAGCCACTGGGGGGTAGGTTCGGTTTAGGGTGCGGGAAAAGTGATGTTAGGGTTAGGCACTGGGGGGTAGGTTAGGTTTAGGGTGTGGGGAGGGTGAGGTTAGGGTTAGGCCCTGGGGGGTAGGTTAGGTTTAGGGTGCGGAGAGGGTGAGGTTAGGGTTAGGCCCTGGGGGGTAGGTTAAGTTTAGGGTTCGGGGAGGGTGAGGTTAGGGTTAGGCCCTGGGGGTTAGGTTAGGTTTAGGGTGCGGGGAGGGTGAGGTTAGGCCCTGGGGGTAGGTTTGGTTTAGGGTGCGGGGAGGGTGAGGTTAGGGTTATCACTGGGGGGTAGGTTAGGTTTAGGGTGCGGGGAGGGTGAGGTTAGGGTTATGCACTGGGGGGTAGGTTAGGTTTAGGGTGCGGAAAGGGTGAGGTTAGGGTTAGGCACTGGGGGATAGGTTAGGTTTAGGGTGCGGGGAGGGTGAGGTTAGGGTTAGGCACTGGGGGTAGGTTAGGTTTAGGGTGCGGGGAGGGTGAGGTTAGGTTTAGGCACTGGGGATAGGTTAGGTTTAGGGTGCGGGGAGGGTGAAGTTAGGGTTAGGCACTGGGGGTTAGGTTAGGTTTAGGGTGCGGGGAGGGTGAGGTTATGGTTAGGCACTGGGGGGTAGGTTCGGTTTAGGGTGCGGGAAAAGTGATGTTAGGGTTAGGCACTGGGGGGTAGGTTAGGTTTAGGGTGTGGGGAGGGTGAGGTTAGGGTTATCACTGGGGGGTAGGTTAGGTTTAGGGTGCGGGGAGGGTGAGGTTAGGGTTAGGCACTGGGGGGTAGGTTAGGTTTAGGGTGCGGAAAGGGTGAGGTTAGGGTTAGGCACTGGGGGATAGGTTAGGTTTAGGGTGCGGGGAGGGTGAGGTTAGGATTAGGCACTGGGGGTAGGTTAGGTTTAGGGTGCGGGGAGGGTGAGGTTAGGTTTAGGCACTGGGGATAGGTTAGGTTTAGGGTGCGGGGAGGGTGAAGTTAGGGTTAGGCACTGGGGGGTAGGTTAGGTTTAGGGTGCGGGGAGGGTGAGGTTGTGGTTAGGCACTGGGGGGTAGGTTCGGTTTAGGGTGCGGGAAAAGTGATGTTAGGGTTAGGCACTGGGGGGTAGGTTAGGTTTAGGGTGTGGGGAGGGTGAGGTTAGGGTTAGGCACTGGGGGGTAGGTTAGGTTTAGAGTGCGGGGAGGGTGAGGTTAGGGTTAGGCCCTGGGGAGTAGGTTAGGTTTAGGGTGCGGCGAGGGTGAGGTTAGGCCCTGGGGGGTAGGTTAGGTTTAGGGTGCGGGGAGGGTGAGGTTAGGGTTAGGCACTGGGGGGTAGGTTAGGTTTAGGGTGCGGGGAGGGTGAGGTTAGGGTTAGGCACTGGGGGGTATCTTAGGTTTACTGTGCGGGGAGGGTGAGGTTAGGCCCTGGGGGGTAGGTTAGGTTTAGGGTGCGGGGAGGGTGAGGTTAGGGTTAGGCACTGGGGGGGTAGGTTAGGTTTAGGGTGCGAGGAGGGTGAGGTTAGGGTTAGGCACTGGGGGGTAGGTTAAGTTTAGGGTGCGGGGAGGGTGAGGTTAGGGTTAGGCACTGGGTGGTAGGTTAGGTTTAGGCTGTGGGGAGGAAAGGGTAGGGAGAGGGGGAGGGTTAGGATGCTAACTGACAAGTGTCGGTATCCTAACCCTGTCGGAATGCCAGCTTTGGGATTCTGACCGCTGAGATCCTGAACGCCAGCATCCCATACCCAACCCTCCATGCCTATAAGGGAATACCCCTCTAGTATGATGGAGTCGCTGGCCTCCAGGCTAAAGGTTAACAGCCAAATGCCACTGTGAAGGAGAGTGTACCTGTTGTGCACAAACAAAGTAATTTGATCTGCCAGAGCACCCCCTTCCTCCCTCCCCACCCATGACAATGCAAGAGAAAGCCACAAAAGGCAGGGTCGTCAGCAACATAGAGGCCTCAGTCCCTGAGCGCAAGACACAGTTAGGGGCCTACTCATCATCGGAGGCCGTATTGATCTCGCTGCGAGGGATACTTAAGTATAGAAGTAGCTGCGTTACTAACCTCTTCCCCGTCGGCCCGGCTACGGAGGTAGTGAGGAAGCGGCGGAGGGATCCACTCGGATCCCTCTTCGCATCCCCGGAACTCCTTCCCATATGAAGGAGCAAGGATTTGAGAACAAGCAACGTCTGAAGATGGCGCTTGTTCTCAGAAGCAAACTACGAAAACTTTTAGTTTTCGGAGTTTGCTGAATACCAGGTGGTCCTACCGGACCTCTGATGATGAATGGCCCGGTTCCCGGGCCATTTATAGATGAAGAATAGGCCCCATAGACACCTAACGCCACCTCTCACAACAACTGTTTGGCTAATCACACATCAGTCATAGCAGTGTCATAACAGGAGTTTATTCCAGTCTACAAGCCTAGGCTCTACGGCAATGTTTAACCCTCTATCAGTCTGAATGGACTTCTGTCAGCCTTCTCTAGGAAGAAGAGACATCACCAGATAATTGATAGGCTGCACCGCTGCAATCACATGAGTATTAGAGTGCACCTGATCAACCGCTAAGCTAACCAGACTGCAACAGAGGGCACTGAGGACCTCATTCAGAGCCGGTCGCACAGAGCGTGCGGTCGGTCTGAATGAGGGGAGGACGTCTTGAATTTTCAAGACGTCCTCCTTTGCGGTGGTAAGGCTGTGGGTTAACACCAACAGCCTTACGACCGCCTAAGGTGATGGTCGCGATTTTCAAGACCATCGCGACCATCGGGGCTTACGACGAGACCCTAGGGTAGGGTCTCCCTTGTCGTAAGCCCCGGAGAGCTTCTGGCTCTGTCTGAGCCGGAAGCTCTCCACTGACATCACTAGTGATGTCAGTGGGGCCGTCCCCAAACGGA
Organism: Taudactylus pleione; assembly: GCA_031769625.1. Classification (NCBI taxonomy): domain Eukaryota; kingdom Metazoa; phylum Chordata; class Amphibia; order Anura; family Myobatrachidae; genus Taudactylus; species Taudactylus pleione. The sequence continues at coordinate 775,845 of JAUIMM010000244.1, read as the reverse complement.
AGGCGTTCCCATGGGAACGCCCCCGTTTGGGCTGCCACCCCCCTGGCCCGCCTTCCAAACGGGGCAAGCTGTCAATCAACATCGACAGCTCGCCCCCTTTGGAATGAGACCCGCTACGACCGGCGCTGTCAGTCGTAGCGGGTCTCACGCATGCGCACGACGGCGCCGTCGTGCGCATGCTCTGTGGGGGGCCATCGACCCGGTCCGAGTGCATCGGCGCTAACGACCGGGTCTGAATGACCCCCTGAGTCTTGGGGCAGTGCGTCCGCAATAATGAATTAATGGCAGCAGCAGCTGCTACTGAGCACTCCTCACCTTAATACGTACCTACGCCAGGGCCCGTCCACCCTTTCAGGTTGTGGACATCTTCGTGAGTGATCCTCTCACAGGCTCATAGGGGTAAATTTACTAAAATCGATTTCAATCCATTTAAAATTGATCTACATCGATAAACATCGATGTTGTGATTCTGGGGCTAAATCACACATTTACTAACAGATGCTTCTTGATTTAGCAAATGTGTGATTTAGCCCCAGAAAAACAACATTGATGTTTATCGATTTAGACCTTTAGTAAATTTACCCCTTAGTGTTGCAGATTATGAGGGGTATTCAATATGAAACGTTAACTTCGCTGTCGAAGTTAACGTTTCATATCGGAGTTTTTACTTGCGTTAAAGTATCGGGCGCGCTCCCGCTTATACCTGTATTCAATATAAAATTAACGAAAACGGGAAACGCCGAAGTTGGATTTGCGTAAAGTTATGAATTTTTCCTTTAAAAAACTGTAAGACCCCCCTAAAGTAGTAAAAACATGGGGGAACACTATGGGTACCCCCGTTTTAGCCTTTAATTGAAAGTCGGGGATTTAAATAGCCGCAGCAGGTGTTTTTTTCCGACACTGAAGAAGTGATGCAGAAGAGCACTTAGGTTATTTTTTTCGTTTTTTTAAGTGGTCCCATCAAATTTGGGGTACATTAAAATGGGTACTAGCATATTTTGGTGTCCCTAAAGTAAGTTTTTAAAAATTCTGCATTTGTGCACCTGCTGCTATAAATCTATTCTAGAAAACACCTGCCGCATACATGCAGAATAGCCCTGAACCTATTTCCCTATTGTTAAACAATTTTTTCCCATTTTTTTTTTTCACCCCAATTTTTACATTAATTTTTTGGGGTGTCCCTATTTTTTTAAAAAACTTTTTTTGACACAGTTCATTTTTAAATGTCACTCCCAGGGGTGCAGGCTATTTTTTTTATCTCGAGTGAGTTTAGGCATGTTTTTCATCTCGCAAATTTACTAAAGACAAACTCGGGTGAGTTTTGGAGAAATCAAACCTACACAAACACTAAACTCCTCACAAACACACAACAGGCACACACAAATAAACACTGACAAGACTGAAAAAAATAAAAATAACAGCAGACAAAAAATTATACAAACTTTTAACTAAGACAAAGACTACACAGAAAGGGGTAGATGTACCCAGCCTATGAGAGTGCTAAAGTAACAACCAATCAGCTCCTGTCATTTTTCAGCTTGTAACGTGACAGGAGGCGATTGGTTAGGACTTTGGACCTTATTCAGAGTCGGTCGCAAGCGCTGATGCGCTCGTAACCGACTCGATGGTTCGTTCTGCGCACGTGCAGCGGGCGCACTGCGCGTGCGCAAGCCCCGGAGCGACAGAGAAACTCTGATCGACAGCTTGCCCCGTTTGGTAGGCGGGCTGGGGGGTGGTTTCCTAAACGAAGGAACGCCTACCGTTTTGTGGGCGGCCGCACTGACATCATCAGTGATGTCAGTGGGGAGCTTCCTGCTCCATCAGAGCAGAAAGCTCCCTGGGGCTTAAGAGTGCCCAGACCCAACCTTAGGGTCTGGTCGTAAGCCCCGATGGTCGCGATGGTGATCACCATCGTGACCATCAACCTGGTTGGTTGTTAAGCTGTGGGTTGTATGTAATTCAGTGCTGATTCAGTGCGACCGCTTGCAACTAACGACCGCCTCTGAATGCAGGGCCGGATTAATAATGGGGCGGGTGGAGCTACAGCTCCAGGCCCACCTTGAAAATAGGCCCACAGCATCCCCTGCAGTGCAGACAGTGTTGATAGGAAAAAAAAAAAATTACCTGTCAAGACTGTCTGCGCTGCACTTGAAGGATCCGGAGCACCGATCATTCACCGTCCCCCCTCCCCACATCGTCCTTCCGAAGCTCCACCCCAGACCGTCTGAACTCTGAAGCTCCGTCCCATGGCCATGCATGCAGTCTCTGCATGCAGTCCGAAGCCCCGCCCCCATGCCGATGAAGCCCCGCCCCCATGTAGTGCTAAAGCGTCCCTGTGTGTTCCCTAGAAGCTCTGGTCCCAGGGTCATCCCCCAGTGCCCCTATCTGCCTCCCTCAGCAACTGAGTTCTGGGCACAGATGAGAAAAGTCAGCCCTGCAGGTGGAGCGCAGAGGCTGAGCTGCTGCCACCACCAGCCATAAGAAAAAACCAGCATGCATCCACAACCAAATTACCTTCCCACAGGTTGGTGTGTAAAGTCTGGCACCTATGTATGTGTGTAGTTGTGTATGTATGTATGTGTGTGTGTGTATATATATATATATATATATATATATATATATATATAAAATATACTGTATACGTGTGTGTATGTGTACTGTATGTATTAGTTTGTGTGTATATATATATATATATACACAGTATATATGTGTGTGTATTTGCATATATATATATATATATATATATATATATATACACACACTGCATATGTGTGTATGTATGTATGTATGTATTTATGTGTGTGTATATGTATGCATTGCTTGTCCGTAATAACAGGGTGACTCAAAATGTTGGAAACCTAATAAAGGACCATTTTAAATTTATTTGAAAACAACTTGAATGCTTCCTGTTTTTATCTATCTATCCATGTATGTGTGTGTGTGTCTATATATCTATATATATATATCTATATCTATATATATCTATATATATCTATATCTATATATGGGGATGTAGTCGGCATCCCGGCGTGCGGGATGCCGACGGTCTTAATACTGGCGCCGAAAACCCAAAAGGTGGGGATCCCGGCACCAGTATCCCGACCGTCGGCATCCCAAAGGTAAGTATTGGTGTGCAGTGGGAGGGTTAGGCACTAGGGGGAGGGTTAGGGTTAGGCCCCGGGGAGGGTTAGGATTAGGGTGCGGGGAGGGGGAGGTTAGGTTTAGGCACCGGGGAGGGTGGGTTAGGGTAAGGGATAGAAAACTACTCACTGTTAGCTTTTATGGGTATTGGGATTCTGGCTGTCGGGGTGCTGCTGTCGGTATTCTGACCAGCGGCATGCCGACAGCCAGGATATCATACCCAACACTATGTATGTGTTGGATATGATATCCCGGCTGTTATAATATATATATATATATATATATATATATATATACACACCCACACAAAGATCAGTGAAGGGTGGTAATGATCAATAATCATCACTTTTCAGAGGTGTCGCAGACCGTGGACGGCAGCTGTGTCAGCCTCCTAAATCAGCTCTGCTGCACTACAGCACAGCCGCAGGCCCAATGTGTCTGTTGTGACACACTGGCTGCGGTACAAACAGTATGGAGGGAGGCGGGAGTGAAGCATAGTTAGGCGGAGACAGGGCTTTGCTGCATTATACAGATCTGCCAGCAGCTAGCTATCTGATTTAACCCATTTCAGGGACCATAGTGTATGCAGGGGCGCCGAGAGGGGGGGGAGCGGATACAGTTTACCCGCGCCCGGGCTTCCAAAGGGGCCCGGCAGGGGCCCGGGTCTGGCGCCGCCCCCCTCACTTCCTCCCTCCCTACCTGTGCTGGGCTGCAGCGGGAGATTGCTTGCAGCTGCTAAGTAGCAGCCACAGCAATCTCCTATGCCTGAAGGGGAGAGCGATCACACTGATCGCGCCCCCCACTGGCTTTGCGCCGGGCTGAGGGGCTCACAGCGCCCCCTCCCTGGCACGCGCGCTGCAAAACACTATTTTTTTGCAAGGGGGCGTGGCCACGCCTTCTGAAATTAGGCCACACCCCCTCTTTACCGGGACCCGGCGTGGCTCTCTACGCCCCTGAGTGTATGGCTATGATGTCCTCTGTATTTTGTGGTGGTCGTTGGTGTGCTCTGTATTTATATGGCACTCATGGCAATGTTCTTTGTAGTGTATGGTGGTCGCTTGGATGCCTAGGGGAATATCCAATTAGCCGCGGGGTTTCACCCGCGTTTAATTGCCGGGCAAAAGTCCCGCGACGCTGGGATTAGCTATTCAATGAAATAGCTTTTTCCCCGCGTCATTAAAACGGGAGTCAAGCGTGAGAACACACTGATTCCGTGAGAACTGTGGAATCAGTGTGTTATACCCTCTCGCACGAGCCCGAATAGGCCGGCTTCACATGGATTTTACCTCGTAGCTACATGAGGTGCGAGGTAAAGTCTGACAGCGAGGACTCGCGTACCAGATCTAGGGGACACCCGCGTGTGGAATCCCCACTAATTGAATCCCGACCAACGCAATAATTAGCCGCGGGTGATACCCCACGGCTAATTGGATATGCCCCTTAGTGTATTATATGATGGGCAATGATGCACTGTATTATATGGCACTCACCGCGATGCTCTCTGTATTATATGGTGGTCTACTGTAATGCTCTGTATTATATGGTGGTCACTGTAATGCTCTGTATTATATGGCACTCACCGCGATGCTCTCTGTATTATATGGTGGTCTACTGTAATGCTCTGTATTATATGGTGGTCACTGTAATGCTCTGTATTATATGGCACTCACCGCGATGCTCTCTGTATTATATGGTGGTCTACTGTAATGCTCTGTATTATATGGTGGTCACTGTAATGCTCTGTATTATATGGCACTCACCGCGATGCTCTCTGTATTATATGGTGGTCTACTGTAATTCTCTGTATTATATGGTGGTCACTGTGATGCTCTGTATTATATGGCTGTCACTGTGATGCTCTGTATTATATGGCTGTCACTGTGATAGTCTTTGTAACAGAGGCCATGAATTATGAGTTATGACCGATCTGTGTGTAGTTTATATGTCCCCCATTTTCGTTTGTATGGGTTTCAGCCCAGCACTTGTCACCCCCTGCAGCGGCACACAATAGGCCCTTCCTAAATTTCAGCTCCAGGCCCATGTGGACCTTAATCTGGCACTGTCTGAATGAGGTCCTTTATCTCTCCCCAAGGCTTAGTGTAACTACCCCAAAATGAGAAGACAACTTTCAGAAATCGCTATAGAACTCACCAAACTGCTCTCTAAACTAAGGGCCTGATTCAGACCCGCTCGCAAGCAGGTCGATGGTCGGGCAGTGCGAACGCGCAGCGTGCGCAAGCCCCGGAGCAAGTGAGAAATCACTCGCTCCGGCGCTCGCATCCAAAAGGGGCGGCTGTCGATGTTGATTGACAGCTCGCCCTGTTTGGTAGGCGTGTCGGGGGGGATGGCTGGCCAAACGGAGGCGTTCCTTGCTGTTTGGGGGCGGCGCCACTGACATCACGAGTGATGTCAGTGGTGAGCTTCCGGCTCTATTAGAGCCGGAAGCTCACTGGGGCTTGGGACGGACGAGACCCTACCACAAGGGTCTCGTCGCAAGCCCAGATGGTCGTGACCATCGCGACCATGATCTGGCTGCTCACTAAAGCTGTGGGTGGTCATCTTTTAGCCTGAACTGCTCGCAGTGATAGCGGTAAGAAAATCCTACCACAACCACTGTGAGCAGTTCAGATGCCTTTCGATGTTCCCGGAGATGACGAGTGATGCGAACGGCAAAGGGGCGTCTTTACAAAATAGCGAGCGCATTTTTCGAATGCTAGCTCAGACATAGAGGCGTCAACACACCGCAAAGAGCGAGCGCTCAATTTAAATATCCGGCCCCTTTTTTAGAACGTCCGTCCGCAAATATCGTCCGGCTCTGAATCAGGCCCACAGTCCGAATCTGACTCCTCCTCCTCCTGTCATCATGTGCACTGTCTCTCTGTTCCCCCTCCTGGCTGGATGTGAGCCGGGATTGGTGGATCGTGGGCTGTCCCACTGGGCCACCTCCTCTCTCACTGGCTAAGCAGCTTGAGCGGTCAGTCAGCAGAAGTGAGCACTGAGCTGCACAGCCCACTCAGCCCCGCCCCCCTCCTCCTGAGTTCGTCCGTCATGTCTTTGTCCTGTCCGGTGAATGAATAAAGTGAACTTGAAGTCCCAAGAGAGTCTGGTCCCGAGTCCTGTCCTGTTGCAATAGTGACTGAGACTGACAACACAGCCAGCAGTGCAATCGCCAGAGCCAGCCGCCGGAGAGGGAGCCGCTCAAATCCTCTTATGCGCATGCGCGACTACTCGATAGTGAGAACCATCGATGGTGGATGGTAGCATAGTTTCTATCCATCGATGGTTCCAGCTAAAAACACCCATCGATGGAAAACATCGCTGGATGTGGTACCAATGGCCATCCCTACTCACAATGGGCCTGATTCAGAGCCGGACGCTATTTGCGCTCGCTCGTTCAGGAAAAAGGGGTGGCTATTCAAATCAACCGTTCGCTATTTGCGATCTGTTCACGCCTCTAGGTCTGAACGAGCGAACAAAACATGCGGTCGTTTTTTGGAAAACTACGCCCCTGGCCGCTCGCATCCTACGTCATGTCCGCTATTTATTAGATTAATCGAGTACATCGACCAGGGTATGAACTGCTCGCTATTCTTGTGGTTGGTTTTTCCTACCGCAATCTTGCGAGCAGTTCTGACTATAAAATAACCCAGTGACGTGGTCAATGACGCTGCTGTATTAATTATGCACACCCTTAAAACGACCGTTTTGACCTTTAAGCACGCCTGCGTTCGGATCTCCACTCCCCGTTTTCAAGCACCTTCCCCCGTTACCACCCACAAACGCCTCATTCTGTCACTCAAAATAGTAGGCATTTGCTATTTAGTGAACAAACGATTTTCGTCCGCACTGAGTGGTTCGCGCATGCGTATTACGATCCGTACGCATGCGCAGTTGTGCAAACATCGCTCGGAACGAATGAGCGTCCGCTTACGAGCGGCTCTGAATCAGGCCCAATGTGTGCTTGGTCAGTTTGAGGCAGTTTTATAAGTTGTTTGTGATGTAGAAATAGCATGTGGTATGTTTTGGCCAATAGAAAAGCACCAGGTGGTGATGGTTGTTTTTTGGCCAGTTTTACAATTCTATTTGCAGTCGGTTTTCATCGCAAGTGTCAAAACCAACGGACCTCACACCAACAAAAACCGACCGGCATCGCCGTCGGATTTCAAATGACACTGAAAACTGATATAAATAGACTTTTTTTATTTTTTTTAACACAAACACAACATCGATATCCGTTGGATTCGAAGAAGACACAAAACCGAACTGTAGTAAATAGTGTAAATGAGCCCAGCACAAAAATATTATATTACAAAAAGTGTTGTGGGTCCAGAAAAAAAAATATTTGACGGGAAGATGTACCGACAAAAAAGAAACATAGAGCAATAAATTACGGTGTAGCTTTAATAAAAGTTTTATAGACTACAGTACTTTAAGCAGTAACTTTGTTAAAATGATTTAAAACCAAACTGCCAGAAAATATTGCGCATGTTTCTCTCTGTTGGGAACTATTCTGAAAGTCAAAATGATCCATTCAGCTTTTACCAGCCATACAGTGATAAATGTAATTTCACGTAAAAGATTAAGAAACAGTAATTGTCTGGAGTCCCAGGAGAAACTCGTAAGGTGTTATTGTGCCAATGAAATTATCCAGAAGAAAGCCTTCATCACTAAATTGGTTATTGCTTCCTCCATTTGGATGTAATGCAATCTTGTGCTAATGTTGGTAGGTTTGAAGATGCTTTGATTTCTTAGACAAACTACTTCATATGCCTGGTCAATAAAATGCAATCAATGCAAGTGGAGTGGAGAAAATGTTGTAATGGTTTCTAGATCAACGTGCTCAGATAGGCGGCTGCCAATTGTGTGATTGTTTAAAAAAAAAATCAGGAGATGAGCAATATCTTAGTGAGGACAGGGCTGCATGTGACAGTGACATGATGTGACAGGGGGGGACTGGGGACACAACTGTACTGGGCCCGAGGTTCTAGGGAGCCCTGGAGGGGCTCACAGATAACCCTAGCTCTAACCTCTGCCTGTGCAGCTGCAATGACTGATTAGCAGGGTGCGGCATGTACAGGGTCCGTCCGACACTGTAGCGGCTTGAGTGACTCTGTGGGGACTGGAGCGACTGTGGGGCTAAAGGGACACTGTAGGCAGGGGCGCCGAGCGGGGGGGAGCGGGTACAAATTACCCGGGCCCGGGCTTCCTGAGGGGTCCGGCGGGGGACCAGGTCCGACGCCGCCCCCCCCCCTCCCGCACAGCAGCCCAGCACACAGCGTGTGCTGAGCTGCAGTGGGAGACTGCTCGTGGCTGTTGAGCAGCAAGCACGGCAGTCTCCTATGCCTGTGCGGGGGAGCGATCACACTGATCGCGCCCCCCCTGGCTTTGCGCCGGGCTGAGGGGGCTCAGAGCACTCCCCTTGCCAGCGCGCAGCGCTGAAAATCTGTGGGGGGGGGTTCTAAGGGGGTGTGGCCACGCCCCTTGTTACCCGGGCCCGCCACGGCTCTTGGCGGGCCTGAATGTAGGGGCACCGTATGGGCTGGAGAGACACACAGTGGGGGCTGGATGGACACTGTGGGGGCTGAAGAGACACTGTGGGGTTGAGAAATAGAAGGGATATGGAGATTGAGTGACAGAAGGGGGCTAGGGGTGGAGAGAGACAGGGAAATGAGACAGGAAAGACATAGGGGAACTTGAGAGACAAGGAAGGATGAGGCTGGAGAGAACTGGGGGGAAGTGGCTGGAGATTATCCTCAATTGGCAGGATAATCTCCAGAAGAAACATTACTGATACAAATGGTACCAAATACAGTTTAATAATATAAAATAGTTTGATCAGGGAAGTTCACATTTTGCCGTGCACCAAAACTTCTGTTACTATGTATTATCTGGTCGAACCTCTGCTATATGACGTTGACCTTGTGAATACCGCCTGAAGTCACCATCTGCCCAGGAAAGAACAATTTCTTCAGAGGTTCACCATTGCAGAGAAACCACATATAGGTAAATAAGACTCTCAAGCAACTGGTCTGTACCTGCCAGGAACCCGGGGATGGGTGGCCCATAAACAAAATGGGTGCACTGGGCCACATGATTTCTGTTGCTGGCCCTGGATGTGAGGAGGGGAATGGAGGAATAACTGAGAGTTATTTAGTGGAAGGAGCAGTGTCCTCCAGAAGCACAGAGTATATCAGGAGATGAGTGACGTGTCATTAGGACAGGGCTAATGATATGTGAGGAGGGTAATGGAAGCATCAGGAAGCCACAGACTAGGGATGGACATGGATGGTCGATGGATACAGACCATCAATGTTATTTTTCTGATTGTAGTATTTTTACTATTTAAAGGCGGCATTCCGCTGCTTACCGCCATCGAATGGTTATGAAGCAATAGTCTTCCGATGGTTAAATTTTAATAAATAAATAAATCCTGACAGTTGTGCCGCCCCGTCTCCTACCTAGCTGATGCTGGTGTGTCCATGCTGGCACTTAGCCACAGGTCACTGGTGCTCGTGTCCTCCTGTCCTGCTCCACCTCCTCCAGTGACTGATAGTCTGCTCTGCTTTCGCCCGGCCATGCTGCCGCGGTACTGTGCATGCGCAAACCAAGGCTTCATCCCCTCTACTGCCAGACAGTTCGCTCAGCCTCCTGCCTCCCGCGCAGCGGAAGTATTGTACATTCGCGTATCAAAACTATTACGATGGATTTACCATTGAATGCCGATACCCTTGATGGTTAGCTACCACCACATTGCAACATTCGATGGCTGAAGCCCGTCCCATAATTCCTTATGGGCTTCCGATGTCCATCCCTAGCACAGACAGTTATATAGTGGAAGGAGCAGGATCCCCAACAGCACATCAGGAGATGAGTGATGTATCAGTGAGGACAGGGGTCTGTGACAGGGGCAGGGACATGATGTGTGGAAGGGATTGGAGACAGCAATAAATTAAATTTCACTCATTATTATTAAGTGGATTAAGTGGCAAATTAGTTAATCTATAAATAGGCTACACTTTCACTTTCTGCATACTTTCCAACTTTTGGTAGGAAGCCTCCAGGAGATCTGTTGAGGGAAAGGTCCAGGTGGTAGAGGCAGGTGTGTGACGCTACAATTAGCTTAATAGCAGCAGGGTGACATAATGCCACTATTTGTGGCATTACACCTCTGGTCCCATTGATGCGATTGTTAACAAAACGTATCATGACGCTCTCCTCATACACACTTCATGGGAGAAGTGGTCCCAGGAGCCAGGAGAACTCCCCCAAAATCAGGAGTCTCCCAGACAGTCCCCTCATTGGTCGCATTGCATTAGAATGACGTAGCTTTGCTTTCCATGTAACGAAAGGTTCCTATCAGTTAGAATTTGGGTAAAATTTGCATAGACGTTGTCCAGATATATGAATGGGACACGCGGTTAATACGATACACATCTGCATGAGCCCTTACCGAGGTGACCCGTATTTTACCCTTTTTCCCACTATGGTTAGCTATAATATTGTTACTTAGGGTTTGACGGACACATTTCTACTTGTTTTCTTTTCACAGTAAGAAGTTGGAAAGTCAGAAATATGATGGGGGCTCTCAAATGCTTTATAATGGGATAAACTGGAAATATCTGAAAATGCATCTAACAAAACAGTGCTTATTAGTTCAGACAATGGTCCTGATTCATTACGGATCGCTTTTGCGATTGCAGCTGTGACTACATACGCAGTTTTACTACAAAAATGTGCTGATGATCGCTATCGCAGTGCTGTCGCAGCCTAAGATAAGGACGGGGTGTACCACAGCCAGGAGACCCTGTCACCGCCAAAGCATTAACCCCCCAAGTCAGTCAGCCCAAGTCAGGGATCTCAGGGAAGGTGGGGACCCCCCCCCAAGATGGGGCCTCCCCTCTCCCGAAACTCCAGGCTTAAACTGAAGCTCGTGGCTCTTCCCCGCACCCCTGGAGCAGTGGGTACAGGGGTAGTAATGTGTTAAATAGTTTTAAACTATTGTAATTTACAGTGGAATTACAGGTGCTAGCATGCCTGCCCTTTGGCACTTGTGGAACTACAAGTGCCAGCAGGCAGCTGGCACCCATACCTCCACTGTAAAATAAATAGTTTAAAAAAAAGTACACATACACCGTCTAAAGTAAAACTTTATTACACCCCTACCTACCTCACTCACACATACTTACCTGCAGCCAGCTGGTCGGTCCCCTTCTCTAGTAGAATCCGTTTGGAGTACCAGGAATAAAGATCCTATACTCACCTCCATCCTCGCGCTGGTCTTCGTAGCATCCAGGGGCAGCGGAAAGAGAGGGGGCCCGGGTGCAGCGGAGCTGCACTGGCAGCCACCTAGAATTGAAATACAATGCCGGCGGCATGTCATTTAATGTGCCGGGCACGAGCTTGCTGGAGCTTGCAGACCGGCAGCCAATCAGAAGCGGCCACTCCTGATTGGCTGCCGGTCCGCAAGCTGTGATTGGTTTGCGGTGCCATATTTGAAATGCCGATTCATGGATGCAGCACTACTACCAGAGCCACCCGGGCCCCCCTCTCTCTCCACTCTCTCAATATTTTAAATCTGTTGGCGCTGATTCTGGTTGGCTGGCTGCACCAGCGCAATCAGTTGAAGAAATTCTAAAACAGGTACCCTACTAATTACTTAATCGCTGACCTAGCCCTGTTCTCTCCCCCAGTCCAGCCAGCCATCCCTGCCCTGCTCCCCCCCGTTCCAGCCATTCTTCCTTGCCCTGTGCTTCCCCCCCCCTAGTCCACCCAGCCATCCCTGTCTTTCTCCTAGCCCTGACAGCCTTCCCTGTCTGTCTCCTAGCCCTGACAGCCTTCCCTGTCTCCCTCTTAGTAATGCCAGCCATCCCTGTCTCTCTCCTAGCCCTGACAGCCTTCCCTGTCTCCCTCTTAGTCCTACCAGCCTACCCTGTCTCCCTCTTAGTCCTGCCAGCCTTCCCTGTCTCTCTTGTGGAAGGCTGTGCTGCGATCACGTGTTTGATCCCAGCATCAGCCGAGGTGCAGGGGTAGGCAGAAGGGATGTGTCCTCTGTGGGACACATCCGTTGCCGGCGCTGGGACAGTAATGTCCCTAGCGTCGGTGCAGATACCGCGGGCACCTGGTCCCTTTCACCAGTGCCGGCGGTACTTTGGCGCCGGGAGAAGCTTGGCTCCGGGCACAAGCTCAGCGGAGCTTGGCGCCCGGCAGCCAAGAAGCGGCGGGTAGCCGGCGCTGGGGGAGAGTACCTGCTCCCAGCGCCGGTCAGGCGTTGGGCGCGGCAGTCAGTGCGGCGAACGTTTGGCTCGCAGGCCAGCAGCCAATCAGAGGCGGACGCGACGAGCCAATCGCGGCTCGCCGCGTCATAGCCCCGCCCACTCGCGCCGTCTTGTATTAGACGGCGCAGAGCGGGAAAAGTCAGTTCGGCGGCGGAGAGGGAGGAGAGAAGACCTCCCGAAGAGCGGAAGATCGGCGCGGCAACAGGGGCGGGGCCGCGGAAGAGGCCAGAAGACGCCGCTGTCAAGAGAGAAGACAGGCGGCGCCGGCTGGAAGAAGAGAAGAAGAGGCGGCGCCGCTGGCCAGGACGGGCCAGCGGCCGAAGAATGCGGCTGAGGACCGGAGAGGACTGCGGGGGTGGGAAGTGAAAGAGCGTCACGAAGTTCCCCCCCGCAGCCTCTTCCAACGTCGCAGGTAGGCCCTCCGTGAGGCCCACCATATACCCCCCTCCCTAGACCGCCAGGGTTGTCGGGCGCTAGGCCCGTGGAGCATTGTCGGGCACTAGGCCCGTGGGCAATTAGTCGGGCACAAGGCCCGGGGCACAGTAGCGGGCATTAGGCCCCATAAAAGGATTTTCCCCATAACTAGGTGTGAGTGGCCTGGGTACTAGGCCCAGGTCACTATATAATAAAGTAGGCGGGCAACTGCCCGAGCACCCAGAATATAAGGTGGTCTGGGAATTAGGCCCAGACCGCTAGGCGAGCCCCACAGACAGGCAGGCAAATAGGCCTGAGCCCCATAGAATGTGGTCTGGGCATTAGGCCCAGACCACTACCAGAGCCCACCGTTTGGCAGGCACCTAGGCCTGAGCCGCAGGTAAGACCCTGGGCGTTAGGCCCAGGGCCCTGAGCCCATTAGCTGCAGCGCTAACAGAGAGGCGGATGAGAGGTGTGAGCAGTGGTGGAGAGCTGTACGGCTTCCACCCATGAGGTAGTGGTTACTCCAGTCACCGAGAAGAGGAGCTGGCCAGCTCTGGATAAGTAGCAGACATTTAAAGGGACAGTACTGTGTTTTACTCTTGTATATTTAGTCTGTGATTGGTGTTCCGTGCAGGGCAAAAGTTTAGTTGTGGTTATATCTGTCGCACTACACACACTGTAGGTTGAGGGTGATGCCGTTTAGTATGTGTAGTTGCTTGACATAGGTTTAGGCCCTGCACGGCTGTGTTGTGTATCTCCTTACAGGGACCTGTAGGCGAGTGAGCGGACGAAGAGCAAGAGTGGACACGGTGAGGAATATCTGTGTGTACTGTCTCTCCCTGTTTGTTTGTCAGTATCTATCTCTCCTTCCTTCTGGGCGGACGCTGAATCTTGCAACCCGGTGCAAGGACGGATCTTCACCTGGTGCATGAGTACCGATAGGTGAAAATTCGGGATCTGAGGCCAAAAGTGCCAATGATGATCTTCACTTAAAACCTGAATTTATCCCCCGGTTCGGTAGGGCGCGGCGGTCGACGTGAGGAAGGACGGTACTCGCCTCGTCTCCTTCCCCCTAGGTCATCGTGTCCGTGTTCTATTTGGAGGTTCCAGGACCGTCTGTTCAACACACGGCCTGAAGGTGAGAGGGTGCGACGCAAGGTAAGTAACAGACTTACACCTGCACGGCAGCAGGCATTGCACCGCACCCACCCCTCACACTCTCCTAGTCCTACCAGCCTACCCTGTCTCCCTCTTAGTCCTGCCAGCCTTCCCTGTCTCCCTCTTAGTCCTGCCAGCCTTCCCTGTCTCTCTCCTAGCCCTGACAGCTTTCCCTGTCTCCATCCTAGTCCTACCAGCCTTCCCTGTCTCCCTCTTAGTCCTACCAGCTTACCCTGTCTCCTTCTTAGTCCTGCCAGCCTTCCCTGTCTCTCTCCTAGTCCTACCAGCCTACCCTATCTCCCTCTTAGTCCTGCCAGCCTACCCTGTCTCCCTCTTAGTCCTGCCAGCCTTCCCTGTCTCTCTCCTAGCCCTGACAGCTTTCCCTGTCTCCATCCTAGTCCTACCAGCCTTCCCTGTCTCCCTCTTAGTCCTGCCAGCCTTCCCTGTCTCTCTCCTAGTCCTACCAGCCTACCCTGTCTCCCTCTTAGTCCTGCCAGCCTACCCTGTCTCCCTCTTAGTCCTGCCAGCCTTCCCTGTCTCTCTCCTAGCCCTGACAGCTTTCCCTGTCTCCATCCTAGTCCTACCAGCCTTCCCTGTCTCCCTCTTAGTCCTGCCAGCCTTCCCTGTCTCTCTCCTAGTCCTACCAGCCTACCCTGTCTCCCTCTTAGTCCTGCCAGCCTTCCCTGTCTCTCTCCTAGTCCTACCAGCCTACCCTGTCTCCCTCTTAGTCCTACCAGCTTTCCCTGTCTCCTTCCTAGTCCTACCAGCCTTCCCTGTCTCTCTCCTAGTCCTACCAGCTTTCCCTGTCTCCTTCCTAGTCCTGCCAGCCTACCCTGTCTCCCTCTTAGTCCTGCCAGCCTACCCTGTCTCCCTCTTAGTCCTGCCAGCCTTCCCTGTCTCTCTCGTAGCCCTGACAGCTTTCCCTGTCTCCCTCCTAGTCCTGCCAGCCTTCCCTGTCTCCCTCGTAATCCTGCCAGCCTTCCCTGTCTCCCTCCTAGTCCTGCCAGCCTTCTCTGTCTCCCTCCTAATCCTGCCAGCCTTCCCTGTCTCCCTCCTAATCCTGCCAGCCTTCCCTGTCTCCCTCCTAGTCCTGCCAGTCTTCCCTGTCTCCCTCTTAGTCCTGCCAGCCTTCCCTGTCTCCCTCTTAGTCCTGCCAGCCTTCCCTGTCTCTCTCCTAGCCCTGACAGCTTTCCCTGTCTCCATCCTAGTCCTACCAGCCTTCCCTGTCTCCCTCTTAGTCCTACCAGCTTACCCTGTCTCCTTCTTAGTCCTGCCAGCCTTCCCTGTCTCTCTCCTAGTCCTACCAGCCTACCCTGTCTCCCTCTTAGTCCTGCCAGCCTACCCTGTCTCCCTCTTAGTCCTGCCAGCCTTCCCTGTCTCTCTCCTAGCCCTGACAGCTTTCCCTGTCTCCTTCCTAGTCCTGCCAGCCTACCCTGTCTCCCTCTTAGTCCTGCCAGTCTTCCCTGTCTCCCTCCTAGTCCTGCCAGCCTTCCCTGTCTCCCTCCTAGTCCTGCCAGCCTTCCCTGTTTCCCACCTAGTCCTGCCAGCCTTCCCTGTTTCCCACCTAGTCCTGCCAGCCTTCCCTGTCTCCCTCCTAGTCCTGCCAGCCTTCCCTGTCTCCCTCCTAGTCCTGCCAGCCTTCCCTGTCTCCCTCCTAGTCCTGCCAGCCTTCCCTGGCTCCCTCCTAGTCCTGCCAGCCTTCCCTGTCTCCCTCCTAGTCCTGCCAGCCTTCCCTGTCTCCCTCCTAATCCTGCCAGCCTTCCCTGTCTCCCTCCTAGTCCTGCCAGCCTTCCCTGTTTCCCACCTAGTCCTGCCAGTCTTCCCTGTCTCCCTCCTAGTCCTGCCAGCCTTCCCTGTTTCCCACCTAGTCCTGCCAGTCTTCCCTGTCTCCCTCCTAGTCCTGCCAGCCTTCCCTGTCTCCCTCCTAGTCCTGCCAGCCTTCCCTGTTTCCCACCTAGTCCTGCCAGCCTTCCCTGTCTCCCACCTAGTCCTGCCAGCCTTCCCTGTCTCCCTCCTAGTCCTGCCAGCCTTCCCTGTCTCCCTCCTAGTCCTGCCAGCCTTCCCTGTCTCCCTCCTAGTCCTGCCAGCCTTCCCTGTCTCCCTCCTAGTCCTGCCAGCCTTCCCTGTCTCCCTCACAGGTCTTAGTAGCAATAGTAGTAAATAAGGAGACACTACTTCATATACAATCAAACTTATGGCGTAGTGTCTCCTTATTTACTACTATTGCTACTAAGACCTGTGAGTGCCGCCCGTGACCCTCTCTTTATATATTTATATATATATATATATATATATTTATAATATACGCTGCTTTACTGCTTTTTAAATTGGTTTACGCACAAATTGATCTCTCACCCTCCGCTGGTGGTGGCCCTGCCTATTTTGTCAGTCCCAGGCCTCACAATATATGATGGCAGCCCTGTGTGTGACCACATACACCGCTACTTGGCTCCTGACTGATCAGAGTAACTGTCAGGGGCCGGCAGCCAATCAGCGGCCGCTAACTGTAGAGCGCCCGCTGATTGACTTTATTTTACAGTGGTGGTACGGGTGCCGGCCGCCTGCTGGCACTTGTAGTTCCACAGTGGCATTACACCCCGGTCGGTTTGGGTCCGGTGCTGGTTTTAAATATAGGGGAACCCCTACGCATTTTTTTACCCCCTATAGTTAAAACCAGCACTGGCCCTGCAGCCAGGTGCTGGTTCCTAAAATATTGGGGAATCCTACGCGTTTTGTTCCCCATAATTTTAGGAACCAGGACTGGCTGAGCAGTCCGGGGCTGGTTATGCTTTTGGGGGGGACTACGTCTTTTTTTTTAATATAACAACACTTTAATTTAGGTACACATGCAGAAACATACACAAATCACACTGATCCGTGTATGTTTCTGCAAAACTCACAGCTCAGGAGGTGGAGTGTTTGAAACTTCAATTTCTCTGCGAGTTTGCTTCAATATTACCCGAGATTTTAATCTCGATTCTTGGCAAATTCCCGAGTTGCATCTTTTTCATGAAATGTACTTCCGAGTTTTCCCGATGGTGAGTTGTTTCGAGTTTGCAATCTCGCCCGAGTTTTACGAGTGAGAAGAGAGAAACCTATCCCAAACTCACCAGAGTTTGTCTTTAGTAAATTTGCAAGATGAAAAACATGGCCAACATGGGGGAAGGGTGGCCAGTCTGGAAGACTTACCCGCTGTAGCGGGTGGCCAATAGTGCCACCCAATTTTCGGCAGCCTCCCAGCAGGGATGCCACCTCATCACTTTAAAATGGGACACATATGAATTACACAGATTCACACCTGAGAGCTTCCACATCACAAGGGTTGCATACTTCTGCAAGGAAAATACCTCCAGTTTAAAAAAAAAACTGCAGCCAAAGAATGAAATTATGAGTTTGAATATATACTTTACAAACCCACTGGTTCGCAATAAAACTTTAGCAAGCCACTGTATATCACCCAGTCACCTCACCCTAAGCTTGGTGCATAAAGGTGGGTACACACCTGAAAGATATATCTGCAGATATATCTTTAGGTGATGGTCGTTCATACACACTGAACGCATACATGCCTACCCTCCCGGTTTTCGCGGGAGGCTCCCGATTTTTCGGGTAACCCCCCGCACCCCCGGAAGGGTAGGCATTTCTCCCGCATTCTGCCCACTTCCTAGTGAAGTGGGCAGAATGAGGAGAATCCCCGCGGCGATCGCGGGTCTCCGTGAAGGGGGTGGGGCTTAAGATGTGATTCTGCATGAATCACAGCATTTGGCCCCGCCCCCTATGTAAATTTGACCCAATCGCGGCAGTTTTGCCGCGAGGGGGCGGGGCTTAATGACGCGAATCGTTAGGGCCCGCCCCCAATGGCCCCCTGCTGCTTCTCTTACCCGGGCTTCTCCCGGGAAGAGATTTATAAAGGTAGGCAAGTATGACTGAACGGCCATCATCTATCCGGCAGCCGCGGGTCCCGCTGGCAGGGAGGCGGATCTGGGGCGGGGCCACCCCCCTCCCCGCGGCTGCCGCTGTGTGTGTACAGGTGGTCTGCAGGCATATCTGTCCATCAGCTGTGCAGCACAGCCAATGCGATATGTCTGTGACTGATGCGTTTCACAGACATATCGTCTGTGCACACTGGCAAATATATTGGCTGATCAATAGATCGGCCAATATATCGGCCAGTGTGCACCCAGCACAAGAAATGCTCTTGTAGTCCTGTTAGCAGACAAATGAATATTTATCAAGCAATTCTGTGCTCAGTGATTTGTTTTTTTATCATTGTAAATGAGCCTCCACTGTGTCATTACAATTGTTTCTTCCCTCTACCAGCCTCAATTACACAATGCAGATATTTGTAATATTGACATCAGGGGAACGTGGATCTGTTTAAACAGCTGCTGGCGAAATGGACAAGCTTGTCCGAACGCCTCATGTCTGTTTTTGTGCTCGCGAAACGCCTTAGTTTTAAAATATTGCTAGTCATTTCTAAGGCAACTCTCAGCAAATGTATTCACGCAGACAGATCGTCACCCACTCAGTCATTTTCTTCCACTAACAACAGCGGCATCTGCTTAATTAATTTGCAAACACACGAAGGAACGGTGATCCTTTATGCGTTGATTTAGAACGGTTTAGAAAGAAACCATGGTTTTTTAAAGCTGTATACATATACCCAGCTAGTACAGGGGACGGCAACCCCCGGCACACGGGCCAAACGCGGTTTTCAAGGGAATCGGTATGAAATCCCGACACTGGAAGACTGACAGTGAAGGTCCCGACAGGTAAGTATTTTAAGTATTCACTAGCCTTACCCCCCCTAACCCTTACCCTCCCTTAGGGGTGCCCAACCCTAACCCCCCCCCCCCCCTGGAAGTGCCTAACCTAACCCCCCCTTCCCCGCAGCCTAAACCTAAATCCCCCAGAACTAGGCCCCTAACCTAACCCTCCCCTCCCCCCGCGGCTGTCCGCGCATACCTTCGGGCTTCCGGCGTAGGTAAAATGACAGGTGTCCGGATTTCAACGCCTGTCATTAGACCCCTGCTGGGATTAGACAGTCTGGAAGCCGGTGGTCTGCATTTCGACCATCAGCTTCCTGACTGCATCCCGTTTTCAGTTACAGATGGCAAACAATTCCAGCAAGCCTAAACCGACTGATATACATACTCCATAGTTGCCTACCCTCCCGATTTTAGCGGGAGGCTCCCGGTTTTTAATGAAGCCTCCCGCTCCCCCGCAGGGTGTACTTCAACTCCCGGTTTGGGGGCGGGGCCTGCGGGGGGACGTCATGACGGCACGACATTTTACTTAAAGGCCGGCCACCGCGGGGTTGTGGGTAGCGGTGGCCGGCGCTAGTGAGAAGTGCGCACACAGAGTGTGCTTGGGCGCGACAGCGGTGGCGGGCGGAGCCTGACAGTAGCGCAGGTGTCAGGCATCTGTGAGCACTGCAGCCGCATGGAGACTCAGACCACACACCAGTGTCTGGCTCCAGCGGCAGTGGCCGTAGCAGCGGATCCCTCCCCCTCTCCGAGTCCTACCTGCACATGGGAGCCGCGCTGACTGAGACATGGTGGAGACCTGTTGGAGCTGCAGAGAGAAGCTGTGGTCTGGCGCAGACAGTGCTGTTCGGTGGAGAGGTGCCCGGTCCCAAGGTGAGTGCACTAACCTGTGTGTGTGAGTGTGTGAATGTATATATGTGTGTGATTGTGTGTGAATGCGTGAGTGTGTGTGTGTGTGTGTGTATGTATGTGTTGAATGTATGTGTGAGTGTGTGAATGTGTGAGTGTATGTATGTGTGAATGTGTGTGTGTGAATGCGTGAGTGTGTGTGTGTGTATGTATGTGTGTGAATGTATGTGTGAGTGTGTGAGTGTATGTATGTGTGTGAATGCGTGAGTGTGTGTGTGTGTGTATGTATGTGTTGAATGTATGTGTGAGTGTGTGAATGTGTGAGTGTATGTATGTGTGAATGTGTGTGTGTGAATGCGTGAGTGTGTGTGTGTGTATGTATGTGTGTGAATGTATGTGTGTGTGTATGTATGTGTGAGTGTGTGTATGTATGTGTGAATGTGTGTGTGTAGGGCATCTAGTAATGTGAATGTGGTAGGGCAGGGATATATTAATGTCAGTGGGGGAGCTAGGGTGTCAGTTTAGGGTGTCCCATGGGTGGAGCTAGACACGCCCTTTGAGGCAGGCCACGCCCCCTCAGCGGGGCGCGGCGCATTCTGCTGCACTCTCCCTGAAAGTATTTTTTAAAAGTAGGCAAGTATGACATACTCTGTAAGTTCAGGTAAGAGTCTTCGGCCTACAGTGATCCTGACTACAAGCAAGTCCTCTCAGTACAACCCTCCTGCTTACTGCGGGTTAAAGTGAACTTTCCTTTCACTGTACTTCAGATTACCTTTCTGCTCTGCAATTACATTGTTTATACTCAGCATCGCAGCTCCTGACTTACTCTGGTACTCTCTACTTACTATACCATCAATGGTAGTTGTTGCCTTGAGGTTGCTCTCTTAGGGGCAAATTTACTAAAGTGAGAGTCAACCAATCAGATTGTAGCTATTATCTTCTAGAAGGTGCTAGTTAAATGTTAAGTAGGATCTGATTGGTTGCTATGGGCAACATCACTTCTAAAACTCCCTTCTAAAAACTGTCACTTTAGTAAATTTACCCCTTAGAGTGTGGGGGCTCATGCTAAATCTCTCCTTCAGTGTTCACTCCGGTTCCTGGGGACTGGATCCTGGATCTAGATTTATTTTTGAGGGTTTAGGCTCCAGTGACCCAGCTCTGGTAATCGGTTTGCAGCATCTGTCAGCAGATTCCAGACGGGCTGCCGATTACCTGTATTACTCGTTACTTTGTTCCCTCAATTCTCAAACACTGGTTTACCTCCCCTTACCCCTATATTCAGTCTAGGGAGTTGAGTTCCACACAATTGGTTCCAGGGGCAGCCTGGGAGCCTTCCAGGTGTCACTGACCTCTGTGAAGGCACCAGGCATTTACCACATGGGTCTCACCTATGATTCTCACTCTGATTCAACCACTGCTATTCCGATATGACTTGTCAGCCCAGACCACGGGTCCTGACTCGGATCTGAAAACCCCAAATGTGACACAGACTAGTCGTTTTTCCAGTCATAAACTTCCCAGTGTTGGTAAGCCTGTGCTGACTGTAGCCTTAGTTTCCTTTTCTAAGCTAACAGGAGAGGAACGCGTTGCGGTCTTCTGCTGCTGTAGCCCATTCACCTCAAGGTTGGATGTGCTGTGCGGGCAGAGAGGCTGATCTTTATATCACTGTAGTAATGCTTGGTTATTTCAGTTACTGTCACCTTTCTGCCAGCTTGGAATTTGCCCATTCTCCTTAGACTTCTCTCATTAACAAGTCGTCAAGGCGTTTTCTCCCATAGGGCGGAATTCAATTGATTACGCGGTCCGGATCTCCCGTCTAAAGTGACAGGAGATCGCGGGCCGCTATTCAATTGCCGCCATTCTTCACGCTGATCGCGCCCATAGAGGTCAGGTTTAGCTGCGTAAAGCAGCTAAACCCGACCAAAGTGCTGGGCGCGATCGCGAAAAGTGATGTTTGGGCGCCCAAACATGTCACTTTTCGCACATTTCAGCTCTCATCCCCCTGGGGCTGTGAGCTGAAATGTAGCGCTTGGCAGCTGATCGCGCCCGACAGGAGCAAGAATAGAATAGCTCCGTCGGGCGCGATAGGGGCTGGAATGAATTGAATTCCGCCCATGGAACTGCCGCTCACAGAATGTTTGTTGCCTATGTGTACCATACTCTGTAAACTCTAGAGACTAGTATTTTTGAAAATTCCAGGAGATCAGCAGTTTCATAGATACTGTACACAAAACACCCCGTCTGGCAACATCAATCACTCCACGGTCAAATCACATTTCTTCTCAAACTTACAGACATTTCTATTGTCCCCTCTGGGAGTTGCCCGGAAAGGAGATGCAGGTGGGCGGCGATTGGGGCGGGGCCAGACTATTAGCGTCTTTAAACCCTGCCCCCTCACGGAAAAATGCCAGGAATCCCACCTATTTAACGAGGGGGCGGGGCCAAATTACGCAACTCTCATAGAATTGCGTTATAAGGTCCTGCCCCCTACTCACGGACCCACCGAACCCCGGGAAAATTCTACCCATTTTGGCCACTTCACTAGGAAATGGGCAGGATGCAGGTAAAAAGTGTGTGTGTGAGAGAATGGGTGACTGCTGTGTGTGTGTAATTATATCCTGGTACATACATCATGCACATTTTATTTATTAGAACATTTCTATTTATTTGCTGTCATTAGGCTGTGTATTTAAGTATTATGAATTAACAAAACCATTATTTTTTTTTCAACAAAATTAATTTTCTTTTAACTTTACACACGGATTGATTTAAGTAATGGTTTGATAGATCAGGCTCCTCTTTGTACTTCATCTTAAAAGGCTAAAAAAAATAAAAAATGCATTAATTATATTTCCATTTATAAAACAGAGAACACTGACACAAGGGAAACGGCGTCTCATCTGTTTTGTGGGAGCACAGAGGCCAGTGTCTGCATCTTGCCAACACAGATTTCCTGGCCCCGGCAGAGGAGTTTTGTGGCCCAAGCGTAGACTTACTCAGATGGGCGATAACTGCAATGGTCATCCAATGCTGTGGCTTTGGACGTAGCACTCGAATTTGCATTGCCAGGTTTTAGGGGGGGTAGGGTCCTGGTTGGACCTCCCGTTGGTGTACACTGGGGAGAACTTTGACCCGGGGAGTCTGTTCTGGGCCTTCCACTGGATGAATTTTGATGAAAACTTCACAGTAGGGTGGAATTTGGTCTGGGATGCCTAATGGAGTGGTTGGAGTCCCGGTTGGACCTCACGGCGGAGTGCACCAGGCAGAACTTTCCTCATGGGTGTATTGGAAGAGCTGCTAAGCTGTTAATTATTGTTAAAATGTCGACAATTAGATCCAACTTATTGATAACTTAAAGATTGAAACCCGTCGGTTACTTCAGCTGGTAGTATATAAAATATGATTACTACAATAGTGAAATATATGCACCACTAAGAATAATGGGTAATGGTCCTGTTGCTGGCTATACAAGAGTTGGTCCTGCTGCTGGCTATACATATGCTGGTGCTGTCACTGGCTATGCATGGACTGGTCCTGCTGCTGACTATACATGTGCTGGTGCTGTCACTGGCTATGCATGGACTGGTCCTGCTGCTGGCTATACATATGCTGGTGCTGTCACTGGCTATGCATGGACTGGTCCTGCTGCTGGCTATACATATGCTGGTGCTGTCACTGGCTATGCATGGACTGGTCCTGCTGCTGGCTATACAGTATATTCCGGTTCTGCTGCCAGGTGAACATGGGCTGCTCATGCTTGCTTGCTAAACATATGCTGGTCCTGCTGCTGGCTACAAATGTGCTGGCTCTGCTGCTGAATATACATATGCTGCTGATGCTGCTTGCTACATTGGCTGGTCCTGCTGCTGGCTTTACATACAGTATGCTGCTGCTGTTGGCTAAACATGGGCTGGTTCTGCTGCTGGCTCTACATGGGTTGGTCCTGCTGCTGGCTATAGATGGGTTGGTCCTGCTGTTGGCTATAGATGAGCTGGTCCTGCTGCTGGCTATAGATGGGCTGGTGCTGATGCAGGCTATAGATGGGCTGGTACTGCTGCTGGCTATAGATGGGCTGGTGCTGCTGCTGGCTATAGATGGGCTGGTGCTGCTGCTGGCTATAGATGGGCTGGTGCTGCTGCTGGCTATAGATGGGCTGGTGCTGCTGCTAGCTATACATGGGCTGGTCCTGCTGCTGGCTATACATGGGCTGATCCTGCTGCTGGCTATACATGTGCTGGTGCTGCTGCTGCTGGCTATAGATGGGCTGGTGCTGCTGCTGGCTATAGATGGGCTGGTCCTGCTGCTGGCTATACATGGGCTGGTGCTGCTGCTGGCTATACATGGGCTGGTCCTGCTGCTGGCTATAGATGAGCTGGTCCTGCTGCTGGCTATAGATGGGCTGGTGCTGCTGCTGGCTATAGATGGGCTGGTGCTGCTGCTGGCTATACATGGGCTGGTGCTGCTGCTGGCTATACATGGGCTGGTCCTGCTGCTGGCTATAGATGAGCTGGTCCTGCTGCTGGCTATAGATGGGCTGGTGCTGCTGCTGGCTATAGATGGGCTGGTGCTGCTGCTGGCTATAGATGGGCTGGTGCTGCTGCTGGCTATAGATGGGCTGGTCCTGCTGCTGGCTATACATGAGCTGGTGCTGCTGCTGGCTATACACGGGCTGGTCCTGCTGCTGGCTATACATGGGCTGGTCCTGCTGCTGGCTACACATGGGCTGGTGCTGCTGCTGGCTATACATGGGCTGGTGCTGCTGCTGGCTATACATGGGCTGGTGCTGCTGCTGGCTATACATGGGCTGGTCCTGCTGCTGGCTATACATGGGCTGGTCCTGCTGCTGGCTATACATGTGCTGGTGCTGCTCCTGCTGGCTATAGATGGGCTGGTCCTGCTGCTGGCTATAGATGGGCTGGTGCTGCTGCTGGCTATACATGGGCTGGTGCTGCTGCTGGCTATACATGGGCTGGTGCTGCTGCTGGCTATACATGGGCTGGTGCTGCCGCTGGCTATACATGGGCTGATCCTGCTGCTGGCTATACATGTGCTGCTGCTGCTGCTGGCTGTAGATGGGCTGGTCCTGCTGCTAGCTATAGATGGGCTGGTGCTGCTGCTGGCTATACATGTGCTGGTCCTGCTGCTGGCTATACATGGGCTGGTACTGCTGCTGGCTATACATGGGCTGGTACTGCTGCTGGCTATACATAGGCTGGTCCTGCTGCTGGCTATACATGTGCTGGTGCTGCTGCTGGCTATACATGGGCTGGTCCTGCTGATGACTATAGATGGGCTGGTGCTGCTGCTGGCTATACATGTGCTGGTCCTGCTACTGGCTATACATGGGCTGGTACTGCTGCTTGCTATACATGTGCTGGTGCTGCTGCTGGCTATACATGGGCTGCTACTGCTGCTGGCTATACATGGGCAGGCATTACTTCCCAACACAGCACCAAGGGGTCTATTCATCATCACTTTATTTCTACAAAAGCAGGTGAAAATTAACATTTTCACCTGCAATTGTAGAAATGAAGTATGTACAGAATATGGTGCAGATACCGGCACGTCACATTAATAACATGCAATCACATAGCTTCAGACTCATAAAAGAGATCGTACTTCCCTTTGAATATGTTTGCGCGCTGATTACTCCACATGTCCTTCCGGACAATGCAACCTCAACATAAAAGGCATAAAAAAGAAAAAAATCCCAACATATGTGTAGTATAATTTACACAGAATTTATTTTGTCCAAAGATGCAACACAAAAAGTGCAGACTGTAGACTTTTACCGGAGAATAGTATATCAGGTGCATATAAACTCTAAACTGGATCCAGCAAAGTGAAGTATGATCCCTTATATGAGTCTGAAGCTATGTGATTGCATGTTATTAATGTGAAGCGCCGGTATCTGCACCATATTCTGTACATTGTTATACATTTTGTTTTTGTGGGTGAAACTAAGGTGGTGGATTAGGCTGCTGACCATTAGGTTACTGAGCGCCATATTGTGTTTCCGTACATTCTATATTTCTATTTTAGAAATTAAGTGTTCTGGCCAGTCATCAAGAAGCTGTCCCTATACACTAGTGTGGGGACAGAATTCATCAAGCTCTGAAAATACAATATTTTCGGAGCTTGACTGTGGGAGCATTCGTCATCTTCAGATGGGAAGGGGTACCAGACGGGAAGGGGTACCGGGATGAGAAGGAGTACCAGATGGGAAGGGGTACCGGGATGGGAAAGAGTACTAGATGTGAATGGATACCGGGATGGGAAGGGGTACCAGACGGGAAGGGGTACCGGGATGGGAAGGAGTACCAGATTGGAGGGGGTACCGGGATGGGAAGGGGTAACAGATGGGAAGGGGTACCGGGATGGGAAGGGGTACCAGATGGGAAGGGGTACCGGGATGGGAAGGGGTACCGGGATGGGAAAGAGTACCAGATGGGAATGGATACCGGGATGGGAAGGGGTACCAGATGGGAAGGGGTACCGGGATGGGAAGGGGTACCAGATGGGAAGGGGTACCGGGATGGGAAGGGGTACCTGATGGAAACGGGTACCGGGATGGGAAGGAGTACCAGATGGGAATGGATACCGGGATGGGAAGGGGTACCAGACGGGAAGGGGTACCGGTATGGGAAGGAGTACCAGATGGGAAGGCATACCGGGATGGGAAGGGGTACCAGATGGGAAGGGGTACCGGGATGGGAAGGGGTACCAGATGGGAAGGGGTACCAGATGGGAAGGGGTACCGGGATGGGAAGGGGTACCGGCTCCTTCCGCTGAACTAGGGAGGGCAATCCGGCGCTCGCGGCGAGTTAGTATGTTAATTCCGACTCCAATAACATAATGAATAGACCCCCAAGACACATATGTGGGTACCTGCAAGCTGAATCACTTTTATTCTGGGGCTTATGAGTTGCTTTACTATATTAGTGGCAAATCTTATATGTGGCCACATTAAAATGGATGTGGAAGGGGCAGAGAGCAAGGAGGCCACTAAGAAGCTGCAATCTCCATGATTGAGTATGGAAATAATCCCCTTTTTTTGGCTAGGTCTGTTAGGCCAAAGATGGTGCCCTGGAAAAATGGCTGCATGGAGCAGTCTTGTGAGGGGTGAGTCTTTCGCCCTACCGTCCAGTGCAGCTTTAGCAATTCTTCTGATGTTTCTGCCTTTCCTTTCACGCTTTGAGGGCGGGATGTACTAAGATGACAAATGTGATAAAACTCACGAAAATGCAGTTACCAACATGTACTAAGCACCGGAAAGCGATGGCGTTACCCAATAGAAGCCTATGGGTCCCTCGTGGCGCCTGAGTCCTTCTGCGCATACGCAGAAGGATGCCAGACGGACTTCTGGGTGTTGAACCCAAAGGTCTCTCTAGCTGAGGCTATCGCAATGGAAAGCTCTTATCGGGAGAGCTGTCCTTTGTGGTTTAAATCACTTTCCTAAGTACATACCGCGGTAATCAACCCCCGGGAAGTACCCAATAAGAGGCCGGGTGTACCGCATTGCGGATGTGATGCTTAGTACATCCCGCCCTGAGTGAGAGAGGTGTCTAGCCTACTAAAGAGTGGAGAAGTGGACAAGTCAGGAATTTACTCATAGAAAGTTCATTCTATAAGACGCTGATTGGTTGCTATGGGCAATTTCACTTATCTCTTATCCACTACTTAGAAGGCTTGATACATGGAGGAGCAATCTAATGTTTAGGACTTTTTTTTAAGGCAGATCCCCTAAAGAAGAGCATACAGATTGTGCATAGAGTGCCTGTGTATTTGGGGTCTGGGCTGTAATGTCGCCAGTGATTTAGGGTCTAAGGCCTGATTCAGACCCGGACGCTATTTGCGGCCTCTCGCTCTCAAAAAGGGGCCGGATATTTAAATTGAGTGCTCGCTCTTTGCGGTGTGAGGACGCCTCTATGTCTGTGCGAGCGTCCGCAAAATGCGCTGGCTATTTTTTCAAGACGCCCCTTTGCCGTTCACAAATCACGTCATCTCCTGTTTTTATTAGATTAATCGGGAACATCGAACGGCATCTGAACTGCTCGCAGCGCTTGAGGTAGGAATTACTTCCCGTATTCACTGCGAGCAGTTCAGTCTAAAGGACAACCAAGTGACGTGGCCGATGACGCTCCTTTGCTAATTATGCACACCCATTAAACGCCCTTTTGACCGTTGGGCACGCCTGCGTTTGCACAACCACTCCCCATTTTCAAGCACCTTCCCACTGTTACCACCCACAAACGGCACATTCTGTCACTCAAAATAGCAGCCCCTCCGTGTTTTACGAGCGCACGATTTCTGACCGCAATGACTGGTTTGCGTATGCGCATTGCGAACCATACGCAAGCGCAGTTGTGCGACCATCGCTCAGAGCGAGCGTGCGGACGCTTACGAGCGGGTCTGAATCAGGCCCTAAATTCTAAGGGGCCCATAGTTCAATAATTATTTCTGGGACATCTGAATACCCACTAATAATAAGTAGCCCCCGAATAAACCAATTTTGCTCGCAGTGGCAGCCTCCATAGGTTTCTATGGGGGCTGCTTTATTGCCAAATTTACCATGCTCCGGAAAGTGACTGCTCACTGTATCACAATCTATATTGCATTTTGGGTGCATCTGTGGAGAGCCGTGCTGGGATCAAGTGGCTGATCCCAGCATCGGCACAAGCAGAGGGGATGTGTCCTCTGCGGGACACATCCATTGCCGGCGCTGGGACAGTGATGTGGGGTCATAGTCTGTCCCGGCTGGGCCCTCGAACAGATCCTTGCTGGAGGGACCATAGAATACCCTGACCCGCGGACGATGGAGATGGAAGAAGACTTTGAAGGGACTACAAAGGAAAAAGGGGGGGGGGGAATGTGGAGAGCCGTGCTGGGATCAAGTGGCTGATCCCAGCATCGGCACAAGCAGAGGGGATGTGTCCTCTGCGGGACACATACGTTGCGGCGCTGGGACATAGGCCTGAGCCACACTATAGGAAGGGGACTCGGGGCAGTAGGCCCAAGTCCTTCCTATGCCCTGTATTAGGCAGGCTTAAACACCTGAGCCGCTGGTAAGACCTTGGGCGTTAGGCCCAGGGCCCTGAACCCATTAAGAGTAGACCACTGGTGTAGAAAGTTGGCAGCCCCTGTGCACTTGAATAGAGGTATGAGCAGAAACCCCGGTGGAGAGCTGTCCAGCTCCCATCAATAAGTTAAGTATTTCCCCAGTCACTGATAAGAGGAGCTGGCCAGCTCTGGATAGGCAGGTAGCAGGCATTTAAAGGGACAGCACTGTGTTTTGCTCTTGTGTACTTATAGTCTGTGATTGTTGTTCTGTGCAGGGCAAAAGTTTAGTTATTGTTATACATGTCGTACTACACACACTGTAGGTTGAGGGCGATGTTGTCTTAGTATGTGTAGTTGCGTGACATAGGTTTAGGCCCTGCACGGCTGTGTTGTGTATCTCCTTACAGGGACCTGTAGGCGAGTGAGCGGACAAAGAGCAAGAGTGGACATGGTGAGAAATATCTGTGTGTACTGTCTCTCCCTGTTTGTTTGTCACTACCTATCCTTCCGTCCTTCTGGGCGGACAGTGAACCTTGCAACTCGGTGCAAGGACGAGTCTTCACCTGGTGCGTGAGTACCGATAGGTGAAAATTTGGGATCTGAGGCCAAAAGTGCCAATGATGATCTTCACTTAAAACCTGAATTTATCCCTTGGTTCGGTAGGGCGTGTCGGTCGACGTGAAGAGGGACGGTACTCACATAGTCTCCGTCCTCCTAGGTCATCGTGTCCGTGTTCTATTTGGGAGTTCCAGGACCGTCTGTTCAAAACACGGCCTGAAAGTAAGAGGGTGCGATGCAAGGTAAGGAACTGAAGTAGGCACTGCACCGCACCCCTCTTACATTTGGCGTAGTCGGCAGGATTATGGACAGTGGACACGATGTGGACCACCGGCAAGAGGACCCACCTACGGACCGCTCTGGAGCGGAACCATCCCCAGACGTGTGAGGACAAGAGTGACTGGATTACGGTGTCGGGAGAAGACATCATGAAGATGGTGCAGCGGTCGGTACAGCGCGGCAAGGAAGAGCGCCAGGAGAAGGGGTGCAAGAAATCCGCTGTGACCCCCTGCAAGACGTGTCAGCGTCTGGGACATAATGCCAGCGAAGGTCCCTGGCGTGAGTTTAGGGCGACAGAAGATTAAGAAATGTCCCCGTTGGAGATCACACAGATGGTCCAGCAAGCGGTTCAAAGATGTGATCAGAAGAACCCTGGTGTATGCTCTGTGGAACCTACGGGCATGAGCATAATAGCTGTCCACGTGATGAAGAGTGGCACCTGGAGGACGAAGAATTCCGGTGTGAAGGATGTGGAGATCGAGAGCATGAGCTCCCGGATTGTCCCTGGGCGGAAACACCGAAGAAGGCAGAAATATCTTCTGTGTCGCGGCAGGTGGAGCAACACCAAGAACTCCGGCACAAGGTGACCAAGGAGCCGGTGTGTGAGCTCTGTAAAGAGATAGGACATGAGCTTCAAGATTGTCCGTGGGATGAAGACCGGATGATCTTGAATGGCTGAGCCCAGAAATGGCTAGAAGAAGCCGGGGAAGTGGAGCAGAAGAGCCTGCTGGAAGTACGTTCGCAGGTGCCCATTTTTCCTCAGCAGGAGCCGAGGGGTAGAAATCCCTTTGTGAAGAAAGTGGCAACAGCACCCCCGTGCTGGAAGTGTCGGCGGCAGGGACACTTGGCCCAGGAGTGTCCATGGGAAGATGCAGTGGCACTGTTATGCCCCAAAGAGGTTCCAGTGAAGAATAATCCTTGCCCGCAGAAGACGGATGTGGATGACTGGGAGGTGAAGACCCGGGCGAAGTGAGTGCCCAGGAGTGCAAATGGCAGGAAGTCCTGAAGCGTGACAACCTGCCAGGAGTGATGGTCTGTACGGATGGGGAAGGAGATGATTGTGATGCCGTGGGAGGACCGGTTCCCGAAGAGGATACGGGACCGTTGGCGATGCCCAACGAGGATTTGCGGAAAATGTCGGCAGATACCCGGGAGAAAGAGGATGCCCCGGAGGAATCCACTATTGGTTGGTGGTTAGTGCCACACCCTGAATACAGTGAAGATGCCCCAGACAAGTTGGAAGAATAGTGGGTGGCTGCGGCACCCTTAGAAGGAAATTCCCCATGGTGGCCCATCGTGAGTGGCACTTTCGAGTTGCCACTCCCACAGAGGATCCAGAGAACAAAAAGTTAAGAGGTACGAAGATGGAGAGCCCTGAGCCAGTGGAGAAGGAATGTGGGGTCATAGTCGGTCCTGACTGGGCCCTCGAACAGATCCTCGCTGGAGGGACCATAGAATACCCTGACCCGCGGACGATGGAGATGGAAGAAGACTTTGTAGGGACTACAAAGGAAAAAGGGGGGAAATGTGGAGAGCCGTGCTGAGATGAAGTGGCTTGGTGCAAGCGCCAGCGTGAGAGGGAGGGTCCTGCATGGGGTCTACACTGGGATACATGGGGTCTACACTTGGACACAACTCCTCTATTGAAATGCCTTTGCCTTAGATTGTTCCCTGTGTTGTAAATGAGTCACTGGAATGTTCTCTGTATTGTAATTTGATGCACAGGTGTTAATTATAATATGTACGTGGTCACTGCTTAGCGCAGACTACACACAGAATGATAAAAGGTGATGTTTTAGTGTGTAATAGGGATGCACTACACATAACACTTTCTTACGCTCAAAGGTGGGACCTCACAGTTGATTTTATTCCTAAATGCATTTATAACAGGGGTATTTTTATTGGAATCGGTATGTGTGACCGCCGGAAGACCGGCAACAGCAGATCTCGACAGGTAAGTTTTTTTCACTATCCCTATCCCTCTCCCCCCCTAACCCTCCTTTAGGGGTGCCTACCCCTAACCTCCCCCCCCCCCCAGTGCCTAACCCTAACCTCAACCTGTAAGTGTTTAAACCAAACCTCCCTCCCCGCACCCTAAACCTAACCCTCCCGGGGGTTGCCTAACCCTAACCCCCCTGGGGGTGCCTAACCCGCCCTTCCCCTAATCCTCCCGGGGGGGTGCCTAGCCCTAAGCTCCCCCTGGGAGCCCTAACCCCCCCTGCAGCTGTCCGCACCCGCCGCCCGGCTTACCTTCATTCGGTATGCCAGGAGTTGGGATTTCAGCGGGTTGCCTATCATTAATCCCATCCGGGATTTGACAGTCGGGAAGCTGGCAGTCGGCATTTCGACCGCCGGCTTCCTGACTACATACCATTTTTATTGTCCCCATTAGCAATCAATTAATATTGCCCCATACAATAATTTATAAATAATATTGTTCGCTAGGAAAAATCATATGTTCATTCCCCCCCCTTTAGATATGAATATTGCCGCCATAAGATAATTAATAATTACTTTTGCCTCTTTAGTCAATAAATATTGATTGTCGTCACAATAAGTGTATTGTGCGTCCTCATGTGCGGATTGGACAGGAAGCTCTAGTGTTTTTTCCGGCGGGCTGCCATGGGTTAAAAACTACGGCGTTTGTCATCCACCAAATAGCTTAGTGAATCTAACAGTTTGGATGAGAAAAACGCTAGCGATTAGCTGTGATTTTATTATTATTATTATTATTATTATTAAATTATACTTATAGGGTGCCACAAGTGGTCCGCAGCACCGTAAATTCGGTAAAGGGTTCACAGAACATTATAATACAGTAACCAAAATATAAACAGAACACAAGTGACAATTAGCAACACAATTCTCCATACACAGTACAGCTCTGAAGGTGAAGGCTGTCATAGAAGTGCTAGAGAAGAAGGCTGTGAGACAGTGGGGAGGAGGACCCTGCTCCTAGGAGCTTACAATCTAGGAGAGAGGGGAGACGGACAGATGACATGAGGCATGAGTGTGTAGAGGGGGACTTGAGTGCAGGAAGTAGGCGAGGTAGAGATGGCTGAGGCAGGAGGGACAGAGACTTGGTGACCTGGTTATGTGGTGGAAGGGTACGCTTTGATGAACAGGTGGGTTTTCAGTGCACGTTTGAAGCTCTGCAAGGTCGGGGAAAGCCTGATCGAGCGAGGGAGCTTATTCCAGTGAAGCGGGGCTGCACGAGCAAAATCTTGGATACGAGCATGAGATGAAGTGAGTGGAAGAGAGGTAACAGACATTGGCAGACCGGAGTGGATGGGAGGGAGTGTGTAAGGAGAGGAGGTTGGCGATGTAGGGAGCGGTAGAGTTAGAGAGGGCCTTGTATGTGAAGGTGAGGAGTTTGAAGAGGATTCTGAAGGGGAATGGGAGCCAGTGCAGAAGTGGGACGGCGGGAGAGGAAGATAAGTCTAGCTGCAGCATTGAGAACAGTTTGGAGGGGAGCAAGATGGCAACGTGGGAGGCCTGTGAGGAGAAGGTTGCAGTAGTCAAGCCGAGAAATGATTAGTGAATGAATAATCAGTTTGGTAGCATTCTGGGAGAGGAAAGGCCTAATGCCAGCGATGTTGCGTAGCTGGAACTGACAGGATTGAGCCAGAGATTGAATGTTGGGGTGAAGTAGAGTGTGGAGTCAATGGTGACCCCCAAACAGCGAAGCTGGGGGACAGGGGAGATGATGGTGTTGTCAACAGTGATAGCGAGATTGGTTGGAGTGGAGACTCTATTAGGGGGAAAAATTATGAGTTTGGTTTTGTCCATGTTGAGCTTCAGAGAGCGCTCGGACATCCAGGAAGAGATGCGGATTTCACACAAACCGCTTTTTTAGCGAGTCTCCCCCAATGTATTAATTAGCAAAGAGCGCGAGGGGACACCAGAGCTGTATTGATTATGTATAATTGCGTTTTTGAAGGAATTTATAGTATTTAAAAAAAAGTTTACATAGATATGCACCTTAAAGCGAAGAGCAGCTTGTTGGTGTAAAATGGGTTCTATTAATAGCATAGTGATGAGAGTGGGTTTCCAGCACCTCTAACCAAGGTCGTGCGCCTATCCAAACAGCGGAAAACACCTCCCTAAATGCTTCCTCTCCACCTCACAAGCCAATTAAAATAACCCAGTCTACAAAATAAATTGTCATTTGTCCACCTAACTGCAAAACTAGTAAGGAATGCCCTCAATCTGCACTGACGCAAAAGCAAAGTGATTTGCAGCGAGCATCCGGTCCACTTCATTAATGAGGCCCGCCGTAGCGCCACGTTTATTTCCCTGCACATAAGTACAGATAGAAAACTTTGAGGGGACAAATAACTTAATAAAGAGTGAGGGGCCCTTTATCAATGAGTTTTATCATACGCATCGAGTTTTAAAACCTGTTGCGTATGATAATGGTGCTCCAGCCAATCAGCACCTAGCTGTCATCTGCTTGAACAATGACAGTTGGGAGCTGATTGGCTGGAGCACCATTTATAATACGCAGCAAGTTTTAAAACTCGTTGCATATGATAAAACTCATTGATAAATGGGGCCCTCAAAGTTGTATATATCGTGTTGCATTTTTCATCTGCCACGTCTGTTCTGTGTGTGTGCAGTTCTAACTAATTACCGCTGCAGTAGGTAGAATGAGATAGGAGACTTGCACGTGGCTCTGGGGACAGCCAATGTGACACGATAGGGCAATGAACATTTAGACGCGTAGTTCCATGAAATTGAGAGCAGAAGAGAATAACCTGTGACTTCTCAAGGACATGCAGTCGCCGCGATGCTGCACAATTTGTCTTTAACTGCGTAGGGATATAAACGGCAAATTTAACCAACAGGTTTGACATTTCGAGAGATTAACTCCATGATCTGTGATCCAAGAAGCACAGGAATACAGAAGGAAAATAATGAGAAAAAAAACGTTTTAAGATGTATAAAATAAGGACCCGTTTCTGAATCGGACGTAAGTAGAAATGCACACAGATCTCGCAGTCATCTGAATACTACGCATTTGCCAAATAGCAAAATTGGCGTACTCACCAGATCAGGTATGCGCACACGAATGAAGCACACAATCTGTAAAATGTGTGTTTCTGGGTGGTAACTAGGCAGCAATCGTGTGAACGCATGGAACTATTCCTTCTCGTGAGAGTGTCATTTGCGTTTATGCCGGCTTCCTTGCTGGACTATAGCACGCTGACGCACATTGGCCGGCTGGTGTAGATGGATCTTTTGCACCCAGCATGAGGTGGGTTCAAGTGCAGATAAGAACAGTGGGTGGGATAGACTTTTTCACATGCAAACGCGAAGATTTTAAGACTACACGGGCGGATTCTCGCATTGGCTTAAGGAAGTAAGTAGGCTGCTGTGGCTGAACTGCTTCAGGGCCTAAGTATTTCTATTTTCCAATTTGTATCCCTAAAAACCTAAACATCACACAAGCTACTTGGTCCGTAGAGTGATGGGCCGTGCACCGGTACTTTCCGGGGGCGTGGCCTGATCATGGGAGACGTGGCTATGCCACCTTACAAAACAAAATAGTGTCAGGATGCAGCCTGGGATTGGCCGGTACTCACGTCTGCGATAGCATCCGGACGTCAGCCGTGGAGACAGGCAGTGGCTGAGAATTCTGCCCAGGGACCTCTAGAGCTTTTAAGTGTGCATCCTGGTTGCTGCAGGAGCAGCCCTGGACGCCGCCATGTTGGTTCATGTAATCTGATCATATATACTCCTATGGTAGTTCTGCGGTCGGTCAGCTGATGTCTCTGGCCAATGGCCAGCTACCAAGGGGTATTTTAGGACACTTCCTGCAGCAGGAAGTTTCCTGTACAACTTCGCTCCTCTAGTGGTTTCTACTGTGACTGCGTCTCAGACTCCGCAGTGTTCCTTCCCAGTGAGCCCTCCAAGTGACTACCACCGCTGTTCAGCTATTCATACCTAGTGCTGACTACCACCGCTGTCCAGTGGGCCTGATTCAGAGCCGGACGCAATTAGCGCTTGCTCGTCCAGAAAATAGGGGTGGCTATTCAAATGAACCGTTCGCTCTTTGCGGTCTGTTCACGCCTCTAGGTCTGAACAAGTGAACAAAACTTGCGGTCGTTTTTTGGGAAACTACGCCCCCTGGCCGCTCACATCCTACGTCATGTCCGCTATTTATTAGATTAATCGAGTACATCGACCAGCGTATGAACTGCTCGCTATTCTTGTGGTTGGTTTTTCCTACCACAATCTTGCGAGCAGTTCTGGCTATAAAATAACCCAGTGACGTGGTCAATGACGCTGCTGTATTAATTATGCACACCCATAAAATGCCCGTTTTGACCTTTAAGCACGCCTGCGTTCGGCTCTCCACTCCCCGTTTTCAAGCACCTTCCCTGTTACCACCCACATACGCCTCTTTCTGTCACTCAAATTTTCAGGCATTCGCTATTTTGCGAGCACATGAATTTCGACCGCACTGACTGGTTCGCGCATGCGTATAACGATCTGTACGCATGCGCAGTTAGGCAAACATCGCTCGGAGCGAACGAGCGGCTCTGAATCAGGCCCAGTGTATCATACCAAGTGCTGACTACCTTCGAACCCCAATGTTTTATATCAAGTACTGACTACTATCGATTCTCAGTGTTTCATATCAAGTGCTGACTACCATAGCCACTCAGCATCTTATACCAACTATCAATTACCATTGATTATCAGTGTCTCATTCCAAGTGCTAACTACCATTGCTTCTCAGTGTCTTATACCAACTGCTGGCTACCATCCCCACTCAGCATCTTATACCAACTATCGATTATCATCCATTCTCAGTATCTCATACCAACTATCGATTACCATCGATTCTAAGTGTCTCATTCCAAGTGCTGACTACCATCGTCACTCAGCATCTCATACCAATTATCGATTACCATCGTCACTCAGCGTCTCATACCAAGTCCTGATCACCATCGCTATTCAGCATCCCATACCTGGTGCTGATTACCAGTGCAACTCACATATCAGTCTTCGGAGCATCATCCTTGCTCATCACTGCTTATATAGTCCTCCCATATCTATCTCTGTGTGTTCTCCAGGTACCTGCCTCAGGGGCCGCGACCTGTTCCCTTGGTGCAGGGAAACCCAACACCCGCTTGGAGGGGTCATTGGTGAATATCTGGGAGAGACGTATGAAGGGGACGTATATATATGGCCTTCCCGTTTCCACTCACCCGCTACCCTTAGCCCACCGTGCCAAGTTCCAGCAGTTGTAGTCTATATACATCCGGACGTGACAAATAGAAAAGTATTCACACTAAACAAGGGGGCGCCGTGAGCCACTCAGCCGGGACCCCACTGCAGCCCAGCACACAGCAGCATATGCTGGGCTGGCGATAGAGGTTGCAGACAGGTAAGAGGGAGGAGGGGCGGCGGCGGACCCGGGTAATTAGTACTCCCCCCCCCCTTTTCGGTGCCCATGGTTATATTTGCTATATCTCCTTTGCTGATGGCTGTTTTCTAGTGCTAGTGGCATACTATGAAAAATTCTTTACTTTCTTAGACTACAAAGGCCCGTCGTGATCATCCCCATCATCATCATCCTCACAGTTGGCTGCCTATCCTTGCCCAACTCTTCTCCCCCACATTCGGCTTCCTTAAGTGTAAGGATACATAAATGCTCATTTTACACAAAAAGAAATGATTTACATGATACGCTGAGTGGGCAGGGCTTGACGAATGCCTTAAAAGACAGAGGGCCTGATTCAGACCCCGCTCGCAAGCGGGTCGATGGTCAGGCAGTGCGTGCACGTGCGGCGTGCGCGAGTGAGAACTTCACTCGCTCGGGGCTCGCAGCAAAAGGGGGCAGCTGTCGATGTTGATCGACAGCTCGCCCTGTTTTGTAGGCGGGTCGGATGGGTGGCTACACAAATGGAGGCGTTCCCAAAGGAACGCCTGCCGTTTGTGGGCGGCCCTACTGACATCACACGTGAGGTCAGTAGTGAACTTCCTGCTCTATTAGAGCAGTAAATTCACTGGGGCTTGCGGTGGACGAGACCTTAACACAAGGGTCTCATCGCAAGCTCAATGGTCGAGATAATCACAGCTATGCGAGCGGCCTGGAGGCGGATTTTTTTTTTAAATCCGCCCTGATTCAGAGCGAGTGCTCGCAAATAGCGAGCGCCTCTGAATCAGGACCAGAGGCAACAATAATGGCACTATATTTGAAGGATTTAACTAACATCATTATGGCCCACTCACTGCTTCCAAGTGCATCATCCAGGCACTTATACTTCCAGCAGAGTGGCCAACTTACTCAAGAGTCTGGGAGGAGTCCACAAAATTTGAGAGTATTCTGGCTATTCTGGGAGAGTAGTCAAGTACGGTAACCGACTTTGGGTGGAAGGGTGGGCTCTCCCGTCATTGCGAGGAAGGGGACAACGCTAAAACAAACCTACAGTACTTACTTCCTTTTTAGACCATAAAGACCTGTGATTCCCAGTATTATTTCCCCATCCTGCCCACTTCTCTATGAAGTAGGTGGGATGCAGGGGATCCACCCACTGGGAGTCTCCCGCACCTTCTGGGAGAGTAGGCAAGTATGGAATGAAGCAGTATAAAAAGAATATCATTTATACATTATCCCAGGGTTGCCTACCTTTAATATTCTCTTCCCGGGAGAAGCCCGGGTAAGAGAAGCAGCAGGGGGCCGACGGGGGCGGGGCTTGATGATTCGCGCCATTAAGCCCCGCCCCACGATTGGGCACAATTTACATAGGGGGCAGGGCCAAATGCTGTGATTCATGCAGAATCACAGCTTAAGCCCCGCCCCCTTCACGGAGACCCGCGATTGCCGCGGGTATTCTCCTAATTCTGCCCACTTCACTAGGAAGTGGGCAGAATGCGGGAGAAATGCCTACCCTTCCGGGGGTGCAGGGTGTTACCCGAAAAATCGGGAGCCTCCCGCGAAAACCGGGAGGGTAGGCATGTATGCATTATCCCCGTAGCATTTATATTGGTCAAATGCAAATGAAAAAAATAAATAAACTTTGTGGTCTTTTAAAATGAGCGTAACATGATAAACCATCCACCAATATTGTGCGATACATCATAAACATTACAAGCCTTTATTGTAGAATATGCACAATTCATATTTGACATCACACGACCTCGCATTACATAATTCCTGGTAGGATAATAATGAATATAAACAATCTGTTCTGCGTAACGACTGTAGAACACAGAGGCCGAGGAGAAGCGACATGTGCTGTAGCAGCAGCTGGCAGAGAGTAAATTGCCTCAATATCATTAGATTAGCACCCGCTAAAGCGTTCTACAGAGCAGCTCCAGACAATCAGTGTAAGACAAGGAAGACAATTGTACAGCACCGCATAAATGTGTATCATCGTTCCTACAATTCATTATCGGGTAAGGGGAAAAATAACAAACATGTTTCGCGAAACGCAGTTCTGCAAATGTAATAAATGACAATACAATCCGTAATGAACCCGTAATGACGCGAGGCACAATACTTTGGACTATACAAAAGAAACTTTGATATTTACTGGACAAAAGGGGCTTTTATTCAATAGCATATTGGAATACATATTTTTATTACTCATACACAGGGAAATGTTGGCTGAAATAAAGAGAATATACAGTTCAAAGGTTAGCCAATAAATGTATCGCACACTTCAGCTATGTTTCTTACAAAAGTCAGATGTTACGTAATATTTTATGGGTTTAGAGCCCCTAGGATTAAGGAGGGGCACGGTGCTCCAAGCTCCTCTCTCAGGACCCCCCCCCCCAGCCTGAGCACACTGCTGCACTGTGCAGTCCTATGCCTTTTCTAAGGGCCAGAGGCAGGCCATAAGACGAGTGGGGGCAGGTAGGATGATGAGTGGGGGTGGGGCAGATGACAAGTGGGGGTGGGACAGATGACAAATGAGGGTGGGCCGAATGACAAGTGGGGGCAGGCAGGATGACGAGTGGGGGTGGGATGGATGACAAGTGAAGGTGGGCCATATGACAAGTGGGGGCAGGCAGGATGATGAGTGAGGGTGGGCCGGATGACAAGTGAGGGTGGGCCATATGACAAGTAGGGGCAGGCAGGGTGACGAGTGGGGGTGGGACGGATGACAAGTGAGGGTGGGCCGGATGACAAGTGGGGGTAGGCAGGATGATGAGTGGGGGCTGGTACTGATGACAAGTGAGGGTGGGCCGTATGACAAGTGAGGGTGGGCCGTATGACAAGTGGGGGTAGGCAGGATGACGAGTGGGGGTGGGATGGTTGACGTGAGGGTGGGCCGGATGACAAGTGAGGGCAGGCAGGATGACGAGTGGGGGTGGGACGGATGACAAGTGGGGGTGGGCTGTATGACAAGTGGGGGTGGGATGGATGACAAGTGAGGGTGGGCCGTATGACAAGTGGGGGTAGGCGGGATGACGAGCGGGGGTGGTACTAATGACAAGTGAGAATGGGCCGTATGACAAGTGGGGGTAGGCGGGATGATGAGTGGGGGGTGGTACTGATGACAAGTGAGGATGGGCAGTATGACAAGTGGGGGTAGGCGGGATGACGAGCGGGGGTGGGATGGCTGACGTGAGGGTGGGCCGAATGACAAGTGGGGGCAGTGGGGGTGGGCCGGTCTGGATGACAAGTGGAGGTGGGTGGGCCAGATGACAAGTGGGGGTGGTGCTGGCAAGAGGGTCAGGGCTGGAGGAGTGAGGGCGGGCCCCCATGTCTTAAGTCCCCCAGGCCCCCTAAAGGCTTAGGACCTCATTCAGAGGCGGTCGTTATTTGCAAGCGGTCGCACTGAATCAGGTCGGCCTCTTGCATCATGAATAGCCGCCTCCTTGTCGATCGTTAAGCTGTGGGTTACCACCCACAGCTTAACGACCGACCAGGTTGATGGTCGCGATGGTGATCACCATCGCGACCATCGGGGCTTACGACCAGACCCTAAGGTTGGGTCTGGGCCCTCGTAAGCCCTAGGGTGCTTTCTGCTCTGATGGAGCAGGAAGCTCCCCACTGACATCACTGATGATGTCAGTGCGGCCGCCCACAAAACGGTAGGCGTTCGTAAAGAAAAGCCTCCATTTTGGAAACCACCCCCCAGCCCGCCTACCAAACGGGGGCAGCTGTCGATCAACATCGACAGCCGCCCCTTTGGTAACGAGCTCCGGAGCGACAGAGTTTCTCTGTCGCTCCGGGGCTTGCGCACGCGCAGTGCGGCCGCTGTGCGTGCGCAGGCCAAACCATCGAGTCGGTTACGAGCGCATCGGCGCTTGCGACCGACTCTGAATGAGGTCCTTAATCCGACCGTGCACTGTCAGGGGAAGGGCTGACACTACAGAAGACGGTTAAAGAGGTTGCAGCAGCCTGCGATGCAGAATCAGCTCCTTAAGGTGACAGAGGCTGCGTTTAGGCAGACTTTATAGATGGCGGACCTCTCCTTTAACAGTGGTCTATGCGGGATGCGCTGAATGATTTATTATCTGTAGCGTTCCCTGCATCTCGTACCGCGTTACATGGAGCCTAAGTATTTAATTTCTTGGAAAACTATTCTAGTTTTTTACCCGATTGACTCCTGATTAAAAGACCATCTGCTTGATGATGCATAGCTGGCTTGTTGGCTAGAAGTGCCAGGAAAGTCTGCGGAGTCTGGGACTTTTAATCAGTCGTTTTTCTAATTCACTTAAAACCTTGTGGAAAAAAAAAATTAGTCAAGTTGCCGGTTTTAATCGCAACGTGATAGTTCATTACTACAAAGACTGCTTGGCCCAACCTTCATGCTAGGTTGTAATGAGAGGTAACTTAACGTGTTTTTGCTGCAATTAGTAATTTCTGTGTGTGCACATAGCATGGCTGCAATCTTTAATTATGCGCCACCAGCTTAGAGTACTATGTACTTAGTGGGGGGAAATGGAATTGAGTTCATCAACGTCAGCCAAGATCCATTCAGAATCTCCCACAGTTTGTCTAACTAAACACAACATAGACTTTAACTAGGTAATATATACAGCTAAATTGATACTAATGGAATCATTAGAGAAATAGACATATAACAGACTGTGCTGTGTGATTACATTAAAGATGTCTAGACAACATTTTTTTTTAGTCTTACGCTGGGTATGTATGTAGTTTCCGATATATCGTTCGTTCGATCAACGAACGATTTATCACGAGTGCATTGGCGGGTGGACACCTGAAGGTTGGTCACAGACATATCAGGTCGGCCCTGCAGCACAGCCGATGTCGATATATCTGCAGATGACACATGCACGTGCATGTGTGTACGGCCGACCCACTGACCGCCTGGACATTGGCTGCAGGGATTACCGACACGATGTAATTCCAAAGTATATTGATATATAGACGTATTATCCAAGCCAATACTTTAATAATGCAAAAAAATGTGGTTTCCAATATAGAAATAACAGCAGCATGAAAGATGATGTAAAAATTTTAAAAATGTTCCATATAAAAATACAATAAAAAGACGCAATAAAGAATATATCCAAAAAAAAAAATTAAACAAGTAATCCAAAAAAAGGGGGGTCCAAATGTTGAGTTACTCACACCTGTAGCTGTCAACGCGTTTCGGTCTCCAGGACCTTTTTCAAGATTTGGAATTACATGGTGGAAGATTCATATTTAAGCAGCAGAACTTATTGGAAGAAGATACCTTTATAGGAGTGCCATCACACTACCATATGTGAGTTGGGGTACCAATTTATCATTTACATATAAAGATACCTTGATATGAAGTAATCTCTACAACACACTGTGAGTTGGGGTACGCTACATAGAAATAACGTCCTCTTTTAATGCACCATCATTACCATACAGGAAAAATGTTTGCATATATCCATGGACGGTATCTGACTAGAAGGATTGATTAAAGATACCTTTATGTGTCTTCATCTATGAGTGGGAAAAGTGAGTTTGGTACGCTATCCCCCCTTAGATGATTTCTGGTCAGCGCAATATCTTTCTCCATATATAACATTGTGGATTCTGAGATGTTTTGTAGAAGAGAACAAACTTTAGTATATTTCATCTAAGAAAATCACGTCAACATTCAAGGGATGTATTGATGTCATACACTTTGTTTAGATAAAGCACCGCAGATTTTGTCTAATACCATTCTGTTTGCTACATTGTTGTTTAGAATCAGGGTGAGATTCTTTTTAGGTATATGCATATTATTAGTGGCAGCTTGTTCATGCGCCCTAAACAGTCATCTCCTCGCTCTTTTTTTGCGATTACCGACACGGACAGCACAACTGGACGGGCATTTAAATTGTAATATCAGGCTAGACATATCGAGCAGCCGATTGGTAAGTGTGTATACTGTAGCTAATTAATTGGCCGCTCGGCCGTGATAGTGTGTACCCAGGATTAATCTGTCCCTAATTCTAAAACTGTTAAAGTGTCCCGTGACCTAGCAGCTCCTAAAAACATCCCTCCTACAGGGATAAATGGTAGAACCAGTCCACTCTCCATACATTGCATGCAGTCATTCAAAACTCCCCGGGGTGTCAGATCTAGAAGTGGCTATCATAAGCAGGCTATGGAATAGCGTTGGCATTGCTATCATCACAAAGTATCCATGCCATGGTTTAACCATCAATGGTTAGCGAACATTGGACACCGGAGGTTTGCGCATGTGCAAAAGAACTCGTTCCCGGTGTCCGCAGCAGAATGAAGAATGGTAGCCATCGGAAGAGCCATCAGCAAGAAACATGCCATGGTCAGCAGCCAAAGCAATCTCGGCATCCAATACAAAAAGCATTTCCATCGGAACTTGGATATCTATGGTTGCCGACCATCGGTTTCTGATGTCCATCCTAGTCAGACCTGTGAAAAGGGATCATTACATGGGCCAATAGAGGTGGTTTACCAGATATGGGAGTCGAGGACATGGGAACTGTGGGCCTGATTCAGACCCGGTCGCAAGCGTTGAGCGCTGCGACTGGGTCGATGGTGGTCCACAGCGCATGCGCACGATGGAGCCGGCTCCGTCGTGCGCATGCACGAGACCCGGCTAGCGACGGGCAATCCATTGCTCTGGGTCTCGCACCAAAGGGGGCAAGCTGTCGATGTTGAGTGACAGTTCGATCCGTTTGGTGGGCGGGCCGGGGGAGTGGCTGCCCAGACGGAGGCGTTCCCATGAGAAAGCCTGCCGTTTGGGGGCGGCTCCACTGACACAGTGGAGAACTTCCGGCTCTGTTAGAGCCGAAAGCTCTCTGGGGCTTGCGATGAACGAGACCCTACCACAAGGGTCTCGTCGCAAGCCCGATGGTCGCGATGGTCTTGACCATTGCGACCATCATCATGGCCGCTCGCTATAGCTGTGGGTGGTCACCCACAGCTAGGCGAGCGGCCAGGAGGCCGCTCCTAAAAAAACCACCGCCCGCCCCCATTCAGAGCGAGCGCTCACTATTTGCGAGAACCTCTGAATCAGGCCCAGTGTCTA
Source organism: Taudactylus pleione (assembly GCA_031769625.1). Classification (NCBI taxonomy): domain Eukaryota; kingdom Metazoa; phylum Chordata; class Amphibia; order Anura; family Myobatrachidae; genus Taudactylus; species Taudactylus pleione. The sequence goes on along the minus strand of JAUIMM010000244.1, from coordinate 731,877 downwards.
TACAGCCAGCACTGCAGACACTTTCTGCCACCTTATAAATAAAAGCTATAATAATAATAATAAATATATACAAAGTTTTGCATAGATTTTCTGTACAATCATCGGTAAGTTAAGGTGTTCCAGGTGAGTCCATTTGAAGCGGGGAGAGTCTGAGATCCAGAGTCTACTGGTATTGATACAGCCCATACAATAGCAAAATTACTTTTGGTCAGAGGACCCAATCAGCTGCAGACATAAAAGCCTGAACCAACACCAGTTGGCAGGAAAACTACTCGTTACGGTTATGCTGTGCGTCTATTCCAAGAATTAGTCTTGAATTTCTGTTATTTAGTTAAATATTTCTCATGCTTGGCATTTCTTTACAGTACTTCTAAATTCAGTATAGTTCAACAATTTTGGCACGAGCTATTACCTGAAGAGGTGCAATTATGCGTAGCAGTCTAGCAGAAAGCTTTTGAAGTAAGGCTCGGTTTGCAGCATACCTGAAATATATATATGTTTTCACAAATCGGTGCACAGCGCCTGTTTACTGTGTCTGGCGAGGGTGCTTACTGATTCTGAACCAGACCTCTGGCGAGCAATTGGGAAAGACCGAATGTTCAAAATGTTCAAAGGAGAATCAAAGTGTAAACACACTAATAAATAAATACATTCTTTTAGTCAATTAATTACACTCCAAATCCATTGTCTAACTTACTAATCTAAACAGTCCTCTCTCTCCAACACTCTCTACACAGTCCTCTCTCTCTCCGACACTCTCTACAGTCCTCTCTCTGCAACACTCCCAACACAGGGCTTGATTTAGAGCCGCTCGTAAGCGGCCGCTCGTTCGCTCCGAGCGATGTTCGCAAAACTGCGAATGCGTATGGGTCGTAATGTACATGCGCCAACCAGTCAGTGCAGTCGGAAATCGAGCGCTCGCAAAATAGCGAGTGCCTGCTAATTTGAGTGACAGGATGAGGCGTTTGTGGGTGGTAACAGGGGAAGGTGCTTGAAAACGGGGAGTGGTGATCCGAACGCAGGCGTGCCAAACGGTCAAAATGGGCGTTTTAAGGGTGTACATAATTAACAAAGCAGCGTCATCGGCCACGTCACTTGGTTGTCTCTTAGCCTGAACTGTTCGCATGATTGCGGTAGGAAAATCCTACCACAAGCACTGCGAGCAGTTCAGACGCCTTTCGATGTACTCGATTAATCAAATAAATAGCGGAGATGACGTAGGATGCGAGCGGCCAGGGGGCGTCTTTACAAAATAGCGAGCGCATGTTTCGTTCGCTCGCTCAGACATAGAGGCGTCAACAGACCGCAAAGAGCGAGCGCTCAATTTAAATATCCGGCCCCTTTTTCTGAATGAGCGAGCGCAAATAGCGTCCGGCTCTGAATCAGGCCCACAGTCCTCTCTCTCTACACAGTCCTCTCTCTCTCCGACACTCTCTACACAGTCCTCTCTCTCCAACACTCTCTACAAAGTCCTCTCTCTCTACCACTGTATATACATGAATCTCTCTACCATTATATATACACTACTCTCTCTCTACCACTGTACATATATTGCTCACTCTCTACCACTGTACATACATTACTCTCTCTTCCCCACTATCTACACACTCCTCTCTACCGCTATCTACACACTCCTCTCTCTCCACCACTATCTACACACTCCTCTCTCTCCACCACTATCTACACACTCCTCTCTCTCCATCGCTATCTACACACTCCTCTCTCTCCGCCGCTATCGACACACTCCTCTCTCTCCACCGCTATCGACACACTCCTCTCTCTCCACCGCTATCGACACACTCCTCTCTACCGCTATCTACACACTCCTCTCTCTCTCCACCGCTATCTACACACTCCTCTCTCTCCACCGCTATCTACACACTCCTCTCTCTCCATCGCTATCTACACACTCCTCTCTCTCCGCCGCTATCGACACACTCCTCTCTCTCCACCGCTATCTACACACTCCTCTCTCTCCACCGCTATCTACACACTCCTCTCTCTCCGCCGCTATCTACACACTGCTCTCTCTCCGCCGCTATCTACACACTCCTCTCCATCGCTATCTACACACTCCTCTCTCTCTACCGCTATCTACACACTCTCTCTCCACCGCTATCTACACACTCCTCTCTCTCCGCCACTATCTACACACTCCTCTCTCTCCGCCACTATCTACACACTCCTCTCTCTCCGCCGCTATCGACACACTCCTCTCTCTCCATCGCTATCTACACACTCCTCTCTCTCCGCCGCTATCGACATACTCCTCTCTCTCCACCGCTATCTACACACTCCTCTCTCTCTACCGCTATCTACACACTCCTCTCTCTCCCCTCTCTCTCCACCGCTATCTACACACTCCTCTCTCTCCACCGCTATCTACACACACTCCTCTCTCTCCACCGCTATCTACACACACTCCTCTCTCTCCGCCGCTATCTACACACTCCTCTCTCTCCGCCGCTATCTACACACTCCTCTCTCTCCACCACTACTACACACTCCTCTCTCTCCACCACTATCTACACACTCCTCTCTCTCCAACGCTATCTACACACTCCTCTCTCTCCGCCGCTATCTACACACTCCTCTCTCTCCGCCACTATCTACACACTCCTCTCCGCCACTATCTACACACTCCTCTCTCTCCGCCGCTATCTACACACTCCTCTCTCTCCACCACTATCTACACACTCCTCTCTCTCCACCACTATCTACACACTCCTCTCTCTCCGCCGCTATCGACACACTCCTCTCTCTCCGCCGCTATCGACACACTCCTCTCTCTCCGCCGCTATCTACACACTCCTCTCTCTCCGCAGCTATCTACACACTCCTCTCTCTCCGCCGCTATTCTACACACTCCTCTCTCTCCACCGCTATCTACACACTCCTCTCTCTCCACCGCTATCTACACACTCCTCTCTCTCCCCTCTCTCTCCACCGCTATCTACACACTCCTCTCTCTCCACCGCTATCTACACACTCCTCTCTCTCCGCCGCTATCTACACACTCCTCTCTCTCCACTGTTATTCTACACACTCCTCTCTCTCCACCACTATCTACACACTCCTCTCTCCACCGCTATCTACACAATCCTCTCTCTCCGCCACTATCTACACACTCTTCTCTCTCCACCACTATCTACACAATCCTCTTTCTCCGCCGCTATCTACACACTCCTATCTCTCCACCACTATCTACACACTCCTCTCTCTCCGCCGCTATCTACACACTCCTCTCTACCGCTATTATTCTACACACTCCTCTCTCTCCACCACTATCTACACACTCCTCTCTCCACCGCTATCTACACAATCCTCTCTCTCCGCCACTATCTACACACTCCTCTCTCTCCACCACTATCTACACACTATTCTCTCCACCGCTATCTACACACTCCTCTCTCTCCGCCACTATCTACACACTCCTCTCTCTCCGCCACTATCTACACACTCCTCTCTCCACCGCTATCTACACACTCCTCTCTCTCCGCCACTATCTACACACTCCTCTCTCTCCACCGCTATCTACACACTCCTCTCTCCACCGCTATCTACACACTCCTATCTCTCCACCACTATCTACACACTCCTCTCCACTGCTTTTCTACACACTCCACTCTCTCTACCGCTATCTACACACTCCTCTCTCTCCACCGCTATCTACACACTCCTCTCTCTCCACCGCTATCTACACACTCCTCTCTCCACCGCTATCTACACACTCCTCTCTCTCCGCCACTATCTACACACTCCTCTCTCTCCGCCACTATCTACACACTCCTCTCTCCACCGCTATCTACACACTCCTCTCTCTCCGCCACTATCTACACACTCCTCTCTCTCCGCCACTATCTACACACTCCTCTCTCCACCGCTATCTACACACTCCTCTCTCTCCACCACTATCTACACACTCCTATCTCTCCACCACTATCTACACACTCCTCTCCACTGCTTTTCTACACACTCCTCTCTCTCCACCGCTATCTACACACTCCTCTCTCCACCGCTATCTACACACTCCTCTCTCTCCACCGCTATCTACACACTCCTCTCTCCACCGCTATCTACACACTCCTCTCTCTCCGCCGCTATCTACACACTCCACTCTCTTCGCCGCTATCTACACACTCCTCTCTCCGCCGCTATCTACACACTCCTCTCTCTCCGCCGCTATCTACACACTCCTCTCTCTCCGCCGCTATCTACACACTCCTCTCTCTCCGCCGCTATCTACACACTCCTCTCTCTCCGCCGCTATATACACACTCCTCTCTCTCCGCCGCTATCTACACACTCCTCTCTCTCCGCCGCTATCTACACACTCCTATCTCTCCGCCGCTATCTGCACACTCCTCTCTCTCCGCCGCTATCTACACACTCCTCTCTCTCCGCCGCTATCTACACACTCCTCTCTCTCCGTCGCTATCTACACACTCCTCTCTCTCCGCCGCTATCTACACACTCCTCTCTCTCCGCCGCTATCTACACACTCCTCTCTCTCCGCCGCTATCTACACACTCCTCTCTCTCCGCCGCTATCTACACACTCCTCTCTCTCCGCCGCTATCTACACACTCCTCTCTCCACTGCTTTTCTACACGCAGTTATCTACACACTCCTCTCTCTCCACCGCTATCTACACACTCCTCTCTCCACCGCTATCTACACACTCCTCTCTCTCCGCTATCTACACACTCCTCTCTCCACCACTATCTACACACTCCTCTCTCTCCACTGCTTTTCTACACACTCCTCTCTCTACCGCTATCTACACACTCCTCTCTCTCCGCCGCTATCTTCACAATCCTCTCCACCGCTATCTACACACTCCTCTCTCTCCACCGCTATCTACACACTCCTCTCTCTCCACCGCTATCTACACACTCCTCTCTCTCCACCGCTATCTATACACTCCTCTCTCCACCGCTATCTACACACTCCTCTCTCTCCGCCGCTATCTACACACTCCTCTCTCTCCACTGCTTTTCTACACACTCCTCTCTCTCCGCCGCTATCTACACACTCCTCTCTCTCCGCCGCTATCTACACACTCCTCTCTCTCCGCCGCTATCTACACACTCCTCTCTCCGCCGTTATCTACACACTCCTCTCTCTCCACCGCTATCTACACACTCCTCTCTCCACCGCTATCTACACACTCCTCTCTCTCCGCCGCTATCTACACACTCCTCTCTCTCCGCCGCTATCTACACACTCCTCTCTCTCCGCCGCTATCTACACACTCCTCTCTCTCCGCCGCTATCTACACACTCCTCTCTCTCCGCCGCTATCTACACACTCCTCTCTCTCCGCCGCTATCTACACACTCCTCTCTGCCGCTATCTACACACTCCTCTCTCTCCGCCGCTATCTACACACTCCTATCTCTCCGCCGCTATCTACACACTCCTCTCTCTCCGCCGCTATCTACACACTCCTCTCTCTCCGCCGCTATCTACACACTCCTCTCTCTCCGCCGCTATCTACACACTCCTCTCTCTCCGCCGCTATCTACACACTCCTCTCTCTCCGCCGCTATCTACACACTCCTCTCTCTCCGCCGCTATCTACACACTCCTCTCTCCACTGCTTTTCTACACGCAGTTATCTACACACTCCTCTCTCTCCACCGCTATCTACACACTCCTCTCTCCACCGCTATCTACACACTCCTCTCTCCACCACTATCTACACACTCCTCTCTCTCCACTGCTTTTCTACACACTCCTCTCTACCGCTATCTACACACTCCTCTCTCTCCGTCACTATCTACACACTCCTCTCTCTCCGCCGCTATCTTCACAATCCTCTCCACCGCTATCTACACACTCATATCTCTCCACCGCTATCTACACACTCCTCTCTCTCCACCGCTATCTACACACTCCTCTCTCTCCACCGCTATCTATACACTCCTCTCTCCACCGCTATCTACACACTCCTCTCTCTCCGCCGCTATCTACACACTCCTCTCTCTCCACTGCTTTTCTACACACTCCTCTCTCTCCGCCGCTATCTACACACTCCTCTCTCTCCGCCGCTATCTACACACTCCTCTCTCTCCGCCGCTATCTACACACTCCTCTCTCTCTACCGCTATCTACACACTCCTCTCTCTCCACCGCTATCTACACACTCCTCTCTCTCCGCCGTTATCTACACACTCCTCTCTCTCCACCGCTATCTACACACTCCTCTCTCCACCGCTATCTATACACTCCTCTCCACCGCTATCTACACACTACTCTCTCTCCGCCGCTATCTACACACTCCTCTCTCTCCACCGCTATCTACACACTCCTCTCTCCACCGCTATCTACACACTCCTCTCTCCACCGCTATCTACACACTCCTCTCTCTCCACTGCTTTTCTACACACTCCTCTCTCTCTACCGCTATCTACACACTCCTCTCTCTCCATCACTATCTACACACTCCTCTCTCTCCGCCGCTATCTACACAATCCTCTCCACCGTTATCTACACAATCCTCTCTCTCCACCGCTATCTACACACTCCTCTCTCTCCACCGCTATCTACACACTCCTCTCTCTCCACCGCTATCTACACACTCCTCTCTCTCCACCGCTATCTACACACTCCTCTCTCTCCACCACTATTCTACACACTCCTCTCTCTCCACCACTATTCTACACACTCCTCTCTCTCCACTGCTTTTCTACACACTCCTCTCTCTCTACCGCTATCTGCACACTCCTCTCTCTCCACCGCTATCTATACACTCCTCTCTCTCCGCCGCTATCTACACACTCCTCTCTCTCCACTCTCTCTCCGCCGCTATCTACACACTCCTCTCTCTCCATCGCTATCTACACACTCCTCTCTCTCCACCGCTATCTACACACTCCTCTCTCTCCGCCGTTATCTACACACTCCTCTCTCCACCACTATCTACACACTCCTCTCTCCACCGCTATCTACACACTCCTCTCTCCACCGCTATCTACACACTCCTCTCTCCACCGCTATCTACACACTCCTCTCTCTCCACTGCTTTTCTACACACTCCTCTCTCTCTACCGCTATCTACACACTCCTCTCTCTCCGTCCCTATCTACACACTCCTCTCCGCCGCTATCTACACAATCCTCTCCACCGCTATCTACACAATCCTCTCTCTCCACCGCTATCTACACACTCCTATCTCTCCACCGCTATCTACACACTCCTCTCTCTCCACCGCTATCTATACACTCCTCTCTCCGCCGCTATCTACACACTCGTCTCTCTCCACCACTATCTACACACTCCTCTCTCTCCGCCGTTATCTACACACTCCTCTCTCCACCGCTATCTACACACTACTCTCTCTCCGCTGCTATCTACACACTCCTCTCTCTCCATCGCTATCTACACACTCCTCTCTCTCCGTCACTATCTACACACTCCTCTCTCTCTGCCGCTATCTACACAATCCTCTCCACCGCCGTTATCTACACACTCCTCTCTCCACCACTATCTACACACTCCTCTCTCCACCGCTATCTACACACTCCTCTCTCTCCACTGCTTTTCTACACACTCCTCTCTCTCTACCGCTATCTACTTGCTCCTATCTCTGCACCACTATCTACACTGTGACAGAGAGGGTCTTTCCCACAGTCTGAGGAAATGGTTAACCTCCTGTAGCCAGGGAGGAACCACACCCTTGCCTCAATTAGTACCAGCTAAAGGTATAAAAACCTGGTAAGTTGAGTTAGTAAGTGAAAAAGTGAGGGAGAGATTGCACCTTCAGCAGCCCTCTCTATGCTGGACAATCTGAACCATGATTGCTGTGAACACTCTGCTTGTTGAACTGCTGATTTACTGTTCCTGAACTGTGTTTGCCTTATGTAAGAATCCATTACACTGGCTTTGCCTTTGCAACTCTGGAATAAAAAGCTTACTTGTTTGCAACACCTCAGTCTCCCATTGGTCGTCTAAACTTACCAGCTACATTGTGGTGTCAGTAGTGGGATAAAGTGGGTCCTGTGCCAGGGATCCTAAAGAGACCACCATGGAAGCTGTTTTGCAACAAATTTTGGAATTTTTTAAACAGCAGCAAGCAGTGGTAACTGCTCCAGCTCTCCCCAAAATGCAAGCCTCAGATGATGTGGAGGCCTTTCTTACCACTTTTGAAAGGGTTGCTACTTTGCAAGCATGGCCCAAAGATTCCTGGGCCGTATGGATTGCCCCTCTGCTAACAGGGGAGGCCCAAGTTGCATACTCAGCCATTTCCCTGGGAGAGGCCTCTATCCAGAAGCGTACTGGTGGCAAATTCAGGTCCGTGTCCTATGATCCTGATGGAAGGCCACGTGTCCTGGCCCAGAAACTGGACGACCACGCAGTTAAATGGCTGCAGCCGGTCCTACATAATTTCGCCCGGTTGGTGGAGTTGGTCACTCTGGAACAATTTGTTGCACTTCTCCCTGCCCAAGTTGCTCGCTGGGTCTGGCTGCATCGAGTTGAGAATTTGGATTCCGCTGTCCGACTAGTGGAAAATGCTGGCACAGGATGGTAAGGAGAACCTTTCTTCTTTAATTATGCCGGAGTCGCCTTGTCTTTCTTCACAGCGGGCATGGTCTCAGCATAAGGTGCCCCCATGTATGGATTCAGATAGGCACCCGTACCCCTCGCAGTCGATGGCTTCGGGGAAATTAGGCCCACAGCTTCGTCCTTCTCTTCACGTAAAGAAGGTTTGCTGCCCAGAAGTCGTTCTATGGGGAAGGTGATGGCTGCCCTTTTTCCAGAAGTTGGAGGTCTAGAGTGGAGGACTTCCCGCTGGGGGTGCTGGGGTTGGATCCTTCTCACAGCACACTGCCATCAGGAAGATGGCGTTACCCACAGCAACCGTGCATATGAGAAATTTCTCCACTTGATGCATATATATGATATATTTGCCTTTTAAAGCAGAAGTGATGCCTCACGGTGCAACCAGCAGTGATTACATAGAAGCTTATTGGCGTATTAACCAAAAATGCCAAATAATACTGTTAATTCTCTGGCTTTCCTCTAGAACTCAAGGAACCTTTGCCTCCCTGCTATTTCTCAACAACAGATCCAGCTGCATCAATTCACAAATCAAACATGAGGATTTGCAGGATTGTGCGGAGCAGCTGCACTGTGCAGCCTTATTATGGGATTAGGCTTGTGTAGGTAAAGGGCTGTGAGACAATGCACACACGTAAGGACGTCATTCACAAATATGACACTGTACTGCATAAAGCACTGTGCACGTCTGTATGAAGGAGAACACAACGTAGTTTATATGCCAGTGTCTCAGCTCACATAACAAGAGTAAACATATTTGGGCTTACTTCATAACCTGGTGCAATGTGTAAAAAACCCGAAAGCAACCGATAAGAATTAAAATCACTGCGTCGGGCTAGAAGAATTCTGGACGCTGGTAATTGCCATTGGGCCTCAGATGTGGACGCAATAGCGATATTCACGCAGTTGAACGATTATCGGGCGGCTGCGCATACACCCATTTCTCGTATGCAGAGGAACGGCCAAGATCTATCTGGCTCACACAGATGTACTATGGCCCTGATTCAGAGCCGAACGCTCTGACAGAGCGCTCGCTGTGAATCAGGGTGTCTTTTTCTTTTTTAATGGAGCGGCCTCCCGGCCGCTCGCATTGCTGTGGGTTGCCACCCACAGCTAATGCGAGCGGCCAGGATGATGGTCGCGATGGTCAAGACCATCACGACCATCGGGCTTGCGACGAGACCCTTGTGGTAGGGTCTTGTGGCCGCAAGCCCCAGAGAGCTTTCGGCTCAAACAGAGCCGAAAGCTCTCTCACTGACATCACTTGTGGGGCCGCTCCCAGACGGTAGGCGTTCTCATGGGGACGCTTCCGTCTAGGCAGCCACCCCCCCAACCCTCCCACCTAAGGGGGCGTGCTGTCACTCAACATCGACAGCACGCCCCCTTTGGTGCGAGACCCAGAGCGACGGATTGCCGTCGCTATCCGGGTCTCGCTCATGCGCTCTGGGCCACCATCGACCCGGTTGCGAGTGCTCAGCGCTTGCGACCGGGTCTGAATCAGTTTGCTGCAATTGGCTAGATGTGGTCGCCTACGGAGCTCAGGCCCAGAATGAGCCGCCTGGCCGCGAGTGCGCAAGTAGCACCATCATATTCCTTGCCCTGCCCTCCTGATGACATGAGCTGCGCCTTTAATCCGCAAACTACCGGTGTCAATGTTCGCACTACACCTCTCCCGGAGGGGGAGCCATGAGCTAAATCAGCCATCCACCACTCCTGACATTGCGGCCTGCTGCAGTGGAGGGAGAGAGAGCACGGTGGACACAGTGAGTTAAGTATAAACACCCCAGGGATTTCATGCATACTATTTGGCGCAGTAATACACAGTGGGCCTGATTCAGAGCCGGACGCTATTTGCGCTCACTTGTTCAGAAAAAGGGGCCGGCTATTTAAATTGAGCGCTCGCTCTTTGCGGTCTGTTGACGCCTCTATGTGTGAGCGACCGAACGAAACATGCGCTCGCTATTTTGTAAAGATGCCCCCTGGCCGCTCGCATCATACGTCATCTCCGCTATTTATTAGATTAATCGAGTACATCGAAAGGCATCTGAACTGCTCGCAGTGCTTGTGGTTGGATTTTCCTACCGCAATCATGCGAACAGTTCAGGCTAAGAGACAACCAAGTGACGTGGCCGATGACACTGCTTTGTTAATTATGCACACCCTTAAAACGCCCGTTTTGACCATTTGGCACGCCTGCGTTCGGATCTCCACTCCCCGTTTTCAAGCACCTTCCCCTGTTACCACCCACAAACGCCTCATCCTGTCACTCAAATTAGCAGGCATTCGCTATTTTGCGAGCGCTCGATTTCCGACCGCACTGACTGGTTCGCGCATGCGCATTACGACCCATACGCATGCGCAGATGTGCGAACATCGCTCGGAGCGAACGAGCGGCTCTGAATCAGGCCCAGTGTTTGATATGTATGAATGTCAAACAGTGGTTTTACTTGCTCCTTAAAAGCTATATCACCTACTGTCTAACCGAATAATACTGTATTGCACTCCATCAACGAGGAATAATGGTTGATGCACTTTACAGAGCGCTTCCAGTGTCATGGAGATTGTAACAGACTGCAGCACTTGGAGCGCGAACGATCCCACTATGCTATAAATTCTGCCAGTATGACCTTTACGGAGGGTTTGATAACTCTCCAGACTTTACTAGATGGAGTCAGACTTAATTTTATCCAAAGGAGTGTATAGATCATGTTAGATGGGAAGAACGTCTACCGACAGTCCACACTGAGGGCCTAATTCACTACCGTACGCAAATGCGTATACAATAGCGATCACGCACGCAGTTCAACTGCGATAGTATGCTAATCCATTGTGATCGCTATTCCCTCGCAACACTACACAAGAACGCGCACTTTACTTAGCAGACACCCGTAATGTTTAGCAAAACCATCGGTAACATCGAGGACCATCGCAGCCTCACGCACACTTGCACAAGCTCTGACCATACTCAGGAATTGCTAACCTTGTGTCTTCCCATGCCTGTGTTGCCCTAACAAGTACGTATGGAAGGGAGGCCACTATCTACAGATATCATAAAGAAAGAATAAAGGAGTGTTCCTGTATGTGGACCAACATAAATGATTTAATTTAAAATGGACTTTATGAAAAATATATGGTGATTATCATTTATCTTGTTATAACACCTAGGGGTACATTTACTAAGAATCGAGATTGGTCGCTTTTTGTTTTTTTCATCGCGATTTGCTTCGCCAAATCTCGGGTGATTTTCCCGTTTTTCAGCTCTCAAATTTACTAAGAAATGAGTTTAGCTGAAAGCGAGTTGGCCGATGGTGATGCAGATCGAGATTTCTCCCCCGAGTTGCAAGTGAAGATGAGATTACTCACCCGAGATTGCGGTGTTTTCTTTCTGCAAATCTCTCCCGAGCTAGCAGCCTGCACATATCTATGAGATATGTGAAGGATGCTTGTGTGTAAAACCTGTAAAAGAAAGGTTAGATTTTGTAAAAAAAAAAAGAAGTAGCCCCCCCCCCCAAAGCATAACCAGTCCCGGACTTGTCAGCCAGTCCTGGCACCACATAGGTCCCAGCCAATGAGCGGCCGCTACATGTAAAGCGGCCGCTGATTGGCTAGCGGCCCGTGAGAAATAACAGATGATTTTGCTCATCTGTCATTTTGCAAGGTGTATGTATATGTAACAACATATACTGACACACGTTTGGCATGGTTTGTGTTTGTCGGTTTGTTGTTTTGACAAATCCCTGGATGCTACAGAGAGCAGCGCCAGGATGGAGGTGAGTATAGGATCTTTTTTGGCAGGGCCATGCACACGGATTTCTACTTGGGACAAGTGGCTGGTACAGGTAAGTATGTGTGATTGAGGTATGCGTGTAATAAATTTATACTATCTATGGTGTGTGTGTTGTTTCTTTATTTAACTATTACTTTACAGTGGAGGTACGGGTGCCGGCCACCTGCTGGCACTTGTAGTTCCACAAGTGCCAAAGGGCAGGCATGCTGGCACCTGTAGTTCCACTGTAAAATACAATAGTTTACTTCTCTCTTACACTTTATTACCCCGTACCCACAGTCCAGGGGTGCGGGGAAGAGCCCCGGGCTTCAGACCAAGCCTGGAGTTTCGGGAGAGGGGAGACCCCTTTTTTTTGGGGTCCCCACCTCCGCTAAGATCCCCAGCTTTGCTGACTGGCTTGGGGTGAGAACGCTTTGGCCCTGGAGACCCGGTAATAGGGTCCCCTGACTGTGGCATTACACCCCGGTCGGTTTGGGTCCGGTGCTGGTTTTCAATATAGGGGGACCCCTACGCAATTTTTTCCTCCCTATATTAAAACCAGGCCTGGCCCTGCAGCCTGGTGCCGGTTCCTAAATCACAGTGGAACCCTACTCGTTTTGTTCCCCGTAATTTTTGGAACCAGGACTGGCTGACCAGTCCGGGGCTGGTTATGCTTTTGGAGGGGACCCTACTTCATTTAAAAAAAAAAATTAACGCTAATTTAATCACTTTAATGATTTGTGTATGTTTTTGCCAAACTCGCAGCTCAGGAGGTTGAGAGTTTGAAAAGTGAGTTTGGCAAAGAGTTTGGTGTCATCTCACCCGAGCTTGTCATCTCGACTCTTGGTAAATTTGAGAGATGTATATTTTAGGTGAAAAGTACCGTATATACTCGAGTATAAGCCGAGTTTTTCAGCACATTTTTTGTGCTGAAAAAGCACCCCCTCGGCTTATACTCGAGTCATGCCCGCATGGTACGCTGCTGAGTAGCGTACCATGCGGGCCACGGTGCAGACTGTGTCACTGTGACACAGCCTGCACCGCGTGTGTAGCGCTGACCGGACGGAGTTCGGTCAGCACTACACACTGCCAAACACACAGCCGCCGGAGCCAGCAGCTATGTGTTTGGTATAATCAGCAGCCGCTGAGAGTCTGTCAGACTCTCAGCGGCTACTGCTGCTCCCACTGCGGGAGCCATCTTCCAGCTCCCGCAGTGGGTAATGGGAGAGACGTCGTCATGACGACGTCTCTCCCATTATGCAAAGCGGCGGAGGAGCCTGTAGCAGCATCGGGACCAGGAGCGGGGTTACAGGTGTTTGTTTTTTTTACATTTCTTTCTACTGGGGGGGGCTACTACCAGGGGGTACTACCAGGGGGGGGATATCGCTACTGGGGGCACTACCAGAGGGGGGGGGATTAATAATGGGGGAACTACCAGGGGGGGGATGTTGCTACTGGGGGCACTACCAGGGAGGGGGGGAATACTGGGGGCACTACCAGGGGGGATGTTGCTACTGGGGGCACTACCAGGGGGGGTTAATACTGGGGGCACTACCAGGGGGGGATATTGCTACTGGGGGCACTACCAGGGGGGGGGGATTAATACTGGGAGCACTACAAGGGGGGGATGTTGCTACTGGGGGCACTACCAGGGGGGGTTAATACTGGGGGCTCTACCAGGGGGGGATATTGCTACTGGGGGCACTACCAGGGGGGGGATTAATACTGGGGGCACTACCAGGGGGGGATATTGCTACTGGGGCACTACCAGGGGGGGTATTACTAATGGGGGCACTACCAGGGGGGATATTACTACTGGGGGCACTACCAGGGGGGGATTACTACTGGGGGCACTACCAGGGGGGGATTACTACTGGGGACAGTACCAGGGGGGGATTACTACCAGTAGCTGCTGCATTTCCCACCCTAGGCTTATACTCGAGTCAATAAGTTTTCCCAGTTTTTCGTGGTAAAATTAGGTACCTCGGCTTATATTCGGGTCGACTTATACTCGAGTATGTACGGTACTTCCGAGTTGTACCGAGGCGAGTTGATTCGAGTTTGCCATCTCGCCCGAGTTGTACGAGTGAGAAGAGAGAAATCTCTCTCTAACTCACCCGACTTTGCCTTTAGTAAATTTGCGCAATGAAAATCATTCCTAAACTCACCCGAGACTGGCATCTCAACCAATCTCAATTCTTAGTAAATTTAACAGTTAAAAAAAACAGTTGAAAAACATTGAACAACATCTGAGACCAGGTAATACCAAAAAATCATCTTGTCCATTGTCATTTTGTAATATACTCACAAACCATGTCTCGGAAAAAAAGAAAAACCAGCAACACTCTTAGGGCTCTATTTACTACAATCCGCATATTGAATGCAGATTGTAGTGTGATATTATCGACTGAATTCGCATTGCGAATTCAGGCAATATCACAGGGATTTACTGCAAATCCCTTGCAGGGACAGAGCTTGCGATAAAGCTCTGTCCCTGCGAATCCCCTTCGGAGCCTTATCACTGTATTTTCAGCCCGCCCCCCGCGACTCCCCCTCCCTTAATTACACTTACCTGTATGCTCCGGGCCTCCGGTGATGTTCTCCATGCCTCCGGTCAGGTGATCTCCCATACTGCACTGGGACCCGATCACCTGATGACCAGGCAGCAGTGCACTATGGGAGACCAGCTGACCGAAGGGGAGTCATCACCGGAGGCCCGATCACCGGTCCCTGGAGTCAGGTAAGCAAATTTTTTTTTTTTGCAGTGTATCAGCTTGCGGTCTGTTTAGACCACACAGCCGATCACTGGGACCGACTCCTGGCTCTGCTCTCCCCGTTAGAGCAGGGCAGGAGTCCGGTAACCGGGGGAGACCCTGGATAACGCCATCTCCAGGTAGCGTTATTATCACAGGGCTTTCCCCAATATTTTTTCACATTTTATTTTTAGTAACTGTGGCCAGATCACATTTCCCATTACAATTATGGGAAATGCGATCTGCTTTACTAAAAATAAGTGATACTTAGGGGTTGGAGTAGAATTTTACGATTAGGTGATACTAAAATAATGTGAAAAGGGTGTGAAAACACCCTTTTTCACTTTATTTTAGTGAAAATAATGTTAATAAATAGAGCCCTTAGAGCTATGTGTGCAAATGCCAGGAGCATAGCTGATAAAATCTCTGAACTAATTGCAATAATGACAAGGGATAAACTAGATATTGTAGCAATTACAGAGTCACGGTGTAATGAAAATCATGACTGGGACATAGTTATACCAGGCTATAATCTATTTAGAAAAGACAGAATGGGGAGGATTGGAGGAGGAGTAGCTATGTATGTGAAAAACAGCATAAATGCTACTATTATACAAAATGTTGAAGCAACAACTGAGGCTCTTTGGGTGACTATAGAAACGGGGGACAAGGACATAATTCGCACTGGGGTGATCTATAGACCACCTGGACAGGGTCGGGAACTGGATAAGTACCTATTGCAGGACATTACTAGAATGGCTTTAAAAGGAGAGGTCATAATCATGGGAGACTTTAATTTACCTGATGTAAGCTGGGAGGTGTTTGCTGCAAGTTCCTCTAGAAGTGGCCACTTTCTAAATTCTCTGCAGGGAGCATCTCTCAAACAATTAGTGAGGGAGCCCACTCGCAAAAAAGCTATTATGGACTTGGGGCCTGATTCAGAGCCGGACGCTCTGACCAGAGCGCTCGCTCTGAATCAGGGCCCTCCTCCATGAAAATGGAGCGGCCTCCTGGCCGCTCGCATAGCTGTGGGTTACCACCCACAGCATATGCGAGCGGCCAAAAAGATCATCGGACTTGCGACGGAGACCCTGCGGTAGGGTCTCCCTGCCACAAGCCCTGGAGTGATTTTGGCTCTATCAGAGCTAAAATCACTCCCACTGACATCACTAGTGATGTCAGTGGGGCCGGCTTCAGACGGTAGGTGTTCCCATGGGAACGCCTCCGTCTGGCCGCCACGCCCTCGGCACGCCCACCAAAGTGGGCGTGCTGTCAATCAACATCGACAGCACGCCCCCTTTGGTGTGAGACCCGGAGCGATGGAAAGCCAGTCGCTCCCCGGGTCTCGCGCATGCGCACGACGGAGCTCCCTCCGTCGTGCGCAGGCGCAGTAGGGAACATCGACCCACTTGCGAGCGTACTGCCGCTCGCGAGTGGGTCTGAATGACCCCCTTGATACTCACAAGCTGTGACAGAATATCGGATGTAAATGTGGGTGAGAACCTAGGATCCAGCGATCACCAAGCAGTATGGTTTAGTATAAAGACAGGGTCCAATTCATGCCACACACAAACAAAAGTGATAGATTTTAGGAAGGCTGACTTTGCAGAGATGGAGAGATGTGTTACTGAGTCAGTGGCAGATTGGGGGAACTTGGAAGGGGTGCAGGAGAGGTGGGAAAAAATAAAAAATGCAATACTGAAGGCTACAAACCTTTATATTAAAAGGGTTAGGAAAAGCACCAGGAAAAGGAAGCCAGTGTGGTTTACAAATCAGGTATCAACTAGTGTGAAATTAAAAAAGTTGCCTTTTAGGACATATAAGCAGACTCAAAATAATAACGACAGAGATGTATCTTGATGAAGAAAGGAAGGAGGCTAAGAAGGTGATAAGGCGTGCAAAGGCAGAAGCTGAGGAGAAAATGGCCCAGTCAGTAGATAAAGGGAGCAAAACTTTTTTTAAGTAAATAAGTGAAAGGAGGAAATCACATGGAGGAACAATAAGACTTAAGAAAGAGGGCCTGTTTCAGACCCGCTCGCGAGCGCTATGCGGGTCGATGGTGGCCCAGCGCACAGGCACACGACGGAGCCGGCTCCGTCGTGCGCATGCGCGAGACCCAGATAGCGACGGCCAAGCCGTCGCTCCGGGTCTCGTACCAAAGGGGGCGTGCTGTCGATGTTGAGTGACAGCACGCCACCTTTGGTGGGCGGGCCGGGGGCGTGGCTGCCCAGACGGAGGCGTTCCCATGGGAACGCCTACCGTCTGGGACCGGCCCCACTGACATCACAAGTGATGTCAGTGGGAGTGCTTTCGGCTCTGTTAGAGCCGAAAGCACTCTAGGGCTTGCGGTAACGAGACCCTACCACAAGGGTCTCGTCGCAAGCCCGATGGATCGCGACCATCTTCCTGGCCGCTCGCTATAGCTGTGGGTGGTCACCCACAGCTATGCGAGCGGCCAGGAGGCTGCTCTAAAAAAAACAGAAGACCGGCCCTGATTCAGAGCGAGCGCTGTGTCAGAGCGTCCAGCTCTGAATAAGGCCAAGAGAGTGAGTACATGATCGAGGGAGACAAAGAAATAGCAGATCATCTAAATAATTATTTTTGCTCAGTATTCACTACAGAAAAAGAGAGGAAGGGGCCACAGTTAAGTTGCAGAGGCATTCATAAAAAGGAAGTACATGAAATTTCATTTACAGAGGAGAGGGTCCTAACAGAACTCTCAAAACTGAAAGTGGATAAATCAATGGGGCCAGATGGGATACATCCAAGGATACTAAGGGCTCTATTTACTACAATCCGCATTTGTAATGCAGATTGTAGTGTGATACAATATCACAGGGATTTACTACAAATCCCCTGCAGGGATGGAGCTTGCGATAAAGCTCTGTCCCTGCGAATCCCCTCCGGAGCCTTATCACGGTATTTTCGCAAAAAATACCGTGTAAGTGCCCCGCGCATGCGCCGACCGGCCGCCGCTGCTACCCCCCCACGCTAAGCTACGCCCCGCCCCCTGTGATCACTGACCCCCATGACCCCCCCCTCCCCTCGCGACCCCCCCTCCCTTAATTACACTTACCTGCAGTTATCGGTCTTCCGGTGATGTCCTCTGTCGCTCCGGTCAGCTGATACTGCACTCGGACCCTGTCAGGTGACGACCGGGCCCCAGTGTAGCATGGGAGACCAGCTGACCGGAGGGAGGACATCACCGGATCCCCGAACTCTGGTCCCTGGACTCAGGTAAGTTTTGTTTGTTTTTTTACAGTGAATCAGTGTGTGGTCTGTTTAGACCACACAGCTGATCACTGGGGCCGGCTCCAGGCTCTACTCTGCACGTTAGAGCAGAGTAGGAGTCCGGTAACCGGGGGAGACCCTGGATAATGCCACCTTCAGGTGGCGTTATTATCACAGGGCTTTCCCCGGTATTTTTTCACATTTTATTTTTAGTAACTTTGGTCAGATCACATTTCCCATTACAATTATGGGAAATGCGATCTGCTTACTAAAAATAAGTTATAGGTTGGAATAGAATTTTACTAATTCTACTCCAATTGCCCTTTAGTAACTGTAGGTGATACTAAAATAATGTGAAAAGGGTGTGAAAACACCCTTTTTCACATTATTTTAGTAAAAATAATGTTAATAAATAGAGCCCTAAAAGAGCTTAAAGGGGTCCTGGTAACACCATTAACAGAATTATTCAACCAGTCGCTAGTATCAGGAGTGATTCCAGAGGACTGGAAAAAAGCAAATGTAATACCACTGTACAAACGTGAATGCAAAGAAGAAGCATGTAACTACAGACCAGTAACTACTAACTACAGACCAGTAAGCCTTACATCAGTAGTGGGAAAAATTATGGAAACACTATTAAAAGAAAGAGTGGTGTAATGTCTCAAATCCAACAATTTACAGGATCCCAAACAGCATGGATTTACTCAGGGGAGATCATGCCAAACAAATCTTATTGACTTTTTTGACTGGGTGACCAAAGTAATAGATCAAGGGGGGGCCGTAGATGTAGCTTATCTAGACTTTAGTAAGGCTTTTGACACGGTCCCGCATCGTAGAATGATAAACAAACTGGAAAGCATGGGATTGGATTCTATGACTGCTGAATGGATCTTGGTTGCAGGATAGGAAACAGAGAGTTGTAGTAAATGGAGTTTATTCACGGGAGAGAAAGGTAACCAGTGGAGTACCCCAGGGATCAGTACTTGGGCCATTGCTTTTTAATATCTATGTTGGTGATATTGCAAATAATATTAAAGGGAAAGTATGCCTTTTTGCAGATGAAACAAAAATATGCAACATGGTAGACACACGGGGAATGGCAACACAAATGACTGAGGATCTGGGTAGACTAGAGAAATGGGCAAGAACATGGCAACTAGAATTTAATGTAAAAACATGCAAAATCATGCACTTGGGTCCCAATAACCTAAATGTTAAATATAGTATCAAGGATACTATAATGGAAAATACAGAGGAGGAAAGGGATTTAGGAGTCACCTTTTCAGATGACTTGAAGGCAGGCAAGCAATGCACCAAAGCATTGAGGAAGGCAAGTCAGATGCTTGGTTGCATAGGGAGAGAAATCAGTGGCAGGAAAAAAGAAGTGATAATACCACTGTATAGGTCCTTGGTACGGCCTCATCTAGAATACTGTGTTCAGTTCTGGAGGCCGTATTTCCAGGATATAGACACATTAGAGACTGTACAAAGAAGGGCAACTAAAACAGTGCTTTTCCTACAGCACAGAACTTACCCAGAAAGACTAAAAGATCTTAATATGTATAGTTTGGAACAGAGAAGGGAAAGGGGGGACATGATAGAAACGTTCAAATACATGAAGGGTTTTAACAAGGTACAGGAGAGAAGCATTCTGCAAAGGAAGAGATGTACAAGAACACGAGGACATGCACTGAGGAGGGTGGTAGGCTCAGAGGAAATTTGAGGAAAAATTAATTCACAGAAAGGGTAGTGGATAAGTGGAATAGCCTCCCATCAGATGTGGTTGGAGCTAAAACGGTAAAACAATTTAAACATGCTTGTGATAGGCATAAAAATATCATTAAGAGAGACGTAAGGAGTAAATAGGGTTGAAGTTGCCTAAAGGACACATGAAAAGGGGCAGACTAGATGGGCCAAGTGGTTCTTATCTGCCGTCAAATTCTATGTTTCTATTGTCTACTTCTCTGTAAATGTGTATATAGGGAGAGTGCTGGTAGATGGTGCAAACAATAATTGCATCTGCAGCGCTTAAAAGGCAAGTTCTCATGGCGCCACAAAACATGTTTTTGTTCTTTTTAATGATGTCCACCTGCATAGGCAGCTACACAAGGTAACACTGTCTACGGAGACTTGAATTTCCAATCACTGGCATACAAGATCAGCCCTATAGGAACCATGACCCTTTGTCAGTGCTGTTTTGTAGTAGAACCCTGAGATGGCGGATTGAGGTCCTTTTTAACCCCAGTCCAGGACCCACAATAGTGGGAAGTTTTAACTAATATTTCCCAGCTGGATTTGCTACCTTGCTATTGGAGGGTGGCCGCCTAGCCTGCCCATGCCATTGGGTTACAGCAGGCACACTGCAGTAGGAGGCTCTGAGAAGTCTTGCCTGGGTGGAGAACAAAGGGGCACCCATTTGGCTAGTCCATAAAAAAGACACAATAAAGTTTCTGATTAACTGAGATAGCGACATGTGCCGAGGGTGGGGGCGTTACTTCTCCTCCATGGCTGACCAGTGCGCCCGCCACGCCTCGGAAACAAGCCGCTGTAATCAATAACCGCCCTCCTCTTTTTTAAAAGTATCCTTCCAACAATATATTTATTTCTACTATGACCTGCTTTTTACCCTTGGTGACATCATGTAGCACAACGCCACCTAGAATTGTCGAGGTAATTTGATCTTTCTAACGTACAATATTCCTGATGGTGGTGTTACGATCCTCTAGCAATTTGCTAGGACCGAGATGGAGGTATTGGAGATACGTGGCACATAGAAGAACAGTCACAAGCAGAATATTAGAATAATGGCAGTTTACTTAATAAATGATATGGTGGACCAGGAGGGCCAGTACAAACACAACATGTCCATGATGTAATAAGGAGCTGAAACAATAGGACAGTCAATAGAATATACTGTAGACTTACAGTCCAAACTAAACTTGTTAAATGGCCAGGAGGCCTAGTTGACAGTGATGCTTAAAACGTGGTGATGAAGCAGGATTGCTGTATGGCCAGGAGGCCTAGTTGACAGTGATGCTTAAAACGTGGTGATGAAGCAGGATTGCTGTATGGCCAGGAGGGCCTAGTAGACAGCGATGCTTGAAACATGGTGTTGAAGCAGGATTGCTATATGGCCAGGAGGGCCTAGTAGACAGCGATGCTTGAAACGTGGTGTTGAAGCAGGATTGCTGTATGGCCTGGAGGGCCTAGTAGACAGTGATGCTTGAAACATGGTGTTGAAGCAGGGTAGCTGTATGGCCTGGAGGGCTCTGCAGACAGCGAAGCTTGAACCCAGGGTACTTGGGTCACTTAGAAGCCGGTGAGCAGAGTACACGCAGCATGTACAAATTATAGCTGGAAGTCTGGATGCACAGAAAGCAGGTTGCATAACCAAAAGTTCCACATGAAAACTCTATAGCCGACAGGGCGGCGACAGTCCAGGAAGTTCAAATAGGATCAGCTGCCAATCAGGCAACACTAGGAAGAAACATGTGAAATCCTCTGACGTCTGGGTCTCCTAGCAACCGGCAACCTAGAAGTATGGTCAGGAGCAGGAGGAATACTGGCAGGAGACAAGTCCTGGACTGGACATGTAACACTACCCCCCCTTGACGCGGGGTTGAAGAACCCCCAGATCCAGGTTTATCAGGAAACTTCTGAAAGAAAAGTCTTTTCAGTCTGGGAGCATGGAGTGCATCTTCCGAAACCCAGGAACGTTCCTCTGGGCTGTAACCCCTCCAATGAACCAAAAACTGTACTTTACCTCTGGAGAACTTGGAGTCCAGAATTCTTTCAACAACAAATTCCTGTTGACCATGGACAGTCACTGGACCAGGTTTGGCACTAGGCTTACTTCCAAATCTCTTGGAAGAAAAAAACGGTTTGAGGAGAGAGCAATGAAAAGTGTTGTTAATACGTAAATAATTGGGTAGTTGCAACTTGAAAGCGACGGGATTCACTTGAGCAATGATGCGAAAAGGCCCCATGAATCTAGGTCCCAATTTATGAGTTGGTTGGCGCAGCTTGATATTTTTAGTAGAAAGCCAGACCAAATCTCCCTTTTTCAAGAAACACGGTCTTCGATGCTTGTCAGCAATACTCTTGGAACGATGAGAAACTTTGCAGAGACTTTGATGAGCTTTGCTCCAAATACGGCAAAGCCGAGACACAGATGACACACTGGAAACATTAGGTTCAAAGGAGTTAGCTGTGGGAAGCTGACCGGTGACACAGAAAAATGGAGACACAGATGAAGCTGAATGACAAGCATTGTTGAACGCAAATTCTGCCAGAGGCAAATGCAGGATCCAATTTGAATGACATTTGGAAATGAAACAATGTAAATATTGCTCCAGAGACTGGTTGGCACCATTGGACTATGGATGATATCCTGAAGAGAGGCTGATAGAAATACCCATCGAGGAACAAAATGCTCTCCAAAATTGTGCAATGAATTGAGTGCCACGATCAGACACAATATCTAAAGGCAATCCATGAAGTCTAAAAATGTGTTGTATAAATAATGAAGAAAGTTCTCTGGCCGATGGCAGCTTGGACAAAGGAACAAAGTGTGCCATTTTACTAAGTCCACAACTGTCCAGACAACCGAACATCCAGAGGAAACTGGAAGATCCACAATGAAGTCCATGGCAATGTGCGTCCAAGGTCTCTTAGGTGTAGACAACGGGAGAAGAAGACCAGGAGGAGCTGTCTGAGGAGTCTTATTACGGGCACAGACTTCACATGCTAATACAAACTCACGGACATCTTTAGCTAAGGATGGCCACCAGATAGAAAGAGAGAGAATGTCCATAGTCTTAGTAATGCCTGGATGACCAAAGGCTTTTTTAGAATGAAAATCCAAAAGGACAGTTTTCCTAAGTCTCACAGGAACAAAAAGAAGATGAGCAGGAACATTCGAAGGAGCTTCAGATTGGCATCTCTGGAGTGTCTCAGCTAGAGTCCGGGTTAAGACAAAATGAATGAAATCTTTAGGAATGATGGGTTCTTCAGAAACAGAGACTTGTTGGTCAGAGAAGAAACTTCTGGAGAGAGCATCAGCTTTAACATTTTTAGAACCAGGACGGAAGGAAATAACAAAATTAAAACGAGTAAAAAATAAAGCCCAACGTGCTTGTCTGGAATTGAGACGCTTAGCTGTTTCAATATAGGCCAGATTTTTATGATCAGTGGGAACCGTGACTTGATATTTGGCCCCCTCAAGCCAGTGTCTCCAATCTTCAAAAGCCCATTTAATGGCTAGCAATTCTCTGTTCCCCACATCGTAATTACGTTCAGCAGTGGCACATTTGCGTGAAAAAAAAACACATGGATGCTTATCTGGAGGACTTCTTTGAGAAAGAATTGCTCCAGCCCCAACCTCTGATGCATCAACTTCCAAAATAAATGGCAACTCAGGATCAGGATGACGTAGAACAGGTGCATGAGTAAAGGCAGTCTTCAGATCTTCAAAGGCCTGGATAGCCTTCAAAGGCCAATTAGCTGTATCCGCTCCTTTCTTGGTAAGGTCCACAATAGGAGCCGCAATGGTAGAGAAATAATTAGCAAATCCAAGGAAACACTGGATGCCCTTCAAAGTATTGGGCTGAACCCATTCAAGAACTGCTTTGACTTTACTGTGATCCATTGAAAATCCCTCAGTAGAGATGACATAACCCAGAAAGGATACTTGAGCAACGTGGAATTCACATTTCTCCAATTTAGCAAAAAGGTGATGCTCACGAAGCTGTTGCAAAACCAAACGAACATGTTGAACATGGAGCTCTTCTGTCTTGGAGGATATCATCCAAATAGACAACCACGAAAACACCAAGGAACTCTCGAATTACGTCATTAATTAAATCCTGAAAAACAGCAGGAGCGTTAGCGAGTCCAAATGGCATGACTACTCATAGTTACCTGAATGGGTGTTGAAAGCGGTCTTCCACTCATCACCTTCCTTAATGCGAATAAGGTTATAAGCTCCTCTGAGATCAATTTTGGAGAAAATTGTCGCTTCTCTGAGTTGATCAAAAAGTACCGAAATAAGAGGTAGCGGGTATGAGTTCATGATGGTTATACTGTTAAGTCCTCTAAAGTCTATACATGGACGTAGAGACCCATCCTTCTTTTGGACAAAAAAGAAGCCTGCACCGACCGGGGACTTGGATTGACGAATAAATCCTCTGGCTAAATCCTCTTTAATATAATCCTCCATAGCTTTGCTCTCAGGAATGGACAGAGAATACAAACGACCTTTAAGTAACTTGGCTCCAGGAACCAGATTGATGGCGCAATCATATGGTCGATGTGGAGGCAATGTATTAGCTTTTTGTTTAGAAAACACATCAGCAAAATCCAAATATTGAGGAGGAATGCTACAAGCGGACTAAACTTCAGGACATTGTAGCATCCGCACACTGAGTGAAAGGCATGAGGACTGACTTTCAGGGCTCCACTTAATAATCTCCCCAGAGGACCAGTCAATGGATGGATTGTGTAATTTAAGCCACGGAAGGCCCAATACAATTGGAACCAAAGGACAATGCAGAAGAAAAAATGAAATGAGTTCAATATGTAAAACACCCACGGTAAGCCGAATAAGAGGTGTCTTAGCCTTAAGAGTTCCTTTAGAGATTAAGCCTCCATCCAGGCCACAAATGGAAACTTCTTGCTTTAATGGAACTGCAGGAATCTTTAACTTCTGAAAGAATGCATAGTCCATAAAATTAGCTGCTGCGCCACTATCCAAAAAAGCCTGTGTCTTGAACTCTTTATCAGCTAAATGAATGGATACAGGAACAAGTACTGAATTCTTGGAGGAAATTGAGGCTAGACCTAAGTGTAATCCCTTCTGTACACTTAGACCCTGCCTTTTAACGAATATCAAAGGACAGTCTTTTATGGAATGAGCCTTGTCTCCACAGTATATACAGAGACCTTGTGAACATCTTCTACGCCTTTCTCCCGGAGACAGGCGAGAAGCTCCAACTTGCATAGGCTCCTCACGATCCAGTGAAGGGGGCCACGAAGAATATCAGGGAGACCTAGTAGGCAACTGCTGCTCTCTCCGTCTTTCACGTAAACGACGGTCAATACAGATAACTGTCTGCATGAAGTCATCCAGAGTCTTTGCCGGGGAATGTTGTACAAGAATGTCCTTTATTACCTCAGAAAGACCAATCCGAAACTGACTACGCAAAGCTGAATCATTCCAGCCTGATTCCATTGCCCATCTACGAAATTCAGAACAATAATCCTCTGCAGCTTTTTGTCCCTGTTTAAGAGAGCGGAGCTTGGATTCTGCAAGTAATACCTTATCTGGGTCATCATACAACAGGCCCAGCTGGAGGAAAAAGGCATCCACAGTCTGAAGGGCAACATGCGAGGAAGGCAGTCCAAATGCCCATGTTTGCGGATCACCCTGAAACAGGGAAATAATAAGTCCAACTCTTTGTGTCTCAGAACCAGAAGAGACTGGATGCATGCGGAAATAAAGTTTACAACTCTCACGGAAATTCGCAAACAAGTTTCTATCCCCAGCAAAGCGATCAGGCAAGTTCATTTTGGGCTCTTTAAGAGCAGCTTGTAATGAGGAGGTACGGACATCTTCAACTTGAAGTGAGAGTTCATTAACTTTTTGAGTAAGAGTCTGAATTTGAGCTGCCAGAATTTGTGCTGGATTCTGCGTATGCTCCATCGTAGTCCAAAGATTTGGTCGGCTATAATGTTACGATCCTCTTGCAATTTGCTAGGACCGAGATGGAGGTATTGGAGATACGTGGCACATAGAAGAACAGTCACAAGCAGTATATTAGAATGGCAGTTTACTTAATAAATGATATGGTGGATCAGGAGGGCCAGTACAAACACAACATGTCCATGATGTAATAAGGAGCTGAAACAATAGGACAGTCAATAGAATATACTGTAGACTTACAGTCCAAACTAAACTTGTTAAATGGCCAGGAGGCCTAGTAGACAGTGATGCTTAAAACGTGGTGCAGAAGCAAGATTGCAGGATGGCCTGGAGGGCCTAGTAGACAGTGATGCTTGAAACGTGGTGATGAAGCAGGATTGCTGTATGGCCTGGAGGGCCTAGTAGACAGCGATGCTTGAAACCTGTTGAAGATGCAGGATTGCTGTATGGCCTGGAGGGCCTAGTAGACAGCGATGCTTGAAACGTGGTGAAGAGGCAGGATTGCTGTATGGCCTGGAGGGCCTAGTAGACAGCGATGCTTGAAACGTGGTGATGAAGCAGGATTGCTGTATGGCCAGGAGGGCCTAGTAGACAGCGATGTTTGAAACGTGGTGAAGAAGCAGGATTGCTGTATGGCCAGGAGGGCCTAGTAGACAGCGATGCTTGAAACGTGGTGAAGAGGCAGGATTGCTGTATGGCCTGGAGGGCCTAGTAGACAGCGATGTTTGAAACGTTGTGTAGAAGCAGGGTAGCTGTATGGCCTGGAGGGCTCTGCAGACAGCGAAGCTTGAACCCAGGGTACTTGGGTCACTTAGAAGCCGGTGAGCAGAGTACACGCAGCATGTACAGATTATAACTGGAAGTCTGGATGCACAGAAAGCAGCTTGCATAACCAAAAGTTCCACATGAAAACTCTATAGCCGACAGGGCGGCGACAGTCCAGGAAGTTCAAATAGGATCAGCTGCCAATCAGGCAACACTAGGAGGAAACATGTGAAATCCTCTGACGTCTGGATCTCCTAGCAACCGGAAACCTAGAAGCATGGTCAGGAGCAGAAGGAATACTGGCAGGAGACAAGTCCTGGACTGGACTTGTAACAGGTGGTTTTGATAGCTCCTCTACGGGAATGTTTATAGCTCCTCTACGGGAATGTTTCTTTCCTATAGGACACAAAACGTTTCTAAATATGAAATATGGCAATTTGATGTATGACGCAGGTGACAGTGATGATTAACGGGTTCAGGGCGATGCGAAAATCACTTTAATATTAACGCATCTTATAAAATATGTTGTTCATGACCGCATTTCAATAAGGAGGAAAGGAACGGTTGAAGTCGAGAATGATTTTGCATCCTCGTACCAATTGATTCAACCTTAAACAGTCCGGCAAGAATGATTTGTGCTCCAGCGGCTTCCATTACACTCAGTGCTGCTGCTGTTAATGTGATTTATCAAGCATGACCAATGGTTTGGCCATTCTGCCTGGACAACCTACTTCAAGGTTAAATTATCGTACTGAATAGATTCTGTTGTGAGGGGGGAAAATACTCCATTACACAAACAAGAAGCAGAGGTCACACCGCGGTGCGGGAAGGAAGGTAAACGGCTATGAGACAAATGTATATAAGTATCTATGCTACACAACCTGCATAGACCATCCTTCACTGAAGGTTTTCAGGTAATTATTGAAAAAAAAAATGATCTGCATTTTACAGATATGAGCTCTGCACAAACCTGTATCAGACACAACCGGTCATAGAGGTAAGAGTGCAGTCCTGCAGGCCAGACCTTCAAAAGAATGGGAGGAAGGTATGGGGCGCGCCCCCTTCACCGTCTGGCCATGCCTCCTATTCGGGCGCGTGCCACTGCCCCCGCGCCCTGCCCGCCCCAAATCCTGGTGAGAACACAATATGTGTATCCTTGTGGCAGATGTATGAAGCTCTGGAAAGTGATAAAGTGCAGAGTGATAACCGTCCAGCCACTCAGCTCCCAACTGTCATGTTAAAGGCTGTGTTTGAAAAATGACAGTTGGGAGCTGATTGGCTGGACAGTTATCACTCTGCACTTTATCACTTTCCAGAGCTTCATACATCTGCCCCCTTGTGCCTTGTGGGCAGTGGTGTATGTATAATGTGTTCAGGGTATGTGGTGCACACAGGCACCTGGGTCCAGGGCACTGTTTCTCTGCACCCTAGGCAAAACTTCAGCCTACTCCCCCCCCAAACACACGCACACACACCAATACCAAATTTCCAGCCCTTCAGGTGAAAGTGTGGAGGTGGCCTCTTAGAAGTAAGGGCCTAATTCAGAGGCGCTGGCAAAAAGCGAGCGCTCGCTCTGAATCAGGGCAGGCGCTGGTTTTTTTAGTTGCGACCTTCTGGCCGCTCGCATAGTTGTGGGTGACCAGCATTTCTAGAGAGGAGGGGGCCCGTATGCAGTCTCCAACATGGCCCCCTCCTCTCCGTCCGGCGGCCGGCAGCTGTGCGCGACCAGCGCCGGAGTTATAGACTCTGGGCACTAGAGTGTGCCCAGAGTCTATAGTGTATGCACAGGTCACCGGGAAACTGGCCGCGGCGGGCATTTTCCCTGTACTGCGCATATGACGGGAAAATGGCCACCGCAGCCATTTTCCAGTAGTTTTACAGCGCCAGATCTCCGCGCCGACGTGGGACTCCGGAGAGGTAATATTATGGGTGCAGGGTGTGCGGTGCGGGGCCCCCCTGGACTCAGGGACCGGTGTTACCCACACACCCTGCACCCATTATAAATACGCCCCTGCCCCCACGTCCCGGCATCCTAGGTAGAGCTGGTCCTGCCTGGGTCCAAGATACGGCACATCCTGCACCCATTTCAGTCACTTACCTCCTGCCTGTCTCATGCTGTATATCCATTTACATCATTGGTAATATGGTGCCAGTGACATACTGTGCATGCGCCAGCAGGGGGGAGGTAGACCACGGACATTGCACACGGTCCCCTCCAGTGGGGTATGGTTTTTAGCATACTACATAGTCATCCCCTTGTGATGGGGGTAGTACGTACATTACTATGCAAACATATCCCATACTCTGAGTTTAAATCCGGCCCTGGTATCTAGCTGCTCCCTCTAGTATGTTGTGTGATCCAGAAAATAATAGGATGCCCAATCTAATACAAGGTCCTGTCCCAACTCCACCTGAAGAGATTTGGGGTCAGGTCACTGTAGTATAACCCCCTTGGCCTTATCTTTCAGAATACAACGAGAGACTTTTGCCCATCCCCGGGCACGGGGGGAGGGGCATAGGCCCTCATTCAGAGCCGTACGCTCTGAGCAGAGCGCACGCTCTGAATGAGGGCCGGGCTCCATTTTCATGGAGCGTCCTCCTGGACGCTCGTATAGCTGTGGGTCACCACCCACAGGCTATACGAGCGTGCTTTGTGATGGCCGCGATGGTCGAGACCATCGCGACCATCGAAATTGCGAGCCGAAGCCTGCGGTTGAGGTTTTCAACCGCAAGCTCCGGAGTGATTTTGGCTCTATCAGAGCCAAAATCACTCCCACTGACATCACTAGTGATGTCAGTGGGCCGGCTTCTGACGGGAGGCGTTCCCGTGGGAACGCCCCCGTCAGGGAGGCACGCCCCCGGCACGCCCACCAAAGGGGGCGTGCTGTCAATCAACATTGACAGCACGCCCCCTTTGATCGGACACAACGAGCGAAGGACTTTCCTTCGCTCGTCGCGTCTGGCGCATGCGCACGACGGAGCTCCCTCCGTCGTGCGCATGCTCAGTCCATAACATCGACCCACTTGCGAGCGGACAGCCGCTCGCGAGTGGGTCTGAATCAGGCCCATAGTCTACTTGTTTACACTATTTATAGCTGTGTGTAGGGATGGCCATCGGTGGGGTGTCCATCGATGGTTACCACCGATGGGCCCATCGGTGATTACCACTGATGGCACAAAACCCATCTATGGTGAACCATCAATGGTTTGCACCCCCTCGATAGCTACCACTGATGGTGGCACGACAGTCCGCCGGCCAATAAAAAATGGAGGTGGGGCTTAGAGGCAGCCAGGTGGCAGGGCTTTGCTCCGTCCTGGGAAAAAAAAAATCAAACATCGGCTCCCTCTCATCCATCAATGGCTGAAAACAATTGGTTCTCTGCCATCGATGGCAAAACTAGTTAACATCGGTTGACCACCATCGATGTTTCAAAAATGGCCATCCCTAGGTGTGGGCCGTCTGTCCTGGTGCAGTTTGGATCAGTGTATCAGTAACCTGCTTGGTTCTGGGCCCATAATTCTGCATTATGGGCCTGACAGAGGTGGATGCAGTTGTAGCCGTGACTGCGTCTTTATGCTAATGCCGATAGTCTTCCTACTGAGAGGCCCACCGGCTACGGAGCTAATTTCTTGCTGTGCATATTAGGATGCACCAGCCCTGTGGAAGTGTAGATTCTCCATCTTAACATGGCGCCTTTAGACACAGTCGCTGCCTCTGGCTAGCCACCCCACCCTGTTACCACACAGAAAGGCTCACTGAAATTGCATCTCCCTGTGAGCAATTTTGTTCAGCATCCTAAAGCGGTAACCATTGGGCACATGTGCAGTGTGACTTGGACACATGCGGTGACTGAAAGCATCGGATACTTGCATGCGGCATTGACACTACGTGCATCGCCGAATCAGGTCCTATTTCTCATTTGAATACCAGGACCACCATGAGAAACTGCAGGCCCCAGAAAAAGTTGTGTGGCTATATGTATGGCCGCTCCAGGAATTTTGGGCCACATCTGCAGATACTGCTTTAGAGCATTCCTGACGGTGGTCTAGCTACACCCTTTTTTAGGGGTGTGTCTTTGTCTCTTTGGAAGGCCTAGGTCAATTTTTGTAGGGATGGTCATCATACAGTGAGGTCAATGGCTGGGGAAGCACACATGGAGATGGGTCTGAGTGCAGGGAGTCTGTCTCACCCCCTACTCACTGTAACTCTTCCCTCACTACACTAAGCTTCAGTGTAGATTGATTCTCCTACCTGCATCACTGTGTCTTCTCTTGCTGCTGCTCACTGAGCTCCGATCTCTAAACACTAAAGTGCACTTCCTGGTCACATGACACATCCAAGGTGTCCATCAGTGCTCAAAACATCCCCCCCCATACTCAGAAGTATACCATTATTAACTCTCCATCTGCCCGTGGTGTGGCCCAACCCTCAGTTCTACAAGCAGTGTCTGACTATACAAAAGCGAGGCTAAGCTGTTGCTGCCTCATCTCTCGTCTCTATGCAGTCCCAGAGAGCTCCACAAAGCTGGTGAGTGTTAACTATAACAATTGTTCCAATAAACAAAGATGTTTATAAGTTATAAATATCCTCTTTGTATTATTCTAATCATTTGTATATCAAGTCTCTGCCTTCCCTGCCTACCCTAACTGCATGTCCCTGTCATTAATGTATCCATCGATGGTGCCATCAGTGTTATACATCGATGGTAGGAAAACATTGACAATGAACCATTGCTGTTTAGCACCATCGTTGGCCATCACACATAGATTACATGTAGCAGCTCTGGGGGTCATTCAGACCCGCTCGTGAGCGGCAGTACGCTCGCAAGTGGGTCGATGTTCCCCCACTGCGCATGCGCGAGACCCGGCGAGCGACGGGCTCTCCATCCCTCCGGGTCTCGCACCAAAGGGGGTGTGCTGTCGATGTTGATTGACAGCACACCCCCTTTGGTGGGCGTGCCGGGGGCGTGTCTGCCAGACGGAGGCGTTCCCAATGGGAACGCCTACCGTCTCAAGCCGGCCCCACTGACATCACTAGTGATGTCAGTGGGAGTGATTTTGTCTCTGATAGAGCCAAAATCACTCCAGGGCTTGCGGCAGCGAGACCCTACCGCAGGGTCTCCGTCGCAAGCCCGATGGTCGCGATGGTCAAGACCATCGCGACCATCATCATGGACGCTCGCTATAGCTGTGGGTGGTAACCCACAGCTATGCGAGCGTCCATGAGGATGCTCCAAAAAAAGGTAGGAGGGCCCTGATTCAGAGCGAGCGCTCTGGTCAGAGCGTTCAGCTCTGAATCA
The DNA here is from genome assembly GCA_031769625.1 of Taudactylus pleione. NCBI lineage: Eukaryota > Metazoa > Chordata > Amphibia > Anura > Myobatrachidae > Taudactylus > Taudactylus pleione. The sequence goes on along the minus strand of JAUIMM010000244.1, from coordinate 699,803 downwards.
GGCCCTCTGACCTAAGCCCGTATTCAATTAGAGGCGAAAAGTCGGAAAAGAAAGTCGCCTGTCCGACTTTCCGCCTCCTTCGCCGGTTTCAGAGGTGAAAACTTTACTGACACGTCACCGCTTTTCACCCTATTCAATTACTAAACACGCGAAAACGGAAAGCGGCGAATGTTGAACAGGCGGATAGTACTGCCAGAATTGGGGAAATCAGTCTGTACCCCCAAAAAAGATGCAGTAACATAGGGAATGAATGTAGATGTGCACTAATAGCCCTAATATAAGTGTTTGGGGTACTGAAGTTGTTTAAATTGCTTCCTATTAGCGTCTTTGCATTAGTGTTGGAGAATGGCATAAAGCAATATTTTTTGGGGAAAACAAGTAGTCCTGTCAAATTTGGGGTACTTGAAAATGGGTGGTCTATTTCGCTAGTTTTTATGCTTGTCCCCCCACTTTTTACTTTTTCGCCCCAAAAATGAAAGTACTTTTTTTGGGGGGTGTTTCTAGGTTTTTAACTTACATTTTTTTTGCCAGATTTATACTTTGGGGGACTGTCCGAAGGGTTCATGGTCATTTCCCCACGTTTGCACCCCAAAATAAAGATTTTGAACTTCTTTTCACCTTTTATTCATTGTAGAAACGTTTTTGCCTATTACATTGCATTGAGTTTCCACTTAGGCGACTTTCGCCTGGAATTAAATTTGGAGATAAGTTCCAAACAGGTGAAAAGCTGCAATAGGCGAAACTTTTTCGCCGATTACGGCTTTTCGCCTCTAATTGAATCCGGCCGCTATTGAGAGGCAGAACCCGATAGGCAGTGGCTAATCAGGGAAGGAGGGCGGAGCTATGCATTGTGCCAGAAGCAGGGCTATGCCTGTACTGGTGGTGGTGGCAGTGGGAAGTGGCATCGCCGCGCTCTCTGCCATCGATGGCGAAGAGACCATTGGATTCCCGCCATCGATGGAAAAAGCAAAGTTCCCTTGCTCCTGCACTGGTAAGGAGACTGCCAGGGAGGGATCAGAAGATAGGATAGATAGTCTAACAACATCATAAGGCAGCATTATTTAGCGGTGCCATGTTGGGAAACGCGAAGCTTTTAGGAGCTTGATAAACTGGCTCAGACCACAACCCCCACTGAGAATTACGGGGACAGCAGTCTTCAGTATTAGTTTGCCTAACGCTAGACATATTTATAAAATCTCCCCCATTAGGCATTTCTTAAATTGGAACAATGGGCCTGCTTCAGAGCCGCTCGTAAGCGGCCGCTCGTTCGCTCCGAGCGATGTTTGCCCAACTGCGCATGCGTACGGATCGTTATACGCATGCGCGAACCAGTCAGTGCGGCCGAAATTCATGTGCTCGCAAAATAGCGAATGCCTGATAATTTGAGTGACAGGAGGAGGCATATGTGGGTGGTAACAGGGGAAGGTGCTTGAAAACGGGGAGTGGAGATCCGATCGCAGGCGTGCTTAAAGGTCAAAACGGGCGTTTTATGGGTGTGCATAATTAAAACAGCAGCGTCATTGACCACGTTACTGGGTTATTTTATAGCCAGAACTGCTCGCAAAATTGTGGTAGCAAAAACCAACCACAAGAATAGCGAGCAGTTCATACCCTGGTCGATGTACTCGATTAATCTAATAAATAGCGGACATGACGTAGGATGCGAGCGGCCAGGGGGCGTAGTTTCCCAAAAAACGACAGCAAGTTTTGTTCGCTCGTTCAGACCTAGAGGCGTGAACAGACCGCAAACAGCGAACGGTTCATTTGAATAGCCACCCCTATTTTCTGGACGAGCGAGCGCAAATAGCGACCGGCTCTGAATCAGGCCCAATGTCCACAAGCTCTTTCCCTATACCGCACCGAAGATTAGTGAACTTGAGGGTCTCCCGTTTGCTCATGGTAGAGTAACTTCATGATTATGATACTACACAATGTGGCCATTCACAATGGCCACATTGTGTACCAACCCCTTCACTTTGCTCGCAGTTACCTCGATAGAGAATTTTCCATGTATTTGAGAACTTTTTAGCCAGTTTGAAGGAACACTGGAAGAAATGTCAGCATCTCTAGTCTGCAGGTTGTGCTGGTAAAGAAGGTGTTAAATAAGAGTATAAATGTAAGAAGGAGGAGAACTTCAGCAGCAGCAGGGAGGGGAGAGAGCAGCAGCTGCCTGGGAAGAGATCTAGCTGCCTGTCTTCATGGCACTGTCACTGTGTGGGTGGCATCTCTGAGGCTGCCTCATGCAAAAACCTCTTTAAAACCTGACTTTACTTCAGTTCCAATTGGTGTGCGCCGTGTATGTGTGTATACATTTTTTTTTCCATTCCTTTTAGATAAATACATATGTGCCTACATACACTATTGCCACAGTGTCACCAAACAGCCCTGCTCGGCGCGCCGTGTCCTGTGAGACACGGCTTGCGCCAAGCGTCTTTTTCGCTCAAATACCGGTCACGGTCGCAAACAAAACAGCTTAACGAGACTGCAGTGATTCATTTGATAGGCGAAACTAGGACATCTGCGTGCGACTGAGCCCGACTCTGTATACGAAGTGCTGCAATGCAGCGTCTGTGGCTTTATATCGACGTCAAGCGCCGTTGTAATTCATCTGTGACTTTGTACATATTTACGACTAATTTGTGTGCCGTTGGAGTCGCAGTTTGCCCTCTCTGGTACAGATTAAGTGGTGTTCTACTGCTTCTGTGGTGCAAATAATACGTAAATTTATACAACAGTCGCCATGCTATACCATTTGTCGTCAGCCCGCTTGCACCAAGTGTCTTGCACCACATGGCATATTGTGGCTAGGAGTATGAGGACACATCTGTACACATGGGTATAATAAAAATGGAAACACATAACAGAGAATGAGAAAAGAAACTAACTAGGGCCGATAATGACTGACGTGCGGTTCGGTATGAGTTAGACCTGTGATCCCAACAAATAAGGCACAGATTGGTTTACCAGTGGCAGCTTCCACACCCAAAATGTGGGCCTTCATCTCTGCACCACCGAGAAGGGGTGGGAGCGGGTACTAATTACCCCCCCCTCTTACATCACGCTGCTGGGTGCTGGGATGCACAGGGAGACTGCTCGTGGCTGTCTCCTATGCCTGTGGGGGAAGCAATCACTCTGATCGGATCACACCCCCCACTGGCTATGTGAGGGGCTCAAATCTTTTTTTTGTTTTGGTTTTTCTAAGGGGGCGTGGCCACGCCTCCCACGATTAGGCCACGCCCCCTTCACCCAGACCAGGCGCAGCTGTCCGTCTGAATTCTTGGCCTAGGAGAGGCCCTACATTTCGGGCGCAACAACCTAAGGGCCGGATTCAAATAGCTGCAGTATATTGTGGATGTGTCGCAGCCAGCGATTGTCGCGGAAAGAATCTGCATTCAGACAACATTTCAGGGAGGTAATGGGGAGTGGGGCGATACAGATGTGGGCATGTTGCGGCCAGCGACTGCGTCCAAGAGGAACTCGCAGTGACCCTAGTGGCCATGTTCAGATTTTGCACCTCCCATAGGGCTGTTGCAATCTCCGATGGTGCGACCGATGGTATGTCTTAATATGCACATCGGGACGAAGCGAAGACCATCGGCCGCGGATAGATTGTTTTAAAACTGAAGAAATAGCACGGTGGCGCGGTTTAACCATTACAGCGTACCAAAATATTCATTTAAATGTAATGCTTTTCACGGTGGAATGCGTCATGTACGTACACCTTGGTATACAAAGCACTAGTTTTCTGTTGCTGCTCATTAAAAACCCTGCTTGTAGGAGTTTTACCAGCATGTAACACTTTGGAAGAACCTCCTTCTCTAAGCTGTCTGTATATATGATATAAGCCAGTCCCTTGATATTTTCCTTGCAAGAAGCTTAAACAAGTTCAGTGAACCATAAATAAATAATAAACAGAGGTACAGCAGAGTATCAAACAGAAACCGCTTCTCCCCACCAATCAAAGGGTCCGCTCGGCCAGTAGTAAGGCATCGCTTTTCTCCCATAGCACTAATCTATCTACCAATCATTTAAAAGGACAAAATGAGATAATCCTCCAACAGAACAGGGGGCCCGATTCAGCAGCGTATGCAATTGCAACTACGTACGATTGTTCAGTACTGTGCATGTACGTATACTGCATTCGCACCGTGATTACGCACGCAGATAGGAATCCATCGCAGAGTGAGTGACAGGCCCCCAAAAAAGCCGGCGATAGCCAGCCACCCCAGTGAAGCACACCAGTGAGAGACTAAAGTGTTAGTATAGGATTAAAGGAAAAACTATGTGTTAATAAGTGGTGTGATTAAAAAGCTAAGAAAAATATATATATATTTTTGGGGGTTCTGCACCCCAGATTCTGACCAAGTGATAGGGACCTCCGGTATCAGAGATGCCTTGACGCGGCCCGGAGGCTTAGCCATATCTTTGCAAATATATGCAACTGAGATCTCTGAATTATCTACCACCATGTAGTTTTTCAAATCTTATTGCTAATTTCATTCTCAGTGCTGGGGGAATACTTTTTGTTGTTTCTTGTTCCCTTAGGAATGCCTGGCATTTGTGGGCGGCCCTACTGACATCACTCGTGATGTCAGTAGTGGACTTCCTGCTCTTTGGGCTTGCGAGAGCTGAGACCCTACCACAGGGTCTCCTTGCAAGCAGAATGGTCGCGATAATCGCGACCATCGCCAGGCCACTCGCAAAAGCTGTGGGTGGTCACCCACAGCTTAGCGAGCGGCCTGGAGGCCGAAAAAAAAAAATCCCCACCCTGATTCACAGCGAGCGGCTCTGAATCAGGTCCTGAGTACTCACTGCATATTTTCACAGCTGCATTGCGTGCGATTACACAGCTGCGATCGCAATAACGATCCATACTGAATCAGGTCCACAGTCACTAAAATCTGCATTTCATAGACCAACATAGGGGCTGATTCGCCATTGCAAGTACAGTGGGCCTAATTCAGACCTGCTCGCGAGCGCTGAGTGCTCGCAAGCGGGTCGATGTTGGCTCAGTGCGCATGCGCGAGACCCGGATAGCGATGGGCAAGCCGTCGCTATGGGTCTCGCTACAAAGGGGGAATGCTGTTGATGGTGAGTGACAGCACGCCCCCTTTGGTGGGCGTGCCGGGGGCGTGGATGGTCAGATGGAGGCGTTCCCATGGGAACGCCTACCGTCTGGGGCCGGCCCCACTGACATCACTAGTGATGTCAGTGGGAGTGCTTTCGGCTCTGATAGAGCCGAAAGCACTCCAGGGCTTGCAGCAACGAGACGCTACCACAAGGTTCTCATCGCAAGCCCGATGGTCTCGATGGTCTTGACCATCGCGACCATCTTCCTGGCCGCTCGCTATAGCTGTGGGAGGTCACCAACAGCTATACGAGCAGCCAGGAGGCCGCTCTAAAATTGAAGAAGGACGGCCCTGATTCAGAGCGAGCGCTCTGTCAGAGCGTCCGGCTCTGAATCAGGGCCAGTATGTGCAATGCTGAACGCAGGATCACGATTATCGGGACTCGAGTGTGTAGAACGGGTCCTGCATGATCATATGCAGCCCCTTCTATGCCTCCTCCTGATTGCCAGATAGAGGCATTTATGGGGCGGTGCGAGGAAAGCCAGCGTTCTCGGTGTCTGCCCCATTTTCCAGGAGTGGCAGGGCCAGGATGCAGTTTCCTGGCCTCACAAGCTGAGGCTTACTCAGATGGCCGGCGGTCAGGCGATGGTGATCCCAGCCTGGGACCTCGGTTGCAGTGATGGGATCGCAAATGCAGTACAGGGTGTCATACACCTCCTACTGCATTTGCATATTAGCAAGGACACAATTGCAAAGCTGCCTGCGTGCTGCCTGTGTGTTGCGTGCTGCCTGCGTGTTGCGTGCTGCCTGTGTGCTGCCTGCGTGTTGCGTGCTGCCTGCTGCCTATGTGCTGCCTGTGTGCTGCCTGCTGCCTATGTGCTGCCTGCGTGCTGCATGCTGCTTGTGTGCTGCCTATGTGCTGCCTGTGTGCTGCCTGTTGCCTATGTGCTGCCTGCTGCCTGCTGCCTATGTGCTGCCTGTGTGCTGCCTGCTGCCTGTGAACTGCCTGTGTGCTGTCTGCTGCCTATGTGCTTCCTGTGTGCTGCTTTGCAATTCCGTCCTAAGCTGAATCACCCCCATAGTTATGTATAATTTCTTGTAAAAACATATTGCAATTTTTTTTCATTTAAACTCTCACATTGCGAGAGTTTTATTCGGAGACTCTTGTAGCGCAGACTATCCACGGCCTGTAAATTATTGCATAACCACCCCTTTATTTTACACCAATATTTACTTTAAGGGGACTATTTAATAATCACTTATACCCTAAAAATATGCAAAAACTGCTGTTTAAGTCATAATTAGGAATCCCTTAGATCAGTGATTCCCAACCTCAGACCTCAAGGCACACTAACAGTCCTGGTTTTAGTGATAGCCATGGTTGAGCACAGATGGTTAAATCAAAATAACAGAGGTACTAATTAAGTCACCTCGGCTCATGTATGGCTATCCTTAAAACCTGGACTGTTAGTGTGTCTTGAGCACCGTGGTTGGAAACCCCTGCCTTAGATATACCATATAGGAAAGGAGAGAAAGGTCACCTCTACACTGCCACCCCTAGGCACTCACCGCTGGTCATCTCCACAATGCCACCTCCAGGCACTCAGTCCTGGTCACCTCCACACTGCCACCCAGAGGCACTCACTCCTGGTCACCTCCACACTGCCACCCTCAGGCACTCACTCCTGGTCACCTCCACACTGCCACCCTCAGACACTCAGGACCTCATTCAGAGTCGGTCGAAGCGGCCGCACGGTCGTACGGAAAAAGGGTCCGGATATGCAAATGATTCCCTCGCAAGTTGAGTCCCTAAGTTCGGATCGGTAGTTGGCCGACCAAGGGGAGGAAGCGGTCGGATGACAAAAAAATACGCCCCCTTCTCGTACGCATTGCACGTCATCTCCGGGCATATAAGGATTAATCGAGACCGTCGGGAACCATCGGAACTGGTCGTAGAGCTTAAGGTTGACCATACCCTCTCTTAAGCTCTACGATCATGTCAGTGTAAAAACCTCCCATGTCACATGTGCCATGACGCTACTTTGTTAATTATGCACTCCCATAATCCGTATGCACTCCCATAAAACGCCGTTCGCATAATGAGGCACGCCTGCGTTCGGATCTCCACTCTCCCGTTTTCAAGCACCTTCCCCTGTTACCACCCACAAACGCCTCCATCTGTCACTCAAACTACCGACCTGGCTGTGTTAAAGGAGAGAGAAATTTCTGATCGTAGCGGCTAGTTTGCGCACGCGCATTGCGAACTTTACGCATGCGCATTATAGCGAACATCGGTGGCGTACGACCGTGCGTCCGCAACGTACGACTCTGAATGGTCCTCACTCCTGGTCACCTCCACACTGCCACCCTCAGACACTCACTCCTGGTCACCTCCACACTGCCACCCACAGACACTCACTCCTGGTCACCTCCACACAGCCACCACAAGCACTCACTCCTGGTCACCTCCACACAGCCACCCCCAGGCACTCACTCCTGGTCACCTCCACACTGCCACCTTCAGACACTCACTCCTGGTCACCTCCACACTGCCACCCTCAGACACTCACTCCTGGTCACCTCCACACTGCCACCCTCAGACACTCACTCCTGGTCACCTCCACACTGCCACTCTCAGACACTCACTCCTGGTCACCTCCTCACTGCCAGCCCCAGGCACTCACTCCTGGTCACCTCCACACAAGACACAACCACACCCAGGAGATCTATCCATCATTGCCATGGCATACTCTCCATTACAATTCTACTGGGCCATTCCCTTGGAGTATTCAGCATATAAACGCTCAATGGGGTCTGCATAATGGTGTCTGTGAATGACACTATGCAAGATCAATTTACTTTTGCTAGTAGGAATATTAAGCAGAAATATAAGGAAAACCACAAGGGTGAAACCCCTATCTAAAATTAAGTGGCTATTATCGACATTAATTTAGCCATAATATAGCGAGAAAGAGTGTATAAGCAGCGACAAGAACACCACGAGGCGAGCCAGGTGTAACCTCTTCATTTACTTGTTTGAAGCAATATCTGGGAAAACTTTCCAAGGTCAGACGCCTTGTTAGCCCTGAATGTGCGGGCACGCACTTGTCTCCGATGCTGTCAGTCTGACAGAGATTGCTAGTCTTGTCATTAATGTTTCACTGATGAGAAACAAAAGCCGGCGAGACAAACACTATCCCCTCAAGAACGTGGTGCTCCAGAGTCACATCCAGAATTCCCCATTAAAACATCTCAATAATTTTTTTGTATCTATTAGGAAATGACTGAATTTATGTCTGTTCGTTTTACATAGTCACATTAATGTAAAAATGTACCCCAAATATCAATAGGGTATTTTGTGACTGAGGGAACATTATGGGCCAGATTCTAGCAGGTTCGTATGTAAGGTTTGAGGGAGATGTATCAAACTGTTATGAGAGAGACAGTGCAGTGGTGTAAGGGTAGGGGTAGGCTGCAGGAAAGTTGGGTTAGAATACTTACCTTCATGCGCAGGGATTTCCACCATCGGGATTTGGACCAGCGGCATTATCAGCGCCGGGATCGCGTACCCAACCTTCTGTAACAGTAGAGAAGTTGTCCATATCAACCAATCAGCTTCTACTGTAGCTGTCATTTCGTAAATTGTGCTAAATAAATGATAGCCTGGAAATTGAATGGTTGCTATAGGCAACTTCTCCACTTTTTCTCTCTCTCGAAAGTTTGATACATCTCCCCTGCGAGTCTGCGTTGAAAAATAGAACACTAATAGTACTATTTAAATAAACTTCTAATTGAAAAGTATGTACTGTATTAACGCACATAACATTCTTGAAAAATGTAGCTATAAGAACTGTGCCCCTCGTGACTAAATGCTGCCGGTCTATATCCCGACAGGAGAAGCCCGACGTTGGACTTACGAAAGGCGTTGAAATACCAACGCCTATCTTAATCCCGACATCGGAACGCCAGCCCGGAAGTGGTGAGTCCGGGGCGTCCTTAGCGTTAGTTGGGGGGGTTAGGTTTAGGGAGTGTAGAGGGGATAGGTTTTTTTTGGGGGGGAGACTATGGTTAGGCACCCCAGGGAGGAGGGTTAGATACCCCCGGGGGTAGGTTAGGATTAGGCACCCCCTCGGGAGGGTTAGGTTTAGGGTGCGGGAAGGGGGGGTTAGGTTTAGGCACCCCCGGGGGGGACTTAGGGTTAGGCACCACTCCGGGAGTTTTAGGGTTAGGCAGCCCTAAGGGAGGGTTAGAGGGGGGAGAGTTAGGGTACTTACCAGCTGGCGTCGGGATCTCCTCCTGTTGGGCTTCTCCTGTCGGGATTTGCACCGGCGGCTAAACAGTCGCCGGTATTTTGTACCGATCACCTGCCTAAACTGACCGTGGGTCTCTCCTGTGGGCTGAAGATCTTGAAACACTAATCATGGCCCTGGTTCAGAGCCGGACGCTCTGACCAGAGCGTTCGCTCTGAATCAGGGCCCACCTCCATTAATATGGAGCGTCCTCCTGGACGCTCGTATAGCTGTGGGTCATACGAGCGTGCAGGATGATGGTCGCGATGGTCTTGACCATCGCGACCATCGAAACTGCGAGCAACAGCCTGCGGTTGAGTTTTTCAACCGCAAGGCCAGGAGTGATTTTGGCTCTATCAGAGCCAAAATCACTCCCACTGACATCACTAGTGATGTCAATGGGGCCGGCTTCAGACGGTAGGCGCTCCCTCCGTCGTGCGCATGCGCAGTGCAGACCATCGACCCACTTGCGAGCGGACAGCCGCTCGCGAGTGGGTCTGAATGAGGGCCCATGTGTTCATTCAGAGTGATTGTGATTGAGGGGTCTCAGTAGCACCCTGAACATGCTCCTGCCAGTATGTGATGTTCACTCTCTCATTGTTACTTACGATCACTTATATCTGCCCAGAAGATGTTATGCAGACATTTAAAAAATATAATTTACAACTAAATATATGACTACATCAGCGATGTATTGGGCCAATTGACCGATCCCTAGGTGCCAGGGACAGGGCATCTGTAAAATCAAATATGTTTTATTTTCCTGATTTGCTGATCACGCCCAAAATATGATCGTGATCAGCAAAAGGGGGATTTTTCACCAATTCCCCCAAAAATCAGCAATCATCGATGGCAACCAGTCGGCATTTCCTAACCAGCGTTTCCAGTCCGATCGGGGGAACAGTGAAATGACCACCTATCTGTGGGGCCCTTCACATTCTATAACACGACACATGCGCATAGGTACATAATTGGGCTCAGAATCACCCCCTCTATATGTAATTAATACCACTTTCAGACAGAAAAATGGCAAAAACACGGCTCATTTTGCCGGTCCCAGCCTGAACCCCCGTTCAGACAGAAGAGCAAATTACTGGGTCAAACTTTTCAACCCGGTAATTTGCTGGTTAACAAGGGTATTTCTTGTCTGAAAGCGTCAACCCAGGTCGAAATTCCCGGATCTCAGACACTGGTAAATACCTGGTTGAAGTCCCGGGAATTTCGACCTGGGTTGACCCTTTCAGACAGAAAAAGAACCTGTGTTGATCAGCAAATTACCGGGTAGAAATGTTTGACCCGGTATTTGGTGTTCTGTCTGAAAGGGGTATAAGTGAAGTCAACAATATCTCCAAGTACCTTAAATGGTTTCGATCCTATCTGGCGTATGACGGTATATTGGCTACCTGGTGCTTTGTGAGGCTATTAAATCATATTGGCTATCTGGTGGCATGGAAGGTTATATAGCAATTGCATTATATTCTACCTTAATATACATGAGCTGTAATGAGTCACAATTAGTTAACACTACATATGTCATATTTGCTCTAAGGCTATATGTATTCCATCCCGTTGTGTGCACACAGGGCTGCGCCGAGTTAGCCCCTCAGTGTGGTACTGCACTGTTATACCTGACAATCAAATCTCACTGTATAAACAAATGTCACGTTAGCAGGTCTGACATTATAATGATGCAGAAAAGCTGGGAAACTGCCTCAGGGGACGTAGATCCGATGCATCATGCTTTCTGTGCTGCAGGAAGCCCGGATCCAGCTTGTATGCACTACGCCACCAAGCTAATCTGTAACGCGAGACCTGAACTAGGCAGACAGCAGCCCAATGCGCGCAGCAGGACCGCGCACCGTCCATGCTGGCTACTACTATGCCTTTCTTACAAGAACACCACGCACATGTAGATCTTGGGTTTGGTATACTAGGTACACACTTTCAACATGTCGACATTCGAATGTGGACATGGTGGAAATGTCAACACGCTTAGCATGTCGACATTGACCATGTCAATATTTGACATGTCGACGACACTGCTGCAGGGATGAGATTGAAATACCGGCGGCTGAACAGTGAAAACTTGACGGTATGAGATCCCGATGGGCGGTGGTAAGTATGCTAATCCTCCCCTCTCCGCCCCCTAACCCTAACCTCCCCCCAGGGGTGCCTAACCCTAATCCCCCCATCCCCGGGCTAAGTGTTCTACTTACCCGTCAGACAAATATCAAGATGGCGGTGGTCGGTCTTCCGGCGTCAAGATTAACATAGGCGTTGGCATTTTGAAGTGTTGGTATTTAGACTGGCGGCATTGCGTCCGCCGGTCTAATAACTACATCCCCTGCTGCAATCTCGACATAATAGCATGTCATCAAACCGTCTTTGGTGGTCTAGCACCAGTTTTGGTCCTAGAGACTGCAGCCTCTTCATTGGTGGTTTCTGGGTTCCGGGCGATCACGTGAGGAGCAGTTCCGGCGGAGTCATCTGATGCTCCAGCATTCCGATGAGTGCAGTCCCCTACCGATATACTCCCCCAAGCACATAATCCTAACTTCCCCCCTCATAGCCAAACCCTAACCTGCCCCTAGTGTTTACCCTAACTTCCCCCTATAGCTTAACCTTAACCTGCCCCTAGTGCTAACCCCAACCCTCCCCACAGCCTAGCCCTAATGTCGACATTCTAACAATGTCAGCATTTCACAGGTTGATATTTCAGAAAAGCCGGCCACCCACTTACCGAGCACAAGTCGGCGGTCCAGGGGGGGTTTGACACAATCTGTGCTGAATCACGTCATCGTAGCAACCCCCCCTCCCCCCCCCCCTGCTATGCCGGCCTGCCTGCCCTCTCCTGGAGGGGGCAGTCAGAATGTTGGCAAGTATAGCTTTGATTCATACAACCCCTAGTAGATATTTGCAGAGAGTGACAGGCGGTAAGCTGAAGGATTTCATTAAAGGCTTGGAGAGATTTCCTGTAGAAGTTATTCATCGGTAGCAGAAAGTGTGAGGGTTTCAGGAAGCTACTGTGAGATAAGACAAATTCACTGCAGAACGCATGGTCACCCTCAGTAAGGACAAGCCGGAGAGCCACATAGGAAACGTTACAACAAGAGTATACAGAGTTTATAACATCTTACTATGTCCTGTGCTACAATCATTTAATGTATGCACTATTGCGCGCTCCTGTGCGTTGTATCTTCACGGCAATCTGCAGATCCGGCGAACGACACCATGCTTCTGGATGCGGCGGGAAAACGATATATCGGGTAGTCGTGCACCAAAGAACCCTATTGCTGGCAATAACCGTCAATGGGGATATTTCTAGCTTTGCGATATAAAACAGGGTCATCACTGGGGATAACAAAAATCTATAGATGCATTAATGCAATCTCTTGATTGACCCCACACTGCAGAGGAGGATATCAAAGGGTACCCCTGATTTTTAGGTAAGGAAAGAAGAGGCGTTGGAGAGCAAGTTAAATAAAAAAAAAATATATATATATATATATATATATATGTATAAGGTCATAGCAGCCTTTAAATAGATGTAATAGATCTAAAAGACAAATAAAGTTTATATTTTCGCTGGTTAGATAGACTCTCTAGACACTGACATACATTTTCTAACATTATCTGCGGCTAAGGACTATTCTGGTGAGGAGTGGAGAGATCACTTGCAGTTCTGCTCTGTCCTCTGACCAATGTCATTATGAGGTCTATGTACTAAGCCTTGGATAGAGATAAAAGGGATAGATATAAAGTACCAACCAATCAGCTCCTGTCATTTTTCAAAGTCAGCCTGCAGAGTGACAGGAGCTGATTGGTTGGTACTTTATCTCCGTCCAATTTATCTCTCTCCAAAACTTAGTCCATAGACCTTTATATTTGAAATGACCAAATGCCATTACTTTACCATTTAAGTGGAGAGACTTCAGTTGCAGGTGACTTTACTTTGTTTTATTTATTTTTTTAAAACATAAGTTTTAAGATAATACTGAGGTTTAGTTGTTGAGCTACAGAGTTCCCCCATCTGGACAGCCACCGCGCGGCCCTAGTGACGGAGTTTCCCCATCTGGACAGCCACCGCGCGGCCCTAGTGACGGAGTTTCCCCTTCTGGACAGCCACTGCACGGCCCTAGTGACGGAGTTCCCCCGTCTGGACAGCCAGCGCGCGGCCCTAGTGACGAAGTTTCCCCATCTGGACAGCCACCGTGCGGCCCTAGTGATGGAGTTTCTCCATCTGGCCAGCCACCGCGCTGGTCCTAGTGACGGAGTTCCCCCATCTGGACAGTCACCGCCGGCTCTAGTGACGGAGTTTCCCCATCTGGACAGCCACCGCGCGGCCCTAGTGACGGAATTTCCCCATCTGGACAGCCACCGTGCTGGCCCTAGTGGTGGAGTTTCCCCATCTGGACAGCCACCGCGCGGCCCTAGTGACGGAGTTTCCCCATCTGGACAGCCACCGCGTGGCCCTAGTGACGGAATTTCCCCATCTGGACAGCCACCGCGCAGCCCTACTGATGGAGTTTCCCCTTCTGGACAGCCACCGCGCGGCCCAAGAGACGGAGTTTCCCCATCTGGACAGCCACCGCACTGGTCCTAGTGGTGGAGTTTCCCCATCTGGACAGCCACCGCGCGGCCCTAGTGATGGAGTTTCCCCATCTGGACAGCCACCGCGCGGCCCTAGTGACTGAGTTTCCCCATCTGGACAGCCACCGCGCGGCCCTAGTGATGGAGTTTTCCCTTCTGGACAGCCACCGCGCGGCCCTAGTGACGGAGTTTCCCCTTCTGGACAGCCACAGCACGGCCCTAGTGACGGAGTTTCCCCATCAGGACAGCCACCGCGCGGCCCTAGTGACGGAGTTTCCCCATCTGGACAGCCACCGCGCGGCCCTAGTGACGGAATTTCCCCATCTGGACAGCCATCGCGCGGCCCAAGAGACAGAGTTTCCCCATCTGGACAGCCACCGCATTGGTCCTAGTGACGGAGTTTCCCCATCTGGACAGTCACCGCGCGGCCCTAGTGACGGAGTTTCCCCGTCTGGACAGCCACCGCGCGGCCCTAGTGACGGAATTTCCCCATCTGTACAGCCACCGCCGGCTCTAGTGGTGGAGTTTCCCCATCTGGACAGCCACCGCGCAGCCCTAGTGACGGAGTTTCCCCATCTGGACAGGCACCGCGTGGCCCTAGTGACGGAATTTCCCCATCTGGACAGCCACCGCGCGGCCCTAGTGACGGAGTTTCCCCTTCTGGACAGCCACCACTGGCTCTAGTGGTGGAGTTTCCACATCTGGACAGCCACCGTGCGGCCCTAGTGATGGAGTTTCCCCATCTGGACAGCCACCGCGCGGCCCTAGTGACGGAGTTTCCCCTTCTGGACAGCCACCACCGGCTCTAGTGGTGGAGTTTCCCCATCTGGACAGCCACCGCGCGGCCCTAGTGACGGAATTTCCCCATCTGGACAGCCACCACCGGCTCTAGTGGTGGAGTTTCCCCATCTGGACAGCCACCGCGTGGCCCTAGTGGAGCTCACAAGTCAGTACAGTGTGACTGACAGTCAGGGAGCATTGAGGGGAGGTAACAGGGAAAGGAGGCAAAGGAATTTGCGACCCTTTTGGGGGCATGTCGCATCCTGCGCCTGCAAGCCCATACGCAAGAAATATGGCTCCAGCGTCTCAATTTCCACGGCCATTCCTGCGGGACCACAGACTCACTCAGGACTGCAATAATCCAATGATCTGTGGCCGATAATGCATCTTTGTGAGCAAATGTTGCGACATTTTCAGCAGATGGTTGCACTTGCAAGTCCGCAGGTGGGCGTCACGATACAACCCCCGGTGGCTGCGTCATTTGCATATTATCGCATGGCAGCTACGTACACAATGGCAGCAGCTGAGGGATTAGCGTAGAACTCTGAATCAGGGCATTAGATAGGCTTCACCTAACAAAGGACCTGGCGCCTATCCTGGATCCAGGGTAGGCAAAGTTGGCACTCCAGCTGCTGTGGAACTATAGACCCCAGCATACCCTGCCACCGTTTTAGCATTACCGAACAGCAAAACTGTGGCAGGGCAATCTGATGAAATGGATCCCTCTCCCGGTAACTATTGTGGAGTATAATCTATAGGCTACAATTGCTACTGCCTCCTGAAGATGGCGTCAGCTACCGGGGCAAAGCTCGGGACTGCGGGGATATCCTGCAAATATGTGTTGATAAATAGGCCCCTTAGGGGCCTATTCATCAAACGAAAAATGGCCCGGAAACCATGCGGAAACGCTAGTTTCCACATATGTTAGTTACCGGGCTATTCATCATCAGGGGTCCCAAATGGACCACCTGATATTCCACCGCCTCCTCACTACCTCCCCGGCGGCTGAGGTCACGAATGTGCCCCCAAGATCACGCATGCGCAGCCACGCCGACGAGGGAGAGGTAAGTAACGCAGCTACAGTACTCCTGTAGCTGCGCTACTAACCGTGGGGGCAGCAGCTTTTCGGAGCCCCCGATGATGAATAGGCCCCTTAGTCTTGATTTTCCCATATTTAAAGGGACTCACTAAATTTCTAACTACAGTATAAATATCTATATAATACATAGCAAAGTCATCTCCTTTTCTATTCTCTTATTAATTAGAACTAATCACACATAAGATGGTGATGCAAAAGCAGTTTTAATTGTATTTTGTAAACACTTATCCAGAGTTTAAAAAAACAAGTACAGGAATTTACTTTTTTAATCTACCTTCCATCTGTTAAGGTCTGAAATCATCTCTCACTAGTTCAAATGTTCTGTCGTTGAAGAATGAATAAAACTAGACTGGTGTTGTTATGCAAGGCCGATGAGCTGTAGAATAATCGTACACCGCGCACAGGCGCTGGAAGTGGCTGGCAATCACAGCACGTCAGCACCTGAACACAGGCGGACACTGCTCATTCACTCCCCGTCATCCCAGCGTCGTAAAACAAGTAGTCAATGTCAGGGACATCGGTGTCTGCGAGAAGGTCGTTCTGCAGCTCAGGATAAATGTTCTTTTCCACAACCAGCTCTCGTATCAGACTAGGCTGTCCTACGGCAACAATGGAGGTATAGTAAAAAATTAATTCTCGGGGGTCAATTCAATTAGAAGCGATATGACATGTCACGTTCTGGCGCCATGTACAGAAGATGTGCAGTGCGCACAAATGCCGTACATAGGGGCCTATTTATCATTAAATATTTGCTGCATACTCCCCAAAAATACCAGTTTCGGGAGATACCGGCAAATATTTAGTATCACCCCAATATTTGAAGGAGGGATCTCCGATAACTGCTGCGGTCTCTCCATTTACGACAGAAGCCGCAACTCCCGTAGGTTTCTATGGGGGATGCGATGCTGTCAGATTTACAAAGCTCCGGAATGCGAAGCCCCCGCAGCCAACGCCATCATCTGCAGCCTATGGACTACACTGCGTAAAATTTACCGGGAGAAGAATTGTCCCCAGCCATAGGCGCTGCGCATGCGTGGTCAGTAGACTGCGCTTGCGCATGAGTTGCGGCACAGGAGTGAAGAGACAGCCGACGCCGTCTCTTCACTCCGAGCACATCGCAGGGACGGGCTCCTCTCAGAGCTCCTGTCCCTGCCGATGCTATTTCATACATTTGGGCGGTATAATCGCATCCTGCAATGCGATCACAGGCGCTAATATTGCGCCCAACTCACATAGCAAATGCGGTTATTGATAAATGGGCCCCATAGGGCGGGTTCACAGCCAGGGGCTGGCTGGCAACTTTTAGCCTGGGGGGCAAATGCATGCAGGTGGCCCTGGCAGATGAGTAGCGTGTAGCCAGGGTGCCCAGAGCACGTGCGTGCTACGGCACCCCCCCCCTCAAGTGTTCCAGGGAGGAGTCGGGTCCATATGGAATTAATGTAAAGTAAAAATAAAGATTAGGGGCAGCCCCCTGTAGTGGTGCCCATATGCAGTGCCCCCTGTGCCCCAGGAGAGGACCCCCTTATGCAGGCCTCCAGTAGTGATCCTCCTATGCAGTGCCCCCAGTAGTGGTCCCCCCAGTGCAGTGCCCCTTGTGCCCCCAGTAGTAAGCTCGTTATATAGTGCCCCCAGTAGTGGTCCCCCCTGTGCAGTGCCCCTTGTGCCCCCAGTAGTAAGCCCCTTATAAAGTGCCCCCAGTAGTGGTACCCCTATGTAGTGCCCCCAGTAGTAGTCCCCCCTTGTAGTGCTCCCAGTAGTGGTCTCCCCCTTGTAGTGCCCCCAGTAGTAGCCCTGCCTCTTGTAGTGCCCCCAGTAGTAGCCCCCCCTTGTAGTGCCCCCAGTAGTAGTCCCCCCTTGTAGTGCCCCCCATAGTAATCCCCCCTTCTAGTTCCCCCAGTAGTAGCCCCCCCAGTAGTGCTCCCCCTTGTAGTGCCCCCAGAAGATGTCTCCCTCTTGTAGTGCCCCCAGTAGTGCTCTCCCCCTTGTAGTGCCCCCAGTAGTGCTCTCCCCCTTGTAGTGCCCCCAGTAGTGCTCTCCCCCTTGTAGTGCTCCCAGTAGTAGTCCCCCTGCCTTGTAGTGCCCCCAGTAGCGCTCTCCCCCTTGTAGTGCCTCCAGTAGTGCTCTCCCCCTTTTAGTGCCCCCAGTAGTGCTATCTCCCTTTTAGTGCCCCCAGTAGTGCTCTCCCCCTTTTAGTGCCCCCAGTAGTGCTCTCCCACTTGTAGTGCCCCAGTAGTGCTCTCCCCCTTGTAGTGCCCCAGTAGTGCTCTCCCCCTTGTAGTGCCACACGTATTAAAAAAAACAAAAACACTTACCTGAATCCCCGCTCCCGCCGCCGCCATCTGCTCCTCCGTTCGTCCTCCCGGGCCGGGCCGCTCTGCATTATGGGAGAGACGTCATATGATGTCATGACGTCTCTCCCATTACCCACTGCAGGAGCCGGAAGATGGAGCAGCGCCGATGGAGCGGCTCCTGCAGTGGGCGCAGCAGCCGCTAATGAGAGTCTGACAGACTCTCATTGGCTGCCACTCAAAACAAACACACAGCTGCCGGTGCCGGCGGCTGTGTGTTAGTCACTGTGAAGCGCTGACCGAACTCCGTCCGGTCAGTGCTACGGGTGCAGTGCAGCCTGTGTCACAAAGACACCGACTGCCCGCGGCCACGTGTAGGGCAGACGGAACGACCCTGCTGCTGACGCCAGGCAAGTAAATGGAGCCAGTGCCCGATATGTCGGGCACTGACTCCATTTACGTGCCTGGCATCAGCAGCTGGGTCGTTCCGTCGGATCATGTGATGTGTATCGGCCGCCCGTTATGTCGGTCGTCGCATCCCTGGGTACACACATCGGTAAGTGTGTGCCCAGCAGTGGCAAACGCAGGATTTCTAAAGGGGGGTTTCCAAAGGCTTGATTTTAGAGTGTGGCCAGTCCATGAAGAGGGTATAATTAGCACTTATCCAGCTTTAATATGTTACATACATAGTGTATTGTGTTGCATAATTCCAGTATATACAGGACCAGCGATCACAGTAAGCCATTAGATGTGGTAGTAGGGCCATCCTGTCTGAGCTGAAAGTTTTTATGTCAGATGTGGGCACCATTCCTGAGCACTGGAGCAAGTCCGGGAGTCTGAGGGAACAGCAGAAGAACCCAGCACTGTCCTGGACATATATGTACATATCAGTCCTTATGTACTGGATAGTGTATTATTGTACAGTATTAATTATTAACCCTATTGATGGTCTATAGCAGTGCACCCCTAACAGTGCATGTTTTCCACATCTCCTAGTTGGTGCACAGGTATATTTATTACTGGCTGACACATTTTAAAAGATTCACAGTTGGTGCTAAGCATTTCATTTGTGATACTGAGAAGAACATGCAGCACTAGTAACATTCTATTATATTACTATTTCTATTGAGGCCATGGTGTGTGCTGGGGAGGGGGGTTTCCAGGCAGACGGAAATCCCCCCTGCGTTTGCCTATGCCCAGCTTTATATCAGGAGAAGTACTGCTCCCAGGAAGAGCTGTCCAGTACATTCACTGGCATTTAAATCTTTAATATATTATCTAAATGAATTCTCTAAATCAGCAGAATAAATGATCTCTTTTATGCTGCAGTGAGCGGCCATCATTTATTGAAAAATAGTTCCGTTGCCAAAAGTACTGAAAACATTCTGGATTTGCAAGATGGCCGTGTGGGAAAATACAGACAGCAGCCTGCTAGGGGGTCTGGCACGGTGTAAGTGAACAATCACTACCATATAACACGTACAGTTATGCGGGGCGTAGAGATCTGAAACATTGTGGAAGGACGACTTTTTGTGGGCAGAGCCGCATGCCGCCGTTTATTGGAAGAGAATACACTGTGAAGTTGTACTGTTAAATAAAGTTACAATAAAGTGTAAAAGTGCGACTTTTCGTGCCTCGGGTACAAATTAAAACGAGGTAACGAACAACCTAACAATCCCTCGTTCCGTCCTTCAATACCTGCAGCGGGGCCGCATGCGATATCGTCCAGTTGGATGTGCAGCGCGGCCGCCCGGACGATACCACATGCGGCCTCGGGAGCGCACACATTGGCCGTACACACTGAGAGATGCGGCCGACATGTCGTTTCCGATTCGGTTGAAAACGACATATCGCGCCAAATGTAATAGGGTGAGAGTTCAGAGTTTTATCTTCAAAATGGGAAAACATCTGGATTAAAGATTAAATCGTGAGAGTTTTTTGAGTCTAAAAATATGCCAGTTTACCTATTCTTAGACTCTATTACATTGGCCGAGCTTACTGCTCTACTCTCATCCTACTACATTCGTCTCAGTGTGTACCCAGCTTTAGTAGCTGGTTTGGTTGGTACATTACCACTCTCCAAGTGCATCTCCCCCATAGACTTGTGATATAAATTTGGTAGAGATTCTGCAGTCACTCCTGCAAATCACAGCTTTGTGCATTGGTGGGGGGGATATTTGCAGGGGCGTAGAGAGCCACGCGGGGCCCCGGTAAAGAGGGGGCGTGGCCTAATTGCAGAAAGCGTGGCCACGCCCCCTTGAAAAAAAAGTTATGTTTTGCAGCGCCGCGTAGCGTCGCTGCGCGCCGGGGAGGGGGCGCTGTGAGTCCCTCAGCCCGGCGCAAAGCCAGTGGGGGGTGCGATCAGTGTGATCGCTCCCCCCTTCAGGCATAGGAGATTGCTGTGACTGCTGCTTAACAGCCGCAAGCAATCTCCCACGCTGTGTGCTGGGCTGCTGCAGAGGGAGGGAGGGAGGAAGTGAGGGGGGGGCGGAGCCAGACCCGGGCCCCCGCCGGGCCCCTCTGGAAGCCCGGGCCTGGGTAAACTGTACCCGCCCCCCCCCTCTCGGCGCCCCTGGATATTTGAGGTGTGCTGGTTCCTGTGGGCGGGGCAATAGATCCTGGGCAAGCTGAACAATCTAATATAGAAGTGATAATAATCGCCACGGATAAATTATTCATTTTATATAGTCGTTTGCTATCCTGACAAAAAAAAAAAAGCAGAACGTTATTATAATAAAATGACTTTGCAAGCCTCATCTTGCAGGCTAAAAAACAAATACAAGGTAACCTATGTACTGTATATATCAGTTGCAAAGTGAACACAATTAAAATATGGTTAATTAACAGCTATATTGCAGCTCCCATTTAAAGTGCTGGGAACACTTATATAGCTACACGAAACTAGTAAAATACAGAACAAGGGAGCGCATACAGAATAAAACAAATTTTGTTTAATATAACATGAAAAAAAAAATCACTATTAGATGATAAAACAATAAAAGAAGTAGAAACAATGTATATAGACAATAAATGCCACTGATTGGTCTCAAGTTTCCGGCATAGAATTGACACTTCGATAGTGAGGTGTTACAATTAGAATTACATTGTGACAAAGGTGCCAAATAGTTCACATACTCACTCTCCAAAGGCTTAATCTCACCACCAATGTCGATGCCCAGCAATGTATGTCACAGAAAGTCTGCGGTGGGAGAACGGCCTCTGTGTATTACACTCCCCGGATGTTGATAGATTGTCCCCGCCTGTATACAATGTAGCAGCGGTCCTGGAAGAAACACATCCACGGCCTAATGTAATATGGAGCGAGACTCAGCTCGTGCTGTGAGTAAACGTGCACAGTTCAGCATCCAAGGTATCTCACCAATCACAAGTTAAATGTCCAGCAGCCGGTGTTAATGTCCAAAACCAGACTTAATGCATTTATCCATTATGTATAGCCAACGGTTTCATCAGAAGGCGAAGCCTTCAGATTGAGACCAATCAGTGGCATTTATTGTCTGTAGACATTGTTGCTATTTCTGTTATTGTTTTATTATCTAATAGTTATTTTTTCCATGTTATATTAAACAAAATTTGTAATGTTCTGTATTGTACTCATCTTGCAGGTGCATATCAGGACATCTGATAGGCATATAATGGGCACATAGGGGACATCTGATAGGCATATAATGGGCACATAGGGGACATCTGATAGGCATATAATGGGCACATAGGGGACATCTGATAGGCATATAATGGGCACATAGGGGACATCTGATAGGCATATAATGGGCTCATAGGGAACATCCGATAGGCATATAATGGGCACATAGGGAACATCTGATAGGCATATAATGGCCACATAGGGGACATCGTGTAAGGAATATAATGGGCACATAGGGGACATCTGATAGGCATATAATGGGCTCATAGGGAACATCTGATAGGCATATAATGGGCTCATAGGGAACATCTGCTAGGCATATAATGGGCTCATAGGGAACATCTGCTAGGCATATAATGGGCTCATAGGGAACATCTGATAGGCATATAATGGGCTCATAGGGAACATCTGCTAGGCATATAATGGGCTCATAGGGAGCATCTGATAGGCATATAATGGGCTCATAGGGAACATCTGATAGGCATATAATGGGCACATAGGGGACATCTGAAAGGCATATAATGGGCATATGGGGGACATCTGATGGGAATATAAGGGTCATGTGCTGGACATCTAATGATAGAATAAGTTTTAAATGAGATTTATTATGAGGGTGAAGGGGTTAATACTTTAATAGAGTTAATGAAGTTGAAGAGGTTAATGCTTTTATTTGGTTTAATTAGGGGAAGGGTTCTTTTGATTAGACAGAGGGGGGTATTGTATGGTAAAATAATAAGAATAAAATTAATTGATGAAGAGATATATGTGATTAATGTGATTAATGTGGATAAGGGATTTAATGATTAGAAAGCGGTTAATTATTGATGAGAGAATGATACTGTGTTGCGTCCCAAAAATACTCTGTGTTGTATGGCGGTTTTCAAAAATGCTCTTTGTGGTGTACGTCAGTCTCCAAAATGCGCTCAGTGTTGGATTGCGATCAAAAATTTGTCTTTGTGGTGTGTGGCGGTCTCAAAAATGGTCTCCGTGGTGTATGGTGGACTTAAAAATACTTTCTGCATTGTCTGGCAGACTCAAAAATGAACTCTCTTGTATGGCTGTCTTTAGAGTGCGGTTGGCATTCTATGGTAGTAAATAGAGTGTTTGCTATATTGTATGGTTGTCATAAGAATGCTCTCTGTATTCATGGCAGTCACCAGGAGGTAGTCTGTATTGTGCATTGTGTTCATATAGAGACAATTTACATTAAGTGTGCATTTTTTAGCCGTCTTAATGTATTGCAATTTATGTGTGTGGAGAAAATTCTTTGAACACAAACTTCTGCCTTATAAATTGAATATTTATATAGACATAATTTATGCCATATAAATACAAATTCATATTTCTCCTGGCTCTGGGCCTGATTCAGAGCCGCTCGTAAGTGGCCGCTCGTTCGCTCCAAGTGATGTTCGCACATCTGCGCATGCGTATGGGTCGTAATGCGCATGCTCCAACCAGTCAGTGCGGTCGGAAATCGAGCGCTCGCAAACTAGCGAGTGCCTGCTAATTTGAGTGACAGGATGAGGCGTTTGTGGGTGGTAACAGGGGAAGGTGCTTGAAAACGGGGAGTGGAGATCCGAACGCAGTCGTGCCAAACGGTCAAAACGGGCGTTTTAAGGGTGTGCATAATTAACAAAGCAGCGTCATCGACCACGTCACTTAGTTGTTTCTTAGCCTGAACTGTTCGCATGATTGCGGTAGGAAAATCCTACCACAAGAACTGCGAGCAGTTCAGACGCCTTTCGATGTACTCGATTAATCAAATAAATAGCGGAGATGACGTAGGATGCGAGCGGCCAGGGGGCGTCTTTACAAAATAGCGAGCGCATGTTTCGTTCGCTCGCTCAGACATAGAGGCATCAACAGACCGCAAAGAGCGAGCGCTCAATTTAAATAGCTGGCCCCTTTTTCTGAACGAGCGAGCGTAAATAGCGTCTGGCTCAGAATCAGGCCCTCTGTTCTTCTATCCAGTTTTTTTTTTGTTTTGTGCACGAGAAATGAGGGATTTAAAAATATATTTTATTTGTAACTGTACAACCTAATGGACCTATGGGGAAAACGTATTTCATTAACTGTGAGGCACATAAAAGTAGGGGCCAGCGTTCAGCAATTTAGGGGCGCCGAAGCAAAATTATATTTTGCCCTTCCCCCAATCTACTAAAAATGCTCTGACACCCTTGGTCCTAAACCCTTTTGGATCCTAGCCAAGATTTTAGCTAGTGCTCCTTAGATCGCAGCAAATACCACCACCAAGCATTGTGCTCATATGCTCCTCACTGTACATACATGCTGGGCACTAGGACCCAGAGTCTGCATGGAGGTCCGTCCTCCAACCTAATGTGCTACTGCACATGTGACTGCAGCCATCTCAGTACTGTCTGTGACATGGTGGGAGACAGAAGTTTCCTGCTTATATTCTAAAGAGAACATGGTTAATGCCTTTCCTTTCCAGTACCACTACCTGCAAGCAGCATTCACTCACTGGCAGGTGAGCTGTATAGGACCCTGTTCCGCTCAAGCTTCGCACCATCGTGTAACAGTGAGTACGGCTGTACCGGTTATCATTCAATAAACCAACGCCTCTGGTTAAGTAACAGGGCTGTTTCTAGTGTGAGTCATCCGTTGGTTGTGCCTATGTAACTCTGCAGTATCAACACCTGCACACCCATCATTTCCAAAACTCACATGGTCTCCTGGTGACTCCTCCATACGTCTCCTCACAGGTGCTGACTTGCTGGAGAGTTGCACTGGGGAGCTGCAAGCAGACGTGACCACTCACATCTGGAGCTACAGTAAGTGCTTTTTCTGACATTGTGACAATGCTGAAAAAAGCACGGCCCATAGCGTCACTGCTGCGAGGTCAAGTCTGCTGAAGGCTCCTCCTCTCAATGTGTGCTGGGTGACGTAGGGGCTTTCTCCTGTGTAATGGTGCCCTAGGCATTATATGGCTCCTGCCCAGAGGCGCCTCTGTCTCTCAGAATAGTGACACCATAGTTTTAGGGTTAGGCACTAGAGGGACGGCAGGGTTCGTCACTAGGGGGGCAGTTAATGTTAGTGTGTGGGAGGTACAATTAGGGTTAGACACTAGGGGGAGGGTTAGTCTACTGGAGGGGAGGTTAGGCACTAGGGGGACGGTTAAGGTTAGTCTGCGGGAAGGGAGATTAGAGTTAGGCACTAGGGGAAGGGGATAGTCTGCAGAAGGGGAGGTTAGGGTTAGGCACTAGGGGAAGGGGATAGTCTGCAGGAGGGGAGGTTAGGGTTAGGCACTAGGGGGAGGGTTAGTCTGCGGGAGGGGAAGTTAGGGGTAGGCACTGAGGGAGGGTTAGGGCTAGTCTGGAGGAGAGTAGATTAGGGTTAGGCACTAGGCGGGGAGGTTAGGGTTAGGCACTAGGGAGAGGGTTAGTCTGCGGGAGTGGAGGTTAGGGTTAGGCACTAGGAGGAGGGTTAGGCTATGGAAGGGGAGAGTTAGGTACTAGGGGGAGGGTTAGGCTGCAAGAGGGGATGGTAGAGTTAGGCACTAGGGGGAGGGTTAGTGTTAGGCTATGGGAAGGGTACGGCACTAAGGGGAGGGTTAGTGTTGGTCTGCGAGAGGGAAGATTAGTGTTAGGCACTAGGGAGAGGGTTAGGGTTAGTTTGCGGGAGGGGAGGATAGGGTTAGGCACTAGTGGGAGGGTTAATGTTAGTCTGCGGGAGGGAAGATTAGATTTAGGCACTAGGGGGAGGGTTGTTAGTCTGCAGGAGAGGAGATTAGGGTTAGGCACTAGGGGAAGGGATTAGTCTGTGGGAGGGGAGGTTAGGGTTAGGCACTAGTGGGAGGGTTGGGCTATGGAAGGAGAGGGTTAGGCACTAGGGGTAGGCTTAGGCTATGGGGTTATATACTAGGGGGAGAGTTATTCTGCTGGAGGGAAGGTCAGGGTTAGGCACTAGGGGGAGGATTCGGCTATGGGAGGAGAGGGTTAGGTACTAGGGGGAGCCTTAGGCTTTTGGAGGGGGTTAGGTACTAGGGGGAGGGTTAGTCTGTGGGAGAGGAGGTTAGGGTTAGTCTACGGGAGGGGAGGTTAGGGTTAGGCACTGGGGGAGGGTTAGTCTGCAGGAGAGATTAGGGTTAGGCACTAGGAGGATGTTTAGTCTGGCGGAGGGGAGGTTAGGGTTAGGCACTGGGGTAGGGTTGGGCACTAGGGGGGGTTGGGCTATGGGAGGGGAGGGTTAGGTACTAGGGGGAGGGTTAGGCTGCAAAAGGATTATTTCATCTGATGAATGTTGGTGTGGTCGATGTTGACATGCCAAGCTCGTCGACATCCCGCATGTTGACATTATGACTATGGTTGACATTATGAATGTCAACACGATGAATGGCAACAAAATATACTGAACCCAGTGAGAGATGACACCATGAAGCCAGGTCTTCCTTAGGGTGCTGGGAGAAGATGCATAAGAAAAGAAGAGGTTTTATATGACCAGTGTCTGTACCCTTTACCTCCCTGCAGTGAGACCTCAGTTATATGTTACCGGCGACAAGGCTAAATAATAAAAACAGGTTACCGTCAAAGATTTATAATGTCAGATTGATTAAAAAAAATTAAATAATCATGTCAGATCACCAAGATAATACTAATACTGTTATTTTAATGTGCTGGTTATAAGATACCATGCAAAATGGTTTGCTCAATTACAGAATGTTAAAGCCATATATACATATAACTTGTTTAACTGTATTCCTCTCAATTATATATAGAACGCGCAAGAGGCAGAATATTGTTCTTTTTAGGAACACATGCTGTAGAGTCAAATGAACTAGTTGAGGGGCTAGTCATCTGACAGTAGACATTGCATGTCTAATTGTAGTTACAGAGCGCCACCTGGTGGCTTTGCGGTTTATAACAAAACTGCACATTTCTAGTTATTCTAATCTGGGAAGGGAAATGCCATAATTTATATTAGGCTCTTAATGCAGTAGGCATGCATATACATTTCATTAAATATTAGAAAACATTTGCCAAATGCCAAAAAAAGGCATTTTATTTAGCCCATTCTAAAAACTAAAACCCCCCAAAAAATGTAAATTGCAAAAAGGAACATAAATCGTGAAGCACAATAATTACCCAATCACTTGGGCAATGAGTATCTCATTTATTAACTGTGATTGTAGTCACCTGTACATGTATTATATTATTATGTTGGCGTACCACATGGGTTTGTTAGCTACAACATAACTTCGCTTTGTTAAATTTAAATAACAATAGACACGTACATTTAGGAAGATATAAAAGCACACAAAATCAATTTGTGCGTAATTATAGAACCATTAAAACTGGCAGGCACTCGTGTTGCCAGTCCTAGATGCCCAACATTAATGGAAAATTGGTGGCATAGTTTGTACTTTTCTGTGAGTGTTTTGACAGCAGTTTTCAATAAATATATTTAATTTCTGTTGTAATATACTATAGGGAAGGAAAAACACTGCAGTGAGGTTCTGCCAAAGGTTACGTGTATATAAACTAAGTCAATCCCAATCATTTTACCCGTA